>CM060928.1:55565000-56815000 GCA_030765085.1 Allium cepa
TGCGATTGATGAGAAATACTGCCATAGATATCACTTTTGCCCAAAATCTCTCATCTAGACTAGCAGTTGTTCTCAAGCTCATAGCTCTCTCCTACAATATCCGACACATGCTCTCCTCCACTTCATAACAATGCGACTCAACAGAAATAGAAAATCTCTAATTACATGCTCGGACTCACAATAGTTAGTGAATTCTTGTGACATAAATTCACTACTATTTCCAAATATAAGAACCTTCAAACGCTTCCTCGACTGTTTCTCTACCAAGGTCTTCCTGTAACGACCCGGGATTTTGGCAATATATTTTAATAAGAATTTAATAAAATACAAGCTTTTTCATTTTATAAACTGATAAGATCTTTGAACATTTTCCAGTTATATATGTGTTTTGTGAAGGAAATTTTGATTTGAAAATTTATAATAGATTCTTTCAAAAATATTTATAATAAAATCTGTCCTATTCAATTAAAATTAAAAGGTGCTATATTATTAACATTTGATATAATACATATATGAATATAAATAAAGTCTTTGATAATAATGTTTAAAATAAGCAATCCTATCAATATTAAACATAAATATAAAAACATATGTATAAAACATAATTATTAAATATAAATATAAGACATATATATATAAAATATATAAATATAAATATATGTCATAAATCAAATATTTGAAAGTTAAACTTTAAATAAAAAAATAAAACTAAGAAGCTAAGTTAACAACAACTTATATGGTTAAATAGAAACATAAATATACACTATATGTCTAACTGAGACAAAAATCAATACATAAGGCAAAAACAAAATCTTTGAAAAATAATAACCGGCATGTTGCTGTGTAATATACATTTGTACAATGAAAAGAAGACAAATTTATTCACATAACATACAAAATATCTTTGTACAAATAAAATAAATATCATCAATCATAATTAGGTGTAAGCATATTTGAAGACATATGCATTTAATTAGCACAACATTTTGTCAATTCGAATCGCAAGAAATCTTTCAGCCTCCATACAAAGAAAATCAAATCTGAGCAAAACAATGTAAAGCTGTACCAGTTATAACCTATCACTATTCGAACTATGTTTATATATATGTAGCTTTTATTACATTTCATTCAAAACAAAACTTAGAAGGCCCGAAAGAAAGAAAAAGAAAATAAACATCTTTATTTGCAAATTCAACTTCATTTAACAAAGCAAAACAGATTTACAGGAATTCAAAACTGTAGCTTTTCAACAACACTTGCTTTCTGTTTCAACAATCATTTAGGTGAGTAAACGAAACCTTTAAGACTTAAGTTTAATTATGTGTATGATGTATTGATAATAATATGATGGCATATGTATCTGTTTTTCAATTATGTGTTCATATGTGAGTTCTCTGTAAAATTTGAACACGGTTTTTGTGTATTTACAGAGTTAAGTAAACAATCAAAATAAAAAATATTTTCATTCAATCATTTATAGGCTTATGTTTTTAAAACAAAGCAAATTGTTTGAATATAAATCAAGTTTTTTTTTAACTTTTTTTCAACCTGTCAATGGAGTATATCCACTGGAAAGTGATTTATAAGGCAATCATAAATTTTATGTTAAATTCAAGTATTCTAAATTGCTGATTCAAATACATAGCTTGAATCTATATATAAAGGTAGAATTTTTAAAATAAAAACGATGATTTTTAGATCAGTATACACGGTGCAGTTCCTATATGAACTAAAAATGCATTTTTATCAATTTCTGTTGATTCAACAAATATTAGATGTTGAAATTCGTTGTGGAGCTTGATGAACGTATTTCTCTGCAATTTAAACCGTTTATTTCATATATTTTTATTTTAATAAAGCGGTATTATACGGGTATTTTGTTGTGGTTTTGCAGATTATTGATTCCAAAGTGCAACGTTGAAATTAATCGATTATGCCGTCCATTGGTTCAAAAATCACGCAGCAAAGAGTGCAACATTTTGAGTATTGAAATAAATCAAACAAAATAGGACACATTCAAAAGTAGCTCATGTGGGAATTTGGACCAATTCACATATAAAAGCATGATCACCTTTTTAAGCAACAGAGGACTTGGTCAAAGGAGCAGCTAACAGGGATGCCAAACACTCAGCATATATGTTTCAAGCATTGATATGGCAACCTACTCTTTACTAATTCAACAAATGGACCCAGTCAATACATATATCTCGTCAGCTACTATGAAGAGGACCGGTTCTATTGCTAAAATTATGGACTGATTTTAGGGGTTGAAAGCCTATATATACAGCATTATACAACACCTTGAAATATCTCTTACCTCATCACTTTTCTTCAAGTTTAGATTTTAATTCAGCACTGTTTTTTATTTTCGAACAGAATACGTAGGATTGTTGATTAGATTTAGCAATTTATTTATTCTTGTTCTTAGTTATTTTCTGCACTCTTTTCAGTTAGTTAATAATTATTTCAGTTGTTTGCTCCGTTATCTTCTTTTCCGCAATTTCAATTTCTGTTTTGATTTTTTTACAATTCTATATTTCGGTTGCAATTTCGATTAGTTTCGAAATCGATTCGGAGTATATTATTGTTTTTTTATTTTCTGTTCAAAATTCACCGTCGAATTCGTTTAACACGCCTAAGATTTAACTATGGATTTTAATTGTTTTAAAATACAATTCCCTGTGTTCGACCTGCATACTACACGCATGTGCGCTTGCAGAATTTATTAAAATTTGTGCTTTTCTAATCAATAGAAAAGTCGCAACAAGTTTTTGGCGCCGTTGCCGGGGAGTTGCTATTTTGAAATTTTCGATTTTTCGTTTTTAAGTCTATTCGTGTTAATCTATTTGTTTTTGTATTAGTTTTCGAAAAAAAAAATGTTTTTTTTCGTTTTTCAGTTCCTTTCACCAAAATAGCGTTTTACTTAAAAAAAAAAATCGCATTTTGTTCGTTCGCTGCATTTGCTTTTTCCGTTACATTTTGCATGTGAGTTGCATCTCATTTAGTTGGTTTCTGTTCACATACCCAGCTTACGTTAGTTTAAATTTTGTTTCTCACGTTCATGTGTATGCTATCACATATAATCTCATTTTAAGCATTACTAGCTGTCACATATACGTGAACTTCTCCATTCATTTTTGTGTGTCAACTTACTGCTGCTACACGTTATTTAGTTGCATTGCTATTTTGGTCTATTTTGGTTTCCACGTAACAAAAAAAAAATTACTTTTTTTTTCTCATTTTTCAAAAATCACGTTTCACATAGCCACACTTTCGGTTTCTAATCATTCAAATTCTCTCACTGTTGCATTTTTCGCGTTGCTTTGGTTTGTGACTCACATTGTTTCATTTTCAAACTTACACATTGCTTGCATTTTTCATCATGTTGCATTCGTCGCATTTTACTTACGCATTTTCCTGTTAGTTTGCATGCAGTAGCCTGTTTTTACGTAACCATTGTTTTCACATAACCATTTTGGTTCACTGCAGTAGCTTAGTTTGGTTCACGTAACCATTTTACCGTTTCAAGTTGCATGCAGTAGCTTAGTTTTCATACTTGCATTAGTTTGTTGCTTACATTAATTCAGTTGCATTAAATCAGCTCTTTGTTCACATTTCCATTCTCATACTCACGTAATCACGTAACCATCTTTTATTTAGTTCACGAATAAATTTTTATTTCGTTCAAATATTTGCACGTAAGTTTATTCACACGTAAGTTTTTGTTCAATTTTTTTACAACTTCCGCAGATTGTTTGCACATCACTGTGTTTTCACTTTGCTCCCACGTTCATGCACTTTGCACTAATTTTCACCACATGACACGTTAGTTCTATTTTACTCACACATTTTTCAGTGATCACTGCAGTACACATTTTCATGTTTCCTTATTTCATTCATACATAGTTTTTCACATAACCAAGGTAATCAAAGCATACTTCATTGAATTATTTCATCAAGTTACATTCCATTTTGCTTATTTCAGTCACGTTTCGTTTATATATACACAGTTGCAGTTTAATTTTTTCTAAGCTTATCATCTCTTAGATATCTGACAGGTAGCAACAACATAGCAACCACAAACTTTGGAGTTTGATCCGCTAGCGCTACTCAGCTGCATTGGACGGGCTATCATACACCTCTGTAAGTAATTTTCAACTCTACAGGTGCCCAACTGAAAACTAATTTAATTTACTTTTGCCTGTTACACCTTGATTTTTTTATGCGCGTTGGGCAAGAAATAATTTTAACCGTTTAGAAAGCCAAAATATTTCATTAAACAAATCAACGGAAATTTCAAATCAAACAAATATGAGCAATCACGGTTCACATCATAGTTCACACCACAATTCACCGAAATTATCACCTAAATCACATGTTGGAAATAATGAATTTCATGAGAACCGACCATTATCCCTTAGAGACCGATGCTATCCAACACGGACTGTTCAACCTTCGGTTATTTCATTTCCACCTGCCGAAGGAAATAATTTTGAGCTAAAACATTCTTTTATCCAAGGGGTACCAAAATTCACTGGGTCTGAAAATGCATATGAATTTCTTAGTGAATTTGAGTTATATGCTTCTACAACTAAAATGCAACAACTTTCTAATGAATCCATCAAGCTAAGACTTATTCCATTCGCACTTCTAGAAAGTGCGAAAAGATGGCTTAATTCTCTTCCTAAAAATTCAATTAAGAGTTGGGACAATTTCGTTACTATATTTTTGAAAAAGTTTTTTCCTTTCCACAAAACTCTTAAAATTCGAACTGAAATCAACCAATTCTCCCAGAATGAAGGAGAAACTTTTTCAAAATATTTTGAAAGGTTCAATCAATTGTTATATAGTTGCCCACATCATGCAATCCCTAAACATGTTTTGTGCCAAATCGTTTATGAAGGGCTTAACTATCAAACAAGATCCCAACTCGAATCAATGTGCGGAGGAGAATTCATGGAAAAAACAGACGAGGAAGCTTGGGAATTTTTAGAAGAGTATTCGAAAAAGGATATGCAGTGGGAAACAATTCGTGTTCCAATTCGTGCTCCAAACAGAGGAGTACATGCCATTGACCCATCACATCTTCCTATAGATGCCCAAATTCCTCAAGAAGGAGAAGGGCTACCTCATTACTACACACAAGACCAAATCAATGCTATAGGTCAAAACAGTCCTTATTCGTCCATATATAATCCTAACTGGAAGCATCATCCCAATTTTTCATGGTCAAATCCTAACAAAGTGGCTAATCCATCACATATGTATCCAATGATACCAAATCCGAATTATCGAGCCCCAACCTCTAATGCTCAAAATTCTCAACCCGCTTCTCAAACGAAACCTTCGAATCAACCATACAGGCATCCTAATTTCAATCCATCAACCCAACCTTCTCAGCCTTCACAAGAAATTGCTCGACTGGAAAAACAACTCTCTAAGCAAAATGAACAAATCACTAACCAAGATGCAAGAATTGAGCAAATTACCAAACAAAATGAACAAATGTTGATAATGATGAAGGATCTCATGAAAATCAATGAGAAAGGTAAATTGCCTAGTCAAACCGAAGTGAATCCAAAGTATAACTCTCGAGGAGTAAATATTTGTGAGGACGAAAATGTAAATCCGGTTAATGCTGTCACCACATTAAGGTCTGGAAAGAAGGTAGACAACAACGTTGGCAACCCCGACATCCTTCTTAAATCTTCCCATGTTCCAAATTCTGAAACTCAGTCGACAACCACGGTTGTCAATCAAAACGATTCTAATTCTTCATCTAAGGTTGACAATCCCGACCACTCTTCACCTTCTGATGTTGGCAACCCCAACATTCCAGCTTCCTTATTTTCACCCTCTAATATAACACCTTCTTCTTCGAATGAAAAAACTTCCGAACGAGTCTATAAACCCATTGCTCCATTTCCCCATAGACTCAACAAAAAGAAGAAGCCTGCTAATTTTGACCAAATTCTTGAAATCTTCAAACAAGTTCGAGTCAATATTCCACTTCTTGATACCATCGAGCAAATTCCTCAGTATGCCAAATGTCTGAAAGAGCTATGTACTCAAAAACATGCCACTAACGTTCCTAAGACTGCATTTCTAACTGCAAACACTAGCTCTGTTCTTTCAAATCCCTCCCCAATCAAGTATAAGGACCCCGGTTGTCCTACGATCGGTTGTAAAATCGGTAACACTCATATTAGTCATGCCTTACTCGATCTTGGAGCGAGTGTGAATCTTTTGCCTTATACTGTGTACTGTCAACTTGGACTAGGGGAATTAAAACCTACAAACATCACAATTCAACTAGCTGATCGATCTGTCAAAAAAGCATTGGGCATGGTTGAAGATGTTTTGATACAAATCGAGCAATTCTATTTCCCAGTCGATTTCATAGTCCTAGAGACTGCACCTGTCTCAAATCCCAATAGTCAGATTCCTTTGATATTAGGTCGTCCGTTTTTAGCAACATCAAATGCTATCATAAACTGTAGGAATGGTCAACTCTGACTTTCCTTTGGGCACCTAACCATTGAACTAAATATCTTCAATCTTAACAGACAACCAAGGGATTTTGAAACAAAAGAAGTTGACATGATCCAAACAATTGTAGAAAATGATTTTAGTGATATTACGGAGTCTCTTAACATGTGCCTAGATCATTTTAATTCCAATTTAAATGAAGATGAATACATTTATGAATTAAATGATATGCTATGCTCTTTTCATAATTCACTAGAATTCAATCAGTTGATGTCTACTGAAGCCTCAAAAGAAGTACGCCCTAAATTAGACCTCAAACCTCTTCCAAACGATCTTAAGTACGCATACTTAGATTCTTCGGAAAATTTCCCTGTAATCTTGGCATCCGATCTCATTAAGGACCAAGAAGAACAACTTTTGAAAATTTTAAGGGAAAATAAAGAGGCAATAGGATGGGTAATCGCTGACATTAAGGGAATTAGTCCATCAATTATTGAACATCGAATACATTTAGTCGACGAGGCTAAACCCACTCGCGAAGCTCAAAGGCGATTAAACCCTAATATCTCGGGTCAGACCGAGTATTTTTGCAGCTTAGAGATTTGCTCGCAGCGAAGTTAGAGAGAGAGGGGATTATCGCACTTCACTAAAGTTTAGAAATTTTCTTGTACTTAATAAAATTTGTTTCCGCTGTATAAAATGTAACTTATTGTATTAACTCTGATAATTGTATATAAAAGAAAGTTCATTTATGAAATATATGTTTGTTCTGTGATTCTGTGACTGATTCTGTTTAAATTCTATAAACTAAATAACAATCCGTTATTTTGAACGTTTCTAGTTGGTTTAATTACCGACTAGAGGCGGTCAAGGCGGCGGGTCGTTAGAAGTGGTAAAGGAAGAAATTATCAAATGTTTAGACAATAACATTATCTACCCTATCTCTGACAGTACTTGGGTAAGTCCGGTACAAGTTGTACCAAAGAAGTCTGGAATCACTGTGACAACAAATGAGAATAACGAACTTGTTCCGACAAAGGTCAAAACAAAATGGCGCGTTTGCATCGACTATCGGAAACTCAATGCAGCAACAAGAAAAGATCATTTTCCCCTCCCTTTCATTGATCAAATGCTCGAACGCTTAGCCGGTCATGAATATTATTGTTTCCTTGATGGTTACTCTGGCTATAATCAAATTCCCATTGCGTTAGAGGACCAACATAAAACAACGTTCACATGTCCCTTCGGAACTTTCGCTTATCGTCGCATGCCCTTCGGTCTTTGTAATGCTCCTGCTACCTTTCAAAGATGTATGATGAGTATATTTTCTGATATGGTGGAGGATTTCTTAGAAATATTCATGGACGATTTTTCAATCTATGGGTCATCTTTTGATCAATGCCTCCTTCGTTTAGAACGTGTCTTAAAGCGATGTAAGGAGAAATCACTTGTTCTTAATTGGGAAAAATGTCATTTTATGGTTAAGCGAGGAATAGTCTTAGGTCATGTTGTCTCTAAAAATGGCCTAGAAGTTGACAAATCTAAAGTTGATCTTATTGTTGACCTTCCTCCTCCAAGGTCCGTAAAGGACATTCGCTCGTTTCTCGGCCACGCAGGATTTTATAGGAGGTTCATTAAAGATTTTTCAAAAATTTCAAAACCTCTTTCAAATCTTCTGGCTAAAGGCGTCAAATTTGAATTTTCCAATGAATGTAAAATGTCTTTTGAAACCCTCAAATCGATCTTGACCACTGCACCTATCATCCAACCTCCAAATTGGACCTTGCCTTTCGAATTAATGTGTGACGCTTCTGATTATGCCATCGGAGCCATCTTAGGTCAACGAATCGATAAACTTCCTCGAGTCATCTATTATGCTAGCAAAACTCTTAATGAAGCTCAATTGAATTACTCAACCACATAAAAAGAGTTTTTAGCAGTTATCTTTGCCCTCGATAAGTTTAGATCATATCTCGTAGGTTCTAAGGTCATAGTTTACACCGATCATGCCGCCTTGCGGTATTTACTCACGAAAAAGGATACCAAACCCCGCTTAATCCGTTGGATTCTCCTTCTTCAAGAGTTTGACCTAGAAATACGAGATAAAAAGGGTTCTGAAAATGTCGTAGCTGACCATCTTTCTCGTATAGTGCATGAAAACTATGATAACTCTCAAATCAACGATCATTTTCCCGATGAACAAATTCTTTCACTCTCTAGTGCACCATGGTACGCGGACATCGTAAATTATCTTGTCACAAATGAAACACCTTCCCATTGGTCAAAACAAGATAAACAAAAATTTCTCTCCAACGTTCGAAACTTTTACTGGGACGATCCTTATCTTTTCAAATATTGCACCGATCAAATCATTCGCAGATGTGTCCCAGAACATGAATTCCATAGCATCCTCTCTTTTTCACATAATCAAGCATGTGGAGGACATTTTGGAGCAAAGAAAACTGCTGCCAAGGTGTTACAGTGCGGTTTTTATTGGCCTTCTCTTTTTCGTGATGCCCACGAATTTTGCTCCAAATGCGCTAGATGTCAACAAACAGGTCGTATTTCCAAACGTGACATGATGCCCCTAAATCTGATCCTTGTCATCGAAATTTTTGATGTTTGGGGCATCGATTTCATGGGTCCTTTTCCTAATTCTTTTGGAAATCTCTACATTTTACTCGCAGTAGATTACGTGTCTAAATGGGTTGAGGCCATTCCCACCAGAACGAATGACAATAAAGTTGTTGTCAAATTTTTGAAAGAAAACATATTTTCCCGTTTTGGGACACCTCGAGCCATTATAAGTGATAACGGTTCTCATTTTTGTAATCGTGCTTTTGAATCTCTTCTTAAGAAATATTCTATCACTCATAAACTATTTACTCCATATCATCCACAGACCAACGGTCAAGTCGAGATTTCCAATAGACAAATTAAACAAATTCTTGAAAAGACGGTTAACTCCAACAGAAAAGATTAGTCATCTAAATTGATAGACGCCCTTTGGGCATTTCGCACAGCTTATAAAACCAGTCTAGGAATGTCAACATACTGATTGGTCTTTGGAAAAGCATGCCATTTACCTGTTGAGCTCGAGCACCGCGCACTTTGGGCAATCAAATACCTTAATTTTGACATAGGAAAAGCCGGATCGCATCGTAAATTACAATTGTCAGAATTAGAAGAACTAAGAAATGAAGCGTATGAAAATGCAAATATTTATAAAGAGAAAACTAAAATCTATCATGATAAATCCATACTTCGTAAGACATTCGAAGTAGGTCAGAAAGTTCTCTTATATAATTCCAGACTTCATTTATTTCCAGGCAAATTGAGATCTCGATGGACAGGTCCATATATTGTGAAAACTATATACCCTTATGGTGCAGTTGAAATTGAAAATCCTAGGGACAGTTCCATTTCAAAGGTCAATGGACAACGCTTGAAGCCATTTCTAGAGTTTGACCAGCACGAGGACGATGAGTTCGTGGATCTTCACGAACCTAGCTATTCGGCATGAGCCGCTCACTATCTTGCACATATCAGGTTGTATTTTTTTAGTTTTTTTTTCTATTTTGCATTTGCATTCTATTTGACAGTTTGGACACTGTCTCATTCCAGTGTGGGGGAGACGCATATCTCATTCTGTTTGTTCATATTTCATAGTATAGCATCATTTTTTTTAAAAAAAAATCATCTCATTATTTGTTTTCAAATTTCCTTTCAATTTTTTTTTCATTTCCCAATATTTTTAGGACTTCGATTTATTTTTAATTAGTCAAGACAAAGGTAAGCAGTTGTAGTCAATTGATGAAATTTTTTGTGAATCACTAATTTCAAATGTAAAATATAATGAAAAGTTGAATTACAAGCAATAATAGTGAGGTTAGTATATAGGGGAATTCGTAGGTGATGGTTATGAAATCCTTTCTAAACTGTAGTCTTTGTTTTTTAAAAAAAATGGCAGATTTAAAGTACATGTGTTGACATTTCAAATCATTGAAGTTAAGTGGTGCTAAGTTGATTTGCATAACTCTCTTTAGTTAATTTCAAAAAAAAAATAAGAATAATAATAAGATACACCTAGAGTCGATAGGTGTGCACACTTGTGAAAGTGTGTGCACTCGCCACGCTCTGTACTCTTCTCACGTAAGCCCGAAAGGCAGTGCATGGATGGTATATCTGGCCTCAGCATTCTGAGTTAGGTGTATAAATAATTAAATAAATAATCACCTAAGGATTACCGACCTTTTCTGACATAGTCAGCGTCGGTTTGCACAATCCGCCAAGCTCTGTCCCAACTCTCACGTAAGCCCGCGAGGCAGTGCATGGGTGGTATACCTTGGTCCAAAAGTTAGGTGTAAAAAAAAAGACTAAGCTTTGAAACCGAAACACTTCTTGCCTTTGTTGATTTGGCTTGTCATACAAATGGAAATGGAAAATGCCATTTTGAAAAAAAAAACTGTGATTAACAGTGAAGAATTTATTTCATGGCTGCACTATGTTATCAACCGAAACAACTGGTCAAACTAGAATCTAATGTATGAAAACTTGAGTTATATTGAAATTTGTGTTTAGTGAGGAACGAAAAATTTCTAGAAGTTCACTAAAACTGATATACATTATTTTGTTGCAATTATTCTAAAGTAAACCGAGTCTCCGTTTGTTTAAAATTTTGCATTCATGTAGTACATTAGAATCATCACATACTGCATTTGGATTTTGTGGGTAGTAACCGTTGAAAACCCTCACGAGACACCACTCGTCCTACTAGGGACACCTAGAGGTTTAACGGCTTGTTGCATACGCTCAATGCAATCGTGTTTCCTACAAAAAAGGATTTAGTTAGTTTTATTTTCTTGCTTATTCGAGGACGAATAAAGTTTTAGTGTGGGGGTATTTGATGAACGTACTTCTCTGCATTTTAAACCGTTTATTTCATATATTTTTATTTTAATAAAGCGGTATTATACGGGTATTTTGTTGTGGTTTTGCAGATTATTGATTCCAAAGTGCAGCGTTGAAATTAATCGATTATGCCATCCATTGGTTCAAAAATCACGCAGCAAAGAGTGCAACATTTTGAGTATTGAAATAAATCAAACAAAATAGGACACATTCAAAAGTAGCTCATGTGGGAATTTGGACCAATTCACATATAAAAGCATGATCACCTTTTTAAGCAACAGAGGACTTGGTCAAAGGAGCAGCTAACAGGGATGCCAAACACTCAGCATATATGTTTCAAGCATTGATATGGCAACTGACTCTTCACTAATTCAACAAATGGACCTAGTCAATACATATATCTCGTCAGCTACTATGAAGAGGACCGGTTCTATTGCTAAAATTATGGACTGATTTTTGGGGTTGAAAGCCTATATATACAGCATTATACAACACCTTGAAATATCTCTTACCTCATCCCTTTTCTTCAAGTTTAGATTTTAATTCAGCATTGTTTTTATTTTCGAACAGAATACGTAGGATTGTTGATTAGATTTAGCAATTTATTTATTCTTGTTCTTAGTTATTTTCTGCACTCTTTTCAGTTAGTTAATAATTATTTCAGTTGTTTGCTCCGTTATCTTCTTTTCCGCAATTTCAATTTTTGTTTTGATTTTTTTTACAATTCTATATTTCGGTTGCAATTTCGATTAGTTTCGAAATCGATTCGGAGTATATTATTGTTTTTTATTTACTGTTCAAAATTCACCGTCGAATTCGTTTAACATGCCTAAGATTTAACTATGGATTTTAATTGTTTTAAAATACAATTCCCTGTGTTCGACCTGCATACTACACGCCTGTGCGCTTGCAGAATTTATTAAAATTTGTGCTTTTCTAATCAATAGAAAAGTCGCAACAGAGCTAGCTTGATGATTCACTAATACAGGAAAAATGTTAAAAAAATTATCGAATGCAAGGATTTTAGGGGCGAAACGAATACAGGGTTTTGGTTCGAGTTTTCTGTGGTCTGTATGATCGTTGATTTCGTCACCACGGATCGATTGAGCTGCACGCGCTTCTAGGGGATGGTAGATGAGGGTTACAACGAGGTGTGGCCGGCGTCGCGTCGCCACTGGTGGTCGGCGTTGGTAGGTTGAGGCAATTGCTGTTGGGTGTGTTCGAGTGGTAGTTCGAATAGATGGGAACTTTTCGATTTCGTGTCTTTCACGTTGAATTGATAATTGCTTTCGAGTTTGTGGCCGTTTTGCGATTTTCCAGAGGCGACATGGTTCGCCAGTATGTTGGCGAACCACCGTGCACGTGCACGGTGGCGTAGGGTGTCAATGAATTTCGAGCGTTGATTCAACTCGGGTGATACTCGAGTAAAATGGGAAGTTTCTTCGAGTCGAACCACGGTGCGTGAGTGAGTCGCGTAATACTGCAGTTAATAACTTAAAGTTTAAAAAAAGAGAAGAAGAAAGAATAGAAGAAGAAGAAAGGTAGAGGGAAGAGGGAACTCGGGAAACAGAAAGGAAAACTCGAGTTTTACTCGAGTAAATGCAGTATTTTCCTCGGGTCCAGTTCTAGTGAATTAGCCTAATAACCTTTAAGTTATTTTGTAAACAAAGTTCAGTATTTATTAAGTACATAATGTTGACAAGTGTTAAGCTAAGATTTGATTTAAAATTTATTAAGAAGGTTTGCAAATGTAAGATGATAACTAAATTTAAAGTGCAAGTTAATTAAAAATGTAAATTAATTTATACTTTTAATTAAATAAGTAATTTAAGATTTAATAAATGTGTAATTAAAGATTTATATTAATGACTTTGTGTTTAACCAATTTGAAATTAGGAATTTAATTAACTACTTAAAGTTAATTAATAAATAAATAGTAGTTAACTAATTAAATGATTAATTAAGGATTAAATGATTAATTAATTGGTAATTAGTGATTAATTAAGTAGTTAGTGGTTAATAAATGGTATTTAAATTTTATTAATTAATCATTAAGGTTATTAATTAAGAATTAAAAATTAATTAATTAAGTGAGTAATTAAGAAGTAATTAATAAATTTAATAAGTTGATTAATTAGTGATTAATTAAGCAGGATAAAATGGTTTATTCTTAAGTAATAAATTAAGTTAAGTAGATCAAACTATTTTGATATTAATTGATGATTCTTGTTTGATTGACTCTGATATCTATTTGGTGATATTCTGTGATATTTTGTCATATATTCTGGATATATCTGTGATGACTGTGTATGATTTACCTGTGATAACTGTTATGTGAATTCCAAGCATTGAAGTTGATTGTTTAAACTATTTAAACAATTTGGCCTTTAAAATGGCGTTTGGATTTCGATGAGACCGGGATCGGGTATCAATTCGATATTCCGAAAACCACATCGATCCAAATTAAACGATAGGTAATGACATCTCAAGTGAAGGTCGAGATGGTGTTTTCAGAATGCAAGGGTTATTGTCGTTAACTCTGAGGGTGATTCTAAAATGAGTGTAACGAGATAATGCCATCGGTTTCGTTCGAACCCGGAACGAACTTGTATGGATTGAATGCTTCCAGCACATCGTTAGGTGGACGATGAGCATTCTAAGAGATATGTTCTATAAAGGTAATCGCGGCCTCAAGCCTCATCAATCGAGAATGGCTAAAACAGGGGAGATGCAGCAAGGTTAGGTGGGTAGCACCCAAGCAAGACGAGATATACCCCTATCTAGATGTCCCTTTTTATTTCGGCTGTGTGGGAAGTTGTTGGCCACAACTGCGGGTTTATCTTGTTCGGGACTGTTCAGTAAGGAATGGTTTCGGCCTTGTGTTGTAGGGGGTTGGGAGTGATCCTCGGTATGGTGATCTAGGCCCCGTACTGTGACGGGCGGTACCCTAGTAGCCCTGCCATTGTATGAAATCCAATTTCCAATAAGAGCCGCACGTTTTGATTGTGCCCAACTATGTTGGAATGTGAGATGTAAGCATTTCAGCTATTTCTGTATTTTACTTGAAAACCCTAGACACTATTATAATATCACTGGATTTCCTATAAAATGTTTTGGTTAGCGTAACGTAAAAACTTACCCGTGTTTATGTGTGGGGAGTCTTACGTGATACCTTTATTTTCAAATGATTTTCAAAGTTAAACAACTTTAACCCGTTTACTCACACCAGACCCATGTCTGACCCGGAGTTTATATTTTTGTTTTTCATAAACTCTTGGGTACTCAAATTTTTATGAGTAGCAAAGTGATAGGTTTTTGGAGTGTTGAGTTTCTGGAGGAGCTTGGAGCAGAAGCCCAGACGTATGCATCTATCTATCTAGTTTCCGCTATGTAGTTGATGTATGTTGTATTTTGAGATGTATGTAGTGACAGATATGTATATGACTGTCTTGTTGTATAATATTGTGTAACTCTGATATATGTAAGAAACATGTAATAGCTATGTGATATATTATATTTTTTCCATTCCGCTGTGAGATCCTGATGTTGTTATTCTTTCTATCTTTTCTATTTCTATCCCTTTCTTTTCTTATTGATGATACGTCTTTCTGTGGTTAGAATGGCGGGTCGTCACAGTTGGTATCAGAGCCAGGTTGAGATAATACCTAGGCTCTGGAGAAATATTTATCTTGAGAGTGCATATTTGTATTTTCGTATAATTATATACCTATCTAAATTTGTTGAGTTACCTGTGCAGGTGGCCAACATGAGTTCTGGAATAAGAGGCAGAGGTAGGGGTAGTACCTCGACTGATAATGGACGAAGTCAAACTGCTAGTGAGGCTGTAAATCCAGTACCGCCTCACGTTAGTTTTGCCTCTTTATGCAAAGACTTCATCAACCTTGGAGGCCAACCATTTAAAGGGTCAGAATTGATAATTGAAGTTCAAGCCTGGCTACGCTCTTGTGAGCGCATCTTTAAGAGTATGAAGTTGTCTGATGAACGGAAAAGGGAAATGACATCTTGGCAATTGCAGGGAGGCTCAGCAGCCTGGTGGGATGCAACGGTAGCAAATATTTCTGAGGAAGACATTTCATGGGACAGATTTAAGGAGTTGTTTGAGGAGAAGTTTATGCCAACAGCGGGGAAGACTCGTCTGTACCGGGATTTTCTGAATTTGAAGTAGGGAAACATGTCTACAGCGGAGTATGAGACCAAATTCAATGAACTTTCTTGCTATGGACCAGGGCTCATTGATACTCCCCTTAAAAAGAACAAAATGTTTGTGCAAGGATTGAGGCCAGAATTACATGAAAAGATGACGGTGCTTTTGAAAGGATCTTTTGTTGATTTAATTGATATGGCTTTGAGATATGAGAATTTGATGAACAAGAAATCAGTGGCACCAGTAGCAGCATCGGGAGGGAATTTTGCTAATCCGAATAAAAGGAAGCTCAATCCCAATTGGAGGAAACCGAACAAGAACAAGTCTGGAAGTAACAACGGACCTCGCAAATGCTGTATGTAACAACCCGATATTTTTAGCCATTCGCGGTCGCACATGTCACACTTGAATTGCTCAAAATACCGCATTGTAAATAAATTTGGAGCAAATGAAATACAAATCACAGAATCACAGACACAGAACAAACAGAATACTTCACAGCGGAATATAAAATACATAGTAGTTCAGGAAGCTATTACGACAGAGTCTCAAACCAAAAACATAATACAGTCTGAAAAAAACAAAATAGAAATCCCAAATACATAGAAGTTCACTAATACATGAGATAAACTAGAATAGATGAAACAGAAAGTAGATATAAATGTAGATAAGCAGAAACTCCAGCAAAGACCAGCTCCAAAAAGAGAATCCAAAGCTGTGAATACTCAAGCTGACCCGAGCGTAAAGTAAAACACAAAACACCCGAGTCAGGACAATATATACTTATATAAATATAAATCAACTCAAGTGAACTGTAGTAGAAATTCATCATAACTTAAAGGATGCTTGGGATCGCCCATCCTTTAAAGATCAGTTAAACCATAAATTAAATACATCCCGTGGTTAAAATTTCAAAATAGTATTTATACGTCGAAATCAAATATCATTTAAAAATTCAATATCATTCAAAATCCATTTCAAAATATCAAAGTATCATATCTTCCAAACCACATTCATTTTTATTTAATTTAAATACCATTCCAAAACACATTTCAAAATAGTTTATATTTCGAAACAAATTGCTTCATTTAAATCATTAAAATGAAGATATTATATTTAATAATTAAATTATTAAATTTCCAAAATTTTAATCTTTCAAAGTTCAATCATTCACTTAAATTTATTAAAATAATGAAAATTCAACTTTCGCAGCATTTAGAAAATACTACGGAAAGTCACACTTAAAACAGTTCAATTTAACAAAAGACAACATTTAAAATGCTGTAATAGGGTTCCATTAGTTTCAAATAAACTTAGTTAAATTCAACCGTTATAACATTCACAAAAATGCTATAATAGCCTTTAATTAAATTGAGCTATTTGGTTCATTATTATCAACTACAGCATTTACAAATGTTGTATTATCCTTTACATTAGAATTAATAGCATTTTAGAAATGCAGTAAATTAACTTCAAATATTCAGTATAATTTCACAAACAATTATATTTTTATTTAAACCATTTTTAACTTATAAAATCATATAATTTCACTTTTAAAACAATCATTCAAATACCCTTATATTCATGATTTTATAAAGTTAAATCTCTATTCAAAAATCAAAATTTAATAATAATTCGCTTATTAAATTCCAACATTAAATTTTAAATTAATTAAATTAAATTTAACTTAACACTTAATTTTAAATTTTCAAATATAACTTAATTTCATTTTTATTTACTTAACTTAAAATTCACTTTTAAGCCAAATTCACAAATTCTCAATTTTAGTTATATTTCAAAATTTCAACTTAAATATTCATTCATTTCACATTTTAACTTAATTCAGAAATCATTAATATATTATAAAATTATTTTAAATGAATTTAATTCAAAATATCATAAATTTATCATATTTTCATATTTAATTTAAATTCCATTTATCACAAAATTATAATTTCCAAAAAACTTACATTTTAGATTTTCTAACTTTACCATTAATTTATTTCACTTATAAATTTTCAGAGAGTCAATAATGCTTTACAAAAATCATTTTTAATCAAATTTAAATCAAAATATTATAATATTTACATTTCTAAATTATTTTAAAATTTTAAGAAAAACATATTTTAGCAACAGGTCTGTATTTGATTTTCTAGCCTAGGTAAAGTGATACGGGTAATATATCATTTCAACCCGTAATTTACAAAGAAAACCCGGGTTTGATCATTTCAAACCCACAATCCCAAGTAAATGAAAATAATTGAAAATCATTCAGGCCTATCATTTTAGCCCATAACGATTTTCTCCTATTCTAAAGTCCGTTCGGGTATGTATCATTTCAACCCATAGTGATTCTAATCTAAAAGGAACTTGCAGTGTGATAAACTGATAAAAATAATAGAACACCATAATATAACAGTAACATATGATATAACAGGTGTTTAAGCATGGGTGAACATCATAAAATCATAACATAGCAGGTGTAACATGATAATGTATTTTACAGATTTAAAAGGGGCCAATTTACTAGTTATAAATGTACATATTGTCTGGTGAGAATAACTCACTGGTTTGTGCTGGAGACACAATGACGAATGCACGAATGAGATCCAAACAAGCACGATAAAACGATACAAATATGAGTGGAGGAGCCAAAGTATCAAACCCCTTGAATACAGGTCACACAAAACAATAATAATAACATAAGTTTCAAATGCAAATACGATAAACAATGGTAGAATAGATTGCACAAATCAAAGCGGAATTGTTTTGCACTTATCTCCAACACACATTGGGTTCATCCATAAGTGTATTACAGGTCTAAAGCAATGTTTTTGGTTCAGGTCTGGGTTGCTAAGGGTCGGCCTAACATGCTAGAAGGTGGTGCAAAGGTGGGTGGTGGTGGAACTACACTAACAAAGCAATATACAAGGGTTTAAGGCCATAGTTTGGCTTGGCCAAGGGCATAAAGGTCACGGCTATTTCAGGCAGGGTCAGTAGGTGGTGTGCAGAGGTGTCTCAGGTCTGAAATAGGGCTGGTGGTGGTGGTGTTTGGTCGGCCATGGGTGGTGGAAGTGGTGGATGTGGATGATGTGTTCGGTCTAGGCAAGTTTTATGGAGTTTTGTTGGATTTTGGTGATGAATCAATCCACAAGGAGGCATGGCTTAGGGTTTGGTCAGAGAAGAGGTGAAGTTGGTGATGTTCTCAGGTGGTGGTGGAGGTGGCAGGGGCTGGAGAGGAGGTGACCGAACCTATGACATAAAAGAACAAGTGCAAATCAAATTCAAACAATAAGAAATAAACAAAAGAAGAAGAGAAAAAGAATTCTTTTACCAAACTCTCTCCTCAAGCAAGGCCGAAATATTTTTTGTTTCAGAAGTGGGAAATGAGTTTACGTGAATGGAAATGAAAACATGCGGCTGAAAAATGTGTATAACAAAAGCTAATTGATGAATAGTTATGTTGAATGTGAAAGGGTGGAAGATAAAGGGCCATTTGAAAACCAAAAGTCAAAACCCTTTCAAATTTCTTTTAATTTATTTATATAAGATTAAATTACTCAATATAATAATTATTTAAGTTAAAATTTCGAAAATTTAACAAAATATAAAAATATATAAAAATATTTATTAATTATATAAGGTTAAAATAAGAAAATAGCACAAAATTGCAAACTAGACTAGAAAATTTGAAAATGAACTGAATGAACTTTGAAAAATTTATACGGACTTGTAAAAATATTTATAACAAAGATAATAACATAAAAATAAAAATGAATTCATAAAATAAATATATAAATTTTAATTGAATATAATTTAAATGAAGAAAATAGCAGAAAAATAGAAAACAACCTTTAAAAATAGGAAATAAATACAGTAAATTTTGGAAAAATTTTATTATCACTTAAAAAATTTTAAAAGGCAAAATATACATAAAATAACATATTAACACTTATTTAAATTAAATATAACATAGAAAATATGATTTATATAATTTAAAATAGACAAAATTTCAAAAAAAACAATTATGCTCAAAATTGAAATGTACATAACTTTCACAAATTAAATCCATTTTCAACGAAACGAAAAGCAGTATTCAAGTTATTAAATCTATTTTCATAATAAAAGATAAAATTTAAGAATTTAAATATTTAAATTTGAAATTTAAAAGTCAAGCTTTGGCCAGTTTGAACAAAAATTCATCTTTCAGTAAAATATCCAATTTATACCGGTTTGAAATTATAATTCACATAATAATCAACACCTACATTTAAAAATGAAATGTTTGAAATAAAATAAGTTTAAAATAATTTCAAAAAAACAAAGTCAAATATTGAAATATATGAAAAATCTAGGGTTGTTACACTCTCCCCCACTCAAATCTTTTCGTCCTCGAAAAGGAAGGAAGCGGAGAAACAACAAGAAAGAACAATAGGTTGGAAGACATCCTGAAAGAACATAGGGAAAAAGTAGCTAGGAGGGAAAGCAGGTTGAAAGACATGGATGAACCATTATTTTAATTTTTTTATTTGACATGTTAAACATTTGATATGATAATTAGTTATTTGATTCAAATTTGATAGTTCGAAGTAAACAATATTTAAGACATTTTAAATAATGATTAGTATATCCTTTATACAATACTTTACCAAAATACTTTTATAACTCGATGTCTTACTAGTTTACTTTCGTTCCTGCAGACTCTGGCTATGCGTTGATCAGGCGCAAAGCTAGAATTCTCCAAGTACTTAGTAGACCTGTTTCAACACCCAGTGAAAATACTAAAAAAAATAGGTATGAGAAGTTCCGCTCAAAATCCAATGTCAAATGATGATAATACGATAGCAGTGGCCCGCTGCTGATCCAGTATTTATGAAATGGACACAACACTTTCCAGAAGATCCTTCTACCTTTTGGATTCCAGAAAAATATCGTAGCCAGTTCATAAACAAGGGACCATCGACCCCTGCTGCAGTGGTATGCTGCTGATCCAATGATTTACGCAATGGATGCACTTCCTTCCCGGAAGATCCATAAACAACAGATCCCAGGATCGAAAGCGCCTCCATTGGGTAAACTAAAGAACCATCTACCCTGAAAAAAATCGAGGAACTCTTGAGTTTAAGTCGAACAACCATATCGGTTCGAATCCATTTCTGAATTCACCCAAGTCCATTAGGGTTTATCGGTTGAATCCATTCCTGGATTCCTCAAGTCCATCTGGGTCGAAGCATATCACTATACTTCTTTCGGAGGGTACTTCCCATACCTCTTACATCAAAATATAATATACCATATATGGTAGCCCTTCAAAATCATAGCTTCAAATATCACACGTATATAAATTTCATTTTCATTTTCAAATCGAATACTTTCCAAAATCAATAGTATATCAAATCATACTTATATAAACTTCGATTATATAAGATTTTAATTTACAAATTGAGTACCTTTTCAATTCAACATTTTCAAATCAACTTCATACTTATACAAATCCATTTTATATAAGTTCAATAACTCCCAAATCAAGTATTTAGTAAAACAAGGTTCTCAATTTTAATTTTTTTCAATAACATTTCAGTTTCAAAATCATATATGATTTCTCCAAATCATTTCTTCTGAATTACATATACTCAGTTTCAAAGTTTCTTAAAACAATAGATTTAGAAAATAATCCAAATTTCCAAATCAACAAAAATTTAGGTCAAACAAATCCATTTCCATTTCAAACATATATTCACTTTCAAAAATCATAATACTTTCAAAGTTATAAATCTTTCGAAACCAAAATACTTGAAATCATTACACTTCGAAAATCATAACTTTTCTAAATCATACATTTGAAATCATAAAACATCCCTTTAATTCTTTACATTTCACAAATTTATTCAATTTAAACCCAAGTCTACAAGTTCCAGTTTTAATTCAATTCAAACCATCAGTTTCAATTCAATTTAGTTTTCCAACAAAACCATTTCAAATGTTATCAAATTTCAAATAAAGATTTGATCCGCAAAATAAACTATTCAATCTTTAATATATTTCAGAGCTTAAATGTACCGTATTCCAAAACTAAATTTTATAATTTCATATATCTCAAATTTTACTTCATTATTACTTAGTTTTGACATATTCATTTCATAAATCCATCATTTTTAATTAAACTCAAATTACAAGTAAACCAAATATCCTTTCATACAAATACAAACTTTAAATTTCATTTATCAAAATCAATTATCATTCCTGATTCACATTCTTTATCAAATAAAGATTATATCATTCAAAGCCTCATTACCAAATCATTATTTGAATTCAATTTCAAATATTTAAATTTAAATATCATTTAAAAAAAATCAAATATGTCATTCAATTATTATTTCAAATCATTACAAAATACATTTCAAAATTCCATTCAAAAATTCATTTATCTCATTACATTTCATTCCATTCAACACATAACCAAGTAAACCTTATTTAAATTCAAATTCAATTTAAATTCCTTAAAATTCAAATATTAAATTATATTCAAAACTCCTTAAATTTCACAAATAATCAATTCCAAAATTAAATCATTTAACTTTTTAAAACATAACTCAACAGTGTAAAAATCTATAACATTACGAAACATTGTCAAATTATAACAATGACAGCATTTAAAAGTGCTATCGTAACTTATGGTTTCCAAAATAGTTTAGTACAAGAATAACGGCATTTATAATATGCCATAATAGATATTTAGTTAATTCAAACAAAGTTAAATTCAAAAACAATTGCATTTTAAAGTGTTGTCATAAAACTATAGCATTTTAGAAATGCTATTAATAAAATTCCAGATTTTATTATAACTTTTAAAAAACAATACAACTTCAATTTTAGCAAATTTTAAACTTATAAATCATATTTCTAGACTTCAAAATTTCACATTTAAATAATTTTTAACATATGATTTATCACAACAAAATTTTAAATCAAATATTCAATTTAAAACTCACTTTCATTTGTTAAGTCAAAATTCACTGTTTTTCTTAACTTATAAATTTAACAAAAACTCAACATTTTACTTCAAATATCTTTTCAAAACTATATTTCATACCAGTATAATTCAAAATATTCTTATTTATTTCACTCCACAACAGTTTCAAACTTATATAAATCATATTACTTTATACATTAATCATACCAAACTAAACTTATACTTTATCAAATACCTTATACCATTCAAAATTTCTTAGCTTTAAAAAGTTAACCTCGATTTGGAAGTGCTCGAACCTTCAAAATAGTCAAAGAAATCATATTTTCAATCCACGAGTTGGAAATCACCAACAAATTAGTAATCGATTCCAATAGGTAAGGTTATACAAAAACATATCTGAATCTCGAGGATTGAACACCGGCTTATTTTAAATCATTTCAATTATATATACATACACACACACACACACACACACACACACACACACATATCTTTCGAATATCAAACCACACTTCGAAATCGGAAATCAAAATTTGGTTTCATAAAATCACTCGCATAACAAAGCTACTAGAGTGGCCTCTTGCCCACTCAGAAACTCAAAAATCAATGTCGATGATGTATGTATTCATCATCGAAATTATTTTTCAGCGACGTAAGTGGTTTCTGGACTTTTATTTCTTGAAACTTCTTTGAAATCTCTTTGACATCATTGGAATTCATTCGAATACATTTGAAACATTTCTTATTTGGAAAAATATCTTTAAATCATATTATTATTATATATTTTCCAAAATCTTAAAAACCCATTTCAAAACACCGGAGTTCGATTCCTCGAAATTCAAATTCAAACCCTTCATTTATAAATCATTTTTATATAAATCACATTTTCTTATAAATTTCCAAAATTTCAAATCCTTTCAAAGCTTCAAATTTTCATTTTCCAAAGGTAAAAATTCTTATTGAAAACATTTCACTTTTATATACAAAATAGGGTCATCCTTGTCAAAATAATAATTTCGATGTATACACAAATTCAAAATACAATCAAACACAAATTTCCAAAGAATGATTCAAGGTTAGATTTCAAGCAATACGGAGATTCAAATTTAGAGGAACTCTAATCAAATAGAATTCTGTTTCGAAGATAAGCTCGAACGAAGATAAGATAATTTTTTTACCAAATAGAAGATGATAAGCCTATGTAAATCGCGGGCGACCTTAACCGGTCAACCGTGACTTCAGTAATATAATCAATTCAGAAATCTAAGGCAAATCGACATTCGATCGCCAGAGATAGAATCCGGGTAGAGCAGGAGATAGATAGCATCGAAAACCGAGGATACAGGAATCTCCGGTGAATCAATGCCAATTATAAAGGATTTTCACCCCTTTACAAATCATTCAAAGATTTGCGGAATCATCGATCTTTATAGAGGTCATTCCAAAGTGGAGTTATGAAATGCTCCAAAATCAAAATGGATAGAATAGGGAATACAAGACTGGATTTCAGAACAAGTGGGAGCGTTCCAAAGTTCAAGGAATCCTAATTGATAAGAATCCTAACCAAGAGATTTCTAACAAGATGGATACTGAAGGGATGAAGTTTTGAAAATCTTGGTTTCAAAATAAGAAAATTTTTATACCAAAATAATCTTTGAAAATCCTTTAAAAATCATTTGGAAATTATTTTATACTTCGAAAATACGTTCTCTCATAAGAAAGGATTCTGAGATTGATTTCACTCATTCTAGAGTATTTCTGCCCTATCTTTAACGAGTCTTTGCTCCACAGGCTATGGTTTGCCTAAAACCTGACTCTGATACCAAATGTAACAACCCGGTATTTTCAGCCATTCGCAGCCGCACATGTCGGACTTGAATTGCTCAAAATACCGCATTGTAAATAAATTTGGAGCAAATGAAATACAAATCACAGAATCACAGACACAGAACAAACAGAATACCTCGCAACGGAATATAAAATACATAGTAGTTCATGAAGCTACTACGGCAGAGTCTTAAACCAAAAACATAATACAGTCTGTAAACAACAAAATAGAAATCCCAAATACATAGAAGTTCACTAATACATGAGATAAACTAGAATAGCTGAAACAGAAAGTAGATATAAATGTAGATAACCAGAAACTCCAGCAAAGACCAGCTCCAGAAAGAGAATCCAAAGCTGTGAATACTCAGGCTGACCCGAGCGTAAAGTAAAACACAAAACACTCAAGTCAGGACAGTATATACTTATATAATGTAAATCAACTCAAGTGAACTGTAGTAGAAATGCACCATAACTTAATGGATGCTTGGGATCGCCCATCCTTTGAAGATCAGTTAAACCATAAATTAAATACATCCCGTGGTTAAAATTTCAAAATAGTATTTATACGTCGAAATCAAATATCATTTAAAAATTCAATATCATTCAAAATCCATTTCAAAATATCAAAATATCATATCTTCCAAACCACATTCATTTTTATTTAATTTAAATACCATTCCAAAACACATTTCAAAATAGTTTATATTTCGAAACAAATTGCTTCATTTAAATCATTAAAATGAAGATATTATATTTAATAATTAAATTATTAAATTTCCAAAATTTTAATCTTTCAAAGTTCATTCATTCACTTAAATTTATTAAAATAATGAAAATTCAACTTTCGCAGCATTTAGAAAATGCTACGGAAAGTCACACTTAAAACAGTTCAATTTAACAAAAGACAACATTTGAAATGCAGTAATAGGGTTCCATTAGTTTCAAATAAACTTAGTTAAATTCAACCATTATAACATTCACAAAAATGCTATAATAGCCTTTAATTAAATTGAGCCATTTGGTTCATTATTATCAACTACAGCATCTACAAATGTTGTATTATCCTTTACATTAGAATTAATAGCATTTTAGAAATGTAGTAAATTAACTTCAATAATTCAGTATAATTTCACAAATAATTATATTTTTATTTAAACCATTTTTAACTTATAAAATCATATAATTTCACTTTTAAAACAATCATTCAAATACCCTTATATTCATGATTTTATAAAGTTAAATCTCTATTCAAAAATCAAAATTTAATAGTAATTCGCTTATTAAATTCCAACATTAAATTTTAAATTCATTAAATTTAATTTAACTTAACACTTAAGTTTAAAATTTCAAATATGACTTAATTTCATTTTTATTTACTTAACTTAAAATTCACTTTTAAGCCAAATTCACAAATTTCCAATTTTAGTTATATTTCAAAATTTCAACTTAAATATTCATTCATTTCACATTTTAACTTAATTCAAAAATCATTAATATATTATAAAATTATTTTAAATTCATTTAATTCAAAATATCATAAATTTATCATATTTTCATATTTAATTTAAATTCCATTTATCATAAAATTATAATTTCCAAAAAACTTACATTTCAGATTTTCTAACTTTACCATTAATTTATTTCACTTATAAATTTTCAAAGAGTCAATAATGCTTTACAAAAATCATTTTTAATCAAATTTAAATCAAAATATTATAATATTTACATTTCTAAAATATTTCAAAATTTTAAGAAAAACATATTTTAGCAACGGGTCTGTATTTCATTTTCTAGCCTAGGTAAAGTGATACGGGTAATATATCATTTCAAACCGTAATTTACAAAGAAAACCCGGGTTTGATCATTTCAAACCCGCAATCCCAAGTAAATGAAAATAATTGAAAATCATTCAGGCCTATCATTTCAGCCCATAACGATTTTCTCCTATTCTAAAGTCCGTTCGGGTATGTATCATTTCAACCTATAGTGATTCTAATCTAAAAGGAACTTGCAGTGTGATAAACTGATAAAAATAATAGAAAAACATAAAATAATAGTAACATATGATATAATAGGTGTTTAAGCATGGGTGGACATCATAAAATCATAACCTAGCAGGTGTAACATGATAATGTATTTTACAGATTCAAAAGGGGTCAATTTACTAGTTATAAATGTACATATTGTCTGGTGAGAATAACTCACTGGTTTGTGCTGGAGACACAACGATGAATACACAAATGAGATCCAAACAAGCACGATAAAACGATACAAATATGAGTGGAGGAGCCAAAGTATCAAACCCCTTGAATACAAGTCACACAAAACAATAATAACAACATAAGTTTCAAATGCAAATAGGATAAACAATGATAGAATAGACTGCACAAATCAAAGCGGAATTGTTTTGCACTTGTCTTCAACACACATTGGGTTCAGCCATGAGTGTATTACAGGTCTAAAGCAATGTTTTTGGTTCAGGTCTGGGTTGCTAAGGGTCGGCCTAACATGCTAGAAGGTGGTGCAAAGGTGGGTGGTGGTGGAACTACACTAACAAAGCAATATACAAGGGTTTAAGGCCATAGTTTGGCTCGGCCAAGGGCATAAAGGTCACGGCTATTTCAGGTGGGGTCAGTAGGTGGTGTGCAGAGGTGTCTCAGGTCTGGAACAAGGCTGATGGTGGTGGTGTTTGGTCGGCCATGGGTGGTGGAAGTGGTGGATGTGGATGATGTGTTCGGTCTAGGCAAGTTTTACGGAGTTTTGTTGGATTTTGGTGATGAATCAATCCACAAGGAGGCATGGCTTGGGGTTTGGTCAGAGAAGAGGTGAAGATGGTGATGTTCTCAAGTGGTGGTGGAGGTGGCAGGGGCTAGAGAGGAGGTGGACGAACCTATGACATAAAAGAACAAGTGCAAATCAAATTCAAACAATAAGAAATAAACAAAAGAAGAAGAGAAAAAGAATTCTTTTACCAAACTTTCTCCTCAAGCAAGGCCCATTTTTTTTTGTTTCAGAAGTGGAAAATGAGTTTACGTGAATGGAAATGAAAATATGCGGCTGAAAAATGTGTATAATAAAAGCTAATTGATGAATAGTTATGTTGAATGTGAAAGGGTGGAAGATAAAGGGCCATTTGAAAACCAAAAGTCAAAACCCTTTCAAATTTATTTTAATTAATTTATATAAGATTAAATTACTGAAAATAATAATTATTTCAGTTAAAATTTCGAAAATTTAAAAAAATATAAAAATATATAAAATTATTTATTAATTATATAAGGTTAAAATAAGAAAATAGCACAAAATTGCGAACTAGACTAGAAAATTTGAAAATGAACAGAATGAACTTTGGAAAATTTATATGGACTTGTAAAAATATTTATAACAAAGATAATAACATAAAAATAAAAATTAATTCACAAAATAAATATATAAATTTTAATTAAATATAATTTAAATGAAGAAAATAGCAGAAAAATAGAAAACAACCTTTAAAAATAGGAAATAAATACAGTAAATTTCGGAAAATTTTTATTATCACTTTAAAAATATTAAAAGACAAAATATACATAAAATAAAATATTAACACATATTAAAATAAAATATAACATAGAAAATATGATTTATATAATTTAAAATAGACAAAATTTCAAAATAAAACAAATTATACTCAAAATTGAAATGTACATAACTTTCACAAATTAAATCCATTTTCAACGAAAAGAAAAGCAGTATTCAAGTTATTAAATCTATTATCATAATAAAAGATAAAATTTAAGAATTTAAATATTTAAATTTGAAATTTAAAAGTCAAGGTTTGACCAGTTTGAACAGAAATTCATCTTTCAGTAAAATATTCAATTTATACCGGTTTGAAATTATAATTCACATAATAATCAACACCTACATTTAAAAATGAAATGTTTGAAATAAAATAAGTTTAAAATAATTTCAAAATAAAACAAAGTCAAATATTGAAATATATGAAAAATCTAGGGTTGTTACACTCTATATGTCAACGAGAAGGTCACTTGGCGTATAAGTGTCCCAGGAAAGGATTTCAGCAGCAGCAACCGCATCATAGTGGACCGGGTTCAGCTTTGTTTCAGAGATCTCTATGCTTTAATTGTCACCAACCAGGTCATATGATCAAGGATTGCTCGTTACTTCATAAAGCTCAGCAGAATAAGGTATTTGCTTTGGAAGGTGCACCATCTACCTCATCTAAAGGCAAGGGAGTATTGGAAGGTACATTACTTTTAGATGGCAAGTATATTAAAGTTTTGTTTGATTCGGGTGCTTCTTTGAGTTTTATTTCTCTGGAATCTATAGAGAAGTTCTTTCTTACCCTAGTACTGTAGACTGTCTCATCTTCGTATCTAATCCTATAGGAGGAGTGACCAAATTAGATATGATCTGTAAGGACTTGAAGATTTTCTATCTATCCCATAGTTTTTCTTGTGATCCTTATGT
This sequence comes from Allium cepa, assembly GCA_030765085.1. Taxonomy (NCBI): domain Eukaryota; kingdom Viridiplantae; phylum Streptophyta; class Magnoliopsida; order Asparagales; family Amaryllidaceae; genus Allium; species Allium cepa. Next base: position 55,593,842 of record CM060928.1, read on the forward strand.
TTTAAATTTTGAGGGATTTGACCTTATTTTGGGAATGGATTGGCTTGATAAGTATAGAGTAGTCCTGAATTGTGATGAGAGAACAGTTTCGCTGGAAACTGATTTGGGTAGAATTGCCAGAGTGTCGTGTGATAATTTTGGAATTCACTTGAGTAGTCTTTTGCATGGAATTAAGACTTCTCAAGAGAAGGTTGAAGATATCGATGTGGTCCAAGATTTTCCTGATGTATTTGAGGAAGTTAAGTGTCTGCCTCCGCATCGATAGATAGAGTTTCGTATTGATTTGATTTCAGGAGAAGTGCCGGTGATTCAGCCTAGTAGGAGGATGGCTCCTAGGGAGAGGGAGGAGTTAATTAAGCAGACTCAGGATCCTTTAGAGAAGGGGTTGATTAGGCCCAGTTTTTCTTGTTGGGGCTCTGCTGCGGTGTTTGTCACCAAATTGGATGGATCGCTAAGGTTCTGTGTGGATTATAGAGAATTGAATAAAGTGACTATCTATAATAAATATCCTCTTCCTGGTATCGATGATCTCTTTGACCAGTTGCATGGAGCTTCTATCTTTTCTCTACTGGATTTAGCTTCAAGTTTCCATCAGTTAAGGGTAGTTGAGGAAGTATTCCCTTGACTTCATTTAGGGGACCAAATTGTTTCTATGAGTGGTTGGTTATGCCTTTCGGTTAACCAACGCTCCTGCCTACTTTGTTGACCTGACGAACCAAGTCTTTCGGGATGTGTTGAATAAGTTTGTTCTGGTATTCATTGATGATATCTTGGTTTATTCTAAATCTGAAGAAGAGCACAAGCCGCATTTGAGAATTGTATTGGAGACTCTGAGTAGGCATGTTTTGAAGGAAAATTTTTCCAAGTGCCATTTTTGGAAATCGAAAGTCAAATTTTTAGAGCACATTGTTTCTAGTGAAGGTATCTCTGTAGATCCAGCGAAGGTTGAGACTATTCTGGAATGGAAGCAGCCGGAGACATCGACTGAAATTTGCAGTTTTCTGGGTTTGGCTGGCTACTACAGAAAGTTTATCAAAGATTATTCCAAGATTTCTTCACATCTAACCAAGTTGACAAGGAAAGGAGCTAAATTCAAATGGACACCCCAGTGTGAAGAAGCTTTTCAGGAGTTGAAGACGAGGCTAACCAGTGCACCAGTGCTTGCTATTCCGGATGGAAAGAGCAAATTTGAAGTTTATACCGATGCTTGTATAGTTGGTCTGGGAGCAGTTCTGATGCAGAATGGAAGGGTGGTTGCGTATGCAAGTCGGTAATTGAAGCCACATAAAAGAACTACGCTACGCACGATCTTGAATTGTTAGCCATTGTTTTCGCTTTGAAGATTTGGAGACATTATCTTTTGGGAGAGAAATTCGAATTATTCACGGATCACAAACCATTGAAATATCTTTTCTCTCAAAAGGATCTTAATCTGAGGCAGCAGCGGTGGGTCGAATTTCTGGCATCCTATGATTTGGATATTCTATATACCCCGGGAAAGGCGAATGTTATAGCTGATGCTCTTAGCAGGAATGCAGTCTTGTCTCTTCTGGAAGTTGTTCCATCTCTTATTAAAAGGATTTCAAGTAAGCAAGCATATGATAAAATGTTGAGAAGAATTATCAAAAGAGTTAGGAAGGGTCAGCGTCCCAGTTTTGAAATTGATGGCCAAGGAACGTTGAGAATTAACGGGAGAATTTGTGTTCCGATTGATAGGGATCTGAGACAGGAGGTGTTGTCAGAGAGTCATCGTTCCAGATTGAATATTCACCCGGGAATCTCAAAGATGTATAAGGATATGAAGAGAGTCTTTTGGTGGAAGGGCATGAAGGAAGATGTAGCTGCTTTCGTTAATAATTGTGCCATCTGCCAACAAGTTAAAGGAGATCAGCAGAAGTCAGCCGGATTATTGCAGCCTATGGAAGTTCCAGATTGGAAGTGGGAGATGATTTCGATGGATTTCATTGACGGTTTGCCTAGAACAAAGAAAGGAAATGTAGGAATATGGGTTATTGTTGATCGTTTAACTAAGAGCGCCCATTTTATACCCGTTAAGGCAACTCATAGTGCAGCTTCTCTAGCAGAGATTTTCTTGAGGGAGATAGTCAGATTGCATGGTGTTCCAGTCAGTATAGTAAGTGATCGTGATCCTATTTTCACCAGCAAATTCTAGGAGGCTCTGCAATCAGCTATGGGAACGAGTTTGAGATTGAGTACAGCCTATCATCCTCAGACAGACGGACAGACGGAGAGGCTTAATCGAATTCTAGAAGATATGTCGTGAGCTTGTGTTTTAATTTTGGTGGATCATTGGAGGACCATCTTCATCTAGTGGAATTCTCTTATAATAACAGTTACTAAGCGAGTATTAAGATGGCTCCTTATGAAGCTTTATATGGAACACCGTGTAGGTCCTCATCCTGTTGGATAGAATCGAAAGATCGTCTTGTGCTCGGACCCGAACTAATTCGAGAAGCTTCTGCGAAAGTTGAGCTGATCAAGAAAAGGATGAAAGGTGCTCAGGATCATCAGAAGAAATATGCAGATAAAAGGCGAAGACCATTGGAATTTGAGATCAGAGATTTAGTCTTTGTCAAAGTTTCCCCAATCAAAGGTGCTATAAGATTCGAAAAGACGGGAAAACTTGCTCCCAATATATATTGGACCATTCCGAGTGCTAGAAAGGATTGGAGCTGTAGCTTATAGAATTGAATTGCCAGAATGGATGTCTGGAATTCATAATGTATTTCATGTATCCCATCTAAGGAAATTTGTTCATGATCCATCACTGGTTGTAGAACCAGTAGTCTAGGAAGATTTAGAAGTAGAACCAAACTTGACTATGGTCAGAAATCCAGTTCGGATTGTAGACCAAGACGAGAAGCAACTCAGGAGCAAAGTAGTGAAGCTTGTCAAGGTGCAGTAGAGCGAGGATCCCAGAGATTGTACCCAGGAAACTCTAGATAGTTTTAGGAAAGCCTATCCGGATTTGTGTCCGAATAACTAGTGATGTTTGTTAGGATAGACTGTTTGATTGTTTGTTATGGTACGGATGATATGTATGTTTGGATTGTTAATATAAAAGCTTTTGAATTAACTGTTGTTTTAAATTTCGGGGACGAAATTCTTTTAAGGGGGGAGGAATATAACGACCCGGGATTTTGGCAATATATTTTAATAAGAATTTAATAAAATACAAGCCTTTTCATTTTATAAACTTATAAGATCTTTGAACATTTTCCAGTTATATAAGTGTTTTGTGAAGGAAATTTTGATTTGAAAATTTATAATAGATTCTTTCAAAAATATTTATAATAAAATCTATCCTATTCAATTAAAATTAAAAGGTGCTATATTATTAACATTTGATATAATACATATATGAATATAAATAAAGTCTTTGATAATAACGTTTAAAATAAGTAATCCTATCAATATTAAACATAAATATAAAAACACAAGTATGAAACATAATTATTAAATATAAATATAAGATATAAATATAAGATATAAATATAAAATATATAAATACAAATATATGTCATAAATCAAATATTTGAAAATTAAACTCTAAATAAAAAAAATAAAACTAAGAAGTTTAGTTAACAACAACTTATATGGTTAAATAGAAGCATAAATATACACTATATGTCTAACTGATATAAAAATCAATACATAAGGCAAAACCAAAATCTTTGACAAATAATAACCAGCATGTTGCTGTGTAATATACATTTGTACTGTGACGACCCGGAACTTTGAGCAATATCAATTTAATAATCTTTGTTAATAATTAAATTGATTTGATCATTTACATTTTAAATTGACATGTTAAATTTATTTTAAAGGCTGAAAATAATAATTTGTTAATATCTATAAACATTTTCTTAACAATATAAATAAGCAAGATTAAATTCTTTTGAAGTTTATAATAATTTGATTTTTGAAATATTTATTTTGGTAAATAAGAAGTTTTTAATGTAATAAAACTTTATATTCAAATTGTAATATATATGAATGTATATATTGTGATTTGAGATTTGTTTTAAAATTTAATATGGAAATTAATAAATTTAATGTTAAAATGTTTTTTTTCTATTTGAAATGTGTATATATATTTGTATATATATTTGAAATAGGAAAATTATCAATTTAAATTTAACAAGAGTTTTTCAAACTTTAATAGTTTTGTAAATTGAAAAGTTAATTTGATTTAATATTTTTGAAATGATATTTGAGGTTTAAATTTTTATAACAAAGTTAATTGCTTATATTATAAACATATAGTTTAACTTGAGTTAGATAAGATTTAAATTTTTAAATTTCATTTGCTTAATATCCTTCATTTTAAATTTTAACACAAGATAAATTTGCTTTAAAATTTTAAGAGTTAAATTAAAATAGATGTTTCAAACATATAAACATTAAATTGAATCAAAATATAAGTCATTTTATAAATAAATTCACTTTTGAATATTTATTAAAATCTAAAGCTTATTTATATAAAATAAATTCATTTTATAATCATATGAATATTACATAAATATTTTTATATAGCTTAAATAGATTATTAAAAAGAAAATATCATTTTTAAAACATTTATAAAACATTGAGAAAATAACTTTTGTAAATAAGAATTAAGCATAATAACAATTGTAAAACATTTAGAAGACATTAAGAACACTTGTAATCATATATGTATAGGTGTAAGCTAATTAGAATATAAGATAGACAAATGTCACTCCCTTGTAAATTTAATTTAAAATTAAATTGTAAAATATAAAATGAGCTTCATTTTCAGTAAAAGAATTCCTTTACTCTCTACAATAACAAAATAAATGCAAATCTGAAAGGCAAGTTCAAAACAGAGAATAGCAGGAAAATTTAACCAACATGCAAACTAGAATAATTCAAGTAATTCAAGAACCTGGAAGCAGATCAAACAAGAAATTCAGAAGAAACATCAACATGCAAGTTTATTCAAGAATATGCAAATATGGAGCATCAGCAGATTAAAATTCAACATGCAGTGAAATTCAATAAGCTTGGGAACGAATTTGATTCTCTGTCTTCTGCTCTGTCTTCTGCAAAATTCTAGGTGAGTAAATGAATTTTTAAAAACAGTTCAAACTTGGATTCCACTTGTTATTGTGATTATATCATGATGTTATCTTTAGTAGTTGATTTAAATTAGATTCAAGTTTGAATTATGAATAATGGATTTTCCTGAAAGGTTAAAATATATACTCTGTGCAAAACAAAGGTTTAAAGTTTTATAATAAATTCAATAACTTGTTCTTGAATTCGAATTAGAACTTGAATTGTAAATAGTAGTTGTTTTAATTCAAGTAAACTATCATCTAGAAACAATTACGTGTTTTTAAAGTGAATAAATGATTCTAAATACTTGAATTTACAGTAAAATATAAATTGGGTCAAAATTTGATGAATTCAATTTCAAGTTTTGATTGCATGGTTGAATTGCAAATAGAAAATTATGATTTTTAATACTTGAATCATAATTTTTAATGGGGTAATTAGTGAGCTTTTTGGATTTATCTGTTTTGGGGTTTTAGCCAAATCACGGCAATCCATGGCGAACTGGGCCTCGCCGTTGGTCATAAAGGTGGAGGGGGCTTCAGTAATCATGCGAAAAATACTGTTGTATTTTATTGAGGTGTGTGGTGATCGTTGTTTGAGGTAGTAGGGTTGTGGATGTTGTTTTTATCGTGAGTGTTTCCAGGGGATTCGCGGCGTCATGAAGCTATCGGAGTTGACCACTCTTGTGCAGTAGGATCTGGGGGTGGTGGCGGAGCTACGGTGGCGGTGGCGTGGTCTCCGGTGAGGGGGATGGCCAACGATGGTTGAATTTGAGGTTGGGGCTTTTGAACGATTTTGGGTTGAAGGTCGAGATTTCGTTCTCGATCGAACTTGCGTTTTCTGGGTTGTACGTTGGGTTGTCGAGGTCATTTGCGACTTAGTGAAGGCCGGAGGAAGTTCAACGTCGGCCGAACGTGGGCGTGCACGTTGACGTGCACGGTCGCGTGCATCAGGAGGAATGGGTTCTGGGGAGAAGGGGGAAACTCGGAGACGGCCTCGGGTTTGTGTTGTTTTGTCTCGAAGCAGACATGAGGTGGGAAGCACGGGATAGACTTGGGGGTTGACGCGAGTTTTTGGAGACGGTTACTCGGCTTTTAGTGGGGTTACTCGAGTATTAGTATATTCAGACTTTAAGAACAGGATATTTTATTTTAGGAATAAAGTTTTAAAAACAGAGGTTAAACAAGTTTCAAAATTAAATTTGTTTCAAAGTTATGTTTTAAAACAAGTTTATATATCTTAAAATATGGAAGTTTTAAAATAAAATAAGTGGATTTTGAAATAAAGTTGTATTAAACTTTAATAATAAATTTGGAAAGGTTTTAAAGATTTAAAGGTTTAATTTAAAATGTGTTTATTTATAAATTGATTTCTAAAAGGTTATATTTTATTTTAAATAAAGTATAATGATTAAGAATTTGATAATCAACTATAATAAAATTTTATATTATGTAAATTAAAATTTTATCTATCTAAAGATAACTAATTGTGAGAATAACTGTGATAATTCAATTATAATTTATAAATAAGTGTTATTGATTAATATAAATGATTTAACTAAGATGATGTTTTCTTAATTAAGAATCTTTTAATATAGTAGATCAAGAATCATTTAATTAATTTAAATGATTAAGTTAAATAAATAAATTAATTAAATAATTAATTAAGTAATCAATTTATGATTAATTAAGATAATCACTTGTGGGTTAATCTAATATAATTACTTTGGAAAGTAATTAAAGTAATTAAGTGGTTAATTACTAGAAGTTATTAAGTAAAAGTTAATTACTTTATTAAAAGTAATTAAGTAAATGTGATTAAGAGTTGATCACTTTAGTTATTAATTAAAGAATTAATTAATAATTAGTTAAAGATTTAAATTATTTGATTAATGATTAATTAATAAAAGGATTAAGAGTAATTAATAAATGATTAATTACTTGTAAAAGTAATTAATTAAGAAAGGAATTTAATTTATGGAAATAATCATTAATTAATGGAAATAATTAATTAATTGTTAATTAATAATTTAAGATAATTAATTTATAATTAAGTTTTAATTACTAAATGTAATTAAAGTAATTAATCAAAGGTGGTTAATTAAAAGTAATTAATTAAATATGATTAATTAAAAATAATTAATCAAGTATGATTAATTAAAAGTAATTAACCAAGTGTGATTAATTAAAAGTGATTAATCAGGTATAATTAAAGGATAATTAAGGAATAATTATCAGGATAAGTAAGAATAATTAATCAAGGAAGATTAATTGAATAATTAAGTGATGTTAGTTAATTAATTAATTTGAAATTAATTAATGAATAGTAAAATGGATTGAAGATAATCCAAGTGTTTAAGTAAGGATTAATTTAATTTAAGGATTAATTAAATTAATTAAGTTTGGATCAAACTTGTTTGTGAATGATTAAAGATTGGATGATATATATATCATTGGATGAGTTAATGATATTGGTTGTTGTTGGATGACATTGATTGATGGGTGATGATGTGAATATGCTATATCTGAATGTGATATATATGCTGCTTTGTGATATGTATAGATGCATGTGATAATAAATGCTTATCTATCTATGTAATGTGAATCATTCATTTATGTTAAGTGATATTTTCTGAAATATCTATTGTTTAAATCCCTTAAGTATAACTTGGACATTAAAATGGCGTTTGGATTCGGTGAGACCGGGATCGGGTTTCCATATTTGGATATCCGAACCACATCGTTTCCAATTAAACGTTAGGTCATTAATCCAAGTGGAGAAAGTGAAGACTCGAGGTGTAAGGGCTATACGTGAGTATAACTCTGTGGGTGATTCCGTAATGAGTTTGACGGAATAGTGCTTATAGGTTCGAGATGGTGATTCAGAGTGCAAGGGCTATGGTCGTTGACTCTAAGGGTGATTCCAAAATGAGTGCAACGAGATAGTGCCTTCGGTTTCGTTCGAACCCGGAACGAACTTGTATGGATTGAAGGCTTTCAGAACATCGTCAGGTGGACGATGAGCATTCTAAGATAATTGGTCCTATAAAGGTAATCGCAGCCTCAAGCCTCATCAACCGGGAATGGCTAAAACAGGGGAGGTGCAGCAAGGCTTCGTGGGTAGCTCCCAGTGGAGAGCAAGATACATCCCTGTCTAGAAGTCCCTTTCTATTTCGACTGTGTGGGCAGTTGGTCTGCAGCCAACTGCGGGGTGGTCTTGTTCGGGACTGTTCAGTAAGGAATGGTCCCGGCTTTGTGTTGCAGGGGAGTTAGGGTGGCTCCTCGGTACGGTGATCTAGGCCACGTACTGTGACGGGCGGTACCCCAGTAGCCCTGCCATTGATGGAAACCCATTTTCCCTACGAGACCCTACGGTTTTGTTTGTATTACCCACTTTTGTGGCTAGTAGCTGGAATTTAATCATGTAACAATTTTGGCTATTTCATATTTATTTGAAAACCCTAGACACTTTTATAATATCACTGGATTTCCTATCAAATGTTTTGGTTAGCGTAAGGTAAAAACTTTTCCATGTTTATGTGTGGGAAGTCTTACGTGATACCTTTCTTTTCAAAGGATTTTCTAAAGTTAAGCAATCTTAAACCGTTTACTCACACCAGACCCCTGTCTGACCCGGGTGTTTATTTTCTGTTTTATTAAACTCTTGGGTACTCATATTATATATGAGTAGTCAAGTGATTCAGGTTCTCTCTTGACGAATTCTGGAGGAGCTTTGGAGCAGGAGGCTTCAGCGTATAGATATATAGTTAGAGTTTCCGCTGTATTGATATTCTGTATGATGTCTTGTATTGAATTAGGCAGAAATGTTATAACTGTCTAAATTGAGACGTTAGTTGTGTACTCTGATGTATATGATACTATGTATATGTTCTATATTATATTTAAATCGTTCCGCTGTGAGATTCTGATGTGTTGTTTTCTCTTTCTTCTCTTTCTTTTCTTCTTCTATCCCTTTCTTTCTTATTTAGTGATATGATTTTCTGGTAATAGAAGGTCGGGTCGCTACAGTTGGTATCAGAGCCAGGTTGAGTGAATATCTAGGCTCTGGAGTGGTGTCTATCTTGAGAGAGCGTACTTGTAATATATATATATATATATATATATATAACTACCTAATCTGTTGGGTTATCTGTTCGGATTTTCCAACATAGGTTATAAAGGTAGATAAGGTAGGAGTGTGTGTAACACGACTACCACTAATGGAAGAGGTTTATATGTTGTGGTTGGAGGTGTTTATCGAGATTGTAGACCTAATACCGTCTCGAATAAGTTGTGTAGATTGGTGAAAGGATTTCTTTGAGTCCAGAGGAAGTCTTTTTCAAGAATTGGAGTATATTTTTGGGTGTGAGGTTGATTTGCCCTCAAGTGAGCGGGGATTTCCAAGAGTTGAGTTGTCCGCTGAGGAGAAGCAAGTGGTGGTATCTTGATAGCTTCAGGAAGGAATAGCTATGGTGAGATGCAGTTTCCATAGATGGTTCTGAAGATGTTTCTTTTGGAGCCAGATTTAAATGATGTTGGAAGAGCATTGATGTCTACTGAAGGAAGATTCGGATGTTTAGGAATTTTCTGGATCTCTAGTAAGGGTGTCTCATCTTTATTGAAGTGTGAGACTAAGGTCGATGAGTTACCTCATTTCAGACATGGTCTCATTTGTTTCCTTAAGAGATAAGTGGTTGGTGTTGGGTTGGAGCTGAGTTTCTTTAAGGAGATGTCTAACCGTCTCATGGATTTTTAGTGGAATTAGGTGATAGTTTTGAGTTTCAAGAAGTTTGTGGTTAAGGAGGATCTTTTGGCTTAGCAGTATCATTGAAGTGAAGTTTGGAAGCAGCAGCATGGACCTATTTCTTCGATGATTCAAGAATCTTTGGGATTCTACTATAAGCAGACCGTGCAAATAGTGAAGGCTTATTCTTTTCTTTGGAAGGTTCAGCAGAGCGTGAAATCTGTTGGAAGTGATCTATCAGTTTTCTGGTAGATAAGCCATTATGGAAAGATTTATCTTATTTAGGAAAAGCTGTTCTAGTTGGGGAGATAGTTCTTTGGGGTCTGAACTGAGAGAGATCGCAAAAGTGACTTGCGATTAGTTTGGGGAATCTTTGAGTATTCTTGGTTTGAGATTGAGGCATCTCGAGTAGAGGTGAAAGCTATGGAAGTAGTCGGAGGTTCTCCAGATGTTTTTGAGGTAATTAGAAGTTTACCTGGATCGGAGACTGAGTTTTCTTATCGACTTGAATTTTAAGAGTAATTTTGATGGTTCAACCATATAGTAGGATGACTCTTGGAGCGAGAAGAGTTTGGTGGAGCAGCTCAGGATTCTTTGGATTGATCATCTTACTCTAAGTTGGGATTCTGCTGAGATGTTTTGATCAAGAAGAATGGTCACTAAGATTTTATGAGTCGGATGAACAGTGTATGGAGAAACATTTTTCTTGCGTTCTTCGATAGCATTCTTATCTGCTCTAGATCGGAGTTGTGCAGCGGAAGCGAGTTGGCAATTATTCTAGTATGGAGCAACCGGAAGTTGCAGTTTTCTTGGATTATGGGATTTCTACCGGAAATTCAAGTATGAAGGAATTTTTCGAATTTGGAAGACAAGGTTGTCAAGTACAACAGTTGGCTATTCAGATATGAGAGATAGGTTTGAAGTCTATTGAAGCTTGTGGTATAGAGTCGTATTTTGGATTTCAGCAAATTATTTTTGGGAAAGCTATTTTGTTGAGTAGGATCTGGAGATTTGGTTTGAGTTGGTGTTGTTGTTTCATGGAGCAATCAGAAAGGGTTAAGTTAATCAGGAATATTGGAGGTGACTCCGAACATCTGAAGAGTTGTGCAGTTAAGAATTGAGAAATTTTAGAATGTGAAGTTGGAATTTGGATATTGGTTTAATTTTATCCGATCAAAAGAGGTATAAGACTGGGTAAAACAGGAGAGTTCGCTCTGGAGGTATTTGGAGTTTTATTTGTGTTCTCTAGAGATTAGATTTTGGTTTACAGGATTGAATTGCCAGTCCGGATAGCTGGAATTCATTGTATTTCACATATCTCTGAGGAATATGTGTATGATTCTTTGAATGATAGAATCAGCAGTTCAGAAGGATCTGGTAGTTGAGCTGGTTTGAGTTTAATCTGATATCTTGTTCAATTTTGAAGAATCGGATGAGGGAGTTCTTGGTTTTAATAGTGTAGTTACTTAAGATTTGTAAAGCGAGTATTCCAGTATAGGTATCTGGAAACTCTAGATAATATTAGTAAGTTCTATTCAGAATTTTGTCTGAATAGATAAAATTGTTTGTTTGAATTGGTTGCTATGATTGATTGTGTGATTGCTAATTTAAAATTAAATTCTTTAACTAGTTTATTAAATTATCTTTGCTTTTAAATTTCGGGGACGAAATTCTTTTGGGGGGGGGGAGGAATGTGACGACCCGGAATTTTGAGCAATATCAATTTAATAATCTTTGTTAATAATTAAATTGATTTGATCATTTACATTTTAAATTGACAAGTTAAATTTATTTTAAAGGCTGAAAATAATAATTTGTTAATATCTATAAACATTTTCTTAACAATATAAATAAGCAAGATTAAATTCTTTTGAAGTTTATAATAATTTGATTTTTGAAATATTTATTTTGGTAAATAAGAAGTTTTTAATGTAATAAAACTTTATATTCAAATTGTAATATATATGAATGTATATATTGTGATTTGAGATTTGTTTTAAAATTTAATATGGAAATTAACAAATTTAATGTTAAAATGTTTTTTTTTCTATTTGAAATGTGTATATACATATTTGTATATATATTTGAAATAGGAAAATTATCAATTTAAATTTAACAAGAGTTTTTCAAACTTTAATAGTTTTGTAAATTGAAAAGTTAATTTGATTTAATATTTTTGAAATGATATTTGAAGTTTAAATTTTTATAACAAAGTTAATTGCTTATATTATAAACATATAGTTTAACTTGAGTTAGATAAGATTTAAATTTTTAAATTTCATTTGCTTAGTATCCTTCATTTTAAATTTTAACACAAGATAAATTTGCTTTAAAATTTTAAGAGTTAAATTAAAATAGATGTTTCAAACATATAAACATTAAATTGAATCAAAATATAAGTCATTTATAAATAAATTCACTTTTGAATATTTATTAAAATCTAAAGCTTATTTATATAAAATAAATTCATTTTATAATCATATGAATATTACATAAATATTTGTATATAGCTTAAATAGATTATTAAAAAGAAAATCACATTTTTAAAACATTTATAAAACATTGAGAAAATAACTTTTGTAAATAAGAATTAAGCATAATAACAATTGTAAAACATTTAGAAGACATTAAGAATACTTGTAATCATATATGTATAGGTGTAAGCTAATTAGAATATAAGATAGACAAATGTCACTCTCTTGTAAATTTAATTTAAAATTAAATTGTAAAATATAAAATGAGCTTCATTTTCAGTAAAAGAATTCCTTTACTCTCTTCAAAACCAAAATAAATGCAAATCTGAAAGGCAAGTTCAAAACAGAGAATAGCAGGAAAATTTAATCAACGTGCAAACTAGAATAATTCAAGTAATTCAAGAACCTGGAAGCAGATCAAACAAGAAATTCAGAAGAAACATCAACATGCAAGTTTATTCAAGAACATGCAAATATGGAGCATCAGCAGATTAAAATTCAACATGCAGTGAAATTCAATAAGCTTGGAAACAAATTTGATTCTCTGTCTTCTGCTCTGTCTTCTGCAAAATTCTAGGTGAGTAAATGAATTTTTAAAAACAGTTCAAACTTGGATTCCACTTGTTATTGTGATTATATCATGATGTTATCTTTAGTAGTTGATTTAAATTAGATTCAAGTTTGAATTATGAATAATGGATTTTCCTGAAAGGTTAAAATATATACTCTGTGCAAAACAAAGGTTTAAAGTTTTATAATAAATTCAATAACTTGTTCTTGAATTCGAATTAGAACTTGAATTATAAATAGAAGTTGTTTGAATTCAAGTAAACTATCATCTAGAAACAATTACGAGTTTTTAAAGTGAATAAATGATTCTAAATACTTGAATTTACAGTAAAATATAAATTGGGTCAAAATTTGATGAATTCAATTTCAAGTTTTGATTGCATGATTGAATTGCAAATAGAAAATTATGATTTTTAATACTTGAATCATAATTTTTAATGGGGTAATTAGTGAGCTTTTTGGATTTATCTATTTTGGGGTTTTTAGCCAAATCACGGCAATCCATGGCGAACTGGGCCTCGCTGTTGGTCATGAAGGTGGAGGGGGCTTCAGTAATCATGCGAAAAATACCGTTGTATTTTATTGAGGTGTGTGGTGATCGTTGTTTGAGGTAGTAGGGTTTTGGGTGCTGTTTTTATCGTGAGTGTTTCCAGGGGATTCGCGGCGTCATGAAGCTATTGGAGTTGACCACTCTTGTGCAGTAGGATTTGGGGGTGGTGGCGGAGCTACGGTGGTGGTGCGTGGTCTCCGGTGAGGGGGATGGCCGGCGATGGTTGAATTTTGGTTGGGGCTTTCGAACGATTTTGGGTTGAAGGTCGAGATTTCATTCTCGATCGAACTTGCGTTTTCTGGGTTGTGCGTTGGGTTGTCGAGGTCATTTGCGACTTAGTGAAGGCCGGAGGAAGTTCAACGTCGGCCGAACGTGGGCGTGCACGTTGACGTGCACGGTCGCGTGCATTAGGAGGAATGGGTTCTGGGGAGAAGGGGGAAACTCGGAGACGGCCTCGGGTTTGTGTTGTTTTGTCTCGAAGCAGACATGAGGTGGGAAGCACGGGATAGACTCGGGGGTTGGCGCGAGTTTTTGGAGAGGGTTACTCGGCTTTTAGTGGGGTTACTCGAGTATTAGTATATTCAGACTTTAAGAACAGGATATTTTATTTTAGGAATAAAGTTTTAAAAACAGAGGTTAAACAAGTTTCAAAATTAAATTTGTTTCAAAGTTATGTTTTAAAACAAGTTTATATATCTTAAAATATGGAAGTTTTAAAATAAAATAAGTGTATTTTGAAATAAAGTTGTATTAAACTTTAATAATAAATTTGGAAAGGTTTTAAAGATTTAAAGGTTTAATTTAAAATGTGTTTATTTATAAATTAATTTCTAAAAGGTTATATTTTATTTTAAATAAAGTATAATGATTAAGAATTTGATAATCAACTATAATAAAATTTTATATTATGTAAATTAAAATTTTATTTATCTAAAGATAACTAATTATGAGAATAACTGTGATAATTCAATTATAATTTATAAATAAGTGTTATTGATTAATATAAATGATTTAACTAAGATGATGTTTTCTTAATTAAGAATCTTTTAATATAGTAGATCAAGAATCATTTAATTAATTTAAATGATTAAGTTAAATAAATAAATTAATTAAATAATTAATTAAGAATTTGTGATTAATTAAGATAATCACTTGTGGGTTAATCTAATATAATTACTTTGGAAAGTAATTAAAGTATTAAGCGGTTAATTACTAGAAGTTATTAAGTAAAAGTTAATTACTTTATTAAAAGTAATTAAGTAAATGTGATTAAGAGTTAATCACTTTAGTTATTAATTAAAGAATTAATTAATAATTGGTTAAAGATTTAAATTATTTGATTAATGATTAATTAATAAAAGGATTAAGAGTAATTAATTAAGTGATTAATTACTTGTAGAAGTAATTAATTAAGAAAGGAATTTAATTTATGGAAATAATCATTAATTAATGGAATTAATTAATTAATTGTTAATTAATAATTTAAGATAATTAATTTATAATTAAGTTTTAATTACTAAATGTAATTAAAGTAATTAATCAAAGGTGATTAATTAAAAGTAATTAATTAAATATGATTAATTAAAAATAATTAATCAAGTATGATTAATTAAAAGTAATCAACCAAGTGTGATTAATTAAAAGTGATTAATCAGGTATAATTAAAGGATAATTAAGGAATAATTATCTGGATAATTAAGAATAATTAATCAAGGAAGATTAACTGAAATGGATAATTAAGTGATGTTAGTTAATTAATTAATTTGAAATTAATTAATGAATAGTAAAATGGATTGAAGATAATCCAAGTGTTAAAGTAAAGATTAATTTAATTTAAGGATTAATTAAATTAATTAAGTTTGGATCAAACTTGTTTATGAATGATTAAAGAGTGGATGATATATATATCATTGGATGAGTTAATGATATTGGTTGTTGTTGGATGACATTGATTGATGGGTGATGATGTGAATATGCTATATCTGAATGTGATATATATGCTGCTTTGTGATATGTATAGATGCATGTGATAATAGATGCTTATCTATCTGTGTAATGTGAATCATTCATTTATGTTAAGTGATATTTTCTGAAATATCTATTGTTTAAATCCCTTAAGTATAACTTGGACATTAAAATGGCGTTTGGATTTGGTGAGACCGGGATCGGGTTTCCATATTTGGATATCCGAAAACCACATCGTTTCCAATTAAACGTTAGGTCGTTAATCCAAGTGGAGCAAGTGAAGACTCGAGGTGTAAGGGCTATACGTCAGTATAACTCTGTGGGTGATTCCGTAATGAGTTTGACGGAATAGTGCTTATAGGTTCGAGATGGTGATTCAGAGTGCAAGGGCTATGGTCGTTGACTCTGAGGGTGATTCCAAAATGAGTGCAACGAGATAGTGCCTTCGGTTTCGTTCGAACCCGGAACGAACTTGTATGGATTGAATGCTTTCAGAACATCGTCAGGTGGACGATGAGCATTCTAAGATAATTGGTCCTATAAAGGTAATCGCAGCCTCAAGCCTCATCAACCGGGAATGGCTAAAACAGGGGAGGTGCAGCAAGGCTTCGTGGGTAGCTCCCACTAGAGAGCAAGATACATCCCTGTCTAGAAGTCCCTTTTTATTTAGGCTGTGTGGGCAGTTGGTCTGCAGCCAACTGCGGGGTGGTCTTGTTCGGGACTGTTCAGTAAGGAATGGTCCTGGCTTTGTGTTGCAGAGGAGTTAGGGTGGCTCATCGGTACGGTGATCTAGGCCACGTACTGTGATGGGAGGTACCCCAGTAGCCCTGCCATTGATGGAAACCCATTTTCCCTACGAGACCCTATGGTTTTGTTTGTATTACCCACTTTTGTGGCTAGTAGCTGGAATTTAATCATGTAACAATTTCGGCTATTTCATATTTATTTGAAAACCCTAGACACTATTATAATATCACTAGATTTCCTATCAAATGTTTTGGTTAGCGTAAGGTAAAAACTTTTCCCTGTTTATGTGTGGGAAGTCTTACGTGATACCTTTCTTTTTAAAGGATTTTCTAAAGTTAAGCAATCTTAAACCGTTTACTCACACCAGACCCCTGTCTGACCCGAGTGTTTATTTTCTGTTTTATTAAACTCTTGGGTACTCATATGATATATGAGTAGTCAAGTGATTCAGGTTATCTCTTGACGAATTCTGGAGGAGCTTTGGAGCAGGAGGCTTCAGCGTATAGATATATAGTTAGAGTTTCCACTGTGTTGATATTCTGTATGATGTCTTGTATTGTATTAGACAGAAATGTTATAACTGTCCAAATTGAGATGTTAGTTGTGTACTCTGATGTATATGATACTATGTATATGTTCTATATTATATTTAAATCGTTCCGCTGTGAGATTCTGATGTGTTGTTTTCTCTTTCTTCTCTTTCTTTTCTTCTTCTATCCCTTTCTTTCTTATTTAGTGATACGATTTTCTGGTCATAGAAGGTCGGGTCGCTACATGTACAATGAAAAGAAGACAAATTTATTCACATAACATACAAAATATCTTTGTACAAATAAAATAAATATCAGCAATCATAATTAGGTGTAAACATATTTGAAGACATATGCATTTAATTAGCACAACATTTTGACAATTCGAATTGCAAGAAATCTTTCAGCCTCCATACAAAGAAAATCAAATATGAGCAAAACAGTGTGAAGTTGTACCAGTTATAACCTATCACTGTTCAAACTATGTTTATATATATGTATCTTTTATTACATTTCGTTCAAAACAAAACTTAGAAGGCCTGAAAGAAAGAAAAAGAAAATAAACATCTTTATTTGCAAACTCAACTTCATTTAACAAGGAAAAACAGATTTATAGAATTCAAAACTGTTGCTTTTCAACAACACTTGCTTTCTATTTCAACAATCATTTAGGTGAGTAAACGAAACCTTTAAGACTTAAGTTTAATTGTGTGTATGATGTATTGATAATAATATGATGGCATATGTATCTGTTTTTCAATTCTGTGTTCATATGTGAGTTCTCTGTAAAATTTGAATACAGTTTTGTGTAGTTACATAGTTAAGTAAACAATCAAACTACAAAATATTTTCATTCAATCATTTACAGGCTTATGTTTTTAAAACAAAGAAAATTGTTTGAATATAAATCAAATTTTTTTAAACTTGTTTTCAACCTGTCAATGGAGTATATCCACTGGAAAGTGATTTACAGGGCAATCATAAATTTTATGTTAAATTCAACTATTCTAGGTTGCTGATTCAAATACATAGCTTGAATCTATATATAAAGGTAGGATTTTTAAAATAAAAACGATGATTTTTAGATCAGTATACATGGTGCAGTTCCTATATGAAATAAAAATGCATTTTTATCAATTTGTGTTGATTCAACAAATATAAGATGTTGAAATTCGTTGTGGAGATAGCTTGATGATTCACTAATATAGGAAAAATGTTAAAAAAATTATCGAATGCGAGGATTTTGGGGGCGAAACGAATATAGGGTTTTGGTTCAAGTTTTCTGTGGTCTATATGATCGTTGATTTCATCACCATGGATCGACCGAGCTGCATGCGCTTCTAGGGGATGGTAGAGGAGGGTTACGGCGAGGTGTGGCCGGCGTCGCGTCGCCACTAGTGGTTGACGTTGGTAGGTTGAGGCAATTGCTGTTGGGTGTGTTCGAGTGGCAGTTCGAACAGATGTAAACTTTTCGATTTCATATCTTTCGCGTTGAATTGATAATTGCTTTAGAGTTTGTGGCCGTTTGCGATTTTCCGGAGGCGACATGGTTCGCCAGTACGTTGGCGAACCACCGTGCACGTGCACGGTGGCGTAGGGTGTCAGCGACTTTCGAGCGTTGATTCAACTCGAGTGATACTCGAGTAAAATAGGAAGTTGCTTCGAGTCGAACCACGATGCGTGAGTGAGTCGCGTAATACTGCAGTTAATAACTTAAAGTTTAAAAAAAAGAGAAGAAGAAAGAATAGAAGAAGAAGAAAGGTAGGGGGAAGAAGGAACTCGGGAAACAGAAAGGAAAACTCGAGTTTTACTCGAGTAAATGCAGTATTTTCCTCGGGTCCAGTTCTAGTGAATTAGCCTAATAAACTTTAAGTTATGTTGTAAACAAAGTTCAGTATTTATTAAGTATATAATGTTGACAAGTGTTAAGCTAAGATTAGATTTAAAATTTATTAAGAAGGTTTGCAAATGTAAGATGATAAGTAAATTTAAAGTGCAAGTTAATTAAAAATGTAAATTAATTTATACTTGTAATTAAATAAGTAATTTAAGATTAATTAAAGATTTATATTAATGGCTTTGTATTTAACCAATTTGAAATTAGGAATTTAATTAACTACTTAAAGTTAATAAATAAATAAATAGTAGTTAACTAATTAAATGATTAATTAAGGATTAAATGATTAATTAATTGGTAATTAATGATTGATTAAGTAATTAATGGTTAATAAATGGTAAGTAACTTTTATTAAGTAATCATTAAGGTTATTAATTAAGAATTAGGAATTAATTAATTAAGTGAATAATTAAGAAGTAATTAATAAATTTAATGAGTTGATTAATTAGTGATTAATTAAGCAGGATAAAGTGGTTTATTCTTAAGTAATAAATTAAGTTAAGTAGATCAAACTATTTTGATATGAATTGATGATTCTTGTTTGATTGACTCTGATATCTATTTGGTGATATTCTATGATATTTTGTGATATATTATGGATATATCTGTGATGACTGTGTATGATTTATCTATGATAACTGTTATGTGAATTCCAAGCATTGAATTTGATTGTTTAAACTATTTAAACAACTTGGCCTTTAAAATGGCGTTTGGATTTCGATGAGACCGGGATCAGGTATCAATTCGATATTCCGAAAACCACATCGATCCAAATTAAACGATAGGTCATGACATCTCAAGTGAAGGTCGAGATGGTGTTTTCAAAATGCAAGGGTTATTGTCGTTAACTCTGAGGGTGATTCCCAAATGAGTGTAACGAGATAATGCCTTCGGTTTCGTTCGAACCCGGAACGAACTTGTATGGATTGAATGCTTCCAGCACATCGTCAGGCGGACGATGAGCATTCTAAGAGATATGTTCTATAAAGGTAATCGCAGCCTCAAGCCTCATCAACCGGGAATGGCTAAAACAGGGGAGATGCAGCAAGGTTAGGTGGGTAGCACCCAAGCATGATGAGATATACCCCTGTCTAGATGTCCCTTTTTATTTCGGCTGTGTGGGCAGTTGTTGGCCACAACTGCAGGGTTATCTTGTTCGGGACTGTTCAGTAAGGAATGGTTCCGGCCCTGTGTTGTAGTGGGTCGGGAGTGATCCTCGGTACGGTGATCTAGGCCTCATACTGTGACGGACGGTATCCCAGTAGCCCTGCCATTGTATGGAATCCAATTTCCAGTAAGAGCCATACGTTTTAATTGTGCCCAACTATGTTGGAATGTGAGATGTAAGCATTTCAACTATTTCTGTATTTTAGTTGAAAACCCTAGACACTATTATAATATCACTGGATTTCCTATAAAATGTTTTGGTTTGCGTAAGTTTAAAACTTACCCGTGTTTATGTGTGTGGAGTATTACGTGATACCTTTATTTTCAAATGATTTTAAAAGTTAAACAACTTTAACCCGTTTACTCACACCAGACCCATGTCTTACCCGGAGTTTATATTTTGTTTTTCATAAACTCTTGGGTACTCAAATTTTTATGAGTAGCCAAGTGATAGGTTTTTGGAGTGTTGAGTTTCTAGGGGAGCTTGGAGCAGAAGCCCAGACGTATGTATCTATCTATCTAGTTTCCGCTGTGTAGTTGATGTATATTGTATTTTGGGATGTATGTAGTGACAGATATGTATATAACTGTCTTGTTGTATGATATTGTGTAACTCTGATATATGTAAAAACTATGTAATAGTTATGTGATGTATTATATTTTGTTCCATTCCGCTGTGAGATCCTGATGTTGCTATTCTTTCTTTCTATCTTTTCTATTTCTATCCCTTTCTTTTCTTATTGATGATACGTCTTTCTGTGGTTAGAAAGGCGGGTCGTCACACTTCCACATACAAAATTGGGCAAATATTTCTTCTTTGGTCTTCAAGAAATAGACCCAGACCTTACGTGAGAAAACATCCACAAATAAGATGAAGTAACTGGCTCCACCAAAAGATGCAACAAGGGTGGGTTCGTGCACATAAGAATAAACATACTCTAGAAACTCTGTAGCTCTAGGTCTTCCAACATCAAATATGACATGCTTCTTCTTTCCAAAAGAACAATCTCCACAAGAACTAGGCTTCGGTTGACAAACACCATTAATCAACCCATACTTCTTTAATACTTCAAGGCTCTCCTCATCAACATGACCTAAACGAAGATGCCATAATTGAGTAGAATCTGAAATACTAGAATCAGTAGAAACTACAGACTCTTCTAAGACTGTTTCTCCATAAAGCACATAAATATCATTAACTTGCACCCCTGTCATCACTACCAAGGAACCCTTCGCCACTCTCATATTCTATGCATCTATTATTATCCTCATACCAAGTCTACTCAAAGCTCCAGCTGATAACATACTTTTACCCAGCATCGGAACATGTCTAACATCCATGATATTCCTAACAACACCATCATGCATCCTAAACCTCACATTTCCAACGCCCACAACATGACAAGATGTGTCATTCCCCATATGAATTGCTCCGCCATCAATTTTCTTGTAATTGACAAAACTGTTCCTATCTGGCGTCATATGACAAGAGGCTCCAGAATCAACCACCCAACTTGTATGCACTAAAGGTGAAATACTGGCTGAAAGTAATGATGTATTACTATCACTTCTATACGCATCTGATCTAACTGCTGACAAAACTGAAGCTTTCTCCTTTTTCTCTCTCTTCTTTTTAAGAGCTGGACAATCCCGTATGAAATGTCCCTTCTTCTTACAATAATAACAAGCACCCCTTCTAGGACCCTTGAAGTGGGACCCATGCATATCTCTACCTCCAAGGTGCTTCTGGCTTTTATCTCTTCCTTTAGATGAACAAAGTTGTTGCTGAAGAACACCGTCATTAGCCTTCACCTTCCATGTCCCAAAAACTCCTTTTCTAACAAATTTGGTAATGCCATAATTTTTCATACCACTACTGAAAGAATTTGCCATTGATAACTAATCTAGAACAAGACAACTAGCTTTGATAACAAACTGTTGTGTGGAAATTTCAATTGATTTGCATTAACTCCAAAAACTGCAGTGGAATGATGAAGCGCAGAAAAAATCGAAAGAAGGATCTAGCTTGTCGATTGATTACCAACCACAAATTCAATGAAAAATAATCACCAAACAAAGAGAAACAGAAAAACAGAGAACACAAAGATTTAACGTGGTTCGGCTTGATCGCCTACATCCACGGACCCAACAAATACTCTTTATTTTACTAAAAAAAGAGAGTACAAAAGAGAGAGATTACAAAATTATAGATAGCAGTGAAGAGACTAAACTATAATTACAAATTGAATAATCAATTTATCCAAAGACTTGCTTACGCTCAAAACCCCTAATTGATTGACTGTAGAAATTAGGGTTTACTGAAGAAGAGGATAATGGTGGATGCTCTCTCACATGCTCACACACACAAATATGAAGATGAACTTCCTTCAATTAAATAGGCGTGAAAATGAAGGATGCTTGGAGATGAAGAAAATTAATTTCTATGTTTGAAACCTTTTCGAATATCCATGATTTAGTTTCTATGTAAATGGATAATGGTAATCTTGGTTTTCATAATTTTCCTTGCTTGAATCAATCTCCATCAGCAATCTTTTTTTTTCTTCATATAACAAATTCTTTGACTAATTAATTGGTTAGCAATTAATTAGTTTTCCTTCTCTAAAAGATATCACATATATCCTTCCTCCTTATCTTTCCATATAGCTTAATTAATTGATTGACTGAATCAATTAATTATTTTCTTGTCTTCTTTGGAAAATATGAATCACATAAATTCAACAGACTTTTCTCCATCTTTTATGTAAAATTTTCTCACAAATTCACTTATGTTAGACCATACCATATTTTAATTTTTTTTTGAAAACCCAGGAGAACCCGGCAAACCGGTAAAACTCCTAAGGAGGGTACAACAATGCCGTCCGCTGATCCAAGCCCCCATACTAATTAATTTTTTAATTTTTTTTACTAAAGATGTATCAATTTCCCTCCAAATGACAAATAAATTCCCAAATTAATTCCACTCGTCTTACATTATCTTTCTTTTGCCTTTAAGAATTAAAATATTTATTAAATGTAAATTACTTTACAATGAATCTTATGGGCATCGACTTTATATATACTACTCTAAATCAATATTATTTCATCCAGAATAATGTTTTGTTAAGGCTTTCTAATGAATCTCAAAATTGATACTTAGATGACAGCATTGGCATGTTTATTTTGGTCTAGATTTTTTTTAGGATTTTAGTTTGGACATATTGGACTACATCTCAAGATGATAAAATTTCTTATCTTTCACTATCTGATTGTTACTTTTTATTAGTTCTAAATTAATGAAACATTTTATGCCATGCTTTCCTTTTTTGTAGTATTTAAATACTGCTAGAAATATACACATTTTATGTACAACTATCTTTTAATTTTACAAACTGAATGGTAGAAATAATTATCTTATTGGAAGAAGTAACGTGTATAAAATTTTGGCAGTAACAATCAGCCTATTTGATGAAGCCAGGACTACAATGTTTTGTCTATTTTTATTGCAAATTGGTCGTGCTTGAATAATATAGTACATGCTAGGAATAAAAAAGGTGGATAGAATTGTATATAGTGTTGAAGTAGTTACGAGTAGAAACATATAAATTTGGATGAGAAAATAAGCAATCTTGACTAAATGTCTCATGTTAATCGAAAAACCGTGTATGTATCTATGTGATCCTGAATTTCATGCTTGGGTGTTTATATGGGCAATAGCCATTAAATTTCAAGTTGAAATTTTAACAAAATTAAAATTGCAAAACATATATATAGCAAGCGAACATTGACATGCATGTTTAGTTCACCATCTATTAGAGTTTTCTAATATGTTTTGGATGTGGATAGAGTAGGGGTTGATAGTTGTCTGGAGATGAGTAGGAGGCTGGAGTTTCATATTTTCCATGACTTTGTATTTTATTATACATAGAGCTATTGAATAGATTTAACACTTTATCAGTTTGCAAAGGAATTTTTCATATAGTATTCCGCTTGTGTTTAAGATATTGATTCATCGGTTACATATTCATCTATCAGATATGATCATTATACTCTAATATTTTACGTAGTATAAGGTAAGATAAGCAAACTTGATCGTTTAATTATATTACTGTTTCATACGTAGTACTGTATTTACCGTTATCTTTTAGCCCATGTGTTGTGAGATTATACATGATGTATGTTTTTTATGATTTACTAGATCATTCTTCATCATTGGTGCTCGTTCTTCTTAGATTAGATGCATTGGTAATAGAGTAAAAAGGGAAATTTCAAAAAAAAATCCTTTTATTGGTTAGCACTAAATTTTACTTTGTGTTGACATGAAAAATAATTTTGTATAAATCATATTTAGTAGAGATTAATAAAAGAGTTTGGGATATTAGTTTTAATTTAATTAATTTGTATTATTGATTGTAAGTTTATTTGTTATGATTTAATTTATAATATATGTTTTTTTACTTAATTTAATTTAATATTTTAGTTTACAATATGTTCTCCATGATGATGCATATATTACAACCATGATATATATGGTATGTTGACCTAGGATATAAATGATGGATAAATGTCAAAGTTGTATAATTATTTACGTTACCTATGGTTAATGTCTAATGTGTTGAAGGTAATGATAAAATTAACATGTGAATTTCACAGATATAGAACGAATAGGGATGTAAGCATATAATATACGTATATATATTCACATATTATATTTATTTTCGGGTTTAAAAATTTTATGCCGCTATATATATATATATAATTTTTTATTTTTTATTTTAAATTTTAAATTTTAATTTAAATATATATTTGACTAACTAGAGATTTAATATATATCTGACTTATTCAAATAAAATTATTTTTTCAAACCCAAACCGATGGCAAAATAATTTTTCAAAACCATATATATAATTTAATATATATAAATACATTTGTAATAATTTAATAATTTTAATATACAATGAAAATTATAAAAAATGTGTTTTATAAAACCAAGAAAATAAAATGGGAATTTTTTAATTAAACTAAAAACTTTTTGGATTTAATTTAATTTGAAAATTGTATATGTGTGTGTGCACACATATATTAAATTTTATTTATTTATTTAGTCCATTTGTAAATAAAAAATATATTACGGAATTTTTTTAAAATTTTAAAATTATATTTTTTGAATTTTTTATTATGGATGTATGTAATATGTGGGGAGCATATATATATAAATATTAATTAGATTTTAAATAACGAGTTTTACCTTTTAGATCCTACCAATTGATGGTAATTTCGTTGTTAGTCATCTCCTTTTTCGAACTCTAGGTTTATGTCCTTGACCACAGTTGCAACTCTGCCTACAAGACATCAACAATTTTTTCATCAATGGAGGCTAAGATTTGCTTGTGTGCGGAGAGCATGAAGTGTGTGGATATTTATAGCTAATTGTCATTAATACCTTGCACCCATCTCTCCGAATCTCTAAATACCAAGTCTGCAACCCCCTCTTCCCATTGCTTCGCCCCCTTGTCCGAGCTTTTCAGTAATCATTTAACCTATTTTTTAAGTTTGTACCTTAGTTAAATCACTATAAAACAAGTATACATTGTTTTAATTAATTTTAAGCTATAAATAAATAACTAAAATGTCATTAAATTTAATACAACATTTGTATTAATTTATAATATTATATATCAATTTTAATTGATCGAACTCAAAAATTAACTAACAACATGATTGAGTTGGCTATCTGGTGTGAACTCGGTCCTTAGTCAATATTCATACAATTTAAATATCAAAGCATGTACGTGATATTTTGACGTACAATATTTAGCATAAGTTTAGTTACTTATAGATCACTTAGGCGAAATCTAGTTTTTAACCTTTAATAAGCTACATCTAGCGTGTAACGATATTTAATGCATGTTCTCTTTTCGTCATTACTGTATCACTAATATGTATAGAGTTTAGTTAGTTGTAAATAACTTTATCAATATCCGTAGATAATTTTGTAAACCATTTTAAAGTCCTTGGTTCAATCTGATACATTTATGGATTAACTGATTTACTTTGGCCAAAGATTTTGGTTTTAGGTTGACTATCTATTACCGTAATACTAGCCTTTTACAATGAAAGAGAAAAATCCTCACTTATGCGGTGTTCCACTTCAAGTAGTTCAACATGTTCCAACTATGATCTTAAAACATCGTTATGTCATATGATTGACTATAAGCAAAGTATAGCCTATCTACTTAAGATTGGCAGTACTCTCAAGTCTGAAGAATACTGTCGTCACTAAAATGAGATCCTCTATCTTGACTTAGTTGTAGAAGAATCTCGTTGGGATATTCTATCATTGTTTCAAACATCCACAAGTACATAACCCCTTAATGTTCCCAATGATCATGAATAATTCAACATCCATTGAATGAAAAGCATTGTGCACATTAGTCTCAATAGATACAACGATATTCACTTCTTAATAAATATTGACTATAACCATTTAAAAGTAAGTACTTAAATATTGATTCAAAACTCATGGTTACGAACTCATTCACAATCAATAAAATTCTTTCTTCTTAGAATTTTCAATATCGATTATAGTTGTGAATGGGTTTGTAACCATGAGTTTTGAATCGATGTCAAACTACCTGCTTATTAAATGCTTCTAGCCAAGATGTGTCAAGATATCAATGCATCTATCAAGACTAGTATACTTAACACTCTCATATGATGGAGGGTGAATTACACATTACTGTTAGGGACACCAAGGGGATGCGTACTTGTGGTTCTTTGGAACAATTATGGAATGACTCAACGAGAGTCTTCTATAGTTAATAAGACTAAGTCCAAATAGAAAATCTCATTGTAAAGGCATGTAGCAGTCTTTAGATTTGTACGTACTGTAAATCTTAAGTAGCTATGTTGTACTTTGATAATGGTTGTTTTATTATTAATTTTAGAAACTCCCCTTTACAGGGACCTCATGGAGGGACGATGGATTGACCAACTCTGAGGGGAGACTAAGTTGTGCATGTCTGCTTCAAACTTATGACATTTTGAACCCCAAAGTATTATTTTATATGAGAAGTGTGTGCAACGCAGGGCTCGAATCTGGGTCTGTTACAACATCTATGCATCCCTTTCCATTACGCCATACTTATAGATATAATGGTCAATCATATGACATAATGATCGTGTTACGACCATAATTGGGTATACATTGAACTACTTAAAGTGAAACACTACTCAAGAGAGGATTCATCTTCTTCATGTTAGAAAGTTGATATCACCATAATTGATAATCAACTTAAAGTTAAAATCTCTTGCCAGAGCAAACCAAATAATCAATAAATGTTATTGGATTGAACTAAAGACTTTAAATTGGTCTACACAATCAACTACCACTGTTAATAGAATTTTTCATCATTAACCAAACTCGAGATACATTGGTGATTTAATTATGACGAAAAGAAAATGTGCATAAAACGTTATTACAAGGTGTAGCTTGATAAATATTAGAATGTGGATTTTTCTTAAGTAATCTCCAAGCGACTGAAATTAAGCGAGAACCGAGTATACATCAGAGAGTCAACACAACCGTGTTGTTAATTAATTTTTGAGTTTGATCGATTTATAATTAATATATATTATAGACAAATAATAAAATTAAATCAACTGTTATATTGAATTTTATGGCATTTTAATTATTTAGCCATAAAATTAATTAGAACGATGTACGGTTATTATATATTGATTTAATTAAGGTACAGTCTTAATAATTCAATTTAAAGATTAATTTGATGGTTAAATTAATTAGGCATGAACTCAGGAAGCTTAGATACACAAGGGGGATCGACCATAGCATGCACAAGTGGAAGTGGGCTTGGCTTTCAAGGGAAAGGGAGAAACGGGCTTGATATTTGTGATCAAGTTTACAATAAATAGTCACCCATTCTCTCTTTACCTAGACCAAACCCTAGTCTCATTGCCGACTTTGGCAAACCAAGAAGATGAAATTACATCTTGTAGCCAAGGAGATAGAAAAAAGAGTTCGAGGAAGGGAATAACTAACGACCAAGGTGTTTAATAATCGGCTGGACCCCTACGTTGGTAAAAGTCCTATTTTTAAACTATATATATATATATATATATATATATATATGTATGTATGTATATATGTATATGCTTACAACCATATATGCTTACTACCCATATTAGCAATTCGTCCAAATGAATAAAAAATAATTTACAGGTTGATAATCTAATTTTTTTAGTAATTAAACAGTGTAAAAATTGTACTATAATATATTTATATTTATATAAAGTAATTTAATTTTTAATAAAAAATAATTTATTTATAAATCCCAAGAAAATATATATGTATATATAACTCCCAATTTTAGAAAAATAGAAAATTAAACTAATTTTAGAATTTATATATACATATATATACATATATATATGTATGTATGTATGTATTTATGTATGTATTTATGTATGTATGTGTGTGTCTGTGTGCGTAAGGGTCTAATGTTAAATTGAAAAAATTGATTGCTAATAATAATGCAA
Source organism: Allium cepa (assembly GCA_030765085.1). Classification (NCBI taxonomy): domain Eukaryota; kingdom Viridiplantae; phylum Streptophyta; class Magnoliopsida; order Asparagales; family Amaryllidaceae; genus Allium; species Allium cepa. The sequence continues at coordinate 55,622,138 of CM060928.1, forward strand.
TAAAAAACATATTCTATTTCGTAAAAATAAAAAATATATTTGAAAATTAAGTAAATATCTAAATCGAAATTATATATAAATACATATGTATATGATTTTTAATTTCAAAAAATCTTTCAAATTCAAAATCTAATAACATAAATTTTAAAATATGTTTCTTCGATAAGGCCAAAGTATTTTAAATTTTGAATTTAAAATTATTAAAAAACTAATATAAATAAATGTCTTGATATAAATATTACTAAATAAAATATATTTCAAATATTTGTATGTATTTATTCACATATATACCAAAATGAAAAAAAAATTAATAATAACATTAATATAAACACACACACATATGTTTAATCCTAAATAACGTTATATTATATGCATGCACACATAGCCATACATACATGCATGCATGCATGCAAACACACACACACGTTAATAAAAAATAGTGAAGAAAAATTCGTGTTCCCATATGACCCCTAGATTAGAATACCATATTTAATATCTGTATTACGAATATGGACATATAAAAATATAAAATCAAGTTAAAAATCAATGAATAAATTAAACTAATAAAAAAATATTATTATTTATCATAACAAATAATTAAAAAAATTAATATATAAATTAATTAAATTAAAACCATACCCTATATGCTTTTGTTAATTAATACTACATATGGTTTATATGAAATTTATTATTCATATAAATAAAAAATATGATTTTTTGCAAATTAATAAAAGAATTTTTTTTGAAAATTCCCACTTCTTACTCTTATTCTAATGCACTTAATCCAACAATGATATCAGAGTCCACATTGTGTTTATGTATATTTAATCAACACAAAGGCTAGTCTCCAAGAAAACTAATTAGATGGATGTTTAATGAAAAGGTGCTTAAAGTAAGGAGAATGTTACTCTGATTATGGAATGTTCTTATGAAAGGAAAATCTCCTGATATCTTGGTTTTTACCTGGCTCGTTGAAGTGGTTTGGTCCAAGGGTTTACCCTTATAGAAGGTTCAAAAGTATTTTAAGCCATAGGTTGATTCAAATAAGTGTATTTGTATGTAATAAATGTTTATTAAAAGTTACAAAATATTAGTTTTAAATTTTGGTTTAAATTTGAAATTAAGATATATATATATATATATATATATATATATATAAAGGGTAGAAGTAAATTAATTTAAACTTGTGCTGAATTAAAATCAAAATTTATAATGGTTATGAATATAATTTAAAATTATTTTAAAATTGTGGCGACGTGAGATTCAAACCCCTGTCAGCCCAAAAAGCAACACCACACACTAATCATCGTGCTAAAAGATCTTTATGTTGACTTTTCAAAAGGTATATTGCAGATTACCCCTCTTAAAGAGTTTAACATCCTCATTGGCTCATCATCACACACCACTTAGGCATTGCGCTTGTAACTTGCATCAGTATCATACCGACTAACATTTGCAGCATTACAGCAAACAATTTCAGCTAGTTATAAGCTATAATACCAACTATTATGAACCTAGGATTCGAATCACTGCCATCCCGGAAAGAAACACCATGTAATAACCATTGTGCTAAAGGGTCTTTGTGTTAACTTTCCAAAGGGGTTGTTAGACAATTCTATTTATAAAGGTTATAAATAAATTTAAAATTAATTTAAATTTCTACCAATATGAACATTATACTTATAGTTAATTAAAATATTTAAAAAATTATAGAACAAATATGAATATAAATATAAAAGTAAATAAATAATAAATTTTATAACAAACTAATATGTGTGTGTTGTATGTATTAAGTAAAATGAGAGGTTAAATAAATCAAAACCCATATATACTTAAGGAAGTATACATTGGATATGTGTTGACATATGATGTCATGAATATATACTCATCTCCCTATAAAATCGATAATAATTTATAAAATTTATTTTAAATTATGAATTTAAAATAAAATTACTCTGCATCGATTATAATATAAATAGAGTATCTTACATACCTATGGTTGCTGAGGATCGTCAAGTCATAGAATATCTAAAGTAATGTGTAAATTATCCTTAGATAGGTAACAATATTATATAATTTTGTTGAGCACCCTCATGGTTTACATAATTATTCTTAGGATATCATGAAATGTTGGGTCTATAGCATCTAATATACTTTACGACTGTTTAGCACTGTCGGGGTCATAAAGATGATTAGGAGAAAGTACAAGTATGGTTAGGAATTCTATATGAGATATAATTAGTAAAGAGTTGCTAACTGTTAATGGGGATTACAATTCATTAATCACCCTCAAGGTTGTAATAATATGTTAAATTGGTCCTTACAACTGCTGGTCCTAACAACCGCTGAAGGAATTCATGAAATTCGCGTATTCCTTTTAGGGTATTTGAGAGATGTGGAATTCAGTGGGATCCTTATTAGATTAATATAATAAGCCAATCCAATAAATACCAGAATATATGTGATACTATAATAATCTACTAAAATAAATTTGTACAGTTAATGTAACTAATGAAATTGTGAATATACTAAATCAATCGAATTAAAAATTGATGAAGAAATGTTAAATAAACTTATTAATAAATCATTTGGAATATTGTCACTTCAAGACCCATGAAATGCCAAATTATACAACCATTAAAACATGTGCGTCGGTCATTTAAGTGTTATGCCAAAGACTTCGCATTGTTGTTTATTGGTTTTGAACTCTGAAACAATATAAGAATATGTATATTTGATCCATATTCGATCACATACAAAAGTAGTATGATGAATAGTCGCATTCACATTATAGGAAATTTCAAATGAAAATGTTTCACTCAAAACGAGCAAGTAAATCATAGTGCGAGATCATGTATATGATAATATTAAATACAATAAGGATCTTGTTGTATTAGAAATAACACTAGACCAAAGCTACACACATATAGGATTTCAATCACTAAGATGTCAGTTTTGATATGTTTGCTTACGTACAACTTATTCAATATCCTTAAAATGTTTGGAATGAACGAATGAATTTTTGTATCAAAATCAGATTCAGTATTAAACGAAAGGGTTTCTCTTCGAAACGGTTTGACCTTTTGAAAGAGAAAATGATAGTTTAGGAAAAACAATAATGTTGACATGTTTGTTACTAAGGGAGCAAATGGTCACTTCTGCTAAATGAAGAGACATTAAAAACGGAATTATTTATAATATTTGTAGATTCTTAATATGGGAACAAGCAATATGATTTCTATTTAAAAAGTATTTTTCTTATAAAATAATTGTTTTCTATAAGATTTATTTAAATTAGTTCGAGATATTTGGTTCGAACTATCAACTGTAAATTAGTTACACTAAAAAAAATAAGTAGTCCACAACAACTGGTTGAATGGAGCTTTGTATTTAAAACATTATTAATTGTAATGGCGGAAATAATGGAAGCATACCATATGACACTTGTTAGTACATGCATCAAGTTTGGAAAATACTTTCGCGTATGCTAAATATTCTTTATGAAATAATAACTATTTTTGGTTTTGATGAACATAGATGCAACTTTGTATTAATATGAGTATTTTAAATATTTGTTATAAAATAAAATCGTGTTTGGAATTTCGATGTTTGTATTTGTTTTCATAACAATAGTGATGAGTTAGGTATAGAAAATAAAAAAGAATCAAAAATATATAATAATTAGGAATTATGGACTAGGCCATACCTTGGAGACATAATTCTTTAATTATATGATCAAAAATCATATGGAACTTATGAATTGTATCTGTAGTGCCTCGTAATTTTGTGTTAGTTATGTAATTAGTTAGTTAATTAATCAGGCTCCAAAAATGAAAGTTATGCAAACGATGGACTTTGACCATGAAACTTACATAATTGTGTTCATAGCAAAATTCTGAACAACTTTCGTATTTGGAGTTTTGCGATCGAAGTCCAATCGAAGAAGTTATGGACGAAAAACGAATTTGGAACAAAAATAATTCGAACAAGCAAATTAACGTTTATATATTAATTATCCAGGGCCCATAGGTCGACCTGCATATTGGAACAGTCGACCAGGGGTGGTTGACCACTTCATTGTGGCGGCTACAGTTAGCTTAGGCCCAATGGCTCAGATTTAATATATTTCGATCTGATGGTTGATGTTGATTCTTGCGCCTATAAATTTAGGCCTAACCTCCATTCTCTTCTCATATTTTTCTGAAGGCAGTAGTTATAAAAATAGGACATTTATATCTATTTTAATACAAATTGGAGAAGAATAGAAATCTAATAAAACGGAGAAGAGAAGAGAATCAGCTACATGCGTTTTTAGGTAATTTATATACTTGTATCTATTTCTCTCCCAAACCTAAATCTCTTCTCAGAACTATAATTCTAATCCATACATACATACATACATACGTACGTACATACATACATACATACATACATATATCCTTTTATACATATTTCTTAGTTAAAGATGATTTGGAGATGAATTTAAGGTTCTACTTCAGATCTGGAGATTTGGATCGCTTTTAAAAGGCGAGTGGGAAATATATTATATTGTTTATGATTTTAAATCTATTCATTTAGCATACATTTGATTTTAATGCCTAAATCAATTTTATTTGTGAATTGTAGACTTAAATGGTGTAGAAATTATTATGACATATTATTATTTTAGATCTAATTCGAAATATGTTTACACATAGATTTCAAAATCTACAACAATCCGTAAATTTTGGTAATTAAAAATAGTTGGTTTAATGAGATTCTTGTAATTAAAATATTAAAAGAAATAGAAATTGTTCATTTAGTGTGTATGTAATAACTAATTTGAATGGTAAAGAATGTAATTTAAGCTAAATTATTGGTAGATTGAAGGAGATTACAATAAATTGAAATAATGTAAATGTTGAATCTATGAATGAGGTATAATATAATGAATGGAAATTGAGTAAGACCATGGTCCTGTAAGTAATTATAACTTTGGTCTGTAGACAATAAGCTTATAAATGTAGTTAAAAGTAAACAGTGACAATTATTGTTGGGCGTGCTCTCACCCAGAAGACCGAACCAACTCGAACCAAAGCGAATGCTACCGACCAACCCACCCACCACCGAACCGGAGCCACCGGACCAAAGAACCACCAAACCAAAACCACTCCAAAGAGCTACCGAACCAAAACCACTCCAAGCACCACCGGTCCAATGCTACCAAATCAAGGCAAAGAAGGCACAACTGAACCAAGATAAGGGAGGCACCACCAAACCAAGACTACCGGACCAGAACTCAACCCACCTACCACTGGTCCAATCAACGCTCCACCAACTACCGAAACAAAGCACTACCGAACCAACATTGCCAGGCCAGATCATGTCAGCCCAGGCCCACCAGCAGATATATACATCCAAGACCCCTACCCCCAGCCTCACTCTATAAATAGAGGGGTAGGGGTACAACAATGGTAGACAAGTTTAAGAGCTCAAGTACGGACAGAACTTTCAAACAACTTTCATGAACTTGTAATCAAAGTTTTGTACTTGTAATCTGAACAGTGAAAGAGAATATAATATGAAGTGGACGTAGGCACATTCTGGCCGAGCCACTATAAATCTGTGTGTCTTTTACAGTTTAGTCCCTGCTTTTTACATATTTGCATAAATCACCCAAATCACTAAGAACAACATAAAATCGACTAAATCATACGACTTGGAGGTGTTTGTCCATTTTTTGTGCAAACATTTTTGGTGCTTTCATTGAGAGATCGAGCTAGAAGCTTCAGCTTCTCCCACTTAACCTTCTTCCTGACAGCATCGCTCATTACTTGGAAGACATGCCTCCCAGGCAGAAGAAAGATGTTAGCAAAGGAAAGAACATCGCAACTAGCAGCATTCCAAATCCAATGATCACAGATCAAGAGAATCGTCCCGTTCCAACAGCAGTAGCGAATGGAAATCAGGCAAATCCGACAGCCCCTGTCACGGGACAGCCGGCAGCAATTACTAGGGCAGATCTAGACAGGGTTGTGGCTGAAGTGACTGACCGCTTCACATCCAACTAAGAAGCCTTGGTGAACCGACTCATGTCACGCTTAAGGGATGCTGAAGAATCCAACCGCAACACTGAATCATGGGGTGAGTCCCAGTCTGGAGGATCTTGGAGGCGACAAAGATCTTTCTTCTTCAAAGAAGCTAACAACAGAAACAGCAATGGTAGGAGCCGAGCCCGAACTCAGCCCGAACTCCGACCCGAGGAAACGCTTGGAACCGAACCGAGCGGGGGAGGTACCAGGCGAGGGTCGGCTGTAGCTGAGCTCTACCTAGCCATGGAAACACCAATGAACGGGGCCGAGCTAGAGTCTAGCCCGAAGTTGGACCCGAGGAAGTGTTCGGAACAGAACCCAGCAGGGGAAGATCAAGGCAAGGGCCAACTGTAGCTGACCCTAACATGCCCCCAGAAGACCAGAGACAGCCACTGGAAAATATTAGGAGTGATAGACGATACCATCCCTACAGGTCATTTGGACGGAATCAATCCCGCAGAGAAGAACCATACTCACTTCTATCTGCTCCAAATTCTGATGAAAGGATGACGCGATTGTTAAGAGAGTGCGTCCAACAGGATCAAAGAGATCGAGGGATAGGCGCTAGGGTAACCAGCCCTTTCACCCGCAATATCGAAATTGCCATCACCCCTCGAGAATGGAAAATGCCAACAATGGAACCTTACAAGAGAATCTCTGACCCCGTTGTACACTTGCAGAGATACACACAGCATATGCTCATGAGCGGAGCCACAGAAGGAGTATTGTTCAAATGTTTCCCACTATTCTTGACAGATCTAGCTACCTCTTGGTTCTGCCATCTACCCCAAGGATCCATCAGCTCATGGGAAATGTTGAAAGAAAAATTCATCAGCCAGTTCCGCATTCATGTGGAACAACCCAAAGACGCTTATTCCCTATCTAATATCAAACAGAAGCCTGGAGAGACAGTGCAGCAATATCTAACCCAATTCAATGCTGCAGCGGCCGCAGTCCAAGATGCCGATGAGAAACTTATCTTAATGGCCCTCCGTAGTGGTGTGCATCCGGATACTAAGTTTGCTAGAAGATTGACGAAAGAAAAACCATCTACCTTACCCGATTTCTTCCATGAAGCCGGAAGATATATGAGACTTGAAGACGCTGCCACCGAAAGATAGACAGGGCAACAAACTAAGGCAGCTCATGGCAGCACACCCGCTGTAACGAAGGACGTTCGAAGAAATGACTCCAGAGACCATGCTGGGGGCAAGAAGGGAGAAAAGCGTCTATATCGGCCAGGACCGAGATTTGACGCTTACACTCCCTTGAATGAAACAATCAAAAACATCTTCCTGGCCACCCAAGACGAAGTTAAATACAAACGCCCCCCGTACAAGAAGGAATCAGATAACGCAATTAAGTCTGGAAAGTTCTGCCGCTTCCATGAGTCTCATGGGCATGATACCAATGAATGCCATCATCTTCGGGACTTAATTGAGGAACACATCAGAAGGAAGAGACTGGAACGCTATGTAAAAGGTCAAAACAGGACTCCAGCTCCTGCCAATGAGAACCGAAGGCAACCCTCCCTCCCCCGAAGTGGGCGGAGGGAATCGCAACACCAGCGGTTCTAGTCAAGAGAAGATAGTGGTCTATACCATATCGGGAGGGCCACACATCGCCGACAGAAACTGGACAGAGATGGAAAGATACGGAAAGTCACTTAGAAACAATGAAGACTGCGTTAATTCTGTTATAGAAGAACGCCACCCGAAGCGGAAAGAGAATGATGACATCACATTCAGTAGACGTGATCTAGAGGGAAGGCAGTACCCACACATGGATCCTATGGTCATCTCTGCCTGGTTCGGTCCAGCCGAAGTTTTTCGAATTCTAGTAGACACTGGAAGCTCAGTAAATATCATATTCAAGCATGCTTTCGACAGAATGAAGCTGTCAATGAAGGATGTGTCTCCCTGCAACAAACCACTACACGGTTTCACTGGAGATGCGAAGATGCCCCTCGGGCAACTGGACCTCTTTGTTGAAATAGGAAGTCAGCCCCGCTCCGTTGTGCGGAAACAAACATTTATGGTAATAGACAACCACTCGGCCTACAACACCTTTTTAGAGACCAGCCTTGTCTGACTTCCAAATTGTCCTGGCCCCGTAGTGCCTGAAGATGAAATTTCCAACAGACAATGGAATAGGGGAAGTAGAGGAAGATCAAGACGCCGCTCGAGATTGCTATGTAACTGAACTTCGCAATAAGCGCAGGAAGGATAAAGGGAAGAATGCAGAGACTACTCTCTGCATGAAAAACTTGGAAGCATGGCAACTAAAGAAAGCCCCTCCTCTTCGATATACCAGTGATCCTTTCAATGAATTAGACCCCAGGGACAAAGAGGAGGAGACCACCGCCGAGCCTACAGAGGCTATGGAGTTTGTATCTGTAGACAAACACGACTCAAGTAGACGGTTGAAAATCGGATCTGGCTAAGAGCAGAATTGAGGGTTCAACTCATTGATTTTCCCCGCCACAACTTGGATGTATTTGCATGGACGCACACTGACATGACTGGAATCTCCCCAGATGTGGCATGCCACGTACTAAACATCGATCCTACCAAGGTGCCAGTAAAGCAGAAAAAGAGAAGTATCAGGGCAGAACGATCAGCAGCCCTCGATGAAGAAGTAAAGAACTTGCTTGCCAATAACTTCATACGAGAAGCCATCTACCCAGAGTGGATCGCTAACCCGGTATTAGTAAAGAAGGCTAATGGAAAGTGGCAAACATGCATTGACTTCTCCAACTTAAATGACGCTTGCCCGAAGGATTGCTTCCCACTCCCCCGAATCGATCAGCTTGTGGACAGCACAGCCGGGCACGAACTCTTATCTTTTATGGACGCATACTCAGGATATAACCAAATTCCTATGCACGCCCCCGATCAATACCACACTAGTTTCATCACTGACCGGGGATTGTACCGCTATAGAGTAATGCCTTTTAGACTTAAAAACGCCGGAGCTACTTATCAGCGCCTCGTCAACAAGATGTTCCTGGAACTAATAGGACGAACTATGAAAGTTTATGTGGATGGCATGCTAGTAAAATCAAGGAAAGCCAACGATCACGTAAGCCACATGGACGAGATGTTTCAAGTACTTCGCCAATATGGAATGAAGCTGAATCCTCTAAAGTGCTCATTCGGAGTATCATCAGGAAAGTTCTTAGGATTCATCGTCCATGCCAGGGGGATTGAATCAAACCTGGAACAAGTCCGAGCTCTGAGAGATATCAGGATACCTTCCACTTAAAGAGAAATGCAAAGCCTAAATGGGAAAGTGGCCACCCTAAGCAGATTCATCTCTAAAGCGACTGACAAGTGCATCCCTTTCTTCGAAGCTCTAAAGAAAGACAAAGGAAAGTTCGAATGGACTGACGAATGCTTAACAGCCTTCCTCAACCTAATCGAACACCTCCAGAGACCACCAGTACTCTCAACTCCAAACGAAGGCGAGGAGCTATACCTATACCTTGCTGTGTCATCTCATGCTCTAAGAGCCGCTTTGGTGAGAGAAGACAACCGCGCACAGCGGCCAGTATACTTTGTGAGCAAGAGGTTTACGGGGGCAGAAGCCAGATATCCTAAACTTGAGAAGCTAGCATACTGTTTAGTAATCACATCACAAAAATTGCGACACTATTTCCAATCCCATTCCATCAGAGTTCTAACCGATCAACCATTAAGGCAGGTACTCCATCGTCCTGACACTTCTGGGTAACTACTTAAATGGTGCATTGAACTGAGTCAATATGATATCACCTACCATCCTCGCACCGCCATCAAGGGACAAGCCATGGCCGATTTTATTGCCGAATTCACTACCAATGAGGGTAAAGAGCAATCTGAAATAGCAAAAGACATCAAATGGAATCTCTTTGTGGATGGAGCATCAAACGAACAAGGCTCGGGGGCAGGTATTGTAATAATCACTCCCAGGGGAAGTAAGCTACACTATGCTCTAAGGTTGGAATTCGCTGCCACCAGCAACGATGCAGAATATGAAGCAGTAATAACTGGATTAGAACTCGCCTTAGAGATTGGAGTCGGCTCTTTATGTCTTCATAGTGATTCTCAACTTATTGTAAACCAAATACTAGGAGAATTTCAGACTCGAGGAGAACGACTCACAGCATATCTAAAGAAGACCAAGCTGCTACTCGATAAATTGGATCACTATTTAATCAAACACATCCCTCGAGAAGAGAACCAAGAGGCCGACGAGCTGGCAAAGCAAGCTAGCATGAAAGACGGTACTATTTCCGGAAAGTGCCATCTCAAGGCAACTAACCCCGAGTTTCGGGCAAGTGAATCTGATAGCTGCAATCGAAGAGGAAACTTGGATAACTCCCATCCGAAAATACTTACAAGATGGAACACTGCCCAGCAAGCATAACGAAATCAGGAAAATCTTGAGGAAAGCTTCCCGCTACACAATACAAGAAGGCATCCTCTATCGGCACGGCTTCTCTAACCCCTTATTAAGGTGTGTTGCTGGAAGGGAAGCTAAGGAAATCTTATCCAACATCCATCAAGGAAGCTGCGGAGATCACACTGGAGGGTAGACTCTGGTAAAGAAAATACTCCGATATGGATATTTCTAGCCCGCCTTAAATAAAGACGTCTTAGACTTCGTCAAAAAATGTGACAGATGTCAGAAATTTGCCAAGATTCCTCGACTACCAACAAATGAGATTACTCAAATGACCAGCCCTTGGCCCTTTGCAGTATGGGGAATTGACTTGATTGGCGAACTGCCAGTGGGCAGAGGCGGAGCCAAATATGCTATAGTGGCAGTTGACTATTTCACCAAATGGGTGGAAGCAGAACCTCTAAATAAAATATCTTGGCAAAAGTTATTAACTTCTTAATCAAAAATGTTCTATGTAGGTACGGAGTTCCACTCAAAATCATATTGGACAATGGACTTCAGTTTGATAGCGAGGAGTTTGCCGACTGGTGCCAAGAGCACGGAATTCACAAAAGCTTCTCATCTGTAGCTTATCCCAAGGCAAACGGACAAGTCGAAGCTGTCAACAAAATTCTCAAAACTCTAATCAAGAAGAAACTTAAAAAGTCAAAAGGCGCTTGAGTGGATGAACTTCCTACGGCACTTTGGGCCTACCGCACATCTTTCAGAACATCAACGGGGCATACTACCTTCTCTTTGGCATACGGATAGGAGGCCATGCTCCCAGTCGAAACTATAGTGCCTTCCCACCGTAGGATCCACTATAACCCAAAAGAGAACGAAGAACTCCTTCACATGTCTTTGGATCTAATTGAAGAAAGAAGAAACGATGCAGCACTCAAAGCAGCATCTCACAACCAAAAAGTGGCAGTGCAATACAACTCAAAAGTCAAGCATCGTAGCTTACAAGAAGGAGATCTTGTCCTCAAGCAAATCTTCCCGCACCTCGGTGCACTAGATCCAATCTGGGACGGACCATATGTAATTCATAAAGATCTCCACAACGGAGCTTATATTTTATCAACAGTGGACGGAGAGGTGTTCCAGAGGGCATGGAACATCCAACACCTTCGTCGATACTTTTCTTAACTTGTACTGCCCATATGAAGTGAATTAACAAAGAGAATCAATGGACGTAGGCATTTTCGTGCCGAACCACTTTAAAAACTTGTCTCTTTTTTAACTTGTTCCTTTATATCTTGGCTGCTTGTTAACTTTATCCTTTTCTATTGAACAAAATCCTTTGTAATGGCATTTCCATACAAGACACATCATAGCGCGACTTCACCTGGACAAGACCTAACAGGTACTATACGAATCTATGCCCTCGCCAACGAGACACTTTTGCTCCAGCATCCCTCTGCTGCGGTTAACTCATTGCTCGCGATCGGCCCTTAAAGCCAACTGTAATAAGCCGATTATAAGCCACCGAGAAGGCCGACTATAGCCGAGGCAGCTCATTACGGCGTTCGGCTCGTCGGCAACCGTGAACCTACTTTAAGCCCCTACATAAGGTGTGGCCAGCCAGGGGTAGTTCACAGTTGACGATCGACACCCACGCTAGCCGGCCACGGTAAATCGAATAATACCCACGATTACGGGCCATAATGGCCCGGGTAGTTACTATGCGCGATCTCGACTCCGAGTGTCCTAAGTACGTCTGTGGTAAAAAAGAGAAACTCCCCGCGGAGGCGTAAGATGGGTGACAAATGACCCACAGCTAGGGAAAGTGACTACAAAACCCGTTTGCCATGAACTTAAGCACATCGCAGGCCCTTCGTGATTGGAATTTTTACTATTTCTTATATTTTTATTTTTTTTAAAAACATTCCTCCTATCCTCTATAACGATCCCTAAAGTACAAGACACAAAATAGGAGACGCTCGCTAATGGGGATAGGAACTCACAACTGGATGACAGGTCACTCGGCTGCATTCCATGCTCAGTCATACAAGATATTCAAAGCAACCGTCTACGACTAAAACATGCAGGGCGGTACTTTCTTCTTTTGTATATGAATACGTAGCTATAATTTATTCGCACATCACACTAACATTGCAAGATATGAAATTATATTTTAAGCAAGAACTTGACATCAAACACGATTGAATCACAGGAATGTGCACAGCTATATTTCTTATGCAACACACCAAAATAACGATAGCATTCAAATATGACAGAATCAACTTAAGTTAAAAATTACATGCCAAGAATAAAGTCGTTCATTACGAATAATATAATTACAGCCTAAAAGTTGCATTAATGTTTTGGGACTACCATAGACAGCAATGTCAAGTAAACCAAAAGATATCCAGATCAAGTCAAGGAGTCGGCTACATCGGAGCTTCACCTCTATCCTACTGGCCCTCCGAGATATACTTAACCGCAGGATTGGAACTCTCAGCATGTTGACCAGAGGTAGTTGGTGCTTCAGAGGTCCCGCCTGTCCAATTCAGGAGAAGAATCCATTAAATAAACAATAAGCAATCAAGTTACGAAAAGCTAAAAGGGAAGACTTACCAGCATCTGCTCCTTGATCATCATCATCTAACTGCACACCTACCTCCTCAACAGTAAGCAGCCGCATACCCTCCTTCACCGCCGCTTTCTCCTCCTTTGTGAATTGAGCCGTAACCACGTCCATTCTAAAGGCCACGCCACCCTCCTTATCTGCATCGGCCTTAGCCTCCTCCAGGGCCCTGAGATAAATCCTGGCCATGACTCGGGGATAATCACCCATCCAAGATATGTTGCCCTGTTTCCATGTGTGAAAGTATATATCCTGAAGCATCTCATCCATTATCCCCTCATTCTCCTCGAACTCCCTTATTCGGTCCTCAGAAGCCAACAGCTTTGCAGTGCCAGCATCCCTCTTCGATTGGTATCGCGAGCAGTCAGCCTGAAAGGATTTCCTCATCGCCTCCATCTCCTCCCTCATCTTGGTTCGAGCAAGCTCTGCGGCTTCAAGTTTCCCGGATAACTCCTGTACCCGCTTGAGATCCGCTTTCCGAACCTCATCCACCGTTGCAATAGTCATATCAATCTGTTCCTTAAAACAGCCTCCATTTTCCGTAACTCTGCCCTGCTGGCCTCTTCCATGGTTTTCTTTAATTGCCTAGAAGCGGCCTCATGTTGAGAGATCTGAATGGCCTGATCAGCGAGTTTTTTGGCCTGGTCGGAAACCATTAACTGCAGTCGAATGTTAGCACTCCCGATTTCTTCTCCAGCCTTGACCAGTCGAGCATGATGCCCCATCAGCTTCCTGGTTTCCTCAGCAACCCGGTCAATGTTTGCCTTAGCTTCGTCCTCCAAAGGTACAACCCGAGTGGTAAGCAAATCAACGTCCAGGGACTTAGCTTCATCTAGTACTCTTACCATAGGATTACAAAGGAGAAAGTGCTCACCGGTAGCCTCATCAAAGGTAATATCACGAGAACCCGGATCCAGATCCGGATGACCCGCAAACGGATTACGAGCCAAGCCGGGATGATCTATCTGGGTAACGGTAGGATTTTCAGACGGTGCGGAGAAGGTATAAACTCAGTATTCTCCTCCGTGGTATCCTGAAGAGGCTGAGTTGGGGGCTGAGGACCAGGTGAAGATTCAAACAAGGAGTGACTCCTCTTTTTCTTTTGGATACCCTCTTCGATAACTCCAAGAAGAGGACGGTAGCCGACTACATCTCCAGGGCGGTTAGTCGGAGGCTTTGGTTTAGTAGAAGCCTTGAGAAGTTTGTATTGTTCAAGACGGTGCCGAACATCTGATGTCTTGGCCACCTTACCCGCTTCTTTGATAAAAACCAAGTGTTACAAGCATACATTGAGCTATAATTCAAGAAATATATAAAGTTAAGAAGAGTAAAGAGACGCTTTTGTTATACAAACCCTGGGGAGGAGTAGGATATTGCAATAAGTCCTGGATCTCATTCCAGGACGGGAGCTGACCATAAAATATTCCTAAATCCTTATCATAAATGGAGTCGGAAGGAGTCAAAAATTCACCTTGAATCGCAGGAATTGCCTTAGCTGAAGCGCTCTTAGAAGATGAATCGGCGCCGGTACCGGCCCTATCAGCTTTCTTAGGCTTCTCTACTAAAGCTGATCCTTCCTCCAACCCTTCAAAAGCTAGGCGGAAAGTGTCATCTGTCCACTCCTGGATCACACCTGCTTCCTCAGTAGACAAAGCCCCAGTGCCATCACCACTCCGTCCGTCGCCACCATCATCGCTATGACCATCACCATCACCTTCTCCACCACTTCCACTCTCTGCCTCACCTCCTTCATCCTTGCCTCTTTCCTCCTCCACATCTTCCTCCTCCGGGACATCTGGACATGTGCTGGGGGAGGGTCCATCGGACTTCTTAAGTTTCTTCCCCTCGGCAATTGGATGTTTCGAAAAGGGTTTCCTTTTGCCGCTCTTCGCTGTAGCCCCTCCTTTAGCTTTGGCGGCCCTCTACTCGGTTGTATCTCTTTGCTTGACCACAGACTGGCGTGGCAGAATCAAGTTAAGCCTCAAAAGAGTAGCATTCCTGATCAAATTAGAAGCTACCCTCTCCTTTTCCGAATGGCTTCTATTTCCTCAGCCATCCGAACCAAACGATCGTTCTCTACAACCGCAAAGCCATCTGTCGCTAGCAAGAAACAAAGCACATAAGGAGGAGCATTGAAGTCAGAACAGAAATTATAAATAAGAGTAAACTTACATCAGAGGTGAAGCGATGGAAAGAAACAGAGTCATCTCTGACAAAGAACCATTCCTTCTTGAACATGCTAAATTTTGATTATAAGTCCAGGACTGGCTTGAAAGACACGGCCGATTCTAAGCTAATGTATGGAGACCCCTTCTTGTAGCCTCTCAAGTTGTACAGGTACCGAATTTTTCGGTTGGAAGGGGGACGCCCGTATTTTCTATGGAAAATAATGAACAGACTCACCAAGATGGCATAGGAGTCGGGCTGAAGCTGGAAAGGGGCCAGCTTCAAGTATGTGATGAAGCTGACGATCCAAGCGTTGATCGGAGGAATGGCCCCGCACATGCAATGATACCTACTATAAGCAAAATACCCTTCGGGGGTTATACGACATCACTCCTTTCACTGGCAACATCATATGCGCTTTGTCTATCCCAAAGGATCTAGATATAACGTCAAGTTGCTCGTCTTTGAGGGAGCTGGAAAAGCAGTCAGGCGGTGAGTTCAAAAGCTCCTGGGGGCCATACCCATCTACTAATGATCTCGGGGATGGTCCATGTCGTTCTGGCTCTGACTGAACTGGGGGCACTATGGAGGACTCCCCTTTGTCCTTGGATTTCTTCTTGTCAGAACGAGTTTCTACTTTATGAGACATTATCCGCAACACGAAAAAACACATCGTTAGAACAAGGGATGTAGACAAACAAGTACCTACAACCTGGAATCTCATTCATAATTCAAAACATAAAAGCTCAATCGGTAGTTCGAGGCCAGAGTCCATTCCGCACTCGTACTCCCAAAGTGCATTCGGTAGTTCGGGGCCAAGGTCCATTCGGCATTCGTACTCCCCAAGTGCATTCGGTAGTTCGAGGCCAGAGTCCATTCGACACTCGTACTCCCCAAGTGCATTCGGTAGTTCGGGGCCAAGGTCCATTTGGCATTCGTACTCCCTAAGTGCATTCGGTAGTTCGGGGCCAAGGTCCATTCGACGCTCGTACACCCCAAGTGCATTCGGCACTCATACTCCCCAGACTCATTCGGTAGTTCAAGCATAAAGTTTATTCGGCAGAAAAAAAACCTCACCTGGTCCGGCGGTCAAGTCTGGTTCGATACTTGATTGATTCGGCTATTTCAAACGATGAAGGACGACATAGGCGTGAAGCCCATACTTATAGGCAAGCGTAGGTGACCGGACCGACCAGTTTGGCACTTGGGCCGAATGAGGGTGTCCAAGCTGAGGAAAACAAAGCGCGGCATATACCGGCATATGCCCCACTTTGGGGGCAAATGTTGGGCGTGTTCTCACCCAGAAGACCAAGCCAACTCGAACCAAAGCGAATGCTACCGACCAACCCACCCACCACCGAACCGGAGCCACCGAACCAAAAAACCACCGAACCAAAACCACTCCAAAGAACTACCGAACCAAAACCACTCCAACCACTACCGGTCCAATGCTACCGAATCAAGGCAAAGAAGGAACCACCGAACCAAGATAAGGGAGGCACCACGGAACCAAGACTACCGGACCAGAACTCAACCCACCTACCACCGGTCCAATCAACGCTCCACAAACTACCGAAACAAAGCACAACCGAACCAACATTGCCAGGCCAGATCACGTCAGCCCAGGCCCACCAGCAGCTATATACATCCAAGAACCCTACCGCCAGCCTCACTCTATAAATAGAGGGGTAGGGGTACAACAATGGCAGACAAGTTTGAAAGCTCAAGCACGGACAGAACTTTCAAACAACTTTCATACACTTGTAATCAAAGCTTTGTACTTGTAATTTGAACAGTGAAAGAGAATAACATATGAAGTGGACGTAGGCACATTTTGGCCGAACCACTATAAATCTGTGTGTCTTTTACAGTTTAGTCCCTGCTTTTTACATATTTGCATAAATCACACAAATCACTAAGAACAACATAAAATCGACTAAATCATACGACTTGGAGGTGTTTGCCCATTTTTTTTGCAAACAATTATTATGTGTTACATGTTTATTTAGTCTATTAAATTGAAATGAGAAGTCAATTATTAATAAATATAAACAAAAGTTACATTAATATGAAATGTAATACAATGTTTAGAAGTTGTTAAATTGGAGTATATTAAGGAATGAATGGTTAACTAGGTTTGTAGTGTAGTAATGGACTTAATAAAAAGATTTGGAATTGAATCAAATTTATGTATTGAAATTAAATCTCTAATAATTGGATCTACTGTAGTAAACGGAATTAAATATTACATTATTTGAAATTAAGATAGAATAGGAATATTAATGCACTATTAAACCATGATAATTATACAGTATAATGAAATGGATTGAATAACTAAAGGAGTTAAGAATATGGATTTATTGGGAATTTAAAACTTATACTTTTTAAACTGGATAAATTACAGTGTTTTACACGCAATAAATTTCTGTACTTTTATTATATACATATTTTATATTTTTCCTGTATCCATCTCTATTTTATCTTTCTATTTTTATTTGTCTAGGCTTTTATTGTATTTATTGGAGTTTATTTGTGTATATTCTTTTATTTAATGGCTTGGAAACAAATTAATTAGACATACGTTACTTTGTTTAATTAGGCATAGGTTACATTTGCATTATTTCTTGCCTTTTATTTACCTATCTATTTAAATACCTACCATAGCCATGTATATTTTTTTTCTAGCTGTGAGAAATAATTCCACAAATCACGTAGAAGAAGAATTATTTCTCATTTCAAACTCCTCGTTTTCATTTGCAATTAAGAATAAATATATATGTTCCTTTCTCCTTAATTATGCCTTTTCCGTTTCCTAGCATTTACTTCTTTGCTTGCCTTCCAAACCACTCCATCTATTAGCCGTGAGAAACTTTATCAATTCACGTACAAAAGTTTATTTCCCACTTCTCATATTCATTTGCATTGAAGAATAAAATACATGCAAGTTTATTTCTCTTTAGCTTATGCCTTTTTGTTTCCTATAATTTACTCCTTCTTAGTCGTTTCTTTTTTTCTTCCATCTTTAGCCGTGTATTTCTTTTGATAACTCACACAAAAATAATTCTCAAAACTCCTCATTATCATTTGCGTGAAGAAAAAAATGCAGCAAGCTCTAATTACCATGGCTTCCTTTTCTTCTTTTTCTATTTTCTTTTCTCTTTTCGTTTGTTCTTCTTCAAGCATGGCTTGGTGTCCACCTATTGCCGACCACACCACCTCCTCCTCAACACCAAAGCCTAGCCGTGACCACCATGGAAGCATACATCACCAAAGTTGATAACAAACCTTAGCCAAGCCATGTATTGATCACCTTGCTTTGATTTACCAAGGTTAGGTCATTTTATTTTCTATCTTTTCATTGTTTTTATCTATATTATTTTGTATTGAATTATTGCTTATATATGTTATGTATTGTGTTGTTTACAAGTTCGGATCTGACTCTTCACCCACTCAAAAAAATATAGTCGTGCTTTGTCGTGCCTTTTCGTGCTTTGCGGACTTTGGATGTGTATTTGATTTTTATTCCAGCTTTCAAAAAAAGGTGAGATTTTTCACTCTAGACAACGTACTTTTATAATTGTGAAATGATGACAAGTGAATTGTGGAAATTATTATGCTATGTTCATACATGCCCGTGGTTGATTATATGATGTTAAATGCTATTTATATATTTGTTACATCATCTGTTATGATATTATATGCTATATTGTTATATTTATTTCCTGTTTATCACACTGCAAGTTTCCTATCACTATGGGTTGAAATGATACATACCCGAACGGACTTTAGGATAAGGAATATCACTATGGGCTGAAATGCTAGGCTCGAGTGATTTTTTATTGATTTTTGTTGTATTAATTTTTCTTGAGATTGCGGGTTTGAAATGATAGAACCCGAATTTTTCTTTTTAAATTACGGATTAAAATGATACATATCCATATCACTTGACCTATGTTAGAAAATATTATACAGGCCCA
This sequence comes from Allium cepa, assembly GCA_030765085.1. Classification (NCBI taxonomy): domain Eukaryota; kingdom Viridiplantae; phylum Streptophyta; class Magnoliopsida; order Asparagales; family Amaryllidaceae; genus Allium; species Allium cepa. Next base: position 55,641,364 of record CM060928.1, read on the forward strand.
TGGTTAATATTTTTAAAGTATTATTTTCCTAGAAATTTATTAAGTATTTTGAAATTTTTGAATATATGGAATTTTAACTTAAAATTTGATTTAAAGATTTGAAATATAAAGAGATATCGATTTTTATAAGTTAAAATGTTATAAGCTGATAATTGGTTTAAAGTGTAATTTAAAAATATTTATTTGGTTTTAAATAGAAATTTAAAGATTTTTATTTGTGATAAATAATTTAATAATTAAAATTGATTAATATGGCATTTTAAAATCTAACCTGATCATTGCAATCAATCTTTAGTTTTGAAATGAGTATGGTTGTATAATAAATGATCTATTTTGAATTGAGAAAATGAAATACAGGTTTTAATTAATGCAAGAAACATGTAAAGTTCTAATTAATGAAAGAACATGTAAAGTTTTAATTAATGCAAGAAACGTGTAAGTTTTTAATTAATGAAAGAAACGTGTAAAGTCCTAATTAATGAGAGAACATGTAAAGTTTTTAATTAATGCAAGAAACATGTAAAGTTTTAATTAATGAAAGAAACGTGTAAGTTTTTAATTAATGCGAGAAACATGTAAAGTCCTAATTAATGAAAGAACACGTAAATTTTTTAATTAATGCAAGAAACATGTAAAGTTTTAATTAATGAAAGAAACGTGTACAGTCCTAATTAATGAAAGAAACATATAAAGTTTTAATTAGTGTGGTATTGATTAAATTAATAAATGCTCTTTACTGTAATAGAATGTAAATTAAAATGTACATTAGATAATATAAGTTTTAATTAGTATAATATTGATTAAAATGATAAATGCTCTTTATTGTAATAAATGTTAGTTAAAATGTACATTTGATATGTAAGTTGTAATTAATGTAAATGACATATTTGAAATGATTAAATAATAAAGTTTCTTTATTGTAATAATAATGTTAATAAGGTACTTTTAACTTAACATAAGAATTACAGCTTTAAAGTGTATATTACAGTAACAAAGTTTATTTAACTATAAGGCTATGATAAAATGACCATGTTAAAATTTTTTAGTATATAAATACTTTGGTTATATAAAATGTTAAAGTGGAAAGTATTACATTCCAAAATTGCTATGATTCCTAAGTATTGTGATTTTAAGCAGTATGAATTCAAAATGATAACATTTCTAAATTGTTAGGATTTCAAAGTATTATGGTTTCAAAGTGTTTGGTTTCAGAGTTGTTATAAATTGAAAGTAATATGACTTTGGAAATAAAAATTTTGGAAATTTTATTTAATAAATAATTGTCATTAAATATATAAATTTGAACATATTGAAATTGGAGATTTAGGAATATGACTTTATAAAGTGGTTTGGTTTAAAATGATTTAAAACAATATTTCGTGTTTAATAAATTAAAGGAATATTCAATGATTTGGAAACTTGGGTTTTATTTAAATGAGATATTGATTTGGTCTTTGGAATTTGAAGGATATATTATTACTTTGGATTTTGAAATGGGAAACGATATATTGATTTGATTTTGAAAGGAAATAATATAGTATTTAGTTTTGAAATGGATACAATATTTTGGTTTTAAAGTGTAAATGATTTTGAAAGAAATATCCATGGGTTATAATAACGATTGGTTGTTAAAGAGACCGGGATCGGATATGGGCATACTCTCTGTCGATTTCGAAAACCACTTTAACAACCGTATACGCGGTGGAGATTCCATAATGAAGTAGGATGGCGGCGGCGTTCCTTTGAGGTATATACGTGGACCCGACTCCCGCGAGTTGGCATAAGGTGGCAAAACTAGAGTGATTGACGGGCTAATGAGGTAGCACCTTTGATCGAACACATCCCTTCGATATTATACTTTGACTTTTGGATTGATTCGGTGACCACTTTTGATTTTTTTGATTTGGGGGTATGGCTCGAGGTGGGCGGTAGCTGCGGCTATGCGTTACCACCGGCCCGGAAGCGTAATTGGTATATCTACCCTGTCATTTCCTAGTCGTGCCGTGTCACCTACCCTAGCGCGCCTTGTATGAGTTTGATTTGTGTCGTACTTATGGAGTATCCTCTGGTAGCCTCTCTATCAGGAGGTATTACGGTACTGTATAGACTATTGGCACTATTACATGTTAAGGGCTATATGGGTAATCCCTTAACACTATTTAAGAGTAAGTTTATTTTACTATAGACATTATTATAATAGCAAAATATTACTACATAGTAAATAGTTTAACAGATTCTTAGAGGATGGGCGGTCCCAAGCATCCTTTAAGTTACTTGTACCTTTCTATTACAGTTCACTTGAGTTGGTTTACATTATATAAGTATGTATGTCCCGACTCGAGTGTTTTGTGTTTTGCTTTACGCTCGGGTCAGACTGAGTGATACAACATTAGAGACTCGCCTCTGTAGTTGGAGCTTCACTTGGAAACTCAGCTATCTATTTCGTTTTCAGTTGCGCAGTTGATTCCGGTTATTCAGTTGAGTCTAGTGGTGGATTCTGTTTGTACTTGATATCATATTGAGACTTCCGTTGTATCTTGCTTAAGTCTGATATATATTTATATAGTAGCTTCATGAACTACTATTTGTTTACTTTCGCTGCATTTTATTACTCTATGTCTGTGATCTGTGACTATTTATTTACTGTTTAGGCCGTGTTTTTTCAAAGTTAAATTACACTTTGGTATTTTAAACAATTCAAGTCCGACATGTGAGGATGCGAATGGTTGAAAATAGCGGGATGTTAAATTTGGTATCAGAGCTTTGGCTCTAGGCAAAACTTAGCATATATGGTAAATTTATTTACAGAATCACTTTCGTTCGAGCTTGAATCTTTTCTTTTTGACTCGATTTCCTTTGAATTTTGGAACATTCCCTCGGTTTCGAAATTCATTCTTGTCCCTCACTATTAATATTCTTTTGATTCTGGAGTATCCCATAACTCCACTTCAATGGATTGTAAAGGGGTGGAACTCCTTTACAATAGGCATTTATCCGCCGGAGATTTTATATATCCTCGGTTTAGATGCCAGTGTCTCTTGATATCCCAAGTTCTATCTCTTGAGATCGAATGTAGACTTGCCTTAGAATTCCACATTGATCTGATTCTTGAAGTCACGGTTGACCCGGTTAAGGTTGCCCGCGATTTATATAAGCTTACTCATTTCCTTATTTGATTAGTTAATCATCTTATCTTTTGTTCCAACTTATTTTCAAATCAAAATTTTCTTTGATTTGAGTTAATCGAATTTGAATCTCTATCCTTGCTTTGAAAATCTATTCCTGTATAGTGTATTTGTAAACCTATATTAAAATGTTTTATACATTATGTTGTTTGAGTTGTTGATGTTGATTTGGGTTTTCGATTGATTCGTCTGATCAACGCTATCGATAGGGTCTCCAAAACACTTGAACAGAGCAAACCGACATAATATAGTTTTTAAATTTAGTAAATGAAATGAATTTTGTATAATTATAGTATATATAAGTATAACTTTCTGAAGTTTGATAGTTAACTAGATTGAATGTTTAGAAATAATATTTGACTTTGTATATAGCTTGTAACCATTAGCTTTGTTTCATATATAAATAATTGAACTATAAAACATGGTTATAAATTAATTTGGAAATTAAAATGAATTTAAATCAAGAATTTGAGATTTAATTTTCGATGATTTCGAACTTTGGTTTTAAAGTTTTAAAAGATATATCATTTGAAGTATTTTTCGAATAGAAATCGTTTTCAAAGAATTTTAAAGTTTTAAAGCAGTTCTCTTCTCTTTGTCGCTGGAATATAATTTCGGCGATGACTGCAGCATCATCGATATTCATTTTTTAGTTTCAAAGTGAAGAGACTATCCTGTAGTTTTACTAAAGTTTAGCTTTGGAGAATTAAATTGATTTGAAATTAAAAAAATATGAATTGATTTATAATACATATATTGGTATATGATTTCAAAGTTGATTTGATATATATTTAGTATATATATTTATGTACCTCTAAAATAGTTGAACTTAATTAGAAATTTGATTCTTAAATTTTATCTTAAAGGATGATTTCAATTGTAAAAGAGAATCAAAATTTTGAATAAACATTTAAGCTTGAGATAATTGAATTAAAAAGTTTTATTTGTATTATATTCTATTGCATTCCAATATAACTTACCTAAATTATGCAGAAGTTGAATATGTGATTGAATAATATACAATATAAAAAGATTTTATAAATAAAATTCGAGTGGTTATAATAAATGTTATACACTTAAATTTTAGTTATAAAAGATTAATAGAGGTAAATAGAATAAAAAGGTTAATTGAATAATATACAGTATAAATGGTGTTAAAGGAATTTCTAAATAAATAGTTATATTATATTCAATTAATTAATTTTGTAAATTTATTTGTTTATAAAGTTAGTGTTTTTGAATAAGAAGTATTGTTTACTTAATTCTTTCTTTGCCTTTCTTTTTCCTTTTCGGGGACGAAAAGTTTTGAGTGGGGGAGAGTGTAACTATCCGTAAATTTTGGTAATTAAAAATAGTTGATTTAATGAGATTCTTGTAATTAAAATATTAAAAGAAATATAAATTGGTTATTTAATGTGTATGTAATAACTAATTTGAATGGTAAAGAATGTAATTTAAGCTAAGTTATTGATAGATTGAAGGAGATTACAATAAATTGAAATAATGTAAATGTTGAATTTATGAATGAGGTATAGTATAATGAATGGAAACTGAGTAAGACCATGGTCCTGTAAGTAATTATAACTTTGGTCTGTAGACAATAAGCTTATAAATGTAGTTAAAAGTAAACAGCGGCAATTATTATGTGTTACATGTTTATTTAGTCTATTAAATTGAAATGAGAAATCAATTTTTAATAAATATAAACAAAAGTTACATTAATGTGAAATGTAATACAATATTTAGAAGTTGTTAAATTGGAGTATATTAAGGAATGAATGGTTAACTAGGTTTGTAGAGTAGTAATGGACTTAATAAAAAGATTTGGAATTGAATCAAATTTATGTATTGAAATTCAATCTCTAATAATTGGATCTATTGTAGTAAATTGAATTAAATATTACATTATTTGAAATTAACATAAAATAGGAATATTAATGCACTATGGTATAAACCATGATAATTATACCGTATAATGAAATGGATTGAATAAATAAAGGTGTTAAGAATATGGATTTATTGGGAATTTAAAACTTATACTTTTTAAACTGGATAAATTACAGTGTTTTACACGCAATAAATTTCTATACTTTTAATATATATATATTTTATATTTTTCCTATATCCATCTCTATTTTATCTTTCTATTTTTATTTGTCTAGGCTTTTATTGTATTTAATGGAGTTTACTTGTGTATATTCTTTTATTTAATGGCTTGGAAACAAATTAATTAGACATACGTTACTTTGTTTAATTAGGCATATGTTACATTTGCATTATTTCTTGCCTTTTGTTTACCTATCTATTTAACTACCTACCATAGCCATGTGTATTTTTTTCTAGCTGTGAGAAATCATCCACAAATCATGTACAAGAAGAATTATTTCTCATTTCAAACTTCTCATTTTCATTTGCAATTAAGAATAAATATATACGTTCCCTTCTCCTCAGTTATGCCTTTTCCGTTTCCTAGCATTTACTTTTTTGCTTGCCTTCCAAACCACTGCATCTATTAGCCGTGAGAAACTTTATAAATTCACGTACAAAAATTTATTTCCCACTTCTCATATTCATTTGCATTTAAGAATAAAATATATGCAAGTTTATTTCTCCTTAGCTTATGCCTTTTTGTTTCCTATAATTTACTCCTTCTTAGTCGTTTCTTTTTTCTTCCATCTTTAACCGTGTATTTCTTTTGATAGCTCACGCACAAATAATTCTCAAAACTCCTCATTATCATTTGCGTGAAGAAAAAATACAGCAAGCTCTAATTATTCCATGGCTTCCTCTTCTTCCTTTTCTATTTTCTTTTCTCTTTTCTTTTGTTCTTCTTCAAGCATGGCTTGGTGTCCACCTATTGTCGACCACACCACCTCCTCCTCACCACCAAAGCCCAGCCGTGACCACCATGGAAGCATACATCACCAAAGTTGATAACAAACCTTAACCAAGCCATGTATTGACCACCTTTCTTTGATTTATCAAGGTTAGGTCATTTTATTTTCTATCTTTTCATTGTTTTTATCTATATTCTTTTGTATTGAATCATTGCTTATATATGTTATGTATTGTGTTGTTTACAAGTTCGTATCCGACTCTTCATCCACTCAAAAAAATGTCGTCGTGCTTTGTTATGCCTTTACGTGCTTTGCGGAGTTTGGATGTGTGTTTGATTTTTATTCTAGCTTCCAAAAAAAGGTGAGATTTTTCCCTCTAGACAACGTACTTTTATAATTGTGAAATGATGACAAGTGAATTGTAGAAATTATTATGCTATGCCATACATGCTTGTGATTGATTATATGATGTTAAATGTTGTTTATATATTTGTTACATCATCTATTATGATATTATATGCTATATTGTTACATTTATTTCCTGTTTATCACACTACAAGTTTTCTATCACTATGTTTTGAAATGATACACACCCGAACGGACTTTAAGGAATATCACTATGGGCTGAAATGATAGGCTCGAGTGATTTTTTATTGATTTTTGTTGTATTTATTTTTCTTGGGATTGCGGGTTTTAAATGATAGAACCCGAATTTTTATTTTTAAATTACGGATTGAAATGATACATATCCATATCACTTGAGCTGGTTAGAAAATATTATACAGGCCTATGGTTAATATTTTTAAAGTATTATTTTCCTAGAAATTTATTAAGTATATTGAAATTTTGGAATATATGGAATTTTAACTTAAAATTTGAACTAAAGATTTGAAATATAAAGAGATATCGGTTTTTATAAGTTAAAATGTTATAAGCTGATAATTGGTTTAAGTGTAATTTAAAAATCTTTATTTGGTTTTAAATAGCAATTTAAAGATTTTTATTTGTGATAAATAATTTAATAATTAAAGTTGATTAATATGGAATTTTAAAATCTAACCTAATAATTGCAATCAATCCTTAGTTTTGAATTGAGTATGGTTGTATAATAAATGATGTATTTTGAATTAAGAAAATGAAAAACAGTTTTTAATTAATGCAAGAAACATGTAAAGTCCTAATTAATGAAAGAACATGTAAAGTTTTAATTAATGCAAGAAACGTGTAAGTTTTTAATTAATGAAAGAAACGTGTAAAGTCTTAATTAATGAGAGAACATATAAAGTTTTTAATTAATGCAAGAAACATGTAAAGTTTTAATTAATTAAAGAAACGCGTAAGTTTTTAATTAATGCAAGAAACATGTAAAGTCCTAATTAATGAAAGAACATGTAAAATTTTTAATTAATGCAAGAAACATTTAAAGTTTTAATTAATGAAAGAAACGTGTAAAGTCCTAATTAATGAAAGAAACATGTAAAGTTTTAACTAGTGTGGTATTAATTATGTAACGACCCTGAATTTTTGCCCTGTTAATTTTAGTAAATATTTAATTTAATTAAATAAAAAATAAACTGATCATTTTAAAATGAATATGTATTTGGAAATTTGATTCTAGGAATTTAAAATAAAATCCCTTAATAATATTTATAATAAAATTTATCTTTATAATTATTTTAAAATACTTTACCTTGTCAATATTTGATAAATAGATATATATGAATGATAGTGTTTAAAATAAAATCTAATTCTAGCAATATAAAATGTAAATGTAAAATGTAAGTCAAACATATGAATGTAATTTAAATAGAATACAAATAGAAATAAATGTAAGTATGAAATATAAGTCACCATATTGTATATAATTTAAATATTGATAGATAAAATACAAATAGAAATAAATATAAATAAGTAAATCATATTGAACATAATTTAATATTGATAGTCAAAATATAAAATCAGACAAACATAAGTGTATAAAAAATTATAACAATTTTAAGTGAAACCTAAAGTATAGAATAGAATAAGACCAAAGTATAAAATAAAATAACAAAAAACATGTATATAAACTATTCAGGCTAGAAGTAATACCAGATAAAACAAACATTTTTATACAAAACAAATATTAATAAATAAATAGCTTCATATACAAGCCAAACATTTACCTATAAAGGGTACATTTATATACAAATTCTATATGCACAGCAAAACATAATTATAATAGTGTAAACATAGTAAGAAGCAATGCATTAAATGCCAATCTCTCAGCCTAACATTCTGTCTAGTCAAAATATTACAAATCTATACAATTCAGAAATAAAAATGTGTTCACAAAAGAAGAAAACAACTTTACCAGGTAATACCTTCCTTAAGCATTCTGTTCTTTTCTTATATATATATATATATATATATATATATATGGATGCATCATTTTTTTTAGTTCGTTCAGTAATTTTTTTAGTAAACCAGAGGGAACAAAAATAAGGAAAAAGAAGTAAAAATCAAATTGAATTGAAAACAAAAACAGGAAGCACTCAAAACAAACAGGGATTAAGAGCAGATTCAACTGCAGTCTTCATCACCTCAGATTATTCTTTGTTCAGAAACTTTGCAAGTGAGTAAACATAATTTTTAAAAGTTTTAAGTTAATTAAAACAGTTCAAACTTCATTGATAAACTGGTTTGTATATGCTTCAGTTTGCATATGATTTTGTGATGCTCTGTGTTCTCTGAAATTTGATACAGATTGCATATTTGGTTCAACCACTCAAACTATCCTTATTTAAATCATTTGTTAATCTTTGATTTCTCAATAAAACAAGATGTTAAACTTAAATTAAGATTTTTAAAAGTTGATTAAACCATCTTTATATAGTAGGTCACTGTAATATTGCTATGCAGGTAATCAAGCGATAATTGCTAAAATTCGATTGTTGTAAAATACTAATTCAAGATTATATATTGAATTCATACTACAAGACATGATTTTTAAAACGAAAATTTAGATTTTTAGATTAGTATTTTATGAGCAGTTTGAATTTGAATAAAAATTACATTTTTACAGATTTCAGACACTTTAATCAATTTAAAAAGTTGAAATTTGGTATGAAGGTAGTATGGACATCAGTGATCTCGAGAAAAATATGCAAAAATTTTCCCATTGAGTCAATTTAAGAAACTAGATCATTTTAGGGTTTTGTTTAAGGATTTGGTCATGTCAGTAAACATGACGAGATCGTCATTTATGCGTGATCGAGCTTCATGCAATTCAAGAGGGTGGAAGCTTGTCGTGATGTTGTGATGTGGATGAAATTCGAGCTTCTCTGGTGGTCGGGGTGACGATCGCGAGGCATTTTAGTTGATGATCGAGTTTGCAGTTTTTCGAGCGTATAACCAAATTTCGATTTGAAAGCTTTGTAAGTGATTCGAGTTTGATTTTCGTGTCTACGAGAGATTTGGGACTTGCTGATGGCGTTGGGGTTCGCCGAAGATGGGTCGCGCCGCCGTGCACGTGTACGGAAGCGACGATGTGTGTCAGCATCTTTTAAGGGTTTGTTTCTCGAGTCGTGCTCGAGAAATCTGGGTGATTTCTTCGGGTTTGTGTTCGAGTGTCGAGTGCGTGAAATCGTTACCTGATGTTGTTTTTTTACTTAAGTTTCAAATCTTAACTTACTGGAAAATAAAACAAAAGGAAGAAGAAGAAGGTTGGGGAAGAACAGGGGAGAGTCTCGGGGAAATGCATGATGTACTCGAAGTGTAACTCGAGTTTTTAATAGGGGAGGTCTCGGGCTTCCTTCAACTGCAGTAGCGTATTTTTAAAAGTAAAGCTAAGTGAAAAGATTTCCATCAAGATTAAATACTGTAAACTTAATAAGTGTTTAATAGTTTTTAAGTTAAAACTTAATACAGGTTTTAATTACTTTAGTTAATGCTTAACCACGTTTTTAACACTTAGTTAATATTTTAATTAATTTAAGTTAAGTATAAGTTAATTAACACCTAAGTTTGTGGTTAATAATAATTTGATTTCCAAAGTTTAAAGAGGACTTTTAAATATTAAATAAGTTAAATAATTAAATTTAAATTAATTATGTCTAGAAAATAATTAAGAATAATTATTTTATAACTGTAATTAAAGATTGATAAACTAATGCTTAAGTGATTAATAAATTTGTAATTAACTACTTAAGTTAATTAATGAATGATTAATAGTTAATTAATTAAGGAATTTAATTAAGAATTAATAATTGATTAATTAAGTAATTAGTGGTTAATAATTGGGTAATTAAGTTTTAATAAAGGTTATTAATTAATGATTAAAGGTAATTAATTAAGTAATTAAGATTTAATGAATTGATTAATTAAATAAATTGAAAAGAAATAAGTAATTAATCGATAAGTAATTAATGATTAATTGAACAGAGTTGGGTGATCTACTCTCAAGTAATTGATTAAATTTGAATCAATTACAATAAGAATTAAAGATGATTGCTTATGAATGTTGTAGAATATCTGATTTGTGATATTTATTCTGTAATGTTTTATGATATGCTCTTGATATATCTATGATGATTGTGTATGATTTATCTATGATAAATGCTATGTGAATTTAAAGTGTTGAATTTAAATTGTTTAAATTAATTAAACAACTTGGCCCTTTAAAATGGCGTTTGGATTTCGATGAGACCGGGATCGGGTGTCATTTATAATTATCTGAAAACCACATCGATCCAAATTAAATGTTAGGTCGAGAAATCTCAAGAGAAGATCGAGATGGTGTTTCAGAATGCAAGGGTTATTGTCGTTGACTCTGAGGGTGATTCCAAAATGAGTGTAACGAGATAATGCCTTCGGTTTCGTTCGAACCCGGAACGAACTTGTATGGGTTAAATGCTTTCAGCACATCGTCAGGCGGACGATGAGCATTCTAAAAGATATGTTCTGTAAAGGTAATCGCAGCCTCAAGCCTCATCAACCGGGAATGGCTAAAACAGGGGATGTGCAGCAAGGTTAGGTGGGTCATGCCCAAGCAGGACGAGATATACCCCTGTCTAGATGTCCCTTTTTATTTCGGCTGTGTGGGCGGTTGCTAGCTACAACCGCAGGGTTATCTTGTTCGGGACTGTTCAGTAAGGAATGGTTCCGGCCTTGTGTTGTAGGGGGTCGGGAGTGATCCTCGGTACGGTGATCTAGGCCCCGTACTGTGAAGGACGGTACCCCAATAGCCCTGCCATTAATGGAAATCCATTTTCCCTACGAGAACCTACGGTTTTGGTTTGTAACACACTTTCGTGGCAAGTAGCTGGAATTTAATAGATGTAACAATTTCGTCTATTTTCTATTTACTTGAAAACCCTAGACACTATTATAATATCACTGGATTTCCTATAAAATATTTTGGTTAGCGTAAGGTAAGAACTTACCCGTAGTTATGTGTGGGGAGTCTCACGTGATACCTTTATTTTCAAATGTTTTTCAAAGTTAAACAACTTTAAACCATTTACTCATACCAGACCCATGTCTGACCCGGAGTTTATATTTTGTTTTTCATAAACTCTTGGGTACTCCAATTTTTATGAGTAGCCAAGTGATAGGTTTTGGACTTTGATTTCTGGAGGAGCTTGGAGCAGGAGTCCTGACGTAGATATCTATCTAGTTCCGCTGTGTTAGTTGATGTATGATGTACCTCTGATGTATGTATTAATAGATGTATATATGACTGTCAGATGTGTAAAATTGTATAACTCTGATATGTGTAAAACTATGTAATAATTATGTGATATATTATATTTTGTTCCGTTCCGCTGTGAGATTCTGATGTTGTTTTCTTTCTTTCTATTCTTTTCTATTTCTATCCCTTTCTTTCTTAATTGATGATACGTGATTCTGGGAGTAGAAGTGCGGGTCATCACATATTAAATTAATAAATGCTCTTTACTGTAATAGAAATGTAAATTAAAATGTACAGTTGATAATGTAAGTTTTAATTCGTGTAATATTGATTAAAATGATAAATGCTCTTTATTGTAATAAATGTAAGTTAAAATGTACATTTGATATGTAAGTTGTAAATAATGTAAATGGCATATTTTAAATGATTAAATAATAAAGTTTCTTTATTGTAATTATAATGTTAATAAGGTACTTTTAACTTAGCATAAGAATTTCAGCTTTAAATTGTATATTACAGTAACAAAATTTATTTAACTATAAGGCTATGATGAAATGACCATGTTAAAATTTGTAAGTATATAAATACTTTGGTTATGTAAAATGTTAAAGTGGAAAGTATTACATTCCAAAAATGCTATGATTCCTAAGTATTGTGATTTTAAGCAGTATGAATTCCAAATGATAACATTTCTAAATTGTTAGGATTTCAAAGTATTATGGTTTCAAAGTGTTTGGTTTCAGAGTTGTTATAACTTGAAAGTAATATGGCTTTGGAAATAAAAATTTGGGAAATTTTATTTAATTAAGAATTGTCTTTAAATATATAAATTTGAACATATTGAAATTGAAGATTTAAGAATATGACTTTATAAAGTGGTTTGGTTTAAGATGATTTAAAAAAATATTTCGTGTTTAATAAATTGAAGGAATATTCAATGATTTGGAAACTTGGGTTTTATTTAAATGAGATATTGATTTGGTCTTTGGAATTTAAAGGATATATTATTCCTTTGGTTTTTGAAATGTGAAATTATATATTGATTTGATTTTGAAAGGAAATAATATAGTATTTAGGTTTGAAATGGATACAATATTTTGGTTTTAAAGTGTAAATGATTTTGAAAGAAATATCCATGGGTTATAATAACGATTGGTTGTTAAAGAGACCGGGATCGGATATGGGCATACTCTCTGTCGATTTCGAAAACCACTTTAACAACCGTGTATGCGGTGGAGATTCCAGAATGAAGTAGGATGGCGGCGGCGTTCCTTTGAGGTATATACGTGGACCCGACTCCCGTGAGTTGGCATAAGGTGGCAAAACTGGAGTGATTGACGGGCTAATGAGGTAGCACCTTTGATCGAACACATCCCTTCGATGTTATACTTTGACTTTTGGATTGATTCGGTGGCCACTTTTGATTTTTTTGATTTGGGGGTGTGGCTCGAGGTGGGCGGTAGCTGCGGCTATGCGTTACCACCGGCCCGGAAGCGTAATTGGTATATCTACCCTGGCATTGCCTAGTTGTGCCATGTCACCTACCCTAGCGCCTTGTACGAGTTTGATTTGTGTCGTACTTATGGAGTATCCTTTGGTAGCCTCTCGATCAGGAGGTATTACGGTACTGTATAGACTATTGGCACTATTACATGTTAAGGGCTATATGGGTAACCCCTTAACACTATTTAAGAGTAAGTTTATTTTACTATAGACATTATTATAATAGCAAAATATTACTACATAGTAAATAGTTTAACAGATTCTTAGAGGATGGGCGGTCCCAAGCATCCTTTAAGTTACTTGTACCTTTCTATTACAGTTCACTTGAGTTGGTTTACATTGTATAAGTATGTATGTCCCGACTTGAGTGTTTTGTGTTTTTCTTTACGCTCGGGTCAGACTGAGTGATACAACATTAGAGACTCGCCTCTGTAGTTGGAGCTTCACTTGGAAACTCAGCTATCTATTTCGTTTTCAGCTACCCAGTTGATTCCGGTTATTCAGTTGAGTCCAGTGGTGGATTCTGTTTGTACTTGATATCATATTGAGACTTCCGTTGTATCTTGCTTAACTCTGATATATATTTATATAGTAGCTTCATGAACTACTATTTCTTTACTTCCGCTGCATTTTATTACTCTATGTCTGTGATCTGTGACTATTTATTTACTATTTAGGCTGTGTTTTTCCAAATTTAAATTACACTTATGTATTTTAAACAATTCAAGTCCGACATGTGAGGATGCGAATGGTTGGAAATAATGGGATGTTACAAAATCAGTCCCAAAGATTTTAGAATTTAATTTTTTTATACTTTATTCCAGTTTTGTACCTTGGTGTAAAATAGGATTTTCGGATTATTGCCCAAATTTGTGTGAATAGATTTTCCATAGTTTAATTTGTGGAAAGAGTATCTATTTTTATATATTTGTTTACTTTTTCCACCTTTGATTTAAAAAGGCGACGCTTGATTTAATAAGGAATAAAACAAAAAGGGAAGAGATGTGTAAAGACGTATTTATTCTCTGTAGTTCAAATTTTTTATTCCAAATAAAAAAATAATTATCCATTCCTTGTACTTAACGTAGTAAATCTTTCCTTTTCGTGTTAAACTAATTTATAGAAATGGTAGCGGGAAATCTTCCTAAGGAAATTAATTCCAACTAATTTATGCCTAAAATATATTTGATCATGAATTATCATTTTATTAGGCATTTTATACGTATTTATGGCGTTAATAAAAAAGAACAACGTTTATTCGTGCGTTATTTATTCGTAACATTCGTCAGTTTTTGTCATATATAGGGAAGAGAATAGGTAAAATTAAGAAATGTAAAAATTTCTATTAATGGGCAATAAATTAGAAATTACCAATAATAGGTAATAAATTACTATAATCACAATTAATGAGCAATTAATGGGAAATAGTAGATATGATTATATTAGGGGTTACAATTGGTTAGTATGGGAATTAAAGACGGTAACTCCAATTAATAGAAATGAGTTAGGAGTTATAATTAATAGGGACAAGTGGATTAATGGGACTAATAAAAATGGAATAGATATAAAAAGATTATTAATTTGGAATTAGTATACATAAATTTCTTAGGAAATATCTATTATGATTTTGTGGAAAAATTGACATTTATGAGCATAAAAAGGGATTTATGGATAGATAAGCATTTAAAGTTAAATCTTAATGTCTTAAATAAAAAGGAAATTAGTAAGCTAAGTCCAGTGACAACCTAAGATAATATAAGTAAAGACTTTGGATAGTTAATTGGACTTAGTAGGTTAGTGATGTGAGGTCTGTCAAATCACTCAACAGACTGCCCTTTACTTTGAGACTACCAACAGTCAGGTGCATTTACTAGTGGTGTGAGATATTACTAATCCTAGGAACCGTGACTTTGCAAGAGATAGGACCTACTATAGGGTTAGAGTTATTAAGTGGTTGTCTGATGACCCACCTCTTTCTTAATTAAAGGTTATAAATTGTCCAAATTTGGAATTAGGAGCGGTAAGGGATATCTCCGTAGGGGTTCGCTTCTGGTTTGAGATATTAAGTGGTTGTAGGGTCTATCTCTCTCCTAAAAGGAAGTATTAAGTACCTAATGAAATTTGAAATAAATAAGAGTGTCTCAAAAAGGGTTTACTTTAGTGTTGAGGTATTAAGTGGCTATTTTAAGGCCCTCTTCTCTACCGAAAGAAGTAACCTAGTGAGGTTATAAATTTATATTTCAAGGGTGATAGTGGATCTCAGAAAGGTTTCGCTTCGAGTTTGAGGTATTAAGTCACTGATTTATGGTCCACCTCTCTCCTAAAAAGAAGTATTAAGTAACCTAATGAGATTCCAAGTGAGCTCGGCTAGATAGTACCAGTGAGGTGTCCTCCTTGGGATTAGATATTAAATGACAAAGGCCTGCCTATAAATCGGTGTTAAATGGTCAGGGGTCTTTCTAATCCATATTAATGAGGTATTAAGTGGCTTGGGTACAGTCTCTCGCATTGCTAAGGCCGTAATAATGATAGTACCAGCAAGGAGTTTGAAGGGGGATAGGTATTAAATGATGTAGGACTTGCCTAAAATATAGGTATTAAATAGTTAGAAGTCTGCCTAGTCCTTTTAAATGTATTAAGTGGCTTGAGTATTGTCTCTTATATGACTATAATTTTATTGGTGATAGATGTGGTAATAGTTAGACATTAAATGTTGGAAGTCTTAAATAGTGGTTAGAGGTCTTTATAGCTAGGACCCACCGACCATAGACAATATTGTTAGGAAACCACCTTTGGAATAGGTCTTAAATAACGGGGTCAACTTGGATTGAGGTTTTAAATGCCAGCAGAGTCTACCTATTTCTCTTTTAAAAGTATTATGTGGTGATTACCGAAACCCGCTTCATATTTTGAAGTATGAAGTGGTAATGGGTTTGGAAGTATTGGATGGTTGATAAGGCTTTGTCAATATTTTGTACGTTGAAAAGGGCTAGGTAAGTAATCAGGTGTGCAATGCAAGATTAGAGTTGCTAACCTTAATAGACATAATAATTAGATTGTAACGACCTGGAATTTTGGTCATTTGGTTTTGAACGTTTAATTTATTTTTAGATGTTGAATTTGAAATATAAATTTATTTTGAATATGGATATTTTGGTTGAATTGGTGAAATGGTTTAAAATTTCAAATATAGATATTAAATGGATTTGGTGAATAGTAAATTTAATATTTAAAATTGGGTAAATATGTGAATCTGGAGTTAAATGTGAATGGAAATGATTTCTAAAGTTGATTTAAACACTATTTGAATTAGAGTGATGATAGTGGACTTTTGAATGGAATTAAAAGTTGAAAATTTAAAAATAAATGACGTAACCATTGAGCTGCGATAAGTTAAGTTTGGATTTATCTGGGATAGTGACGAAACCATTGAGCTGCGATCCATGATCGATACCAAATGTGCTTTCCACATTTATTTTAAAAAGTTTTAACTATTTTTGAAACAAAGGATTTGTGAATATACTTATTTCGACGAAATAAGTATATGAATGTTTTAATAATGAGATTCGATTTACTGAAATAAAATTAAATGAGGCTTAGTGATTTCGGTGGAAAATGTAATCCTTCATAATTTTCGTGGTAGGAAACGATTTCCTACTTAACACCGTGGGATTTTAACTATGGAAATAGCTAGGAGAAACACGGGAATCATATGGTACAGTTACTGTTCGAGGTGTTATAGTGTACTTATAAACTCGTTGATCTTCTAAGATAAATGATAAGGAGATCCGTCCACTTAAACGGTTAGGGGGTGATCCCCGCTCTTATGTATTGCTTGATTATTTCCTAAAGAAATGGTATTGAGCGTTTCGAAAAATCAAAGGTTGGTTTATGTAGCGCCTGGGAAGCAGGCGAGTGTACTCGTAAGAGATGACATGGAGCCGTTACCACTCCAAAACTCCACACGGTTCTATGAAGCAACTTCATGTTATATTGACATGTTGAAATCCATATGTGGTTCTGAGACCGTTAGGTATGGGAATCCATGTATGATTCCAAGATCTATTTGAGATGTGGGAATCTGTGTGCGATTCCAAGGCCATTGAGGTGTGGGAATCCATATGGGATTTCTTGATCTATTTTGGGGTGGTGCATAAGCTGGAACACCGGATGTAGCCTCATCAGCGGAAATGACTGAAACAAGAGAATGAGGCATGGCCAGTAGGGTTGGAAAACCCATAGGGTATAATCGACCCCCTTTCTAGCAATTTCGATACCTTCAGTTGTTTTTGGCTTGCTGGAGCGATGCATTCGGTCTTAGCAAGACCATTTATGTTTTTCCTATAATACTCCAGCTAGACGGGTATGATGCTTTGGAAGGATAACTTTAATCCTTGTGCAAGAGGACCGTACCGAGGGCACCTCTATGGAATCCTACACAATTAGCGAAGGAGCCATATCGAGTTTTGATTTTATGGTAGTATATTAGTGATGTACATATCATGAGCATCACAGCTACTTGATTATTATTATAATATCATTGGATTTTCTATAGAAATGGTTTGGTGATCGTAAGGTGAAATCCCATCCATGTTTATGTGCGGCATGGTCTTATGATATCTTTATTTTGAAAAGTTTTATAGCTTTAGAAATTAAATTGGGTGCATTTTCTCATGCTTGTTTACCAGACTGATCCGTGTGTTATTATTTTATAATAATGCTCGCGTCAGATCAAGCATATTATAGATTTAGATTGGATTGCTTTGGAGCTCAAGAGACGAGCTGGAGATTGAGACGTATTCTCGCACTTGTTTATTCCGCTGTAGTATTTGTTTGAAAATTATCAACAATTGTGAGGACAGGCTGTTATAACTGTCCAGGCTGGTAATTATTTATTTGTGTACTTTGATTTACGATATTTATATTAAAGTTTTGATTTGTGTAAAGGGCTGTTAATATTATATATTTTTCAATTCGCCATGAGATTCTGTATTTGTTTAGTTTCTTCTTTCTTCTACCTTCTTTCTTTTCCCATACCAATCTGTCTGTTGAAACCTTCGTGTTTACGGTATTTTGTAAATACGATATTTTGACTATGACAACTATATAAGTCATTATTATATACTAACTTGTTTTTACAGGAATCAATCGAAGACCGGATTCAAATGAGCTTCAACTTTTAAGTATGTATCGAGTCTGTGTCTAGAAGTTAAAATGTGTTAAAATCTCTCCTATATGATAATACTACATTATCATTTCAAATATATGGTTTAAAAGAAAATTCTCATTTTTATGTTACTTTCAGAAGTCTGAATGCTTCAATCCAGATGTCTGGTTCTGGAAATTTGAATCTTTAAAATACAATATTCAGACGTCTGAAAGGTATAAATCAGACGTCTGAATATGACAAATTTTTGCCTATTTTCTTTCTGGTTTGATTTCGTTGCATTTCAGAAGTCTGAATTTTTAATTTCAGAAGTCTGAATATTTACAACGGCTACTTTTATGAAAAGACATTTCCATTCATGAAGAGTTGCAATCTTTAATCCAACAGATAATCATAACTCTTGATGATAACTCTTCATGAACAATCGCAACTATTTATTATCTATATAAACACATTAGAATCAAGTTTTCAAAACACCAATTCAATTGATTATTATTCTATTCTTGAAATTCTTGATTCTAATACAGTTGTGCTTTCAACATCATTCAAATTCAGTTTTCTACTTCCTTAATCTTCACGCATTCACACATATATCATAAAGGAGAAAGATTATAGGAAGTTTGTACTATCAAGAGACAAATTCGTGTTATTAAGAACACATTATGTCACATACATTCTGTATAAGTTGAAGTCCTCTTCGGCTGTTGAGGAGAAATCCTGTTCTGCTGCTCAGGTCCCTTGTTCGGCTGTTCAAGGGTTGTATAAACCTATCCTCCGGGTTAAGTGAGGATTGTTGTTAGTGAAATTCCAGAAAGGAGTCTGGGACTGGACGTAGAACGGGAAGTTCGAACCAGTATAAAAATTCCTGGTGTGCTTGTTTTATTTTTACTTACTTTACATTGCTATAGTTTATTTTCGCACTTGTTTAATATATTTCCATATAGCACGATCCACACAGTAACTTTCACTGTCTTTCCAGCACTCGATTGTCCAGCATGCTATATAGTTAATGTACTGATGTCAATTTTCGAGGGTCAAAAAGATGGGTCGTCGCATAAATGGAGAAAAATCAGTATAAATTTATGTTACGGATAGTTTGTAGATTTTCCAATCATCAGAACATTATTCTGAACCCTTCCTCGTTATAACACACATGATAGATTTAGAGGAACATATCACTAGAGATGGATGTATTTGGTTGATGGAGAAATCTTCTTTTATCTCATGCTTGATGCTGGTGTGACGACCTGTTATCCAAGGAATACAGTTAATTCTAAGGTGGTAGTTATAAACAGTATTCTTATCCTATTATTGTTTCCATTGCGAGTTTAAATTTCTATCAATTTCTGATAATTCTCATGCTTATTTGCAAGTACCAAATTCAATGATATGTGCTTTGATGGACTTAGGTTTTGATTTTTGTTGAAATTTAGGTCCATTAAGGTATGGGTTGTAACAGTATCTCAAATGATTAAGGGTAAAGAACCCATTTAGTGGGAGTGACAAAAGAGTTAACGAACTCTTTGGTTTGGTAAATATAGATGTATGCAATCTAAGGTCTAATATGCCAAAATAGATCCACTTACTTCATTAAATTCACTAACGAATTATCCTAGATATGAATTATATATATATATATATATAATACATAAGTCGGATACCCATGATAAGTTCATAAAATATGAAAAAGATGCAGTACATATAACATGCAAAGGAAATAAGACAATTTGATTTAACATAATAGGTGAGTATTTTGGTTGAAAATTCCAATAGTACCTAAAAGAGAATACGTTTCACTCTCTAAATTGCTCCTCGCTATGCTATATTATGATGTATCGATACCGAGTAATAAGACTATGTCGGAAAAAGTAGATTGATAACGAATGAAGTTAAATTACTTAATTCTATAAGGATATGGACTTAACTGAAAGCACATATGTTAAATTTGGTTTCATTTAAATCATAGTTTGAAAATTCATATAATAAATGAATTGGGAGGAACACCAATTGTAAATAGTTTTGGATGTGTAATTGTCAAATTTAGGTTATGAACATAATTTTCATAAAATAAAAACTAGATCTATCTTATATAAGTTTATAGGTCGTTCATAAAATGTTCTTGTGATGTCCCGGAAATTTGGGCAATATTTATTTAATAATTTCATTTATAATTATTTTAAAATGTGAAATATTGATTTAATAATCCAATTCAAACATAAATTCTTCTGAAAATTTATAATTATTTTGTTGATAAATGATATTCTTTTAAAAATTTATAATAATAATTGAATTTGAGAATCTTATTGTTTTAAAATATTAAAAATGTATAAATGATAAAATTTTCTTTCTAAATTGATTTAGAAATATTTTATTTATAATGTATATATATGTATACATTGTAAATAGGATTTTTGATCTTTATTTTAAATTCAAATCTAATAAAGGATATTTTCAAATTTATAATATATATAGGTGTATAATTTATGAATTGATTAAATTAAATTGAAAATAGTAATGAAACTTTTTCATAAGTCAATTTATAAATCTATCTTGTATTTTCAAAAAGGAAATTATAGTAAATATTTTGTTATAAATATATATAATAGTTAAAAATTGTATTTTTTTAATAAAGTTTATTTTGTTTTAAAATTGTTTCGAAATAAATTTAGTTTATTTATATTAAAGTATAATATGTTGATTTGAAACTTTGGAATAAAATGAATTCAACATTGTTTCTTTTCTTTTTAAAATTTTCTCTTGTGAAAATTAGTTTTAAATAATTTTTTAAAATATTCAAGCAAATATTTAAATGTAAGGATAATTCATTT
The DNA here is from genome assembly GCA_030765085.1 of Allium cepa. Lineage (NCBI taxonomy): Eukaryota > Viridiplantae > Streptophyta > Magnoliopsida > Asparagales > Amaryllidaceae > Allium > Allium cepa. The sequence goes on from CM060928.1 coordinate 55,662,555, forward strand.
GCAATCATTTAAAGACTAATTGTAAATGAAACATATAAAACATCTTAAGTTTAAATTAGAATGGTTTTATCTCAAATTAAAACATTAGTAAACAAGACATTTATTTTTACATGTGTTAAGCTTCATGTTTTTCTAAAAGTTGACACTTGTAATTAATTTTCATACTTAAACAACAAGTGGCATTACTAAATCAATACTGAATTTATTATTTTAGATAAAACTTTAAACAAATCTCTTTTGTTTCAAACCCTTATCTCCCATGAAGAATCAAAATTCAGATCTATAGAAACTGAAAATCCATTCACTCTAAAAATTCCACAAACCAAATTCAAGATCTGTGAACAAAGGTTTTAACACCTGCAAAAGAAATACATCTGCAAATCCTTTTAAACCTGCAAACAAACAAAGTTCTGCAACCTGTAATAAATCAATTCAAGCAAGAATCTGGGGAAGCATGCAGACTAAATCAACATCAAATGCAGATTCAAAAAGCCTGCAAGCATCATGTTATAATCAATTTCAAACTGCAAGTTAGCTCAGATTCATGCAAGCTCAGATTCAATGAAATGGAAATTCAGGCTGCAGGAAATTGGTTTGCAGATGGAATGCTTTCTGTTTTCAATTTTAAGGTGAGTAAATTTTCTATTTTAAAAACAGTTTCTCCTTTAAAAAAAAACCAAGCTATCAAGATTTACAGAAATCATGTTTAATTCAAATGTTTCTCAATTAAGAAAATCAAAACAGTGGTAAATTAAAAAGATAAGAACTGCTCTGTTCTTTCTTTTAGTAAGCAACATCACTATGTATATGTTGTTTTAAAATTTATCTGTGCATGAGTTTGAGTATATGCCTGACTGTTGTGTGATTATGCTTGAGTATGCAGAGAAGTGTGATGTGAATATTGTGAGATTTTGCCTGCATACATCTTTGTATATGCAGATAGTTGTAATGAAAAAAACCCTACAGACTTGCTATTGTTTCATTAGGATTTTAAATACAAATCTACTTATTTATGTATGAATCTTAGTTAGGACTTATTATGTAAATATATTTGAGTTGTGTAGCATAGAATTAGGATTGTAAAATCTTTATTTTAGAAGAGTAAAACCTGGTACTTCTGAAAAAAAAAAAAAAAACAACAGACAATAGATTCCAAAGTATAAATTTGCAAACATCTTTAAATTATTCAAACAAGTTTAAAAACTTTAATGCATGTTTAAAAACATGATTATTAAAACATGCATCAAGTTTAAAAAGCTTCTGAGGAGTAGTAATTTAGATTGTGCAGTAATTTGAGATTTTGGGTGTATCAAACCATTTAGAAAATTTTGGAACTTAGATTACTGTTTGATGATGGAATGTTGACTGGAGAAAGTGGGAAAAATAAGGGAAGACGGTCAGAGTGTTGAGGTGATGACAGTAGGGTGTTGTGATGATTGTCAGGTTCTGGTATGTGGTGGTGAAGCTTTCAGGTTGATGTTTTTTTGCTTGAAATTGATTTTCAAGCAACAGAGAGTTTTGTTGTCGATTGTTAACAAGCAGAGGGGTGGATGGTGTATTGGAGGGGTTGGGGAAGGATGCTGGAAGTCGCCGGAGCAGTGGTCGCAGTTGCACAGTGGATAGTGGTCTCTGGTAAACTTGGGATGGTGCAGGCTTTGGGTGACTCGAAGTCATCCCCGTGCAGTTAGTTTTGTGGCTCGAAGTAGGATAGGTTTTAACCCGAAGTAAATTGTTGATAGTCTCGGGTTTAGTTGTGCGGTGATAAATCTGTGCAGTGTTGTTTTTTTTTTAAAAATCTGGAAACCCAAAAGTTTTAAAGGGCTATGATTTAAATTTAAGTAAGGGTTTGAATTAAATTTAGGTAAGTTATGAATTCAAAAGTTTAAAATGAAAATTCAAATTTAAGTAAGATTTAAATTCAAATCTGGAAACAATGTAAGTATAGTTTCAGTTTTTTTGAATCCAGGTTTTTATTTTAAACAGTTTTGTTCTTTTTAAATTTAAAAGGGAATTCAATATTAAAACAAGATTCAAATTTTGGTATAGGATTGAACTGGATTCAGGAATACTTTTGAGTTCAAAGTTTAAATGAAACTTTTAAATTGTAAGCCAGATCTAAATTTGGTTTGAAATCAAATTAAATATGATTTCAGTTTTGTTTTAAAATTAGTTTGAATCCAAAACAGTTTGAATTTTTTTAAAATTGAACAGAAATTGTTTTTAAAGTAGAATTTAAATATGAATTTGATTTCAAATGAGGTTTAAATTTTAAAAGAATTCTTTCTTTTAAGTATTGAAATAAAATTATGATATGTTTAACTCTAAATTGAAAGGTTAAATAATCTATCTATTTACAAATGTTTGATTTCTTTGTGAAATTTAGTAATATTGATTTTTTAACTTTTCTTATACAGTAATGTTAGTTCTTTACCTTTAGGTTATTAATTATTTAAATTTGGAAAATGTTATTTGGTTAAACATTTTTAAATCTTAAAATTTTAAAGTGGGAGTTGAATTAGATTTTAGAAATGTATTATTTAAATACATTTTGAATATTAATTAAGTTATAAATAAGTAAATGAATTATTTTGGAAATAATTAAAAATTTACTTACTTATTTGATTTTAAATAATAACTTGAATTAATTTATAATTAGAAATGATTAATGAATAATTAATCTAAGGTAATTTTCTTAAGTAAGGAATTAATGAAAATGTTGTTAATTATCTAAGGATAATTAATAATTAATTAATGTGATTACTTTTAATGGATTAATTAGATTAGTTAATTTAAGATAATCAATTGTAATTTGATAAGTATAATTACTTTATAAAAGTAATTAAGGGTTAATTACTTATTGTAATTAATTTTGATAATGTGCTTTGTTAAATTAATTAATTTAGTTTAAATAATTTAAGAAATAATTTAATAATTTAATAATTTAATGATAATAATTACTTAATGTAATTATGGAGCAGGATTTCTTAGAGAAGTTTAATTGATAATTACTGGAATGTAATTAAGGAAAGGTGATTTATTTTAATAAAGTAATTTGGATAATTACTTTTGTAATTAATCAAGGATTAATTAATAAAGATAATTAATTATTGGATAATTAATTTATTAATAAGTAATTAAGGGTAGTTAATTACTGGATTTAAATATAAATAAAGGTGATTAATGATTAGATTAATTACTAAATGTAAATAAATTTTTGATTGAGTAACTAATTTTAATATTAATTAGAGATCATTAATTATTATAATTAATGATGTAATTAAGAATTATTTAATTAAGTAATAATTAATTAATTAAGTGATTAATTAATTGTAATTAATTAAGATAAATGTAATTAATTATAGTTAATTAATAAATGAAGTAATTAAATGTTAATTACTTATGATTAAGGTTAATTAATTATATGGGATTGATTTAAGACTAATTACTTATTGTAATTAGTGAATGATTAATCATAGATGTTTAATCAAGTTGAATACTTAGTGAATGATTAATTAACTAGGTTGATTAATCAATAGAATTATAAGTAGGATTTATAGGTGAGTGATTAATTTAATTTATTTTAAATTAATTAAAGATAGAAGTAATTAATTTAATTCATTTTAAATTAATTATAAATGATGGATGATATATCATTGCTTATGGATGATATTGATATACTTTTGGATGGTTGTGATCTCAGAAATGAGATGAGTAGTATCTATAGGATATGGATGCTTAGTTATAGTATGATGGATTATTTTGGTTGTGATGATTGACTATTGTGATGATTATCTGTGGTGATAATGTTATGGGTTATCTGTTAAATGTAGTTTATCTATCTGTGTGAAATAGATAAAAACAAAATGAGTTAATTGTAAACCCTTAAGTATAACTTGGACATTAAAATGGCATTTGGTTTCGGTGAGACCGGGATCGGGTTTCCATATTTGGATATCCGAAAACCACATCGATTCCAATTTAAACGTTAGGTCGTTAATCCAAGTGGAGCAAGTGAAGACTCGAGGTGTAAGGGCTATACGTCAGTATAACTCTGTGGGTGATTCCGTAATGAGTTTGACGGAATAGTACTTATAGGTTCGAGATGGTGATTTAGAGTGCAAGGGTTATCGTCGTTAACTCTGAGGGTGATTCCAATACGAGTGTAACGAGATAATGCCTTCGGTTTCGTTCGAACCCGGAACGAACTTGTATGGATTGAATGCTTTCAGAACATCGTCAGGTGGACGATGAGCATTCTAAGATAAATGTGTTCTCTAAAGGTAATCGTAACCTCAAGCCTCATCAACCGGGAATGGCTAAAACAGGGGAGGTGCAGCAAGGCTTCGTGGGTAGCCACCACTTGAGAGTGAGATTTACCCCTGTCTAGAGGTCCCTTTATATTTCGGCTGTGTGGACGGTTTTGAGCTCCAATCGTCGGGGTTGTCTTGTTCGGAACTATTCAGTAAGGAATGGGTCCGGCCTTGTGTTGCAGGGGAGTTAGGGTGGCTCCTCGGTACGGTGATCTAGGCCACGTACTGTGACGGGCGGTACCCCAGTAGACCTGCCATTGATGGAATCCAAAATCCAATAAGTGCCTGTACGGTTTTGATTGTGCCCAACTATGTTGGAACGTGAGATGTAAGCATTCCAGCTATTTCTGTATTTTATTTTGAAAACCCTAGACACTATTATAATATCACTGGATTTCCTATCAAATGTTTTGGTTAGCGTAAGGTAAATTTTTTTCCATGTTTATGTGTGGGAAGTCTTACGTGATACCTTTTGTTTTCAAAGGATTTTCTAAAGTTAAGCAACTTTTAAACCGTTTACTCACACCAGACCCCTGTCTGACCCGAGTGTTTATTTTCTGTTTTATTAAACTCTTGGGTACTCATATTACGTATGAGTAGTCAAGTGATTCAGGATTGCTTTGACGAATTCTGGAGGAGATAATGGAGCAGGAGGCTTCAGCGTGTAGATATATATAGTGGTTCCGCTGTGTTTGAGTTGTATCTGTTTTTCTCTGATGTTCTTGAATTGTAATTGCTAGACAGATGTTTATAACTGTCTAGTTTGTGTTGTATTGGCTGTAAAACTCTGATGTATATGATACTATGTAAAGTATTTTATGATGTAATATAATTTATTCGTTCCGCTGTGAGATTCTGATGTTGTCTGTTTCTTTCTTTTCTTTCTTTTCTCTTTTTCTATCCCTTTCTTTCTTCTTAATGATGCGACTTCTTGGAGTTTGGAAGTTGGGTCGTTACAACGTGGTATCAGAGCATTAGGTTGAGTGAATACCTAGGCTCTGCAGTGGTGTCTTTCTTGAGAGAGCGTACTTGTAATTTTAAATATAAATATACTTAATTCTACCTATCTGTTGGGTTACCTGATCAGGTTTTCCAATATAAGTAATAAAGGTAGATAAGGTAGTGGTATGTGTAACACAACTACCAATGGTGGGAGTCCGAGTGCTTGAGGTTGGAAGTGATTTGCTGGGGCAGTATTGGGCATTTTGAGTAGTTTGGCAGTTGGTGTGAAGGATTTTTCTGATCGCTGAAGGAGAATCTTTTCAAGATTCGGAATGTATCTTTGGATTTTAAGTTTGATTTCACCCGTGTGAGTGGATTTTCTTGAGTCTGGATCAGTTTGGAGTGCTGAAGCCAGCAATGGTATTTTGACAACCTTAGATAGGAGTTCTGTCTGTATTTGAGTTTGAGACTCAGTTTGACAGAGTGTTTTGTGCTTGGTTTGAGATTGAGTTTCCTGAGGGATATCTGTCTTCTGAAGGCTCTTTTGTGGAAGTGGCTGGTATAGCTTTGAGGTTCGATGAGCTTTTGGGTAAGGAAGTTTTTGGCAGTAGTAGCAGTAGTGAGTGGCCTGCTTCTTCGATGGTTCTGAAGTCTCTTGTCAGTAGGCCGGGCAGACGGTGGAGCTTGTCCATTTCTTCTGGAAGCTCAGCTGGGTGTGGTGTTAGTGGTTAAGAGGTGGACCACTAGTTTCTTCTTTTGAAAGGCTTTGGCTGTTCTGATTATTTAAGGAAGAACGATTTCTTGGAATCTGAACTGAATAGAATCGCAAAAGTGACTTGCGATGATCCGGAAGTTTTCTAAGTAACCTTTGTTTGGATTTAAGTATCTCTAGAAGATGTTTGAGTTATCGAAGTGGTTTGATATTTTCTGGATGTCTTCGAAGGAGTTAAGTTTTGCATCCGCATCAGGAGATTGAGTTCTGTTTCGACTTGGTTTTTGGAGATTTATGGAATTTGATGAACAATGTTTTCGGGATAAGTTGATCAAGTTTGTACCTGTGTTCATCAACAGCATTCTCGAATCAGAGTTGCGCAGTGGAAGCAAGGTGGCAGCTATTCCAGAATAGAAGCAACACCCGATTCATTGGGAATTTGTGGTTTATCTTGGATCAGAGGATTTCTATAGGAAATTCACTTTAATCTGGAGACTTGGATGTCTTGTGCATCTGTTCTGTTTTCCGGAATAGGTGTAGTTTATATGAAGTCTTCTGATATCTGTAGTAGAGTTTGTGTGGTGGATTGACCTAGAATGTTGAAGGCAGCCCAGGATCGACAGGAAAGATTTTTGGATAAGAGATTGGATCCTTCTGTTTTCTCTCAAAGGTTAAGTGATTGATCTACAGGATTGGATTGCCAGTTTGGATAACTGAGATTCGACGAGTTTCACGTATCTCTGAGGGAATACGTGTATGATCTGTCCCTGGTTGTGGAACCAGCAGTTCTGGAGTTTTGGTTGTTAAGTCAGACTCGTCTGTAGTCTGATATCTTGTCTAGTGTTATAGATATAGTTGAATAGGAGTTTTGGAGCTTCTTAGTATTGATTGTTTGGATTCTCTAGAGCGAGTATCCCGATATATATATATATATATATATATATATATATATATATATATGGGGAAACTCGATAAAATTTTATACATAATTTGTCTGGATAATTAGATTTGTTTGATTGGTTGAATTGGTTGTTTTGATTGTTAGCATATGTTTGATATATGCTTATGTTTTAAATGAAATCTTTAATGAGATTATTAAATTACCTTTGCTTTTAAATTTCGGGGACGAAATTCTTTTAAGGAGGGAGGAATGTGATGTCCCGGAAATTTGGGCAATATTTATTTAATAATTTCATTTATAATTATTTTAAAATGTGAAATATTGATTTAATAATCCAATTCAAACATAAATTCTTTTGAAAATTTATAATTATTTTGTTGATAAATGATATTCTTTTAAAAATTTATAATAATAATTGAATTTGAGAATCTTATTGTCTTAAAATATTAAAAATGTATAAATGACAAAATTTTCTTTCTAAATTGATTTAAAAATATTTTATTTATAATGTATATATATGTATACATTGTAAATAGGATTTTTGATCTTTATTTTAAATTCAAATCTAATAAAGGATATTTTCAAATTTATAATATATATAGGTGTATAATTTACGAATTGATTAAATTAAATTGAAAATAGTAATGAAACTTTTTCATAAGTCAATTTATAAATCTATCTTGTATTTTCAAAAAGGAAATTATAGTAAATATTTTTTTATAAATATATATAATAGTTAAAAATTGTATTTTTTTAATAAAGTTTATTTTGTTTTAAAATTGTTTTGAAATAAATTTAGTTTACTTATATTAAAGTATAATATGTTGATTTGAAACTTTGGAATAAAATGAATTCAACATTATTTCTTTTCTTTTTAAAATTTTCTCTTGTGAAAATTAGTTTTAAATAACTTTTTAAAATATTCAAGCAAATATTTAAATGTAAGGATAATTCATTTGCAATCATTTAAAGACTAATTGTAAATGAAACATATAAAACATCTTAAGTTTAAATTAGAATGGTTTTATCTTAAATTAAAACATTAGTAAACAAGACATTTATTTTTACATGTGTTAAGCTTCATGTTTTTTTAAAAGTTGACACTTGTAATTAATTTTCATACTTAAACAACAAGTGGCATTACTAAATCAATAGTGAATTTATTATTTTAGATAAAACTTTAAACAAATCTCTTTTGTTTCAAATCCTTATCTCCCATGAAGAATCAAAATTCAGATCTATAGAAACTGAAAATCCATTCACTCTAAAAATTCCACAAACCAAATTCAAGATCTGTGAACAAAGGTTTTAACACCTGCAATAGAAATACATCTGCAAATTCTTTTAAACCTGCAAACAAACAAAGTTCTGCAACCTGTAATAAATCAATTCAAGCAAGAATCTGGGGAAGCATGCAAACCAAATCAACATCAAATGCAGATTCAAAAAGCCTGCAAGCATCATGTTATAATCAATCTCAAACTGCAAGTTAGCTCAGATTCATGCAAGCTCAGATTCAATGAAATGGAAATTCAGGCTGTAGGAAATTGGATTGCAGATGGAATGCTTTCTGTTTTCAATTTTAAGGTGAGTAAATTGTCTATTCTAAAAATAATTTCTCCTTTAAAAAAAAAAACCAAGCTATCAAGATTTATAGAAATCAAGTTTAATTCAAACGTTTCTCAATTAAGAAAATCAAAACAGTGGTAAATTAAAAAGATAAGAACTGCTCTGTTCTTTCTTTTAGTAAGCAACATCACTATGTATAGGTTGTTTAAAAATTTATCTGTGCATGAGTTTGAGTATATGCCTGACTGTTGTGTGATTATGCTTGAGTATGCAGAGAAGTGTGATGTGAATATTGTGAGATTTTGCCTGCATACATTTTTGTATATGCAGATAGTTGTAATGAAAAAAAACCTACAGACTTGCTACTGTTTCATTAGGATTTTAAATACAAATCTACTTATTTATGTATGAATCTTAGTTAGGACTTATTATGTAAACAAATTTGAGTTGTGTAGCATAGAATTAGCATTGTAAAATCTTTATTTTAGAAGAGTAAAACCTGGTACTTCTGAAAAAAAAAACAACAGACAATAGATTCCAAAGTATAAATTTGCAAACATCTTTAAATTATTCAAACAAGTTTAAAAACTTTAATGCATGTTTAAAAACATGATTATTAAAACATGCATCAAGTTTAAAAAGCTTCTGAGGAGTAGTAATTTAGATTGTGCAGTAATTTGAGATTTTGGGTGTATCAAACCATTTAGAAAATTTTGGAACTTGGATTGCTGTTTGATGATGGAATGTTGACTGGAGAAAGTGGGAAAAATAAGGGAAGATGGTCAGAGTGTTGAGGTGATGACAGTAGGGTGTTGTGATGATTGTAAGGTTCTGGTATGTGGTGGTGAAGCTTTCAGATTGATGTTTTTTTTGCTTGAATCTGATTTTCAAGCAACAAAGAGTTTTGTTGTCGATTGTTAACAAGTAGAGGGGTGGATGGTGTATTGGAGGGGTTGGTGAAGGATGCTGGAAGTCGCCGAAGCAGTGGTCGCAGTTGCACAGTGGATAGTGGTCTCTGGTAAACTTGGGATGGTGCAGGCTTTGGGTGACTCGAAGTCATCCCCGTGCAGTTAGTTTTGTGGCTCGAAGTAGGATAGGTTTTAACCCGAAGTAAATTGTTGATAGTCTCGGGTTTTGTTGTGCAGGTGATAAATCTGTGCAGTGTGTTTTTTTTTAAAAAATCTGGAAACCCAAAAGTTTTAAAGGGCTATGATTTAAATTTAAGTAAGGGTTTGAATTAAATTTAGGTAAGTTATGAATTCAAAAGTTTAAAATGAAAATTCAAATTTAAGTAAGATTTAAATTCAAATCTGGAATCATTGTAAGTATAGTTTCAGTTTTTTTGAATCCAGGTTTTTATTTTAAAACAGTTTTGTTCTTTTTAAATTTAAAAGGGAATTCAATATTAAAACAAGATTCAAATTTTGGTATAGGATTGAACTGGATTCAGGAATACTTTTGAGTTCAAAGTTTAAAATGAAACTTTTAAATTGTAAGCTAGATCAAAATTTGGTTTGAAATCAAATTAAATATGATTTCAGTTTTGTTTTAAAATCAGTTTGAATTCAAAACAGTTTGAAATTTTTTAAAATTGAACAGAAAATTTTTTTAATGTAGAATTTAAATATGAATTTGATTTCAAATAAGGTTTAAATTTTAAAAGAATTCTTTCTTTTAAGTATTGAAATAAAATTATGATATGTTTAACTCTAAATTGAAAGGTTAAATAATCTATCTATTTACAAATGTTTGATTTCTTAGTGAAATTTATTAATATTGATTTTTTAACTTTTCTTATATAATAATGTTAGTTCTTTACCTTTAGGTTATTAATTATTTAAATTTGGAAAATGTTATTTAGTTAAACATTTTTAAATCTTAAAATTTTAAAGTGGGAGTTGAATTAGATTTTAGAAATGTATTATTTAAATACATTTTGAATATTAATTAAGTTATAAATAAGTAAATGAATTATTTTGGAAATAATTAAAATTTTACTTATTTATTTGATTTTAAATAATAACTTGAATTAATTTATAATTAGAAATGATTAATGAATAATTAATCTAAGGTAATTTTCTTAAGTAAGGAATTAATGAAAATGTTGTTAATTATCTAAGGATAATTAATAATTAATTAATGTGATTAATTTTGATGGATTAATTATATTAGTTAATTTAAGATAATCAATTGTAATTTGATAAGTATAATTACTTTATAAAATTAATTAAGGGTTAATTATTTATTGTAATTAATTCTGATAATGTGCTTTGTTAAATTAATTAATTTAGTTTAATTAATTTAAGAAATAATTTAATAATTTAATGATAATAATTACTTAATGTAATTATGGAGCAGGATTTCTTAGAGAAGTTTAATTGATAATTACTGGAATGTAATTAAGGAAAGGTGATTTATTTTAATAAAGTAATTTGGATAATTACTTTTGTAATTAATCAAGGATTAATTAATAAAGATAATTAATTATTGGATAATTAATTTATTAATAAGTAATTAAGGGTAGTTAATTACTGGATTTAAATATAAATAAAGGTGATTAATGATTAGATTAATTACTAAATGTAAATAATTTTTTTTTTTTTTTTGGCAAGGCCGACGGGGTTAAATGGACCCCGACCATTTATTACTACACCATAGAAAACTACACACAAACAACAGAATACAGGGAACACTTGGCATAGCAAGCACGGGGGAAAAAACAAAAACAAAAGAAAGAGTGGAAGACAACAACTAAATGTTTAGTAGAAAGGAAGCTCGTATCCCAGGCTCAATTGCGAACGACAGCTGCCCCAAAGAAAGACATATCTCACACATTATCCACCTTTTAAACACCACGTCAGTTTTAGCATTGACAACATCAAAAACCCTGGCATTTCTCTCCCTCCAAACAGCAGAAATAAAGCTTTTAAGAACTACATTGAAGATTCTTCCTCTTTCGTTATTGATTCCAGCATGATAATAAACTCTTTCCCATTCAGTTCGATTGTCGTGGGATACATTCTGCCTATGAAGCCTCGCCATCACGGATATCCAGATTAGTTTAATAAAGGCGCACTCGAAGAACAAATGTTCGACCGATTCAGGCATATAACTGCAGAATTTGCATGAGAGGTTAAAGCCCAAACCCATGCAAGCAAGCTTCGCATTAGTCAGCAATGCGCGATTCAAAACTTTCCAAAGCATGAGGTCATGTCTCATACTGCTATCTCTTCCCCACGTACGTTTCCACCATTTCCATTGCGGTCTAGCTCTGTTCTTCATCATAAATTCGTATATGTCTCCAATTTTGAAGGTAGCTCTCTTGTCCCCCCACAGTATACGCGCAGCTACATCTGAGACAGGCGTAAAGTTGCTAATTCTTCTCCATATATCATGTATCCTCGGGTTTGACCATGAAGTACGTGCATTTTGTATGTTGTGTAGAATGTCCCTAACTTTGGCTGCATGGTGAATACCAGCCTGTTGCGTTTCACAGTGATTAAGTTGTCGCCTTAGGATGAGACCCGCCTCCAACCAAGGGTCATCCCAGAATTTCACACTATACCTTGGGTTCGTGTTCATTTGGATGAGTGGAAGAACCTTATCTTTGAGTTTGAATATGCACTGCCACGTCCAACTCAAATTTTGAGGCTTGGACATGCACCATATACTCCTCCCTTTGATCACATTCTTGTCAGACCATTCAGCCCAAAGACTGTCATTGCTATTATAAAAAGTATCAATATGCTTAGCGAAGGCTGCCATGTTCCATTGTTTTAAGTTGAGAATACCCAACCCCCCCTTATCCATTGGTATTTCAACTAAACTAAATTTGATCGGAGCTATATATCTACCTGAAGTCCTGCCCTTCCAAAGATATCTCATGAAAGCACCTCTGATCATTTTAATCAATTTAAAGGGAAGAATGTAGGTTCTAGCCCAGTACACTTGCATAGAGAAGATCACGGATTTTATGAGAGTTAATCTTCCAGCTTGACTGAGCAACTTGGAAGTCCAACAGCTCAACTTGGCAGTAATTCTATCGAAAAGAGGAAGGCAATGGTTCGAAGTGATTCTAGAGGTTGTAACTGGAAGACCCAAGTAAGAAATTGTATTGTGATTTAGAGATAACCCAGTGATTTGAGAAATAAGAGCACATTGCTCAGAACTAACACCAGCAACGGTGATGTCAGATTTTAGGAGATTCACTTTCAACCCCGTCATTTCATAGAATTTGTCAAGAATGTGCATGATGTTAGTAAGAGTACAGGTGTCAGGAGTACAGAACACAACTAGATCATCAGCAAACAACAGAGCAGAGATCCTTGGTTCAGTGCAGTTAGGATGAAGCTTGAATTTACCTTGATTAATTATCCTGTCAATCATTCTTGTTAAAAGCTCCATGACAAGAATAAAAATATAAGATGATAGGGGGTCTCCCTGTCTAATCCCTTGTTTACTGACGAAAAAACCCTCATTCCTGCCATTCAAACTAACAGAAAAGGCGGGAGTAGAGATGCATTCGTAAATCCAAGCAATGAAATGTGGTGGAAAGTCCATGAACCCCATGACCCTAACAATGCTGTTCCATTGCAGCATATCAAATGCCTTCATTATATCCAATTTCAACATTGCTCTAGGAGTAACATTCCTGCGCTTATATCCCTTAATGAGTTCATGGGATAGGAGAACATGATCCAAGATGCTCCTACCAGGTAAGTAGGCAGCCTGATTCTTAGACACTATGGTTGGAAGCACATTCTTAAGTCTGATAGCTATGACCTTGGCGATACATTTGTATATCGTATTACAACAGGAGATGGGACGGTATTCATTAACATTGTGAGCATTCTTGGTCTTGGGAATCAGAGCTATGTTAGTATAGTTGAATGACCTGTAGAGTTTACCTTTTTTAAAAAAGAGAAGAATTGCATTAGTAACGTCGTCAGAGACAATAGACCAACAGGTTGTATAGAATAAGGCGTTCAGACCATCCGGTCCACCACAAGATTCAGTATTTAAAGAGAACATAGCCTGCTTTATTTCTTCATGAGTTACTTCATTGCACAGACTAGCTTTCTGAGCTATATTGAGTCTTGGAAGTATGTCACTGGGTATTTGGTCAATTAGTGGCATGAAGTCGTTCATATTGCCATATAGGTCGGAGAAATGTTTGACAATAGCATCCTTAACCTTGTCAGGTGTATTATGAAGATTACCATACTTGTCATATATTGTTGTGAAATTTTGGCTTGTTTGCTTATTCTTTAGGCTGGCGTGGAAGTAGGCGCTGTTTCTGTCACCCTTTTCTCGCCATTTGATTCTTGACTTCTGCCTAATCATATCACTCTCTTTACTCAAAGCTTGATGATATTGCGTAGTGAGAATACTCTCCTCTTCGGATAGATTAACATTATTGACTGAGGCCATCATTGCTGACTGTACTACAATAAGCCTTGCCTTGATCATAGTACTCAACTTGTCACCTTGACCATATTTATTGTACGCCCATTGCTTCAATTCTTTCTTCGTCTCCTTGATTTTTTCCTGCAAAACAAACAAATGATTTCCCTTTTTAGGCTTTTTCCATGCATTTGCCACAGTATTTTTAAAATCAGGTTCAGAAACCCAGGTGTTAAAAAATTTAAAATTTGTTTTCCCTCTCAAATCCGCTTCACGAAGGTGTATTATTTGGGGGGAGTGGTCAGATAGGAGAGGAGGGGGAAGGAGGTTGAAGAGAAAAGGCCATTTTGTTAAAGCATTGTGGTTCGAGAAAGTGTGGTCAATGGTAGAGAATGTTCTGCCTCCTATCCTTCTTTTATTGTTCCACGTGTAAGGCATGCCCACAGTCCTAACCTTAACAAGTTCAGCATCGGAGAGAGCATCAGCAAGGGGCTTGATTTCACTAAGAGAGAGAGGGTTTCCTCCAATTCTATCAGAGAGCATATAGCAGCAGTTAAAGTCTCCAAGAATTAGCCATGGATGAGTGTTTTGTCTGAGAGAAGGGATGAGCGAAAGCAAGGGATCTCTGGTATTAAATGTGTTAAAGGCGTACACAAAGGTGACATAGAAGGATGTTTGGTCAGTAAGGTCTATGGCATGACAGTGAATCATTTGGGAAGTGGATAGAATGGGGGTGAGTTGGATCGTATTGGGATTGAAAAGAATCAAAATCCTACCGTACGAAGCTTCATTCAAGTTATGGATATATTTCCACCTAGGATTAATGTGTTCAGCTGCTTTGGATGTCAAGGCAAGATTCAATTTTGTTTCAAAGATTGCTATGGCTTCTAGTTGATGAGTTCTAATGAGTTGCTTGCATTGGTCCTGCTTAATCACATGATGTGCACCGCGTATATTCCATGCTCCAATGCGTAACATCATTGGGCAACACGTGCATTAAGGATCTCAATCTTCATATTCCTAGTCACAGCTTGCTTCGTAGACAAGTAATTAGGAATGGTGGCTGATAGTGGTGTCACTGCTTGCTTAGTTGATTCCTCATGCAAATGGTAGTTGGGCTGAGGGGGAGAAAGATGGTTGGTTGAAAGAGATGGGACTTCGACAGGAGGTGGAGCTTTGTATGCTTGGGGAGGAATGATTTTAGAGTAAATATGTTGGGTTGGGGGGTTGGGGATTGTTACATTGCTTTGGGTTGCTGTATTGATTGTTTGCATTGTGTTATTCTCTGTGCATGCATGGTGCACGTTCACTGCTTCATGAGATTTTGAACTGAGGTTAATATGCTTGGTATTATTCTTTTTGCCTATTTTTCCTTCCTGCTGTGTGCAATCTCTTTCTTCAACTTGGTGACCTTGTCTCGCTCCTTTGTCTACGTGTACTGCATCTTCATGATTGTGAGTAACATCCATAGTATGCTCAACCTCCTCGCTTCCATATTTTTCTTTATTACCACCTTCTTCTTTATGTGAATATTGCATTTTGATTTTCTTTTGCTTTTCAACAACTTTACTTTGATCTTCTCGACATTTTTCACTAATTTCCTTGCTTTCGTCATTCACTTCAATCACATTATCCTCATCGTCCATATTAAGTAGCACTGAAAACTTGTTGAAGGTAAGCAAGTTGCCTTCAGACTCTATTTCACAAAGTTCTACTTCTGTTTCCTTTTCTTTCTCATCACCTACAGTCTCTAATTCACTTAAATCCACTTCTTTTTCCCCTTCTTTCCCAGTATTGGTCACATCATCTTGCAAAATGTTTTTATTTATATCAGCTTCTCTTGTATCAGTGTTAATCTCTTCTTTATCACCACTTTGCTCATTCTCACAGTTTGCCTTAATTTCTCTATCATTTTTTCCTTTTTCATTAATACTTCCTTTTTTCTCCTCCTCCTTTTCTCCCTTGTTCTCTGGTTCCACCTTCTTCCTACCTACACGTTGCCAAACTTTGAAGTTCCTTTTTTGAGTTTGCCTTACATTCCTTTTCACTTTGTTTGAGTTAACAGATACCACTACCTTATCTCTATTTTCTTTACTGTTGTTTTCTTCCTTGTTCTCATACATATTTTCTTTCTTGTTGTCACAACACACAGTTTTATGACCAAAGCCTTTACATATCACACATACATCAGGTTTCCACAAGTACTGCACAAATATTTTTTGTTGCCCTCCTTCAACCAACTTTACCATGAACTCATCAGGAAGCTCCTTGTGTGGCCTTATTTCCACTAAGCATTTAGCGTAGCTCAGTCTCTCCTGCTTTTCTGTCATTTCATCCATACATAACATCTTGCCCAAATGGCTACAAAGCCAATTTATTCCTAGCGGAGACCAGGCATAAAGCGGTAGATTGTACAAATGAACCCAAACCGGTACCGCTGTAATCGTGCCAGTGACATTACTGATAGCTGGGTCGTATGGCTTGATAATAAACAACTTGTTGTTCATGATAATTGGATCACACTGTAAAATCTTGTTTTTGTCTTCAGAACAGGAAAAGTTAAATAAGAATAATATACCATCTGACTTAACTGTAACCGTTCCTTTTAGCTTCCATAATGCCTTGAGTTTGGAGATCACCGCTGTATATGACAGAGGTTTGTCGAGGAAGAAACCCACCAAGGTTTCCTTCCAAATCGATGCACCAGCATCAATAACTTCAGATGGTGGAACCATTACTTCATCTTCATAAACTGGAGACAAGTGAACGGGGATGTACTTCCCAGCATTCTTGGGGATGCGCTTGAACAACGAAGTCCATGACCGTTCACTAGAAGGGGGAACATGCGGATCGGAGGTTAAGGGTAGCAGAGGTGCCGAGTTAGGGTCAGGGGGGACAAGGGGAGGAATAACCGTATGAGAAAGGGATGAGGTGGTATTGGTTGGAACATGAGGAGGAGGAGACGCCGATGTGGCAGAAGAAAGGACAAGACTGTTGGAGAGGTACAAGGTTGTTTCAATGGAGTTGTCAGTGGGGATGGGGGGGTACGTCTGATGAGACAAGGCAGGTAGGGTTGGAGGCTCCATGCGCAGACAAGAGAGGACTGTTTTTTGATTGAGTAACTAATTTTAATATTAATTAGAGATCATTAATTATTATAATTAATGATGTAATTAAGAATTGTTTAATTAAGTAATAATTAATTAATTAAGTGATTAATTAATTGTAATTAATTAAGATAAATGTAATTAATTATAGTTAATTAATAAATGAAGTAATTAAATGTTAATTACTTATGATTAAGGTTAATTAATTATATGGGATTGATTTAAGACTAATTACTTATTTTAATTAGTGAATGATTAATCATAGATGTTTAATCAAGTTGAATACTTAGTGAATGATTAATTAACTAGGTTGATTAATCAATAGAATTATAAGTAGGATTTATAGGTGAGTGATTAATTTAATTTATTTTAAATTAATTAAAGATAGAAGTAATTAATTTAATTCATTTTAAATTAATTATAAATGATGGATGATATATCATTGCTTATGGATGATATTGATATACTTTTGGATGGTTGTGATCTCAGAAATGAGATGAGTAGTATCTATAGGATATGGATGCTTAGTTATAGTATGATGGATTATTTTGGTTGTGATGATTGACTATTGTGATGATTATCTGTGGTGATAATGTTATGGGTTATCTGTTAAATGTAGTTTATCTATTTGTGTGAAATAGATAAAAACAAAATGAGTTAATTGTAAACCCTTAAGTATAACTTGGACATTAAAATGGCGTTTGGTTTCGGTGAGACCAGGATCGGGTTTCCATATTTGGATATCCGAACGTTAGGTCGTTAATCCAAGTAGAGCAAGTGAAGACTCGAGGTGTAAGGACTATACGTCAGTATAACTTTGTGGGTGATTCCGTAATGAGTTTGATGGAATAGTACTTATAGGTTCGAGATGGTGATTTAGAGTGCAAGGGTTATCGTCGTTAACTCTGAGGGTGATTCCAATACGAGTGTAACGAGATAATGCCTTCGGTTTCGTTCGAACCCGGAACGAACTTGTATGGATTGAATGCTTTCAGAACATCGTCAGGTGGACGATGAGCATTCTAAGATAAATGTGTTCTCTAAAGGTAATCGTAACCTCAAGCCTCATCAACCGGGAATGGCTAAAACAGGGGAGGTGCAGCAAGGCTTCGTGGGTAGCCCCCACTTGAGAGTGAGATTTACCCCTGTCTAGAGGTCCCTCTATATTTCGGCTGTGTGGACGGTTTTGAGCTCCAACCGTCGGGGTTGTCTTGTTCGGAACTATTCAGTAAGGAATGGGTCCGGCCTTGTGTTGCAGGGGAGTTAGGGTGGCTCCTCGGTACGGTGATCTAGGCCACATACTGTGATGGGTGGTACCCCAGTAGCCCTGCCATTGATGGAATCCAAAATCCAATAAGTGCCTGTACGGTTTTGATTGTGCCCAACTATGTTGGAACGTGAGATGTAAGCATTCCAGCTATTTCTGTATTTTATTTTGAAAACCCTAGACACTATTATAATATCACTGGATTTCCTATCAAATGTTTTGGTTAGCGTAAGGTAAAAACTTTTCCATGTTTATGTGTGGAAAGTCTTACGTGATACCTTTTGTTTTCAAAGGATTTTCTAAAGTTAAGCAACTTTTAAACCGTTTACTCACACCAGACCCCTGTCTGACCCGAGTGTTTATTTTCTGTTTTATTAAACTCTTGGGTACTCATATTACGTATGAGTAGTCAAGTGATTCAGGATTGCTTTGATGAATTCTGGAGGAGATAATGGAGCAGGAGGCTTCAGCGTGTAGATATATATAGTGGTTCCGCTGTGTTTGAGTTGTATCTGTTTTTCTCTAATGTTCTTGAATTGTAATTGCTAGACAGATGTTTATAACTGTCTAGTTTGTGTTGTATTGGCTGTAAAACTCTGATGTATATGATACTATGTAAATTATTTTATGATGTAATATAATTTATTCGTTCCGCTGTGAGATTCTGATGTTGTCTGTTTCTTTCTTTTCTCTTTTTCTATCCCTTTCTTTCTTCTTAACGATGCGACTTCCTGGAGTTTGGAAGTTGGGTCGTTACAGTTCTAAATACCTATTCCACCGCACCGAGAAATAAGTTGTTGTTTCCATAAACACTACATTATTTCTGAAGAATTTCTTTTCGGAGAAGTTAGTGATAGTGTGACGGGCTTGGACATGATCCAAGATTCAAACATAGTAATAAGTAAATTTAACCAAACTCAAAATGGACATAGCTCGTTATAATATGTTTAATGATTCTCACATGTTGAAGAGATAGATGAATTTGTTATCAATTTTGAGAAAATAACAATCTCCACAGTTTTCGATGGGCCATGGACAATATAGACTCTGCCATATCGCATAGTGTTTTAAATTTGAAATGGATTCCAAGTATATTGGCAAAAAAATGATTTTGTTAACGGTAACCGATAAGATATGGTCCATATGCCGCACTAAATCTTCAAGAAGAACATCAGGGTAATTGGAATTATACAAAGTAGTAATGACAGGAAATAACTTCATCTATTTCAAATGTTAAAATTAGTGGGGCAATTCCACTGGTCAGCATGCTTAAATCCATTCCAATTCTACTCGTAAACTATCACACGGTATAACTTCGAGTTTTGGAAAATTGATGTTAAAATAGAACATCTAAATAATGATTTTGAAGAGACTGGTTGCACATAACATCCAAAATGTCTCAAAGTCAGTAAGAAGGATGACAATGTTTATGGTTTTTTGGATACGATCTAAGAATGATACAACAATAGCATCAAACAAGCCTCTAGAGATTAAGCATGTATTTTGATACAAAAATCAAATAGTTTGTTTTTAGTCGAAATGTAAAGTAAGCGTATGCCTATAAAAAATAAAATCAAGTTACTAAATCATTTGTAATACTACAAATAAACAACATGCTATTGACTATTAATGATGTACTCGTGTTAAATAAGTTAAAGTTTCGTCGTTTAATTCTCAATGAAAGATTTGAAAGACGCATCCTTTATACTTGGTAAAAGAGGACGTTGGGAATGTTACAATGTATATACACAAACATCATATTAAATTGTTTAATATAGAACATATGATGTAGATCCCTTGATAACAGAGATTACCATATATGTTATGTTATATGGTGTCCTAGATCTTACTTATACACTTAGTGCATTAAGCAAATATCAAATATAGGGTAAAGTCATTAAATAGTCATAACGATTATTGTCGATTATTCCTAAGTATTTACGAAGAACTATAGAATTATTTATGAAACAACAAACTTTTTATGAGGAATTATTTGGACACGAACTTCATAAGTCACATAAAATATAGTACGCTAATATTAAATTCATGTTCCATCTTGATTGATGAACTTTTAGTTGGAAATGTTTCAAATAAGAGGTTATGGCAACCTCAATTATAAAAGCTAAGTATATTGCCTTCAATAGCATCGCAATGGAAGAAATGTATATGTCCAAATGGATAAGAGAGTTAAGGTTTCCACCATTGAAAATCCAATAACATTGTGACTACAATAATGCAATATTGATTGTACTAGGAACCTATAGTTTAATAAGAAATCAAGATATTTTCTTCATAATTAACACGTGATAAAAGAGTTTGTTAATGACGAAGAAGTATAAATGAAAAGTAAATACAAATAATAATATTGTAAACCCATTCACTATGCCTCCTTGTTAGTCTAATTTAGGTAAACCAATCAAACGTATGGGCACAAGGCACCATAATTGGCTCCAAGTTCAAGTTGAAGACTGATAGAGTTAAGGGTATTTCTTCGGGGCAATTATGTTAATTTTTACATAACATCACACTTATAAAAGAATATTTTTAAAAATGAAGTGGGATTTTGGTTTTATTTTCTTTACTATACGTTGTTATAGAAGATATAAGTAATGCAATTTACAATTTAAACATATATAAGTAGAAAATCCTTAAGATAGGTATTTTATCGATTATAGTCATGAATGTGTTTGTAACTATGAGCATTGAATAAGAATCCAAATATTACTCCTTAATAGTTCCTATTCAAGATGTATTGCGAAAAGGATATCGATACATCCATTGAGACTAGTATACACGATACTCTCTATATGATGGTGAATTAATCATGACCATTGAAGAGCGTCAAGGGGTTACATACTTATGGTTATTTAAAACTATCATAGAAGGACCCATGAGAGTCTTCTATAGGTTGATACAACTAAGTTAGAATAGAAGATATCATGGTAATGACGACGGTAGTCTTCAAACTATAGGCTACTGTAGATTTAAGTAGGCAGGCTGTCCTTGATTATAGTTATGCACATGGCATGGCGACCAAGTTAAGGCTGTAGTTAGGTACGATTTTTAACTACATAAATTGAAGCACTACTCAAGAGAGGATTTTTCTCCTTCTTTGTGGAAAGTTATTATCACCGTAATTGGCAGTCAACTTAAAGTTAAATTTTTGGCCTAAGTAAATCGGCTAATCGATAAATGTCATCGGATTAAACCATTAACTTTAATGTAGTTTATGTAATTAATTAAGGATATTAATAGAGTTTTTGGCCTTAGCCCAAACCTTATATTCTTAGTATACGTTACTTACAAAAAGAAAAGTGTATCAAATGTTGTTACGTTGGTGTAGTTTGATAAAAATTAGAAATTATTTTTCCCCTCAATGATTTATAAGTGATTGAACCTTGTACCTAATACTGTGCTTCAGCAACGTATCGTACAAGCTTCAGTATCTAAATTGTTTAATTGTTGACTAAGGACCGAGTTCAAACCAAGAGTTAACACAACTATATTATTAGTTAATTCTAGGTCGACCAATGCAAAATTAATTTATAAAATTTATATATTGATAATAAAATTAAATACCAATTTGTATTCAATTTTAGTGGCAATTAATTACTTATTCAAAGCCTAAATTAATTGAAATAATGTATAAAATTTATATGTTTATTTAATAAACAAACATGCTTGAATAAATTAATCAAATAAATGATTTAATTGTTAAAATCATTCGGGCTGAATTTGGAAGCCTTGATAAGCAACAAGGGGTGACCATAGATTATATGTGATAACCCGGATTTTGGAATATCAGTTAATTGATAATTAACTGGGTTAAATAATAGAAATACTGATTTATAGATTGAATAAATAGATCTGATAATAAATATTTATATCTATATATATTTGTGTTGATTTTAAATTGGATTTTAAATTGGATTTTAAATTGAATTTGAATTTGAATTTGGATTTAAATTTGAAATTTAAAAGATATATATCTTAAATATATTTTGGATTTAAAATATATTATATGTGATTTTATTTAGAATATAATTGGTTTTTATTTTATTTTCTTTTAAACGAACTTTATTTATATAAATTAAGAAAGTAATTTTTAAATGGTAAAATGAATACAAAAGCTTTATATTAACATTTAAAAATAATTAAAATTTGCATAAGTACAAGTGTTAATAGATTAAATCATATTAGTAACAAGTGTAAGATGATTAAAAAGCCAAATGACAAATGTTAGATTTTTTAACAAGTGTCACTTTTTTCTTTTATATTTAATAAATCCTAATTAAGCCTATATAAACATGCATCTCATCTTTTCACTTCTTTTTCCCTTTGTTCAATTTCAAAACAAAAAGAAACCAGCCTGGATGAAATCAAAGAAAAGTTTTACAACTTCAAAAATTCAAACTGGAAACTAAATAAAAGGAATCAAAGCTGAATCAAGCAGTCAACCTGATTTATCAAGCAACAAAACCTTTTCAACAACATATAGCAAAGATCATCAAGTATTTTCCAGTTTTCAAGCTAGCAAATTTCCAGTTAAAAAGTCTTCAAGGATCAAGCATTTTTTTTCAGCAATTCAAGTTTTCAAAAATCCCAAACTGTTTGAAAAAGCTCCTCTATTCAAAACCCAGACAGGTGAGTAAACAATTGTTTTAAATCATTTGATAACCTGATGAATGAGATAATCTTTGGATTTATGATGCGTATTATGTTTTACAAGAATGTATAGAAGTATGAATGCATGTGTACAAACTGGGATGCCTGAATATTGTCTGTATATCCTCTGTTGTTTTTTTCATAGGCTCAATATCATCTTTTAAAAAAAAATTAACTTCCCAAACAAACAATTTTAGGCTGTGATTTATAAATGAAATTTGATTATAACAAATGTTATATCAATCCTACATTTTTTTTTCAAGTATTTTACAATAGCAATTTATTCAAGAATAGGAAATGTCAGTAAAAATCATAAATAAGTTAAAAATCAAGGTTCACGATTTCAAGTTCGGATTTCGTGGATTGATTCAAGTTAGAAAATGATGATTTTTGACATAAAAATCGGGATTTTTAAGATTGTATGTAGGGCGAATTTCTGAGTTGAATAGATAGTGTACATTCGTCAATTGCTGTCGAACGGCGACGAGTTTTACATCAGGCCTAGTACTGGAGGAAGCTGATAGTCGGGTGGTCGATGGAAAAATACTAGGTGAAATTCTCGAGCATTGTGGTAGCGAAAAGAAGGTGAATTAGGGTTCAGACCTGGGTTTGAGTCGTGGTTTTTCTCGAAGCTATTGCGATGTCATCGTTGGATCGGACGTGATAGGTCGTGGGGGATAAGGTAGAGGATGGTCAGATGAAGCTATAGCCTTGGTGGCATGGATGATGGTGGTCGGTGTGGTCGTCGGCAAGGCGAGGTTTGGAAGAAGTTGGTTCCTGGTTCGGTTGATTTAGCTCGAATTTGATTTCAAGTTCGAACCATCGATCTTGTGGTCGAGATTGAAGGGGCCGGTCATCGGTGACTCATAGACGATGGTAGTGGTGGTCAGAGCACCTGCATCGACTTGTGCATGTGCACATGGATTAACCCATGTCTGTTGTTGTTGCTACTATGTTGATTGCTTTGGGAAGAATGATGTTTTACTCTGGGTTGAACTTGAGTTTCGATGGGTGGGGTTTGAGGTTAGTTGGCTTGGGAAGAAGCAGGGTTGAACTCGAGTTTCGATCGGGTGGGGTTTGAGATTGGTTGGCTCGGGAAGATGCCGGGTTGGACTCGGGTAATGATAGTTTGGGGCTCGGGACTGTAACAAGTATTAGGCTTAGTTGATAAATAAATCAAGTTTTAAAAAGATTATCAAAAGGAATAAGTTTGCAAAAGAAATACAAACAAGTTCTAAACAAAGTATTGATAAGTTTTAAACAATTTTTTTTCCTAAAGTTAAATGTTTCAAAATTGTTTGTTTAGAGTAATTTTATTGTAGGTTAATTCCTATATGATTTTAAAGGTGATTTAAATGATGTTATTAAATGAAGTATAATTTGTTTAATGTATTAAGGATGGTTAATTGATTGTTCAGTTAAGGAAATAATTAATTAATTAAATTATTAAGGTAATTAGTAATTAGTTTGTGCAAATCAATTTAAAGGATTAATTTATTAATGTGATTAATTAATTAAGTTATTTATTTAAAAGATGATTAATTTATTAAGGGTTAATCACTTAATGATAATTACTTAATGAAAGTAATTAAAAGATAATTGCTTAGTGTCATTATTTAGAAGGGTAATTAATAAATGTGATTTATTTAATGATAATTACTTAATGGAAATAATTTAGGATTAATTACCTAGTGTAATTAATTAAAGTATGAATCAATTAATGGTCAATTAATTAATGTGATTAATTAAAGGATAATTAATCAATGTAAGTCATTATGGATTAATTAATTAAAGTAATTAATTAAGGATCAATGTAATTAATTAAATGATGAAAATAATTAAAAGTTAATTAATGTATGTGGATAAAGAATAATTAGTTTGTGTAATTAATTAAATGTTAATTACTTAATGTAATTAAGGAATAATTAATCTGGGATGATTAATTAAGAATAATTAATTAAAGAAGATTAATTAAGATGGATAGTTAAGGAATGATTAATTAATTGGATTGAAATAAATTAAGGGTTAAGTAAGCAAGATGTGTAGTGATGGAAGTAATTAATTTAATTTATTTAAATTAATTAGAAATGGTGTGACAAATTAATCTTGCTTATGAATGATTGAATGATATCATGTGCCTTAAATTAGTTGATATCTCTGATGTGAGATATGATATGTTGGAGTAGAACTGTGATAATATGGTTTGTCTATTTGTGATAAATGACTATGTGAATTTGTAATTCTGGATATAAATGGAATTCTTTAAACTTCAACAACTTTGCTTAAGTTGACATTGGATTCGAAGAGACCGGGGTCGGGTATCAGTAAATACCCGAAACCACTTCGATAAGTAATCTACAATAATGCTTTATAGATTTGATAAACGAAATCAATAGGCTGGAATAGATAATTTAAGTAAATTGGACCATTGAAAGTACGTAGTGGTATTTGGAAATTGATTTGAGAAATAAGTGTTGAATATAACAAGATAGAACTCGTAAGTAAGGTATGAGTTACCCCGGGTTTTAAATTAGTTTTATGCAGTGGTATTTCATGATAGATGGGTTTACTTACGCTGGTTTCCAGCCTGACCCGGGTGTTACTTTGATGTAATGCTCGGGTCAGACCGAGTATTGCAGATTTTTAGGTTAGGACGTTCTGGAGCTCAGGATGCGAGCTGGATGGTAGGAACGTGTGGAGTTTTCCACTGTATATATATGAGTGTGTAGTCTCTATGGATTGTAGTCTGGAGCAGGTTGATATAACTGTCTAGTTTATGTAAATGATTGTAACTCTGATGATTTGTATGTAAAGTAACAATTACAGTTTTTCTTTATAAAAATGCTATTATTTTTTATTATATTTTATCCGCTGCGAATGTGAGATGTTTTTTTTTGTTCTCCTTTTTCCTTCTTCCTTCTTTCTTCTTTATTTAACAATCTGGGATTTTCGAAATCGAACATTTCGGGTCGATACATTTTGGTATCAGAGCTGAAGGTTAAGTGAGAACCTTGGCTCTGGTGGGTGTACTCATTAAGGATAGGGTCAGTGATACTCTAAAATGAGTTGAGTGTGTATATATATGAGGGCTTATTTGTTATTTTCTTATAAAAAGATTTTAAAATGGTTTTAAAATTAGTTTTTATACAAGTTTATATTTTGATATATAAAGCAATAGTTTTTCAATATATATAAAGGTAATTGGTTGTTGTATTATTTGAATTAAATATAATAATAGGAATTAAGTGGTAGTAGAAATACAATCAAATAGAAATTGGATAATATAAACTATATAAATAAGATAAATGGATCCAGGCTGAAATTAAAATCCTGAATTTGTAGAAGTGTTTCCAGAATAAGATAATATATAGTGAATTGGTTTTCAGATATGATAACTTTGGTTATTATCCTAAAATGTTTGTTGTATCTTGATAATGAAATGTTGTTAATGATTAAGGAAGAATGTTTTAAGGAAGTAAACATTTAGGTTGAGTATGACTTATAAATTGGAAATGGAGATGATTTAAATAATGATGTTTTAAATCTCAGTCCTGAAAATTTGGAATTTTTTTCAAAGTGTTAAAATAAATAATAAATAGTATTATTTACAATGTATATGAATGAAAGAGTCCTGTTTCAAACAAAGAGTTGTTTGAAAATTTTAAAGAATTTTTTTTGAATTAAAACCAATGGTGGTTTAAAATTTAAAGTATAACTTGATGTGCAAAGGAAATAAATATGTATATACGAGGGATATACATAATATCAAAGATGATTTGAAATAAACTCTAAGTGACGAGTTCTAAATTTTTCCTCGGAATATGATATGAAAACCCAAAGTGATAAGTTTTCGAACTTATAAGTGTGAAGATTATTAATATGAAGTTTAAAATTTGAAATGGGAATTCAAATTGGGTAAAGTTGACTGGATTAAATTGAATTGAGATTTAACTTGGGAACTTAAATGGTTGATTTGAATTGGAAGTATGTGTGATCTCAAAATGGGTTTGAGATCTGGAAATTGGAAATGGATGCTATGAATGAATGTTTTAAAATAATTTGGATGATATCATCTTGTTGGTATATGTAACGACCCAGAATTTATATTAATTAAAATTTGTATATTTAATTGATTTTAAATATTAATAAGTGGAATTTATAAGTCGAATAATTTTATTTCGAATATCTGGATTTAATTGGATAATTAAATCGACAAATTAATAGTGGAAATTACAGAAATAATTGTAAATTGGGTCAAATATGATTGAAATGATTTATAAAATTTTATTTAATCATGTTGGAGTTAAAATGATGTTATAGAACTTTTAAAATCGAATTTAAAGTTAAATTGTGAAAATTGAATATTTTAATATTTAATTGACGAGTTAAAATAGCCATTTTTCAAACAGACTCGGATTTTGACAAAAATAGTTTCATCGGATCCGTAATGTGATATTATTGTATGGTTTCAAATTTCGTGTCAATCGGATTTACGGTTTGTCCGGGGCAAGCCAAAACGCATAGAAATTCGTTTAATCGATTTAATTTAAAATTGATCGTTTATTTCCGTAATTCGCACAGATGATCGAATTAGCCTCCGTAACATGTTCCATTGTGTACGGAACGCGGGGTAAACCTTAAAAATGCCAACCGGCACGCTTCATTTGGAGTTCGAGAAATTTTGGATGAATAGTGTTTCGTTGTTTTTTTCTATAAATAGGACCCTTATCATTCCATTTGCTCAAAACCCTAATTATCATCTTCAGCCGCCACCCTAGATTTTTATGGCCGAAAATAGCCAATCTTCTTACCTCAATTACTTCCAATCCACAAACAATTACAGAAAATTATCAACTACAATATTGTTAAGCATCACGAGATCTTTAATTCCAACGGTTATGATCGGAAAATTCATTGCCGATCGACGACAATTTTCTTGAGAAGGGCCGACGATCTTGCACGTCGTTCGAGTGCCTGGGGCCACCGAGCGTCGCCGAAAGTGAGCCGTGGGTGGAGCTGGAGCACGCGCGCGTGATGATGGTCCCCGATCGCCTTCAACTCGTTCGTGGTGGTTGCGACTTTTAACCCTAGCTAGTGATGATGGGTTCGGCTCGTCCAAAATATACTGGAGGGAGGGAGAAAGGAAAACACGGCCTTGATTTGTTTCCAGAGATGGACGGCCAAGATTTTAGTTTGAAAAAAAAAAAGAAAATTAGTAAATTTAATTTATTTTAATTTGTATAAACTTCTGAATGCGATAACTCTTTCAAACGAGGTTGAAAAATTTCGAAACAAGTTGGGTTGGGTTCGTATGGACGAACACTACGCTATTGAACTAGATTGGAGTCGTTTGGAGCTAGTGATAATTTCGGGTAAAATTAAACGCACGTTTAATTTTATTCGAAATAAAACGCTGCAACCGTTATTGAAATCAAGGTGAGAACTTCTCGCTCAATCGAACAGTTCCGATTTAAATTTTAAATAGTTAGATTTAAAATTATTGATTGTATGCCTGGATGATAAATTATTATCTATTGATTGTTAAAATAGACATTATACGCCGTATAATAGCGGATAATATTTTATGAATCCCATATACCGCGACATTCCGTACTGGAACGGAATTGGTATTGTGCTAATGTCGGTGGATGCAGGGAAACGGGTGGAGGGATCCAACTGGATTCCTCACCAGTATTTATTTGATTACAGATATTGTGATGTTTGTTGATTGTCATATACTGATATATGATGTCTTTGTTGACGTGATTGACTATTTGGTGTCGTTGCATCATCAGATCCATTTTTGAAGTTTTAAAATAATGATTTTGATTTTAAAAAGAATTTTAAACTGATTTTTGAAAGTATACGTTTTATTAAATTTTGAATTGTTAAAATAAATAAACGTTATAAGTTTATTGTTGTTAAAGTTATATTCTTGGAAAATAGTACTTAAGTATAATTTTGGAGTTATATAAGTTTTAAAATACATTTTGTAAATTATTAAAAGGATTGGTTTATTTAAATTGAGATTTTTGAATTATTATAAATGGTTTATATATAAAGTTTATAAAATTGATATTTATGAATTAAAATATAGGAATTATAAACGAGTTTTTTGTAAGCGTTAAAATGAAGAATGATTGGATTTCTTAAGTGAATGAAATTTATTGATTTATAAATCGTGAAGTTATAAAACGAATAGATTTTTGTAAAATAAAGGACTTATAAGTAATTAACTTGCAATTAGATTTTTGGTATAAAATTGAGTTATGAATTGAAGTGGTTAATAAAGGAGATTTATAAACCGAAGTTTTATAAATAGAAATGGAATTTATAAACATTATTTATAAATCCGAAATCAATTGAATTTGATAAATTTAATATAGAAGGGTATTAAAGGAGATATATTCACGATTTCGGATAGCGATTTATCCTTGAAATAAAATGTGTAGAAAATATTGAATTTGGTTAGTGAAGTATATTCACGATTTTGGACAGTGAATATATTATTAAAGAAAATAGATATGTTTTTGGGAAAGTGATATTATAAAATGAAGTTAATTGTTTTAAAGATTTTTAAAAATGTATTGACTATCGAAACCATAGATTTCAACATTCATTGTTGAAATAGACGTTTTCGAGAAATAGAAGGAAATGGTGGACTATAACACTGTTGTTATAGTAAATGATTTCCGAAAGGAAATGTTTTATATAGTATTGGGATTTATATATCTATCTTAATTTCGAATCCCTATACTAGTGATTTTGGGTCGTCGTAACGATGTTTTACGCAACATTCGTTTTGACTCAAATAAATGTGTTTAAGCGCACGTTTTCTTTAAAGAATGAAATATATACTTAATTTCGATTTAAGTATATTGAATATTTTCCAAATGTTGAAAATAAATAGATTTGTGAATTACTTATTATTAAATAAGTATGGAAATGTTTTCCAATATGAAGTGAATATTTTAAGATTTTATCTTTTAAAGATAAATTGAAAATGAATATTAGAAATCGATTTTGGAATCGTATATTCATAGATATTTTGGAAGTGTAAATTCACTATGAAATTTATAAAAGAAAGGGGAATTTGTTTAAAAATAAACGTTGATTTATTTTTGAAGTGTGGGAATAAATTTACGGATTTGGAATGTAAATATAAAGTAAATCGGTAAGGATTTATTTAATTGGTTTAAATGAACCATGTTGAGATGAAAGTATTTCCGCATAAGGAAAATGATTGAAATTTGTTTTCAAAAGTGGTAAAGGTGAAAAGTGATTTGAAAATTTGTTTTCAAAAGGTTGAAGGGTGGAAATTATATATCTAGTAAAGATATTTTGGAAAGTAAATAATTTGGAAAATTATTTGGAATCTGGTGATGTTGAGCATACCTATTGATAGTTAAATAATCCGACTATCAATATTTACCTTTAAATAGGTATTTGTTGTGATTGCTTGAATTTGAATGCTACACTTATTTTTGAATAAGCGCTCACTATTCGGGTTAGCCGGAAAAGGACCTTGGGGTCGTATAACCCATTCCGAATATGTGATACGTCGTTACGGATTGCATTTGATGACCGGTGTTGAAGACCGGATATTTGTGAAAATGGAAGGATTACCGTCGAATGACTCTGCATCGGCTGATCTCCGATACAGAGGTTTTATCACCCTTAGTGATGGGAAGTTCGGTCGTGATTAGTGAATATCCGCGTTGCAATGACTTCTTTGGAAGTGCCTTCGGTTCCGTTCGATCCCGAAACGGACTTGTATGGATGTGTGTCTGACGTTACAATTTGAGACGTAAAACTGGTTTCTATCAAATATATTTCCGTTGGTGGCAGAGAATTTATTCTCTTAGCTTAACACCCTTAGAGGTTATGTAGTTGATGGTTGCTAGTGATACATTCCCAAATTGGTAATGTGGCATACGAAGTGCTGTTGAGTATTTGATGATCAAAGCACAACTTTTGTATAAAGCGTGGCTTTGTAGACGAGACTTCGTCGGACCTCACACCCCGGAAATGGTCAAAACAGGAAGGATGCAGCAAGGTTATCGGGGGTAGCGCCCTTTAGCGTATGTCATTCCTTCTGGATAGAGGTGGTATCATGGTATGGAGCCCAGATACTTAACCTATGTTGTTGCTGCAAATTTATTGCTTTGTGGTTGTTGGAATCGAGGATCCTCGGATATAGATCAGTTACGATCGGGGAATGACATATTCGTGCCAGTAGTTACCTAGTTTGAAAGGTAACCCGACCTTGTGTTGGTAGAAATCCGGTTAGGTTCTCGGGTCGTCTTTCCAGAGGCATACCCATGTGGTAATGGGAAGTTCCTTGGCCTGACCATTTGTTGGAAATCCAAAGAAACAATACGAGCCCTTTACGATTGAAATTTTATAACCTGCCTCCTCAGGAGGTAGCTATAGCGGGCATAATATAATGGTACCTATGATGGCTAAGATTTATATCCTACTTTCGAAATTGTTTTCTACACTATGCACTAATAATAATATCAAAATGATTTGATTTTGCGTAGTAAGCATCTTTGACTAACATAAGAGGGAATCTCCTCCAAGTCTGCGTTTGCATTGTCTGTGTGGTGGGAGGTCTTATGGTAGTTACATTTTCAAAAAGCATTGCGAATTGACTTTAAAAATATTTCTTTGTTTGTTTTTTTAAAAAGAGAATAAACTGTTTTAAGTTCTCACATCAGTCCCATGACTGACTCGGAGTTTATTCTTTTCCCTCCTAAACTCTGGGTGCCCACCAATTTTCCACACGGGCAGTCTAGAGTCAGGTTTATCAGGATATTCTAAAATTCAGGAGTTGCTGGAGGCAAGCTGGATGGCATGGCGTATTCACTAGTATATAGTTTTTCTTTTCTGCTGTTTGTTGTTGTACACTCTGATGATGTAATGTAATATAATGAGATGTAATGTAATAACTAATATAATACTTTGTTTAAAGATTATTCATTTATCTATTATATGTTGTTCCGCTGCGATTGTGAGATTCTGATATTGTTCTGTTATTTCTTTCAGTTTTGTTCTATCCTTTTCTCTCTTCTTCTATCTCTACCTCTTCTTTAACCCTAACGGTACGGTTTTCCGGCATTCTATTGCTCGGCAGTTGATACAGTGGACGTATTGATGTCAGTTTTCGAGCGTCGAAAAGATCGCGATCGTTACATTTGGTATCAAAGCTTATGGTTAAGCGACAACCATGGCTCTGTTGGGAATTACTCATTAGAGATGGAGTCAGTAGTACTCTAGAATGAGTGTGAGTGTAATAATATATACGAGTGCGTATTTGTTAGTGAATATAAAAATGTTTTATATTGTGTTTGCTTATCCGTTGAGCTGTTTGTAATTCTGGTCGGTAGATTGGTCGCCATATTATCGATAAGGGTTTCTAAACTCTTAAACGAGATAAACCGACATAGTATCATTTTAAATTGGGTAAATGAAATAATTTTACCTTGATTATATTTTATATATAAAGGGATAATTTTTCAGAATTATTAAAGTGTATATAAAATTGATTGTTTGGTTGTTGAAAATGTAAGATATGTGCAAGTTAATAAAAGTTGTTTGAATAAGTTAAATGAAACATATTGTAAAAGAATAATTTTTTTAAGCAAATGAATTATAAGTATGAAGTTATAATTAAAATGATTTACAATTGTGAAATAATCTTATATATAAGAAGTGAAATTATATAAGTAAAAGATTTATAAATGTGATTTATAATCTGAAAATAAAATTCCAGAGATGTGTTTTGAAAGGATTTGATATTTTGGAAAAAAATTTGGGAGAAATTAAAGCTCTAAACTCTTTTCGGTCGCTGGAAAATAATTCCGATGAAGATCGCGACATCATTGATGTTCATTTTCGGGTTTCCAAAAGAGGGATTGCTGCCAAGTTGTTTTAAATGAAAGTTGTTTGGAAAATTTGGATTTGGTTTTGGAAATACAGAAGATAATTTGAATTTATTTCAAAAATGGTTTTGAAAGGTTGAGAAGACTATGGAATCCTATTTAAAATATTTATGGGAATGATAAATGAGTTGATAACTTATACAATTTGAATTTTGATAGAATAAATTTAACTTAAGGAACGGAGTTAAATTAAAGTAAGTATAA
This sequence comes from Allium cepa, assembly GCA_030765085.1. Lineage (NCBI taxonomy): Eukaryota > Viridiplantae > Streptophyta > Magnoliopsida > Asparagales > Amaryllidaceae > Allium > Allium cepa. The sequence continues at coordinate 55,695,579 of CM060928.1, forward strand.
GTGAATCAAAAAAAATCCAAGTTGAAATTGTTGAATATAAGTAATCAAGTTTTGAACTTATAATATGAGACAATAAATTTGATTTTGGTAAAAGTTAAATAGAATTGACTTTAGAATTGAAACCTGAATTGAATTTATAAGTGGAATTTAAGTTAAATTGAAATAAATGATGTTGAAATGGAAAGTAACTTAAATGATGTTGAATGAAGTTGATTTTGGTATCGACGTAAAATAATCAAGTGAATTAAATGAATATGAACTTGAGTTATATAAATGAAATTCAACATTATATTGTTAAAGGAATTAGCAATTGAATTAATGAATGAATGAAGTGAATGTAAATCAATTGAATGTAAATAAATTGATATGGAATAATGAGTGTAAGTGTTAATTCATTAAAAACTAATGATTTTGGAAGTTGAGTAATTGAATGGGAATCAATTTAATATAAACCAATTGGAATTAAAAGCGTTGGACCAAATTGAATATACATTGGTTGTTATATGATTGATAGTTGATTGTATATAATTCATTAAGTGTTAAATGAAAATGAATTATTGAAATGGAAAGCTATGTAATTGGATTTGAATTGAAAGTAAACTAACTTGAATATAAATTAGTGAATGCAAACTAATTGAAATTGAATATGAATGAATGTTAGTAAATCCAATGTTAATGAATCAAATGTGATTAAATTGAAAACCAATTCAATGAATATTAATGAGAAGTAAATTTATATTGATTTGGTTATGGATTTGTTGAATGTTTATTGGATGATAGTTGTTTGGTGGTTGCATTTGTTGATTGAATGCATTGCTATGTTAGCACATGTAGTTGATATGTTACTGTATGATGTATATTGATATTATTTTCATATATGCATGTTTCTCATGGTTTGTTGAGTGTTTAGTGGGTGCGGATTGCGCTTGCTTCGCATTTGGAGCTCGCTTTCGCGCTATATAAGCCGTATACGCTCGCTAACAACAAATAAGGTGCATATCTCAGATTAAATATCGTACTTTAACACTTTTTTCCCTGCGGGATGCCTCATCACTTGATGAAATGTATATTTGTGATATATATACTGTCAATTTTTTTTCGTATCGAGCCGCGCAAAGGAGACTCTGGCGAATTTTTTCGAAAATTTAAGGCGTTAGAATATTTTTGAGAAAATTGAATTTTTTCGGAAACTAAGTTTGGATTTGGAAACTTAGTAAAGATTTTGTAAGAAGTTTAACTATGAATTTTGAAGATTTAAACACTTAAGAGATTTGAAAAATCTAAATTGAATGGTTTGTTTTGGAAAGTTAATGGATTTTGTAACTTTTTCTTACTTGGTAATTTCGAGGACGAAATTCTTTTAAGGAGGGAAGTAAGTAACGACCCAGAATTTCTATTAATTAAAATTTGTATATTTAATTGATTTTAAATATTAATAAGTGGAATGTATAAGTCGAATAATTTTATTTCGAATATCTGGATTTAATTGGATAATTAAATCGACAAATTAATAGTGGAAATTACAGAAATAATTGTAAATTGGATTAAATATGATTGAAAATGATTTGTAAAATTTTATTTAATCATGTTGGAGTTAGAATGATGTTATAGAACTTTTAAAATCGAATTTAAAGTTAAATTGTAAAAATTGAATATTTTAATATTTAATTGACGAGTTAAAATAGGCATTTTTCAAACAGTCTCGGATTTCGACAAAACTAGTTTCATCGGATCCGTAATGTGATATTACTGTATGGTTTCAAATTTCGTGTCAATCGGATTTACGGTTTGTACGGGGTAAGCCAAAATGCATAGAAATTCGTTTAATCGATTTAATTTAAAATTGATCGTTTATTTCCGTAACTCGCACAGATGATCGAATTAGCCTCCGAAACATGTTCCATTGTATCCGGAACGCTGGGTAAACTTTAGAAACACCAACCGATACGCTTCGTTTGGAGTTTGGGAAATTTTGGATGAATAGTGTTTCATCGTTTTTTTCTATAAATAGGACCCTTATCATTCCATTTGCTCAAAACCCTAATTATCATCTTCAGCCGCCACCCTAGATTTTTATGGCCGAAAATAGCCAGTCTTCTTCCCTCAATTACTTCCAATCCACAAACAATTACAGAAAATTATCAACTACAATATTGTTAAGCATCACAAGATCTTTAATTCCAACGGTTATGATCGGAAAATTCGTTGCCGATCGACGGCAATTTGCTTGTGAAGGGCCGACGATCTTGCACGTCGTTCGAGTGCCTGGGACCACCGAGCGTCGCCGAAAGTGGGCCGTTGGTGGAGCTAGAGCACGCGCGCATGATGATGGTCCCCGATCGCCTTCAACTCGTTCGTGGTGGTCGCGACTTTTAACCCTAGCTAGTGATGATGGGTTCGGCTCGTTCAAAATATACTGGAGGGAGGGAGAAAGGAAAACACGGCCTTAATTTGTTTCCAAAGATGGACAACCAAGATTTTAGGTTGAAAAGGAAAAAAAAGAAAATTAGTAAATTTAATTTATTTTAATTTGTATAAACTTTTGAATGCGATAACTCTTTCATACGAGGTTGAAAAATTTCAAAATAAGTTGCGTTGGGTTCGTATGACGAACACTACGCTATGGAACTGGATTGGAGTCGTTTGGAGCTAGTGATAATTTTGGGTAAAATTAAACGCACGTTTAATTTTATTCGAAATAAAACGCTGCAACCGTTATTGAAATCAAGGTGAGAATTTCTCGCTCAATCGAACAGTTTCGATTTAAATTTTAAATAGTTAGATTTAAAATTATTGATTGTATGCCTGGATGATAAATTATTATCTATTGATTGTTAAAATAGACATTATACGCCGTATAATAGCGGATAATATTTTATGAATCCCATATACCGCGATATTCCGTACTAGAACGGAATTGGTATTGTGCTAATGTCTATGGATGCAGGGAAACAGGTTGGAGGGATCCAACCGGATTCCTCACCAGTATTTGTTTGATTACAGATATTGTGATGTTTGTTGATTGTCATATACTGATATATGATGTCTTTGTTGACGTGATTGACTATTTGGTGCTGTTGCATCATCGGATCCATTTTTGAAGTTTTAAAATAATGATTTTGATTTTAAAAAGAATTTTAAAGTGATTTTTGAAAATATATGTTTTATTAAATTTTGAATTGTTAAAATAAATAAACGTTATAAGTTTATTGTTATAAAAGTTATATTTATGGAAAATAGTACTTAAGTATAATTTTGGAGTTATATAAGTTTTAAATAACGTTTTGTAAATTATTAAAAGGATTGGTTTATTTAAATTGAGATTTTTGAATTATTATAAAAGGTTTATATATAAGATTTATAAAATTAATATCTACAAATTAAAATTATAGGAATTATAAAACGAGTTTTTTTGTAAGCGTTAAAATGAAGAATGACTGGGTTTCTTAAGTGAATGAAATTTATCGATTTATAAATCGTGAAGTTATAAAACGAATAGATTTTTGTAAAATAAAGGACTTATAAGTAATTAACTTGTAAATTAGATTTTTGGTATAAATTGAGTTATGAATTGAAGTGGTTAATAAAGGAGATTTATAAACCGAAGTTTTATAAATAGAAATGGAATTTATAAACATTATTTATAAATCCGAAATCAATTAAATTTGATAAATTTAATATAGAAGGTTATTAAAGGAGATATATTCACGATTTCGGATAGCGAATTATCCTTGAAATAAAATGTTTAGAAAATATTGAATTTGGTTAGTGAAGTATATTCATGATTTTGGACAGTGAATATATTATTAAAGAAAATAGATATGTTTTTGGGAAAGTGATATTATAAAATGAAGTTAATTGTTTTAAAGATGTTTAAAAATGTATTGACTATCGAAACCATAGATTTCAACATTCATTGTTGAAATAGACGTTTTCGAGAAATAGAAGGAAATGGTGGACCATAACACTGTTGTTATAGTAAATGATTTCCGAAAGGAAATGTTTTATATAGTATTGGGATTTATATATCTATCTTAATTTCGAATCCCTATACTAGTGATTTTGGGTCGTCGTAACGATGTTTTACGCAACATTCGTTTTGACTCAAATAAATGTGTTTAAGCGCACGTTTTCTTTAAAGAATGAAATATATACTTAATACCGATTTAAGTATATTGAATATTTTCTAAGTGTTGAAATTAAATAGATTTGTGAATTACTTATTATTAAATAAGTATGGAAATGTTTTCCAATATGAAGTGAATATTTTAAGATTTTATCTTTTAAAGATAAATTGAAAATGAATATTAGAAATCGATTTAGGAATCGTATATTCATAGATATTTTGGAAGTGTAAATTCACTATGGAATTTATAAAAGAAAGGGGAATTTGTTTAAAAATAAACGTTGATTTATTTTTGAAGTGTGGGAATAAATTTACGGATTTGGAACGTAAATATAAAGTAAATCGGTAAGGATTTATTTAATTGGTTTAAATGAACCATGTTGAGATGAAAGTATTTCCGTGTAAGGAAAATGATTGAAATTTGTTTTCAAAAGTGGTAAAGGTGAAAAGTGATTTGACAATTTGTTTTCAAATGGTTGAAGGGTGGAAATTATATATCTAGTAAATATATTTTGGAAAGTAAATAATTTGGGAAATTATTTGGAATCTGGTGATGTTGATCATACCTATTGATAGTTAAATAATCCGACCATCAATATTTACCTTTAAATAGGTATTTGTTGTGATTGCTTGAATTTGAATGCTACACTTATTTTTGAATAAGCGCTCACTATTCGGGTTAGCCAGGAAAGGACCTTAGGGTCGTATAACCCATTCTGAATATGTGATACGTCGTTATGGATTGCATTTGATGACCTGTGTTGAAGACCGGATATTTGTGAAAACGGAAGGATTACCGTCGAATGACTCTGCATCGGCTGATCTCCGATATAGAGGTTTTATCACCCTTAGTGATGGGAAGTCCGGTCGTGATTAGTGAATATCCGGATTGCAAGGACTTCTTTGGAAGTGCCTTCGGTTCCGTTCGATCCCGGAACGGACTTGTATGGATGTGTGTCTGACGTTACAATTTGAGATGTAAAGCTGGTTTCTATCAAATATATTTCCGTAGGTGGCGGAGAATTTATTCTCTTAGCTTAACACCCTTAGAGGTTGTGTAGTTGATGGTTACTAGTGATACATTCCCAAATTGGTAATGTGGCATACGAAGTGCTGTTGAGCATTTGATGATCAAAGCACAGCTTTTGTATAAAGCGTGGCTTTGTAGACGAGACTTCGTCGGACCTCACACACCGGAAATGGTCAAAACAGGAAGGATGCGGCAAGGTTATCGGCGGTAGCGCCCTTTAGTGTATGTCATTCCTTCTGGATAGAGGTGGTATCATGGTATGGAACCCAGATACTTAACCTATGTTGTTGCTGCAAATTTATTGCTTTGTGGTTGTTGGAATCGAGGATCCTAGGATATAGATCGGTTACGATCGGGGAATGACATATTCGTGTCAGCAGTTACCTAGTTTGAAAGGTAACCCGACCTTGTGTTGGCGCAGATCTGGTTAGGTTCTCGGGTCGTCTTTCCAAAGGCATACCCATGTGGCAATGGGAAGTTCCTTGGCCTAACCATTTGTTGGAAATCCAAAGAAATAATACGAACCCTTTACGATTGCAAATTGTATAACCTGCCTCCTCAAGTGGTAGCTATAGAGGGCATAATATAATGGTACCTATGCTGGCTAAGATTTATATTCTACTTTCGAAATTGTTTTCTACACTATGCACTAATAATAATATCAAAATGATTTGATTTTGCATAGTAAGCATCTTTGACTAACATAAGAAGAAATCTCCTCCAAGTCTGCGTTTGCACTGTGTGTGTGTGGTGGGAGGTCTTATGGTAGTTACATTTTCAAAAAGCATTGCGAATTGACTTTAAAAATATTTCTTTGTTTGTTTTTTAAAAGAAAATAAACTGTTTTAAGTTCTCACACCTGTCTCATGACTGACTCGGAGTTTATTGTTTTCCCTCCTAAACTCTGGGTGCCCACCAATTTTCCACACGGGCAGTCTATGTTGAATATGCGCCTTGCGCTATATGATTTTTGTTTGATGATAATAAACATATATACATTTATTTAAATGTATTTGGTAATGTACTATTTTATTTTTTATAGAATAAATAAATATTTGTTGAATAAAATTAAATTACACAGAATTCGAATTTGAATTCAAACAGAACAAGTTAAACAGATTTTGAATTCAAACAGAAATTTTTATTCAAACAAATATTTATTACAACTTTGATAGTACAATTTCAAGCTCTCACTATACATATACAATTTTGACTACAATACATGACATTTCACATTTACATCAAGACCTTACTACATATCACTCACACTCATATTTTTGTCTTCAACTATAATCCAGTTTGAATCCAGCATCTGAGTAATCTGCAAAAATATTTTCAAACGCAGTAAAATTGAAAGAGAAATATTTTTGAAATTTGAAAGAAACGATGATTTTGAAAATATCGTTTGCCTCAGTTATTTGGGTTGTTCGTCATCATTCACACTTGAATTCATCACAAAGTCGTGCACATAGATATTACAGGGACAGGTAATCATAAGTGGCTGCAATACACACGTGTACATTCATACACGTGTGCATTGCCTCGCCAACTCGTGTGCACAGCTCCAACCAGAAATTCAAGGCAACAGAGACCAAGCAATGAACAACTCAAAGCAACAGTCAATTGGCCAAGACTACAAGTACAAGCAGCAGTGTGCAACTCGAAAATGTACACAAGTGAAAGCAGAAAAATCAAGACAGCATCAAACAGCAACAGTGAACACTGCATAAGTGCTACAAGCCAAATCATCACAATGAACACCACTGACCAGTGAATACAATGTCAAGTTCAGATCAAACAACTCAAGACCAAGTTGCAACAAAGTTCAAAAGTGCATCAAAGGCAGTTCAATGTGGATAGCAACAGCAAAAAGGGACTGCAACAAACATATATGCAGCATCAAGTCAAAGTATGCAACTACATGACATAAATGCAACTACAACGATGCAAGCGAAGAACCAAAGTCAGTGGCAAGCTTCAAACTGCATAAGTGACCATGAAACTAACTCGAAGCAGTAGTGACAGTAAGCATGAATCAAGCTCAGTGGCAAATGCATAAACAGCTCAGTGTACATGCATGAAACAGTGCAAGACCTCAAGTGACACAGTGAAAGTAGCACAAGTACAAGAAACTTGAGTACTGCAACAACAAGTATGGTGAAGCACTTACACAAGATTGCCACCAACATAGCAGCAAGTACATGAATGCAAAATATAGGCAGTTAAGAATATCAAGTCAATGGTACAAAGTTAATCACAAAACCATCAAGCTACAACTCAAATTATACAAGCCCCAACAGAAGCATCAAATGAATCAAATACCACCAAATAGACCGTGGAATAGCAGGTAATATGCAAACTACAACTAGACCAAGTGCAGCATCAATGCGAACAGCAAAGTGATCGAACAAACAAGATCAGGGCAGTGGACTATACAAGCCAGCAAATGCAACAAACTCAAAATGTCCAGTTATAGTCACAAGACCATCAAGCAGTGAGCAAGTACAAATCGAGTTCCAGAATTAACAAATGCAAACACAAAATTTCAACAGTGCAGTGAAATGCAGTGGTATGCAGCAGAGAAAAATTTAAAAGCAATGGTGATGATCGAAGCTAATACAGAGTAGTGGATTCACATACCCAAAATCAACAGTCCAAAATATACGAAATTGACAAAGTCAAATATCTCAAATCACGAAATCAATTCAAAGCCGTGTGAATCAAGTTACTAGAAATACGAAATTGACAAAGTCAGATTAATCCTCAGCATCAAAGCGAAATCGAACGGCAAAGCAAGAATTTTTGAAGCAATCAGTCGAACGCAAAAATAGGAAATCAAATCCTATTAAAACCCTAATCATCATCGGCATTTATCTTGATCGAGTTCAAGTATCAATTTAGAAAAGCAAAAAGAGACAGTACATACCGAATTCACAAGCATCGAACTCGATTGAGCAACTGCAAACAAGCAAAAGTCAACCATCAGAGAAGCAGCGAGCTAGGGCAACAAATCACAGATCAATTGAAGAAACCGAAGCCCTAATTGGAACAAAGAGCCGAAGCCCTAACTGGAACAAAAGGGAACGAAGCCCTAATCAGAACGAAGCCGCCATTATTTCTCACGAACGAAGACAAAAAGAGGATCGGGTGAAATAAGGAAGTGGGCCGGTCTTAAAAATCAAAAGGGGGTTTTGTTTAATTATAGGCTTTTATTAGTATTGTTAATTAGTTTAGGGTTATTTTATATTGTTCTTAATTATTGTTTTTATTTTACGAATCAAAGAGTTTAGGTAAATCACCACCTAGGTTTTAGGTTGTGTCTGATTGTCCATTTAGAGTTAGTTCAGAAAGCAGGGGTTGCGAGTTTGCAAAACTCTATAGGCAGTAGCAGGGTTTGCAAGTCTGTTAGAGTGTTTGTAAGCGTGATACTGTTTAATTCTAATAGAAATCTGGGAATGCAGCAGTAGGCAGGGGTTGCCGAAGCTGGGTAAATCTTGTGTGTGATTTACTTTTCAGTATATTTATTTCTGCAGTTTATTTTTGTGTTTAAATCAAGAAAATTTGCTATAACCCTATTCACCCCCCCTCTAGGGTTAATTTAGATCCTACAAGTGGTATCAGAGCCCGGTATATTTTTGTTTAACTCTAGAGTCACGAGTCTACAAAATAATGCTTTTTCTGAGGGGCAATCTATTGCTAGGCCACCCATGTTTAACGGGAACGATTATGCTTATTGGAAAGTTAGGATGGGTATCTATCTCAGTTCTGTTGATTATGAAGTTTGGGATATTATTGAAACTGGCTATAAACCCCCCACTATAATCGTTGGTGATACTGAGATTCCTAAACCTAAGGATAGGTGGGATGCTAACGATAAGAAATTGAAAACAACAAATGCTAAAGCCATGAATGCTTTGATATGTGCTCTTGATAAAAATGAATTTAATAGAATTTCTCATTGTACAACAGCACAGGAAATATGGCATACTTTGGAGGTGACACATGAAGGAACTTCTCAAGTCAAGGAGTCTCGGCTAGCCCTATTCAGCAATGAATACGAAAACTTTGTGATGGACAAAGGCGAGAGCATAAAGGATATGTTTGGACGCTTTTCAACCTTGGTATACAATGCTAGAGCGCTTGGGAAGGTATTCACTGAGGTAGAGCTTGTGCGGAAGATACTACGAGTTTTACCAATGAACTTTGAGGCAAAGTCACAGCAATCCAAGAATCGAAAGATCTGAGCAAACTAAGCATGGAGGAGTTGATTGGCAACTTGATGACATATGAGCTTGAGCTAAAAGCAAAGGAAGAACGCAACAACTCCGAACCAAAGAAGAAGACGATTGCCTTAAAGAGAAAAGAAGAAAGCGATGAAGAAGAAGAAGATCCAATTGAAGAGCTTGCAATGGCTGTCAATAATCTTAAAAAATGGTCAAGATTCAAGTCACGAAAGAAGAAAATAAGTGGTAATAAGTCAAAGAATTCTGACGATTCCGATAATGAATTGACATGCTATAACTGCAAGAAGCCTGGCCACTTCAAACAAAAATGTCCACTTCTCAAAAACAACAAAGGAAAGAAAAAGAAAAGGAAGGCCTTTGCAGCAACTTGGGATGATGAAGAAGGAGAGGAAGTTTCAAATAATAGCTCAGAGGAGGCTAACTTGTGTCTTATGTCAAAATCGGATTCAGAAGCAAGCTTAGAGGAATCTAGTGAGGTAAGTAACTATTCTTATAAAGAACTTGTTTCAATGTGTTGTGATTTTACTAAAATGATTGATACTCTTGAATATAAAATTGAAAAACTAAAATCTGATAGGAGAGAACTTGTTCATGAAAATTCTAGGTTAGAAACTGAAATTGAAAATATTCAAAACCTAGAATGTAAAAAATGTAAGATTTTAGATTCAGAATTATCAAAACTGAGGAATAACTTTGAAAGTCTTGAAAATGAAAACTTGAATCTTAAGGAAACCATCAACACTAGGAGAAAGGATTTTATTAATCGATGCACCTCACTTGTTACTGAAAACTCAATATTAAAAACCAAAGTCCAAAATCTTGAGAAATCTTTGAATAACTTTTCAAGAGGCGAAAAATCTTTCAACATGCTATTGGGAAATCAAATTTTTGCTAACAACGGAAAAGGACTAGGTTTTGGGAAAACACAAGTTGATGATAATGCAAAATATAAGAATGTCTTTGATAGATGTGAAATATTTAGATGTCGTGCTAAAAATTATAGTCATAGGAACAAGAACACAAAATTTATACAAGTTTGGGTTCTTAAGAATTCTACAAACAAATTTCATGTTTATTGGAATAAAAATAAAAGGACTAAACAAGTATGGATTCCAAAGGGATTGTTTATTCACAATGCTTCTATCACTAATAACATTGGACGTAAGAGTTTCTCTAGGTCATCTTCCTCTCTTCTTATGTAGGTCTGTTGGCGGGCTAAGGAACAACAAGAATGGTTTCTAGATTCAGGTTGTTCTAGACATATGACAGGTGACAAATCAAAGTTCCTTAGCTTAGAGAATTTTAAAGGTGGAAATGTGATCATGGGAGACAATAGCAAGTGTAAGATTATTGGCAAAGGTGAAGTTGGTAACGGTATTTTTTCCTTGACTAATGTTTTATACGTTGAAAATCTACATCACAATCTCATTTCTATTAGCCAACTATGTGACAAAGGTATGAACGTGATTTTTGATAGTGATACTTGCAAAATCATTGATAAATCTTCTAATAACATTGTTTTTATGGGCAAAAGAAAAGGGAATGTTTACTCACTTTCATTTGATAATCTAAATCTTTCTAGATGTTTGGTAGCCACTGACGAAGAGGCATATTTATGGCATAGGAGACTTGGACATGCTAGCATGAGTCTCTTAGAAAAACTCGAATCAAAAGAATTAGTCAGAGGGTTACCACATCAGAAATTTAAAAATAATAAAGTGTGTAAAGCATGTTCCTTGAGCAAGCTTAGTCGATCATCATTTCGTCCTAAAAACATTGTTAGCACATCAAGGGTCCTTGAACTAGTCCACATGGATTTATTTGGACCAAATGAAATTTCAAGCTTGAATGGAAAACGTTATTGTTATGTATTGGTTGATGATTATTCTAGATCTACATGGGTTTACTTTTTAGCCAAAAAGTCCGAATCTTTCGAATATTTTTCAAAATTTGCAAAACTTGTTCAAAATGAAAAAGGAGTTACAATTAAAACCTTGAGAAGTGATCATGGAGGCGAATTTGAAAATTTTGAATTTGAAAATTTTTGTGAAGAAAATGGTTTAAAACATGAATTTTCTGCTCCACGAACACCTCAACAAAATAGGGTGGTTGAAAGGAAAAATCGTACATTACAGGAATTGGCTAGATCCATGTTAAGTGAGTATAAGCTACCTCTAATCTTTTGGGCAGAGGCAGTGAATACTTCGTGCTATGTAATGAATAGAGTAATGATTAGACCAATACTTGGCAAAACGTCTTATGAATTGTGGCATGAAAGGAAACCTAACATTTCTTATTTTCGTATATTTGGGTGTCCTTGTTTCATTCTTAACACAGGTGATCAACTTGGAAAATTTGAATCAAAGGCTGATGATGGAATTTTCATGGGCTATTCAACAAGGAGTAAGGCTTACAGGATATATAACAAACGAACAAAGACAATTGTTGAGTCAATCAATGTGAAATTTGATGAATCTGATCTGGAAAAAACGACTGAAAGGATGGTTGACGATGGAGTAGATCCTGAAGGCACTGAAGAAGGGACATTTAGTGAGAAAACTGAAAGAAGGACTGTTGATGCTGATAAATTAAGGTTCAAACCTAATCATCCTCCTGAATTAATTATTGGTGATCCTACGGAAGGTATACGTACTCGTTCTTCATTTGATGAAAATTTGTGTGCGTTTTGTTGTCATAGTGGTTTTATTTCTGAAATTGAACCTGATTCTGTTGAAATGGCTCTTAATGATGAAAATTGGATTTTAGCAATGCAAAATGAACTTAATCAATTTGAGAGAAACAAAGTTTGGAATTTAGTTCCTAGGCCTAAGGACTATCCAATTGTAGGGACTAAATGGGTGTTTAAAAGTAAATTTGATGAATCAGGAAATGTAATTAGAAACAAGGCTAGGTTGGTTGCAAAAGGTTACAACCAAATAGAAGGCATAGACTTTGATGAAACATTTGCTCCAGTTGCTAGGTTAGAAACCATTAGAATCTTGCTAAGTTTTGCATGTTACAAGGGTTTCAAACTTAAACAAATGGATGTAAAAAGTGCTTTTTTGAATGGTGATTTAAAAGAAGAAGTTTTTGTTGAACAACCACCCGGTTTTGAAAATCATGAATTTCCAAATCATGTGTATAAGCTAGAAAAAGCATTATATGGTCTTAAGCAAGCACCAAGAGCTTGGTATGACTGCCTCTGTACATATCTTTTGGAAAATGGTTTTAAAAAGGGAAGTGCTGACACGACTCTGTTTCTATTACATAAAGAAAGTGATTTTTTGATTGTTCAGATTTATGTGGATGATATTATCTATGGTGCTACTAATGAGCTTTTGTGTGAGAATTTTGAACAAGTCATGCAGGCTAAATTTGAGATGAGTATGGTTGGTGAATTGAAATACTTTCTTGGATTTCAAATTAAGCAAAGTAGTGATGGTATTTTCATTTCACAATCCAAATATGTGTTGGAGCTATTGAAGAAATTTGGAGTCGAAAATTCCAAACCATTGAGAACTCCTATGAGCCCATCAACAAAGTTGGACAAAGATGAGAAAGGAATTGCAATTGATCAAAAGAAATATCGAGGGATAATCGGTTCACTTCTCTATCTTACTGCTTCTAGACCTGATATTATGTTTTCTGTGTGCTTGTGTGCACGTTTTCAAGCTAATCCCAAAGAATCTCATTTAAAAGCTACTAAACGAATTTTGAGATATCTTTCACACACACACAAATTTGGACTATGGTACCCTTCTTGTGAAAATTTTGATTTAGTAGGTTATTCCGATGCTGATTATGCTGGTTCATTAGTTGACAGAAAAAGCACTAGTGGGACATGTTTCATGCTAGGACATTCATTAGTCTCATGGTCAAATCGGAAATAGAATTGTGTTGCATTATCCACCACTGAAGCAGAATATATTGCTTTGGGAAGTTGTTGTGCTCAAATTCTATGGATGATGCAAACTCTTTCTGATTTTGGCTTAGTCTATAAACAAGTTCCATTAAAATGTGATAGTAAGAGTGCTATAGATTTGTCAAATAATCCTGTCCATCATTCTCGCACAAAACACATTGATGTGAGACACCACTTTCTTCGAGATCACATTGCTAAAGAAGACATTTGCATTGAATATATTTCAACAGAAACTCAACTTGCTGATATATTCACAAAACCTCTCCCCGAAGACAGATTTTCAAAATTACGTTTAGATTTGGGAATTATAGAGGTTGACTAATCATTATTTTTTTAAAATAAAATTTGATTTTTGAATTTGATTCTAAATGACAATTTTTTTTAACTAATCTAACTCCCTAATGATTATCGAAAAAATGAATAGTGATTGAAAAAGTGATGAGTGTTGATATTTATCATATATTATAACTCGAGAAAGTATAATTAGAAAATTTCTTTAGAATTTCATAACAAGAGTTATAAAAAAATTTTGTTGGGTAATAATTCCATGACCATTTCTATTTCTATCATCTTTCTATCGACCATCACTCTTCAAGATCATATTTAGTATGTAAATTTGTGGTAGTTTACAAAGGAAATCATTTGTTCTTCAATATCTTTAAATCTGTGAAGGAAATTATTTGTGCTTCAACTTATTATATTCAGCAATTAAAAAAAATATCCAAAGTATTCACTCTCATTTAAAAGTCCTCACGGTTATGCATGGGTGAATTACTTGGATTTATGATTATATGCTTCCATGCTCATTTAAAAGTCCTCACGGTTATGCATGTATGGAACGCATATCAAAATTAATTAATTAAATAGACAAGTTGATTCTAATCCCATTTAAAAGTCCTCACGGTCATGCGTGATTAGAAGATACTTGATTTCATTTTTTAAAAATTGTGAATACTACTAATCTCATTTAAAAGTCCTAACGGTTTTGCATGGTTAGTAGATATTCAAATTTCCTGAAATAAATATACCACAAATAGACAGAATTGTATGATTTTTGATGATTTTTATCCCCATCACTTCTGAAAGTGGAATATGCGCTTGACAAGGGTAATTATGATTTTTGTTTGAGTTTTATTGAAATTTGATATTTATATTTAATTGAGTTAAATGTTTGATTCATGTCTATCACTTCATCCCTATTTTATAACACTATTATTCTTTTGCTGATAACAAAAGGGGGAGAGAAAAGTTAAGATTTTGTCGAATAGAATCAAGCAAAGGTCAAATAATTTTCACTGTGCATATAGGCTCATTTATATATTTCTATGCATATATGTAGGGGGAGTATTGTGTAGAGAGGGAACATTCAAATAGGGGGAGCAAATTGAAATTATCAAATAACATTTGATATACTCAAAATCTTAAATATATGTTTGTTATCGTCAAAAGGGGGAGATTGTTGAATATGCGCCTTGCGCTATATGATTTTTGTTTGATGATAATAAACATATATACATTTATTTAAATGTATTTGGTAATGTACTATTTTATTTTTTATAGAATAAATAAATATTTGTTGAATAAAATTAAATTACACAGAATTCGAATTTGAATTCAAACAGAACAAGTTAAACAGATTTTGAATTCAAACAGAAATTTTTATTCAAACAAATATTTATTACAACTTTGATAGTACAATTTCAAGCTCTCACTATACATATACAATTTTGACTACAATACATGACATTTCACATTTACATCAAGACCTTACTACATATCACTCACACTCATATTTTTGTCTTCAACTATAATCCAGTTTGAATCCAGCATCTGAGTAATCTGCAAAAATATTTTCAAACGCAGTAAAATTGAAAGAGAAATATTTTTGAAATTTGAAAGAAACGATGATTTGGAAAATATCGTTTGCCTCAGTTATTTGGGTTGTTCGTCAACATTCACACTTGAATTCATCACAAAGTCGTGCACATAGATATTACAGGGACAGGTAATCATAAGTGGCTGCAATACACACGTGTACATTCATACACGTGTGCATTGCCTCGCCAACTCGTGTGCACAGCTCCAACCAGAAATTCAAGGCAACAGAGACCAAGCAATGAACAACTCAAAGCAACAGTCAACTGGCCAAGACTACAAGTACAAGCAGCAGTGTGCAACTCGAAAATGTACACAAGTGAAAGCAGAAAAATCAAGACAGCATCAAACAGCAATAGTGAAGACTGCATAAGTGCTACAAGCCAAATCATCACAATGAACACCACTGACCAGTGAATACAATGTCAAGTTCAGATCAAACAACTCAAGACCAAGTTGCAACAAAGTTCAAAAGTGCATCAAAGGCAGTTCAATGTGGATAGCAACAGCAAAAAGGGACTGCAACAAACATATATGCAGCATCAAGTCAAAGTATGCAACTACGTGACATAAATGCAACTACAACGATGCAAGCGAAGAACCAAAGTCAGTGGCAAGCTTCAAACTGCATAAGTGACCATGAAACTAACTCGAAGCAGTAGTAACAGTAAGCATGAATCAAGCTCAGTGGCAAATGCATAAACAGCTCAGAGTACATGCATGAAACAGTGCAAGACCTCAAGTGACACAGTGAAAGTAGCACAAGTACAAGAAACTTGAGTACTGCAACAACAAGTATGGTGAAGCACTTACACAAGATTGCCACCAACATAGCAGCAAGTACATGAATGCAAAATACAGGCAGTTAAGAATATCAAGTCAATGGTACAAAGTTAATCACAAAACCATCAAGCTACAACTCAAATTATACAAGCCCCAACAGAAGCATCAAATGAATCAAATACCACCAAATAGACCGTGGAATAGCAGGTAATATGCAAACTACAACTAGACCAAGTGCAGCATCAATGCGAACAGCAAAGTGATCGAACAAACAAGATCAGGGCAGTGGACAGTACAAGCCAGCAAATGCAACAAACTCAAAATGTCCAGTTATAGTCACAAGACCATCAAGCAATGAGCAAGTACAAATCGAGTTCCAGAAATAACAAATGCAGACACAAAATTTCAGCAGTGCAGTGAAATGTAGTGGTATGCAGCAGAGAAAAATTTAAAAGCAATGGTAATGATCGAAGCTAATACAGAGTAGTGGATTCACATACCCAAAATCAACAGTCGAAAATATACGAAATTGACGAAGTCAAATATCTCAAATCACGAAATCAATTCAAAGCCGTGTGAATCAAGTTACTAGAAATACGAAATTGACAAAGTCAGATTAATCCTCAGCATCAAAGCGAAATCGAACGGCAAAGCAAGAATTTTTGAAGCAATCAGTCGAACGCAAAAATAGGAAATCAAATCCTATTAAAACCCTAATCATCATCGGCATTTATCTTGATCGAGTTCAAGTATCAATTTAGAAAAGCAAAAAGAGACAGTACATACCGAATTCACAAGCATCGAACTCGATTGAGCAACTGCAAACACGCAAAAGTCAACCATCAGAGAAGCAGCGAGCTAGGGCAACAAATCACAGATCAATTGAAGAAACTGACGCCCTAATTAGAACAAAGAGCCGAAGCCCTAACTGGAACAAAAGGGAACGAAGCCCTAATCAGAACGAAGCCGCCATTATTTCTCACGAACGAAGACAAAAAGAGGATCGGGTGAAATAAGGAAGTGGGCCGGTCTTAAAAATCAAAAGGGGGTTTTGTTTAATTATAGGCTTTTATTAATATTGTTAATTAGTTTAGGGTTATTTTATATTGTTCTTAATTATTGTTTTTATTTTACGAATCAAAGAGTTTAGGTAAATCACCACCTAGGTTTTAGGTTGTGTCTGATTGTCTATCTAGAGTTAGTTCAGTAAGCAGGGGTTGCGAGTTTGCAAAACTCTATAGGCGGTAGCAGGGTTTGCAAGTCTGTTAGAGTGTTTGTAAGCGTGATACTGTTTAATTCTAATAGAAATCTGGGAATGCAGCAGTAGGCAGGGGTTGCCGAAGCTGGGTAAATCTTGTGTGTGATTTACTTTTCAGTATATTTATTTCTGCAGTTTATTTTTGTGTTTAAATCAAGAAAATTTGCTATAACCCTATTCACCCCCCCTCTAGGGTTAATTTAGATCCTACAGTCTAGAGTCAGGTTTATCAGGATATTCTGAAATTCAGGAGTTGCTAGAGGCAAGCTGGATGGCATGGCGTATTCACTAGTATATAGTATTTCTTTTCCGCTGTTTGTTGTTGTACACTCTGATGATGTAATGTAATGTAATGTAATGAGATATAATGTAATAACTAGTATAATTCTTTGTTTAAAGATTATTCATTTATCTATTATATGTTGTTCCGTTGCGATTGTGAGATTCTGATATTGTTCTATTATTTCTTTCTGTTCTGTTCTATCTTTTTCTCTCTTCTTCTATCTTCTATCTCTTCTTTAACCCTAACAGTACGGTTTTCCGGCATTCGATTGCTCGGCAATTGATACAGTGGACATATTGATGTCGGTTTTCGAGCGTTGAAAAAATCACGATCGTTACAGTATAAATAATCTTTAAACTATGAATTGGATTGGTTTAAAATGAATTAAAAAGTGAATTGAAATAGTATATATATCCATCACTGAAATCAAATAAAAAGGAAGCCTTATTTTGAAACTATTTAAAAATCTTGACTCCTGAAATGAAATTGTAATTATAGAATGCGATCACTTTGAACTTAAAGATTTAAATGTTAGAAATGAGCTTGCTGAAAATTTGTTAAGGATTGGTTTCGAAGTTAAAATTGGGAAATAAATTGGATTCTGAAGATTAAAGCATATAAAAAGTTTTGAACACTAATTTGAACTTTGAAATAAGTTATGTAAAGGTAATTTAAAATGGAATTTTGAAATTTGGACTCAGAATTAAATGATTTAAAAATTTAAGTTGTTAATTTAAAATAAAGGTTGGTTTGATTTAAAGGATTAAGTCAACATTTAAAAGTTTAACTCGAATTTATGAAATTTGAAATGGTTTTAAGTTGAGATTTGAATAAAATTAGTTCAAATTTAATTTGATTTGAATTAATAGGAATTATGATTGAAGATGGATAAGTATAAATTCAAATGGAAATTGATTTGAATTTGGGATAGGAGTTGAAGTAAATTTAAATTGAATTGAATCAATTTAAATGGAAGTGGAAATTGGAAATTGATTGAAAATGGAGATTGGGATTGAACAATTTGGCTCTGAACTATTTTTTTTCAAATAAATTGTTTTAATATAACTATTTTTAAATCTATTTTCCTAGCTATTTACAATACAACTTTTCTTTTTAAAACCAAAAACGATCTTATACTTATTTTACAACTACTTTTGGAACTATTTAACTATTTTTACAACAATTTTACAACAATTTACAAACTAATTACTATTTTACAACTATTTTACAACTATCCAACTATTTTACAACTATTCAACTACTTTACAATTATTTTGTAATTACTTTACTATTTTACTATTATTTGCAACTAATAACTATTTTATAACTACTTACCTATTTTAAAAAAAATTATCAAGCTATTTTCTTAATACAAGTTGGTCAGAGTGCAATCTGTCTATAAATTGAATGCCAATTGAGATAAGAATGGAATTGTTCACCCAAATAGAAATTGGGCGCAATTGTGGATGAGTGAACATAAAAGAGAATTGATTTGCTAATAATCAATGAAGATAAATACGTAGGATATACATATATTATTCTATTCGTATAGTGATTTGATCCAGATTCGAGCACAGAATTTCGAGATAGTATATCGATCCGAGTTGGGATTTTTCACTCGATTTTCGACGGAAAAACCTGGATATGGGTTTTTGATTGATTCTGGATATTCTCTGCCATAGTTAGGCTATGCAAGGAGAATGATGGTTTTTGATCACGAAACCAGATCTGAGTCCGCGCTAGGAAGTCGGGTGGACGATACTAGTTCAAAAGTGAAATTGTGTGATCGAGTGAGAGATCATATTTGATATTGCGTACGAATGGTATATGTACATCATACATGCTTGAATGAAATTGATATTGAAATTTTGAAAGAAATGAGAGATGATTTTTGAAAGAGAAGTATACTTTGAGAAATATACATGAATAAAGGTGGAAGATTGATATCTTTTGAATTTGCTTTTTGAAAAGTAAGTGATATGGTAAGTAACTTTATAAAAGAAAATCACATTTGAATATCTGATTTGGTATAAAAAAAGATATCTAAATATTTGTTATATATGATAAGCTCTCCCCATGATTGAATCTAGAACCAGAAGTAAGGGTTTTTGAACATATTTGAAGTACAAAAAGGAGATCTATATAAGTGATCCAAAATTATTCTCAAGCTGGAAAAGATAAGTTATATATATATATATATGGTTTTATGAAAATGATTTGGGAAAAAGGTTTTGGAACATATGGATTTTGGAAAGGCTTTTGATTTTTTTTTTGAAAAATCAATTTTGGGAATTTGAAAAGCCAAGTTTGGAACTATCGATTTGAGATATTGATTTTGTGTAAAGATGATTTTGATGTAAATCATAATGGGTAATGATTTGAAAGATACTATAAGTGTATAGTATAAAGTGTTTTGAGATTAGCTCTGGGGAAAAAGGCGCTTCCATTGGAATGAACTTCATTAGGAGATCCACAGGGTGGGACTGCCTTGAGCCCTAAGGGGAAGGCTCTAAATTGAATCCTGGGAGGAAGTCCGAACAAACTGAAGTTCCTAAGGATTATGTGTAGTAGGTAGCAAAAGTCGAGGGAGCTGATGCCTACAGAGACATTTGGGTTATGCTATGACAACAGTGTAACTCGATGTCACTGCGATCTACCGTGGACAATAGCGGAAATCGTGTGTGTCGTGAGAGCCCACAGTATACGTTTGATTTTGCCATGATGGCAATATAACATTGGTAACTGCGACCTATGGTGACATACGAAAGTCGAGAGGCCGTGAGAGCCTAAGGCTATATTAGGATTTGGCTGATGTAGTCTGCGACCTATGTGGGAGTGGTGAAGTTTCATTTGGCAGCGAAAATCGAAGGCGCTGATGCCTACAGTTACATGGACTTTTGCCATGATGGCAACGTGACCCGGGATGTAACCGCGATCTGTGGCAGATTCCATGGCGTAATTGAGGGGCGTGGAGTGCCTACGGTTATCTATGGATTTTGCCGGGATGGCAGCGTAACCATCCGGTTAACTGCGACCATGGAGGGGGTGATGATTTACAGAGCATTCTCACTAAAGATGTTTCCTCTATTTTCAAAAATGTTTTCTATATTTTCACAAAGTTTTCAACAATGTTTTCCAAGTATTTTCACTGGGTGTTGAAAATGGGTCTGCTAAGTACTTATAGATTTTCAGTCTTACGCCTGATCAACGTATGATCGAATTTCTATGAAAACAAGGATGGACTGGTTGAGACATCGAGTTATAAAAAGTGTTTTTATAAAAACTATTTTATAATATTATGTGTATTTTAAAAGTTTTTTAAAAATGATCAAAGAATAATTCATCTGGTTTTAAGTTATTGAATAAATTTTGGCTTCGTTCCTTTTCGAGGACGAAAAGATTCAAAGCGGGGAGGAATGTAATAACCCGGATTATGCAATACCTGTTAATTGATAATTAACTGGGTTAATTAATTGAAATAATGATTCATAGATTGAACAAATAGACCTGATAATATATATATATATATATATATATATATATTTGTGTCTATTTTAAATTGGATGTTAAATTCAATTTGAATTTGAATTTGAATTTGGATTTAAATTTTAAAGTTAAAAGATATATATCTTAAATATATTTTGGATTTGAAAATATATTATGTGTGATTTTATTTAGAATATAATTGGTTTTTATTTTATTTTCTTTTAATAGAACTTTATTTATATAAATTAAGAAAGTAATTTTAAAATCGTAAAATGAATACAAAAGCTTTATATTAACATTTAAAAATAATTAAAAATTGCATAATTACAAGTGTTGATAGATTAAATCGTATTAGTAACAAGTGTAAGATGATTAAAAAGCTAAATGACAAATGTTAGATTTTTTAACAAGTGTGACTTTTTTCTTTTGTTTTTAATAAATCCTAATTAAGCCTATATTAACATATGTCTCATCTTTTCACTTCTTTTTCCCTATCTTCAATTTCAAAACAAAAAGAAACTAGCCTGAATGAAATCAAAGAAAAGTTTTACAATTTCAAAAGTTTAATCTGGGAACTATAAAAAAGGAATCAAAGCTGAATCAAGCAAATCAACCTGATTTATCAAGCAACAAAACCTTTTCAACAACCAGTAGCAAAGATCATCAAGTATTTTCCAGTTTTCAAGCTAGCAAATTTCCGGTTAACAAGTCTTCAAGGATCAAGCATTTTTTCAGCAATTCAAGTTTTCAAAAATCCCAAACTGTTCCAAAAAGCTCCTCTGTTCAAAACCCAAACAGGTGAATAAACAATTGTTTTAAATCATTTGATAACCCGATGAATGAGATAATCTTTGAATTTATGGTGTGGATTATGTTTTACAAGAATGTATAAAGTATTAATGCATGTGTATAAACTGGGATGCCTGGATATTATCTGTATATCCTCTGTTGTTTTTTTCATAGGCTCAAGATTATCTTTTAAAAAAAAATTAACTTCCCATACAAACAATTTTAGGCGGTGATTTATAAATGAAATTTGATCATAACAAATGTTATATCAATCCTAAAATAGTTTTCAAGTATTTTAACATAGCAATTTATTCAAGAATAGGAAATGTCAGTAAAAATCATAAATAAGT
Source organism: Allium cepa (assembly GCA_030765085.1). Classification (NCBI taxonomy): domain Eukaryota; kingdom Viridiplantae; phylum Streptophyta; class Magnoliopsida; order Asparagales; family Amaryllidaceae; genus Allium; species Allium cepa. The sequence goes on from CM060928.1 coordinate 55,717,725, forward strand.
TAAAAATCAAGGTTCACGATTTCAAATTTGGATTTCGTGGATGGATTCAAGTTAGAAAATGATGATTTTTGATATAAAAATCGAGATTTTTAAGATTGTATGTAGGGGGAATTTTTGAGTTGAGCAGATAGTGTACATTCGTCAATTGTCGTCGAATGACGACTAGTTTTACATCAGGCCTGGTACTGGAGGAAGCTGATAGTCGGGTGGTCGATGGAAAAATACTAGGTGAAATTCTCGAGAATTGTGGTAGTGAAACGAAGGTGAACTAGGGTTCAGACATGGGATTGAGTCGTGGTTGTTCTCGAAGCTATTGCGATGTCGTCGTTGGATCGGACATGATCGGTCGTGGAGGATAAGGCAGAGGATGGTCAGACGAAGCTAAAGCCTTGGTGGCGTGGATGAGGGTGGTCGGTGTGGTCGTCGACAAAGCGAGTTTGTCGAAGAAGTTGGTTCCAGGTTGGGTTCATTTAGCTCGAATTTGAAGTCATCTCAAAGTCAAAAACTATGGAAAGGGTAGTTCAGCAAATAGTTATCGTTATTATTGAACCAGACTTTGTGTTTGGACTATGGAGTTGAATATGGACGATGTTGGAATTTTGACCATTACCAAGTGTCCAAAGTGATATAGTTTTGATGAAGAGAACTTGTGTAAATAATTGTCTCTATCGGTAATAAAGTAAGGTTGGATTTTATCAAAACCGAGTAGCATATATTTGGCAATAACGTCACACCACCTATGAAGTGATGTTTGAACTTTAATATTTGAATTGTTCGATATTAATCGCCGAACAAATTTACATCTAAGAGTAACACAACTGAAACAATGAATACTTCTTTTAACAACATGATATAATTAATTTATGACTACTATAAATTAATTACATTAATTAATATTTATGAAATACTAATTATAAAATTTTCTATTTGATGTGTTGAAATATTTTAAGCAATGAATTTATGATAATTATAAACATATTGATCGATACCCAATATTAGCATGCGTTTAAATTTTGATTTAAATGCAACGAACATCGCTTGGACATAGAATTGTTATTGAGGCCTAAAGGGGGCTTGTATTTTCGGCTATGATACTAGAATAAGGGTTCGACCATATATGATATGGTTTGGTAAATTTGATTGGAAAGAAGAGTGGAAATGGTAAGACAGATATTAGGAATTGTGATCCACATTTAACTCTCCTATCTCCCTTTAAATAAGCCACTCTTTATTCATTCCTTTTTTAGACCTTTGCTCCACCGTTACCTCCAAATTTCAGCAAGAAATACCCGCTTTCAAGCCATATAATACCCAAGAACAAATCACATCAAAACATCCTGATTCGATCTTGGTGGTAAAATAATTCAGGAGCCTGCAACTCTATAACCTGGTATTCCATTCAAGGAGCCATTTCATTATTTCAAAGTACGACCTCTAGGTATTGTAAGAGGAATGGTTCTGATTTGTTAATATTATTTATTTCTTAGTAATCAATTATTCATATTTTAGTTAGATAGATCTTATCATGAATCGATATATTATTGTGTTATCACATGTCGATGGTTATATATGTAACAACCCACCTCGAAAAGGGCTAAATTTTCAATCTAGAAAAGACTCATCAAACCTTGAATCCATTCCAAAGTTGGTTATTGATTGGCAAAATTAATTTAATACACGGTGCTATCTATCTACACATCCAAAATTTCACAGCGGAAGAATAAAATATAATATTAAAATAGTACCCATTTATGGAAATCCAAATGTCAAAACCAAATAACATAATCCCATATAACAACACCAAATATTCGTGGTACAAGATCTTAAAATACATCATGTCTTAAAGGGTGCATCGAAAATATAAAAATGACATAGATAGCTAAATAACTACAACAAGTCCGTGTCTCTACCACCATCTTCGAAATGCTGCATCATCATCTATAACTTGTATTGTAATGAGGAAGGAGTCAAAACAACAACGTCTGGTGAATACAAATATCGAGCCTTACTATAGTAGTACTTTGACAGTATAATTAAATAAGAACATGTGTTACATATCCTAACTATTTGCAAGTCCTCCAATAATAAGCCTTAAGGCTTTACCAGTTCAATTTCATAACCATTACTCTTTCAACCTAACTTGTATCCATCGTCAATAATGTTCTAACTATGTAAGAGATAACACCCAAGCCGCTTATTATTTTTTTAATGTGAACTAGGCAGATTTTGATCATATAATACCACATTCATGGTCATTTCCTGTCATTTAATACCCATTCCAAAGAGGACCCCTCTCTGGTACTATTTAGCTAACATTGGACAGAATTTTTTCAAGCTGCTTAGTACTTCAAACCTAAAGCACACCCTTCCCGACATATCTTCTACCGTGCCGAACCACTAATCCCGACCATTTAATACTTCTACATAGGGAGGAGGCAGTACCTTCAACCCCGAAGCAAGTCCTTTATATTATGACCCATAACCCAACCAGGACATCTCACATTAGTTCAATTATACGTAGGTGCTAGTAGCCAGATTAGTTGGGCAGCTTTACCCTATAGAATTTGGGACCCACGTTGCATCCTCCATGGTTACTTATTATAGGTGATGTCTCGCATGAGCCCCAAAGTCACATTGCTGATATCCAGATTAGTTGGGTGACTTCTATGTGCTTTTGACTGACCTTGCATCCATATAACTTAGTCATAATTTACAGCACTCTCTTAACATATTATCACACATCTCACCTCATTCCATATCAATGCCTTATAAGAAAACTCTTATTTCGCCCTAATTAACTTCTTTTCTAAAGAGGATTTAACGATAATTAATAGCCTATTAGCTACCTAATTAATACAATATAATTATAAGTTATTTATGCCAATATATATATATATAATATAAATAGACGCCAAAAATATTTCTAAGTGTGCGAAGATTGTGCCCTAAACTAACGTTTAAGTGTCAAAACTTTAAATTTGTATAATTTCAATTCAATATCAACAAATATACCGTATATCCAATATCCACAGTTTAATCAACGGATTTGTATAAAATAGAATCCATACCAAACTTATTTTATACTAAGATAGTGGAATTAATATTAATATAAACTTGCAATCCAAATACTCAACTTCTTTGTAAAAAATTGAAAATGGAAATTTCTACTTAAATTGTGGAAATAGGAAGTGTGAATTATGATTAAAAGAATCTGTATCTTATACACCATTTCCTAATTTATTCTTTTCAAAACCCTTAATTAGATCTAAAGAAAAGAAAAGAAGTGGAATAGAATGTAAAACGTTAAAATTACAATATTTCCATAATTTCATTATTTAATATAGAATAACTGAGATTCCAACGTAAGAACCGACATTCCTCTTTAGTGGAATTTTGGGTTTTAGCATGATGTTTTCATAAAAAAATTCCCCAGAGGCATATATCAAATCATGTTATATTATATGATTACAAAAATAAGAAAGACGAAGATTTTCGCTCACAAAAAAATCTTTAGCTCTTCTGTTTGGATTTGTTTCGCTTGCATTGATCTCTTAAGAATCTCTTTGTTTAGTAATATACAATAAGAGAATTTTATATGAATTAAATTTAAAAATTTAGGGATTGGAGGAGAAAAGGATTAGAAATTCAATAATAAACATCCAAAATTACTTACCTAAAACCCTACGGTATTTTCTGAATTTTTAAAGAGAGAGACTAGTAGAGCTTCGCTTGATTCCCAAAAATAATTTATGAATAAAAGTGAGGAGACTAGGTTCTTATTTATAGCGGTTAGAAAGTAGTAGAACTATCGGATTGAAGTCAATTTAAAATAATATAATCTAAAATGTTCATGGTGTAGAAGAAACCCTAGCAGTCATACAATAATGGTCAACGTTATATGTAACGACCTAGAATTTTGGGTTATTTGAAATTGTTTATTTAATTGATTTAAATATTGGAAAGTATAATTCTATCGATATAATAGGTTGAATTTCAAATATAATGATTTATTGATAATTTAATTATTGAATTAAATAATTGAAATCGTGAAAATAATTTAAATCTTGGATTTTTGTTTGGAAAAAATAGTTTAAAGGCTTATTTAATTTCTTTTTATAAGAATGAAGTAATAAAAATATTAAATTGAATTTAAAAGCGATTCATATGATTTTCAAGATAACTCGTTTAAATTAACGAGTTAAAATAGCGATTTGGGGGCATAGTCTCGGATTTCGATCCGTAGCAGTATGTTTTTATCAGATTTCAAATTTCGTAGCATTTAGAATTATCATTTGGTCATACGGGATAAAAATGCATTGAATTTAAAATCGAAAATTCAATATAATAATTGGGTCTAAAAAGCTATCTTCTCCATATGATCGAATTAGGACTTGAAACTTGTTCCATTGCATTCGGAATAGGGAATAACATTATGAACGCCCAACGGCATGGCGATAGGGGTTTAAAATTTTAAGCTGCTTTAAACGAGATATTTGTAATTAAAATAATATATATTTACATATATTGGACTAGGCTGTCACTTTCTTTGTCACTTTCTTTCACTCAGCCACCCTATCCTATGCCTGTACAAGCCCACCCTATTTCCTGAAATGAGCCATCCTATCTCTATAAAATCACATCTTTTCCTTTCCATTCTTTTCCAAAACACAGAAGGAAAAAATGGAAAAACAATACTTCAAATTTTTTTAATTAACAATCTACTCCATGAAAAATTCCCAAACAAGTTTTAAAGTTCTTATTTCACCATGAGCTTCAATTTGATGGTCTTCTCGAGAGGTGCAGCGGCTGTTTGAGAAGCTTGACATTTTGTCAGGGCAAGGATTCAAAACTAGGGTTAACGTTTTTGGAGGGTAGAGTAGTCAACTTGCAAATTATGTATTGAAATAAGATTCATGATGCAAGGAGTGCCTCGAGTTGAGTTTTCTAGTGGTCCAATCACCTCTTGGGACGTGCATGCGAACACAGTAGCATCGGTAAGGGGAGCAGGTCGCATTTTTATATGGTAGTCTGGGAATTAATTTAGGGTATAGCCAGATCGAGAATCTTGAGGGGAGTTCATCGGCGAAATTGGTTCGTGAAACGGAGCACTGAAGCTCCGTATCATCGATGGCGTGCACGGTCGTTTTGGGTGAGCTGCGTTTCATGTACATGCAAAGAAAGGAGGAAGAAGAAGGGAGGACGGGCCGGGTACGTGCATGTTGGGCTGGGTTTTTGTGGTTGCTGGGTAATAAAATATTATATGTATGATTAAGTGTTAATTGTTTTAAAAGATTTGCATTCTTATATATTATCATATCTCGCTTGTTTCAGGTCCAATCGAGATGCGGTTGCATTGCGTTCATATCGACGAATGCGGCGCATAGGAATTAGATTGACTGAATTTAGAGCTTGTTGAATTTTCAGTTAAATTCGAACGCTTTCGAATTTAATCGAAATTGGAATGCCTTGGCGATAACAAAAAATAAAGATGAGTGTTTTATAATGCTCACAAGTACTAGAATATTTTTATGCTCATTAAATTCGAAATGGTGAAGTGATTTAAATTTATTGATTGTTGTTTGATAAATTTATTGCCATCTAAATTGTCATCGAATTAACTGTTAAAAATTAAAATTGATAGTTAAATTTGAAATAGGAATTTAATTGGTAGTAAAGCACCGATATTAATAACTATGAAATTGTTGTGAATTATAATTGATTGTTTGGATGATTGATTGCCGTTAGCACCAGAAATGGTCACTAACACCCAAAGAAAGATTTATGTAGAGAGATTAAGGAAGAAGGTAAACTAAAGCTGAGGAATAACGCAGTGGAATGCAGTAATAACTATAAGAAACAAGAACACCAAATTTATAGTGGTTCGGCGTAACTGCCTACGTTCACTTTGAGTTTAATCTTTATTTCTCTCATAGATAATTGAATACAGATATAATCCGTACACCAACCACTTGTATACAAATGCTAACTGAAAAAGAATGAGTCTTGAAAGCGACAGAGTCTCCCCGGTATTCTCGAAAAAAGGTCCATTTCACTAGCCCCTGCCCTTCTATTTATAGACGAAGATAGGCCGGTCTTCCTGCATAGGCCCAGGAACAAGGTACGTCGGCCTATAGCAGATAACTTCTGTGCATCGAACTAGTCATGCCGAACGAGGAATGCAGGTCGAGAGATGCTGAGCGACGACACCTTAACTAAATGTTAAGCGCCGATCCCCTCTTTAATATTGAATGATATTCAAGCTGGACCAAAATGCCTAGGCCGAACCGTACATCTATGCCGAGCGACACTTGTACGCCGAGTGAGGCGTCTATGACAAACGAAAATTGTATGTCGAGCGAGGCGTCTATGCCGAGAGACAATCGTATGCCAAGCGAGGCATCTATGCCGAGCGATGCTTATATGCCGAACGAGGCATTTGGGCCGAGCGATGCTACATTTGTGGTTGATATTTGGATGATTTGGATGTTTTGTTATCTTGATATATCCTGTTATCATCTTGTATATTATTTACAGTATATAAAACTATAAATTGAATTATTTCAAATAAATTAAAAAATATATTGAAATGATATATACCTATGACACTACGATTTGGGTTAAAATGATATATATTCATCCCTTAAAATTAAATTGAAATAACTGGTTCATTCGGTCATAGGATAGAAAATTATATATGGACACCGGATTTATTAAATTAAATAATTTTAAAAGTTTTGGTTTTGAAATAACTTAAATGATTTTGATTTAAAGAGATGAAAATCGAATTTATTAAGTTTGAATTAATCATCAATTTGGGTTTGAAATGTTGAAATTAATTTTGGTTAAATTTAATGATTTTTAGAATTTTGATTTGAAAATTTATTTAAATGATTTGATTTTAAGAAGATGAAAAATCGAATTTATGGAGATCGAACTATTTCGAAATTGAGCTCGGAATTGAATTATATTTAAGGATTTGGATTTCAAATTGGGTAGTGAGAGTAAATTTTATTTAAGTGTTTTGAATCGATGTTTTGAAACTCAAACTCGGAGTTGATAAAAATTAAAATGGAAATTTAAAAGTGATTTAAGTTGCAAAATTAGGAAATTTAACCAGTTTGACTTTAAAAATATTTCCAAATAAATTATTTTGATATAAACAATTTGAATATAACTTTTTAAATATTCAAATTATTCTGGATCTTCCAAACTATTTTACCATATAAACTATTTTAACCATTTAAACTATTTTTAACTATTTTAATCATTTAAACTATTTAAACTATTTTAAAACTATTCAAAATATTTTTCAAAAATTCAAACCAGTCAAGGGTGGAATGCTTATTTTTAAATCAAGGATTTAAAATACGAACTGCGTTAAATCGAAGTTACAACCCAAATGAATATTCGAATTCAAGTTGAATTGGAACTGGAATTGAGATATTAAGATGAAAATGATTTTGAAATAAATGGTATATTTTGAGTAAATATTATGATTTCGAAATGAATCCGATTTGGAAGCGAATATGATATTTTGATATCAAATACGAATTGTTTTCGAAATGTAAAAGCACCATCTGGTGTGTAAAACGACGTTTGGTTGTTAAAGAAACCGGGACTGGATATGGGCATACTCTTAGTCGATACCGGAACAACTTCAACAACTGTGTGCGTGGAGTGATGATCCAGAACAAATTAGTTGGATTTGGCGTCATTTACGGATTTGAAAAAAGGGAACGATAATGGATTAGCCTGACACTTGTGCCAATTTGAAATGACTAAAACAGGAGCCGTACTGGCCAAGTGGGTTAGCTACCCTGAACGAACGCACTTCTTCGCATTACCATCATTTACACTGTGATTGATTGGTGCACACTCTCCAATGTTATGAGAGTATTGAACATGGTGGGCGATCGTGGCTATGATTCGTTACCATCAACCGGGAAGGGTAAACTTGTAGCATCCTACCTTGGCATTACCTCAATTGCCTTGTCATACTTTTATCCCTATATGAGGCCCATACAATTTTTAGTATTTTCGTATCGCGGTGCATCCCTATCCACTGACGGTTCACTGGTGTTTTATATGCAAACTATACGACGATGCATAAAAACGCATTAAGGGGGATCAATGTAATGCCTTAACGCTAAGAAAAATAATTATTTTATTGATTAGACGTTATATATGTAGCGTATTCTACTACACAGAAATATTTTAATGGATCCTTAAGAGAAGGAAAATCATATAACATCCCCTGAGTTATTGCACGCACGTTATACACTGGATAGGAGATGTGAAATCCCTTAAACATCTCTAACGCTATTACACTCATGTTATATGCTATATCGATTTAACTTACATAAGGATATTTTAGTCCTGACTCGAGTGTTTTGTCTTTTCATTATGCTCGGGTCAGTCCTGAGTTTTTCAGCTTATCGAAGATTACTCTCTGGAGAAGGAATACGAAGATTTGGTATATTATTACTAGTGTCATCCCATCATTGTTTGTTCTGCTGCATTATTATATTTGTTTTGCTGTATATGTATAACTTTGATAAATTCTGTATAAATTATAATCAAATGTATAATAAATAGCTTCATGAACTGTTAATTTGATCATTATATTTTATCGTTCCACTACGAGATTCTATGTTTGTTTACTTCTTCTTTTCTTATTTTTCTTAATTAACATCATTGATTATCTATGTTCCCGATTGTTTAAGTCGGACATGTGTGGATTATTGTCGATTTAAATCTTCCAAAATGTGGGTCATCACATTATACCCTAGTGATCGGCCGCTACCTATCAACCGCCATAGACAACAGTCGATCAGTTGCCTTATTTACGAGCAATATCTATTGTCGTTTGATTTTTTATTTTATTTTCTAAATTAACTTTTAGTTTTAATGTTAATTTTAACGTTTACTTAAACCCCAAGTCTAGTTACTATTAATTTTTAAATTTCAAATTTTGGAATTAATTATTTGTTTGAATTTGAATCCTATTTAAAATATTTTGAATCTAAAAACTTCAAACGTCCATAATATTTTCGTTTGAGCTCCGTTTACAAAACATTTCATATGGATACTGATCTACCACGAACGTAGTAACATAACTTCTGTGGTCAAATTCTGATTTTACCAAATTTCCAATTTTAGTCTTATCTTATTTATTAGTTCATTTATTTCTTGTTAATTTTTACAGGGTGTTACATTCTCCATCCCTTAAAAATGATTTCGTCCTTGAAATTTCCAAAAGGAATGGAATAGCAATCATTCATGTTATACAACCAATTTATCTACACATCCATCCACTTAATCAAAAGTGCAATGTGATTATGTATGTAGACATACTATAGGCGAGCTTAATCCTAGCATATGTGTATGATCGTGACATATAGGCATATGTGCAAGCACATGCATAAAATTTCTGTTGGAATTGGACTAGCCCGCGGTGGAAGTTATGGGTGAATTTCAAAAAATTTACCCTATTGGATCTTTATTGGGCTTATGAAGTCTAACTGAATTAGAATATTTATAAACTTCATTTAAATAAAATTATTTATTTTATTTAAATTCAAGTATATTAAGATATGAAATTAATTTTATTTGATTTAGTTTATACATAAATGTATCATATGTGTGTGTGTGTGTGTGTGTGTGTGTGAGTGCACGTGTAATATAATAATCCGTGAAAGGTATAATATGCCCATATGCAGATGTTGGAATTTACATCGCAACGGACATATTAGCTCATTTTGTCTATCATGCATGTTGTCCAAATATGTGTATGTATATGTGTTACAACACACACACATGTATGTATAAGTATATTATATATAGGGTATGAACATAAAACATTTATATATAGATAAATATATATAGAGAAAGAGAGAGAACAATTATTAAAAATATTTATAGTTTAAAATTAACTTAGTTTTGCAAACATAATAATTTTATTATTTTAACTTGTATGTATTATGAATAAAATAATGTTTTCATCCACAAATAATTAACATAAAATAAATCTATCGATGAAAATTCAAAATTCAAAATTTTCAAAAATCTAATATCATAAAATAGAGCTTAGAAAAAATTTGAAGATTTTTCAAAGTTGAAATATTATTTTTAAAAACAAATACATTGATTTCGGCAATAATTATTTAATATAACATAATATATTATTAAAAATTCAAATCTTAAAAATTCAAATCTTGAAGATTTTGTTTTTTTTTTGGTATTTCAAAAATACTCCCGAGTCTTCTCCCATGTCTTCTCTCCCGTCACCCATTCCCATCCCCCAAACCATTCTTTCAACTGTTCACGTACTTCCTGTCTCCCACTCTTCCCGCCTTCCCTCGTCTCCCACCTCTGACCGGCCGCTTCCACCTGTTCCACCTCCGCCAGACCTAGCTGCCTCCTTACCATCCACTTCCTCTCTACCACCACCTATTGATCTTTTCCCTCCCCTGCCTCCTTGTCCTCGTCCTTCTTCTACCATTTCTCCTCCTTCTTCATCCATTCTTCCTCCTTCTTCTGTCCCGCCTATTTCGTGGTCGTCTCTTTTCACTGATAAGCCTAGGAATGCTGGGTCTTATATTCCTATTCATTTTGACATTCAGTATACTGGCACTCCTCTCTCTCCTCCTGTGGAGATCGTTAATGAAGGAATCAAATCATGGTCCGATTGTTTAGTTGGATTCTTCCTTGCTGGAACAGTTAACTTTATGGCAGTTAAAACATACCTTGAAAAGGTTTGGAAACTGAAAGGCTCATATGAGATATATTTTGACAAGATTAATTACTACTTTAGATTCTCCAATGAAGAAGACAAGCTAACAATATTAAAGAAAGACCCTCTCTTCATTCGTGGTCAAATGTTTATCATATCGAAATGGAATCCGTCCTTTGCTTCTGCTCATGCTGCAGTTAGAACTGTTCCTGTTTGGGTTCATCTTCATCGAATCCCTATTCTAACCTGGACTCTACTTGGCATCAATTGGTTGGCATGCCATATTGGAAGATTAATATGCTTTGATGAAAATACGGAGAAACTGAAAATATTTGAGTATGCAAAATGTCTAATTGAAATTACTCCAGATAGAGAACTGCCCGATTGTTTATCTGTTGGTGATGGTTCATGTCCTGATATACTTATTGATTATGCATGGAAGCCACTTATTTGTACGCATTGTAAAATATTTGGACATGCAACAGTGGATTGTGAAAAGTGTAATTCCAATGGTAATGCTGAAGAAAAGGCTAGTAAGGGATCACATGAGCAAGTTGTGAATGGTGACAAGAACATGATCAAGTCTGGTCCAACATTATTGCAAAAAAAGGGATCGCAGTTAAAGGGTAAAAGGAAAATTAAACCCTTTCAGAAAATGTGGAAAAGAGTAAATAAAGATGATACTGTGAATGCTTCGAGTCATTTTATTAAGTTGGGGCAATAGGTTTCGAGTCAGGCTGGTGTGGATCTTGCCGTTTCTTTCCAAGTGTCGAAGACAGTTGAAATAGATAATGATACAAATAACAGTAATGATCCAAATTCATCCCAGGCTGCATTGATGGTGGTTGATACTTCTCATCAGTCTATTCCTGGTAATATTGCACATAATGCTGAAACAACTGCTGATGCTATTGGATTGCTTCCTCTTCCTAATCTTATTCCTCCCAGTATTTCTATTTCAAGGCCTGTTGATGATCTTTTACTATCAACTGATGGTATATCTACCCATAACAACTTTTCAATTCTTCAAAGTTTATCTGAAGACTGTGAAGAGGAAACTGATGGCTTACTTTCTCTTGATGATCATAATATCATATCAAAAAGCAATCAAATAACTTCTTTATCTGTTGCTTCCATCAACAACCTGAACGTGCACAATGATATGCATAGTGCTATACAATCTTCTGCACAACTTACTGTCCTATCTCAAATCACTCTTAATCAATCCCTTTCCAATTCCCCTTATTCATCTCTATCTCTGCCAAATCAAGTATTTTCAGACATCATCCCTATCCAAACAAACAATCCATCTATGTCTCCTCCCTCCTTACATTCATTTCCTGAAAGTACAATCTCATCCTCCCAAAGTAAAAGGGGCAGGCCTAGGAAATCATTCAAAAATCAAATGACCTAGACAAGGGAATTCAATACTCCATTGACCAAATATCCCCATCAATGCCAATCGCAACTGACCTTAACACTTCTTCCTCTGGTGTTAGAACCAGAGCCCACTCACAATCTCTTTTATGATTGATAGAATTTCATTCTGGAACATAAGGGGGGCTCACTCCTTATCAAAACAACTGGAAATTAAAAACTTCATCTCTTCCTTCAAAATTCAAATAATGGCTATTGCAGAAACAAAATTAAATCATATCAAAACACTCAAAGCATCTCAACTCATTAATAGTAACTGGAATTCTATTCACAATCTCTCTCAAGCTCCTTATGGCAGATTGCTTATTCTTTGGAACCCTGCTATTTTCTCTATCACCCCCTTATGTGTTCATAGACAATATATTCACACTGTGATAACCCACATCCATACATCCACCATCTTCCACATGACCTTTATATATGCTGAAAACAATTGTTTGCACAGACAATCTTTCCTTGACTCTCTTCCCTCACTTCAGTCAACTACTATACCTTGGCTATGTGTTGGAGATTGGAATTGTATGCAATCTTCGGCTGACAAGTTTGGGGGTTCTCCTCTTACTTATCAACAGACTAGACCCCTCAACCAGGCTATTTTTGACTCTAATCTCCTTCCTATTACTGCCAGTGGTTGTCCCTATACTTGGAATAACTCCAGCAAAACTGGCAAGCTCACCTTCTGTAATCTTGACAGATCATATCAAAACTTTTCATCTGTTCTTGTTCGGCCTAAACTCCACTGCATCATTCATCCACCATCTCTATCTGACCATTCTCCCCTTATCTTAGACTGGGGAAAAGCATATGAGAGAAGACTCCCCTCATTTTCATTTTTTAATAACTGGACTATGCACCAGGATTTTATGAAAATTGTTACTAACTGTTGGTCTATTAAAGTTTATGGTAATCCTATGTACATTTTACAGGCTAAACTCAAGCATTTAAAAGATACTCTCAGGCCTTGGGCTAAAGTCAACTTTGGAAATGGTAATAGTCTATCTCATGCTGTTAGAATTAATTTACATAAAGTGCAACATGATATTCAGGCTTGTATGGATCAGTCTCTGCTAGCTAACCTTGTAACGCAGGAGAAAACTTTAATCAATCTCCTTGCCAAAACTCTTGTGGAAGAAAATAAAATGGCGTACCAAAAGGCAAGAATCATGTGGACATGTAACGGTGACAAAAACTCTATTGTTTTCCATGAATCTTTGAGAAGCAATCGTACTGTTGCGAATTTTTCTAACCTCCTTGATAAAAATGGTGTTCTATGTTCTACTCCTGATGATGTTCATGATGGTTTTCTGGATTATGTCATTGATATGCTAGCTCCCCCTATCAACCATCATATCAACAGACATCTATTTGATAACATCTCTATTCCAGCCTTATCTCAACAGGCATCTAATTTTCTTATTCAAGAAATTACTGCAGAGGAAATAAAAGATAATATATTTGCTATGAATGCAACTAGTTCCGCTGGACCAGATGGATTCAATGCCCACTTTTACAAATTTGCTTGGCCTGTTATTGGCCCTGATGTGATTAAAGCAATTAAGAACTTTTTCAAGCACAATAAAATGATTTATGGAATTAATTCTACCAAGATTACTCTCATTCCAAAAACGAACCAACCTTCTTCTGTTACTCAATTCAGACCCATAGCTTGCTGCAATGTTATTTATAAGTGCATCTCTAAGATTATGGCCACTAGAATGATGACTGTTATCCCTGATATAATTTCTTCCAGTCAGAGTGCTTCCATCTAGAGACATCACTGACAACATTTTTCTTGCTGCTGAATTGCCGAAAGGATATGATAGGCTAAATATTTCAAAAAGATGTGTGCTCAAATTTGACATTCAAAAGGCATATGATACTCTCCAATGGAAGTCTATTATCTACATCCTTTACAGGATGAACTTCCCTATACCATTCCTTTCTTGGATATACACATGTATTTCCACTGTTAAATACTCTCTGAGTTTTAATGGCGAATTATTTGGTTACTTCCATGGTTCTAGGGGTATACGACAGGGAGACCCCTTGTCTCCATACATTTTCGTTTGTGTCATGCAATTGTTCACTTCTCTCACCAATAAGTTCTTGGCTTTGAAGCTTATTGAATATCACCCCTTATGCAAAAATTCTGGAATCTCCTCATTACAATTTGCTGATGACCTTCTTTTATTCACGAAACCTACAATCAAATCTATACAGCGAGTTCTTCACATTTTGGATGATTTCAAATGTCTTACTGGTCTCAGCATTAACTACAACAAATCCAAGATTAGGATTGCTGGCATCTCTGAATATGAAAAAAGCCAAATATACAGTTTGTCTGGTCTCAATCCCATTCATCATAATGATGACTACCTAGGAGCTCAGATGTTTTCATCAAAAGTCAAGACCAGCCAATGTCTCAAACTTTATGAAAAAATTACTGCCAAAATTTCTTCATGGCCAATCTCTAAATGCTCTATGGCTGGTAGGCTTGTGATTGTCAAATCCATAGCCACCTCCATGTGCCTTTACTATGCTAGAATATTCATTTTGCCTGCCAAATTAATCTCCATGATTAACTCTGCCCTTAACCACTTTCTCTGGCATGGCAGTCCATTTTCCAAGAAGCCTATTCCTATTGCATTCAGGAAGATTTGCTCTCCTCTTAAGTTTGGAGGACTTGGGATCATGAACATTAAACAATGGAATTGGGCGGCAATTTCGAGACGTATTGATACAATTTTCAAATTTGATAATAATTTATGGGCTTCATGGGTGAGGTGCAATTTAATAAAAAACAATCATTTTTGGACTATGCCTATTCCTATGGATTGCAGTTGGTCATGGAGGAACATTTTAAGAATAAGGGGGGTTTTTATTCACATTTTTCAGGTTGGTTTATTTCATATGAATAAAATTTCTTTCTGGTTTGATCCCTGGTCGGATCAGGGATTCATTCTTGCGGATGTGATTGGTTACAACATCAGAGTCATGACTGGTATCACTGAACATGCTTCTGTTTCATCGGTTTGGTCTGAAGGTAAGTTGCTTCTGCCTTCATCTAGCTCCTCCACTGTCCGTGCCTGCTTGGATAAAATCCATGCAAATTCATCATTTAGTACTGACTATCATGCTGCCTGGTGTCATAAACCTCATCAAATTTGTGTGGTCTACTCCAATATGCAACCCCATGCTCATGTTGCTTTGTTTCCATGGCATTCTAGAGTGTGGAAACATGGATCTATTCCTAGAGAGAATCTGCTGCTCTGGAAGATAATTAACAATGGACTTCACACGCTGGATAAAGTTAAAATGATGGGTACTGTTCTGGATGATACTTGCCTTCTGTGCAACAACTCTAAGGAAACTATACACCACCTGTTTTTCGAATGTGATTATTCTTATTTCATTTGGAGTTACTGCAAGCAGATGATTAATTTACGAAACTCGATCAGAGACTCTGCTATGGAATGGTTTAGCATCTTCAAGGCTACCAGATGGAAATCACGGAAAAGTTTGATGCTGCTGCGAGTTTTGAAAAACTGTTTGACTGTTATTTGGATGGAGAGGAATAATAGAGTGTTTTTTAGTGTGTCTACACCAAAGCATATACTTGTCAACTCCATCCGTAGTAATCTTAGCGGATAGTGTTTTAGTTGTTGTATTTTCTTTCTTCTGATCTACTGGTTTGCCATAGATCGTTGTATTTCTTTTTTCTAATATATGGTAGGGGCCATTTAACCCTGCTGGCTCTGCCAAAAAAAAATTCTAGGATCATGAATGAAAGGTTACGAAATTTTTTAAGAATTTTTCAATTTAATTATTATTTTTAATAAATCATAAACAGTTTTTTTGAAACAATATTGATTATTAAAAATAATAAACTTTATTGGAAAATTGCTAAAAAATTTCTATATGTTTCTGAAAGGATATAATATTTTTTTTAAATATAAAATTAAGTTTTTAATGTAATAATTATTTTATATATAATAAATAATTCAAAATTTAATAAATGTTCATTTAAAAATATGAATATATGTATGATAACTAAATTTCGAATTTTTAATTCATATTATATATAAATAAGTGTACTAAATTTTTTAATCATATATATCTTATATATGCATATTTGCTATTATGAGGCAAAAATATACATTAATATTTATATATATATATATATATATATATATATATTAAAAAAATATAAAACAATTATTAATGGAAAAAATTGATTTTGAATAGTAAACAACATTTGTCTATACATAAATCAAATAGTATAATAAACAAATTATGCACATAACTAAACTTATTTGTGACAACTACATCTACTTACAACAATATCACCTAACTAAACATATAGTAGCAATATATTTAAACAGATATGAAATTACTCATTATAGGATCATAGAATATAATTTAATTACTGTAATATAAATTACAATGACCAATTTAATGATGCCTTTGAATCCACATTGAAGTAATGACTTCCATCCCTTTTACTGTTCTTGATTCATCAGATTGCAAGTCCGTAATCACCGACATCTAACCATCGAATAGTATTACTTTAGTTCAAAACATATTTGAGAATCTGAAGTGGATTGAGAGCTATGTTTTAACCAGCAATGTAGAATGTAATGGTGGCCAAAAAGCGTTCGTCATTATTTTTAGAGATACATATATATAGGGTTGACAAGAGAGAAAGGAGGAAAACATTTTTGCCCATTCTCACTTGATCTCATCCCATTATCTCCAAGCCAATTCCCTATATTTTGGCCACCCCTAGACCTTAACTGAAATTTTGTAGCCCTAATGACGGGCCCTAAACCTATCCAAGCCCAAGCCAAAATACTATGCAATTAAATTAAATTTAATCGCTTGTCGATATTGTATCGATCGATATATTTATTTTATAATTGTTATAAATATATATAACATTATTTCTTTCACAAATCATATTCAAATTTTATAATTAATATTGCATAAATATTAATTAATTTAATTAAGTTATAACAATTATAAACTAATTAAATCGTTCGGTCTAGAGGAAATTCATCATTTCGGCTATATAACTCTTCGGTGTAAATTTGGTCAGCGATTAACATCAAACTATTATATTGTTAACGTTCACACGTCACTTAGCATGTGGTGTAACATTATGACCAAATTTTTCGTTTACTCATTTTTGGTAAAATCCAATTTTAGTTTAATAAGCGTTACCCGGTTGTGACATTTGTTAACACCAATTTTCTTCATCAAAACTATATCACTTTGGACTTATGGAATTTGGTAATGGTCAAAATTCAGCCTCATCCACATTCAACTTTATAGTCCAAATACAAAGTCCTTGGTTCAAAAATAACAATCATTATTAACCGAAATGCTCTGGCCAGAGACTTTGACTTTAAGTTGACTTTAGTTGACTGTGATACTAACTGCATATAACCAAGGAGACGAATTCTCTCTTGAATAGTACTTCACTTCTAATACTTTCACTCGACCCAACTATAGTCACTCGATGGATGTCATGCCATGATTTGGCTATAATCATAGCAGAGCTTTCATATTGAAGATTCACATTATTCTCAAGTCGAGAGAACTGTGTAAATCAGTCACATCGATATTTTCTATTTGACCTTAGTTATATTAACCAACAAAAAAAGATCGAGTGGGTCGTTCCATAGTTATCTAATAACTATTAGTACGTAACCCCTAGGTGCCTCCAGCAGTCACGAATAATACACTGCCTAACATTTGGAGAGCATTACGTACTCCAGTCTTAATAGATACATCGTTATCCAGTCTAGATGCATCTTGAATAGTAATATTTAAAATGGTATATTAGTTTAATTGTGATAAATTACTCGCGGTTATAACACTTCGTAACTACTATCACAAAATATACCATTTATGATTTTTCTATTAAATACACTTTTAATTAAGTTAATCAATTAATAAAATCACATTATATCAAGTGTATAATAGGAAGAAAATACCTTTTATTTCAAACAAGATTGGTCAATGAGTTAGATATATGTAACAAATCCCTAGGGCATACCTCTAACTCTATCAATCTTCCACTTGCACTTAGGGTCAATTATGGAATCTAATTCCAACTTCTCCAATAAGCTTTCTTGAAACCAATTAGGTCATTCCCTTAGTGGATCGGTATGCTATTATGTTTTAATTATCTACTTTGTTTATTAACTCTCTTTGACATTGATAAACTACCTTTATCATGTCGAATGATTCGAAGTATGTCTTTTGACTTCTAGTGAGCTTTAAGTTCTATAATGACCAATTTCATGACATTGTTATCTTATAACTATATTATGGGATTCTCAATATTTGGAATCACCTTTGGCTCAATTGTAAATTTGTGCATTTATATCTATATACATTGGTTAATTGTATCATGATTCAAGTTAATGTTCTCAACATTTCGTTGAATCGACCACAACCACTTTAATTTTGAAACATTTTCTAATTAAAGATTTTAACTTGAATTTTATCATTGACATGTTATACTCAATATCACTTATAAAAGTTTGTGTCCACACTTTCCATCATAAGGAGTTTGTTGTTTATATAAACAATTCTCTATTATTTCATAAATATGCGAGAACACCTCAAACAACCATTTAGTGATATCAATTTGGATCTTATATTTTGTCTATGTATCAAATACATAAACAAAACATAATATCATACACAATATAACCTGTTTGATAATTCCTATTTCTAATGCATAAGGAATCCAACTTACATGTTCTCTTTTTAATAGGGTGCCCTTGTATATCTTTTTGTGGCAATCCTTATATGTTTTATACTCACCATAATAGACATCATTTACAATCCAAATCGAGTATTAAAACAACTAAAGTTGATTTTAATGCAAGCATATTGTTAAAATTTACAATGTGTTGTTTACTTATAGTTTAGAAATATCAATGTACCTTTTAACATTCTTTCTTATGAACACACACTTCCTCTGCACTTTGATTGAAAATCAAACTATTTGATATTTCTATCAAAATACATATCCAATCTTGATGCTTATAAAATGATTTCCTGGATCATATTAAAAGACTCACAAACCCAGTATCGCTCACACTGACTTTGAGGCATTTTTGGTTAATATGTGTAAACGACTTACTCTAAATCATTATTTAGAATTTTTTGTTTTAATACATAAGTACCAAACACTAAGTCTTATCAAGCGATAATTTTGTGAGTGAATCTGAATTGACTTGAGCATATTGAATGCTGAATTTGTTATGCTAATTTCAACAATTGAAATTTGCGATATTATCCTTATCAACATTGCTCATTTAATTTCAACCACATTAGTCTTTCCAATAAATACATAATCTCGGCCGATGGATCACATCTCTTTGGTTATGCCCACCAAAATCATATTTTGATAGCATACTTGGAATTCTTTCAGGTCTGCGTATCATACAATATAAAGTCAATAATCAGAATAGTTTAATTGAACAATCGAGGGTAATGTATATTTTAAACACTAATAAGAAACTCATAGTTTCTCATCGATGTACGAGAACACTTATTAGACATTCTAACGCTATGTGTTCATTTATGTTAGTTAATTTCACTTCATATCATATAATAGTTCCATCTATGGATCAGATCCAATTCTATTTGACTACCAAAAATTTCTCAAAGAAATTCCTTCATAATGAAGTTGATATATCTTGGGACAATAATTATTTCTTAGTGCAAATAGAATAGTATTCATAAATGCTTTATGAACCTTTTTATTTATAAAAACAATTTTAGTTTACAAAATTTATGTTCAAAACATAAATATGTCATTTGATGACAGGCCTTTCCAAAAAACTTTTTGGAGATTCATACGAGAACCCTCATGAACAATTATTACGTGTAATCTTTTGACTCGTACAACCTGCCAACTCGTAGGCCTAGGATATATTGGGATTTTTTACAAACCCTTATCTTGTATGATTTCGTAAACTATTGTTAATTGAAATAATACAAATCTTGTGTGATATTCTTAAGTACATGAACTTATAGAAAGAAACTAACTCAACTTCACTCACAATTAATCGTAAATTGTCCAACAATGTCTGATTACTCCTTATCGATGCATCATTATGTGTCACATGGAGGAGTAACTTTTGAGATTCAATCTATATTCATTTTTAGGTACATTTGGAACTCTTTCCAATATACTCACTTATTCGGCCAAATAAAATCATGTTATTCTATTGCATGTTATTTTATTTACTTCTCTTTTATATTCTATGATTTTATCATAAAATTACTATGTGTGTATCTAATACACATGTTCATGTTGGTAATAAATCATCAATGAATATAACAAAGTCGGGGAACCCTTTTAGTATTAATAGCCTTATGATTGCATACATCAATATGTATTAATTCAAAGAGTTCATCAACTCTTATGATGCTCCAACTAAATGGGTGCATAGCCATTAATTGTTTGAGATATAATTAACTGGTATCATATGATTCATAATCATATAGTAAAATTATTTCTCAAAACTACGGCTTAGTCTATAATTCCAAAACAACTGTAAATATTATTAGATACATATGTATTTTTGTTGCATCACTATTACTATGAAAAAAAATTCCATAATATAGTTCTATTTCACAATGAATATTCATAATACTCGTATTAAAATATAGTTATATCTATTTTCCAATTAATACCAAAAATAAACATTATTTCACAAATAATGTTCATTATATTTTACGAAAACAATTTTCGAAAATTGATGCAATCATTAGGTGCTATATGGCATGCTCCCACTATTTCTGCCATTACTATAATAGAGTACTAAATTTAGAGGTCCACATTCACTTAATACTGTTAATATTATTTACTTATTTCATATGCTACAACTAGTTTACAGTGGAGGGTTCTTTGATCAAATATCTTGAACTCAAAGAAATAAATATTATGGAAACCAATTTTCTATATGAAAATACATTTCGGAATAAAAATAATATTTCATATTCCAATATTAAGTATCAATTAGTATTACAATTATTGTTTCCTATGTTTCTCTGTGAAAAAGTAGTGACTATTCATTCTCTTCATTCCAACTTTACCTTAAATTACATCTATTCTTATACATTTGTTTTTCTTTCAAATGATCAAACTATTCAAAACAAAACCTTACTATAACATCTTAACAAACCTTTTACAAAAGCACATCCGATTATTCTTAACATTTAAACCGTCAAATATGTTACACTTTATGTAAATCGATGAAGATGACATTTCAACGATCGAGTTCTTAGATTTATTTCGTAGTTTGTAGTCTTGTTTTACATAAACATAATATGATCTTTTTGCAATCATTCAAGTTGTATACATGATATTAAAATACTGTTTATTGGCTTACTTTGAATGAACTAACTTCGTTGAAATATTATATCCCACAAACTATGACTGTTCACCATGTAACATTTATATGTGAAAGTACATGGATCAAATATCCATAGTCTTGAATTGCATTTAAAGTTCAAAAACTCATAAAATGCAATGTATGGTCTAAACCAAATAAACATATAAGTGACAAACTTATGAATGTATTAAGTAGTTGAAATTAGGCACTTGCATGGGTATATAAACATTATATAACATGCAATTAGAATTATTAGTATGTATATATTATATTTCTATTTATCAACTTTCAATTCAGTTTGTTTACATATGTTAATTGACAAATGTTTTATCAATTATATTAAATGCACAAATTTATCATTGTAGATAATTATAACATTATATAGCATATGTTTTTACAATACTAGAAAGGTTAAATGTAACCATTTCATTTTTATAATAAGGCTCTCACTAGTCTTTTATGTTTCTCCAAATCCTAAGATGAAACATAGAAGTCTTACAACTTCACTAGTGGGTGTTAGGACTCATTTGTTTTGGTATTTTGACCTTAAGTTTTCTCAACAAATAATAGCCCCATAAATGATGGATAACTCCTTATCAGTTGTATCATATACAACTCTAACCCATTTTTCCTTGTTTTAATCTCATTTCAACTTTGAGTTTACTCAACAAATCGAAAGAGATTATTCACCCATACCTACCATATCGTGATTGCATAAGTATAATATATGTACCTTGAGTTTTCTCAACAAATACATATAGTTATCTTATCTCATCTGCTCAATAAATTAATAATACTACGCAATAACATCCCTAGCTTGAGATTTCTCGACAAACAAAGGTGCATGTAAGTAATTTATTAATATATACAGGTAGAGGACAGCATTATATTATAGATTCACAATCTTCAATGTATATATTGAGTGATATTAATTTATAGAATAATATATTTCTTATCAAACCCCCATCGATTCAAGTGTCAGACACATCAGAAATCACGGTATATGTACATTTACATATATATTTATTTCTCAAGTCTATTTGGGTTTCTTTAATGTTCCACATTTAGTTTATATACATACTTATATAACTTTTATATTTCATGTTACTTATATGATAGTTTTACGTGTAATATATCATTAATTAAAACTTATCTAATTAATTTTAATCAATTAATTCTTTAATTAATTTCAAATTAGTATTCCAATATAACATTTATACTGGACATATCTACTATAACCTTTATAGTGTAACACACATATATCATATATATGTGTTTTTATTTAATTAATTAAACTTTAATTAATTTATTCAATTTATTCAATTAAACAATTTTTATTGTAATTTATTAATTTCAAAATTTGTCTTATATTACTTATGTTATCTTAAATATTTTAAAATAACATAACGTATATGAACATATTTAATACATGCATATATGCATTAAATAATTAACATATTTAATTTATTTATTTTATTAATCTTATTAATAAATTTGATATTTGAAATTATTATACAATATTTTCAAACATTTTGAAAACCTATGTAGTATTATAATTTTTTCTAATAAACATGTTTTATTTTAAATTTAACTATTAAATTTAAAATCCTTAACATTAATTTTCAAAATGATTTTGAAAATTAGCCTAAGCCCAAATTAAGTTGGGCTTTTCTATCAGGAGCAACCTTTGGACTCACTTCACCTTTCGGGCCAGGCCGGTAACTAGGTAGGATAGGGTACTTGATTACCCAATTTCAATCCTAGACATTACCTTTTTAGACACCGTACAAAGTGGGAAAGCTTATTTATTTTGCCCCAATATGACTAATTTAAACCGCATGAGCTATTGGGCTCTGATACCATTATTGGAACTGGACCAGCTCACAGCGGAAGTTATGAGTGAATTTCAAAAAATTTACCCTATTGGTATTGGACCTATGAAGTCTAACTGAATTCGAATATTTCTAAATTTCATTTAAATAAAATCATTTATTTTAATTAAATTCAAATATATTAAGACATGAAATTAATTTTATTTGATTTATTTTATACATAAATGTATCATATACATATATATGCGAGTGCATGTGTAACATAATAATGCGTGAAAGGTAGAATGTACTCATATGTAGATGTTGAGATTTACATCGCAATGGACATATTAGCTCATTTTGTATGTCATGTATGTTGTCCAAATATGTGCATGTATATATGTTACAAAACACACACGCGCACGCACACACATATACACACATGTATGTATAAATATATTATATATAATATATTAACATAAAACATTTATATATATATATATATATAAAGAGAGATAACGATTATTAAATATATATATATATATAATTCAAAATTAACTTAGTTTTGCAAATATAATAATTTTAGTATTTTAATTTGTATGTATTATGAATAAAATAATGTTTTCATCCATAAATAATTAACATAAAATAATCTATTAGTGAAAATCCAAATTTTCGAATTTTCAAAAATCTATGATCATAAAATAGAGCTTAGATTCAAAGTGGAAATATTATTTTTAAAAACAAATACATTGATTTTGGCAATAATTATTTAATATAAAATAATATACAATTAAAAATTCAAATTTTAAAATTTCAGAAATTCTAGGATCATGAATGAAAGGTTACAAATTTTTTTAAAGAATTTTCAATTAAATTATTATTTTTAATAAATCATAAATAGTTTTTCCAAAATAATATTAATTATTAAAAATAATAAACTTTATTGAAAAATTCCTAAATTTTTTCTATATATTTCTTGAACGGTATAATATTTTTAAAAAGTGTAAAATTGAATTTTTAATATTATAATTATTGTATATATAATAAACAATTCAAAATTCAATAAATGTTAATTTAAAAATATGAATATATGTATGATAATTAATTTTTGAATTTTTAAATTCATATTATATATAAATATATTTACTAAATTTTTTAAATCATATATATATATATATATATATATCTTATATATGCATATACGCTATTGTGAGGGAGAAATATACATTGATATATATATATATATATATATATATATATATATATATATATATGAATTTATTAAAAAAAATATAAAAAAATTATTAATGACAAAATTGATTTTGTACAGTAAACAGAATTTGTCTATACTTAAATCAAATAGTATAATAAACAAATTATGCACATGACCAAACTCATTTTTGACAACTACATCTGCTTACAAAATCTCACCTAACTAAACTTATAATAGCAATATATTTAAACAGATATAAAATTGCTCATTATAGGATAATAGTATATAATTTAATTAGTGTAATATGAATTAAAATTACCAATTTAATGATGCCTTTGAATCCACGTTGAAGCAACGACTTCCCTTACTTTTAATGTTCTTGATTCATCAAATTGCAAGTCCGGAATCATCGACCTCTAACTATCGAATAATATTACGTTAATTTGAAATATATTTGAGAATTTTGGAGTGGATTGAGAGCTATGTTTTAACTTTTAATTATGTTAATTAATTAATATAACCATATTATATGAAGTATATAATGGGAAGAAAATACCTTTTATTTCGAACAAGATTGGTCAATGAGTTTGATATATGTAACAATTTACATAATTGCCCCTAGGGCATACCTCTAACATATCAATTTCTACATGAATGTAAAAATGACAATGAAAAGTGTGGCAATCATATCCTGCTATCCAATCTAGCAATTATAATGCAACTAAAACCTAATTTGGAGGGAGAAAGTTTGCTAGGGAAAAGCTTAGGATGAGATGTCCTCATGCTTTCCGTTGGATATTCCCTCTATTGTACTCGAACTGGCCTAATTTTTTTTATTGTGGAGCTTTCGAATTTCATGCTCCATAATGTATGCGGTGGCATGGGATGCTATTGGCTCCTTCTGAACGTCCCCCAACTGATCAGGTTCTACCCTAAAAGCTATGCTATGAAGGCATTTCCTCAAGTGTGAAACGTGAAAAACGTTGTAGACTCCAGTTAATTTATATAGTAGCTCCACGCAGTAAGCAAGTTTTCCTATTCTTTCCAAAATTCGAAAAGGCCCAACAAATTTTGGTGCCAACTTTCTGACTTCCAAATCTCACGACTTTTATAAGATGGAAACTTTGGTAAACACTGTGTCTCTGACCTTGAACTCCGACTCCTTTCTTCCCTTGTCCGCATAGGATTTCTAGCAGTCTTGAGCAATCTTCATACAATGTCTAATAAAACTACCTTTTTTGAAGTCCCGCGAATTAAATTTGGTTCGAGTAGGATTTTGTCGGTGGTTTCTCACTAACAAATTGATGATTTGCATAGCCTCCCATAAAGCACTTCATAAGTTGCCATACCTATTATCTCTTGGTGACTATTATGATAAGAGAATTCGACTAAAGGTAAGTGTTGCTCTCAGTGTCCTCCGAAGTCCATAATTCAAGCTCTCAACAAATCTTCCAAGATCATATTCACTCTTCCGTTTTGGCCATCTGTCTATGAGTAGTAAGAAACACTAAGATTCAACGAAGTTCCTAAAGCTACCTGAATTCTCCTCTGAAATACACTAGTAAATAATGGGTCCCTTGTAACGACCCGGAATTTTCGATTCCGAAAACTCCAGATAGTTAGGAAAAGAAAAAAAGAGATCGAAGAAAAGAAGAAACAGAAACACGAACATCTCACTTTCGCAGCAGATAAAATATAATATCAAATAATATTCTTTACACAAAGAAAGCTGAATCAGTCAATTACATTTTAATACATCAGAGTTACAATATTTCACAATCACTGGGCAATTAAAATAACTTGTCCTAGAAATACAAACAATATATCATAGCGGAATACACTCCATACTTTCCTACCATCTAGCTCACCTCCTGAGCTCCTAAATGTCCTTACCTGAAAATCTGTAATAGTCAGTCTGACCCGAGCATTACATCAAAATAACACCCGGGTCAGTCTGGAAACTAGCGTGAGTAAACCCATATAATATGAAATACCAAGCTATAACTTAAGTGAATTACCTGGGTAACTCGTACCTTTTACGAGTTATTACTTAATAGTCAAACATTTATCCCACACAACAGTTCACCGGTTAAATGTCCATGTTACTTAATCTATTCCATTCCAGCCTATTTACTTCTAACCAAACTATAAAGGATTACTGTAAATTACTAATCGAAGTGGTTTCGGGTATTTGCTGATACCTGATTCCGGTCTCTTTAAGTTCAATATTATCTTTAATCACAGTTTAAATGGATACTAACCAACTATAATTCCAGGTATAATAGTCACATAGAAAATCAATTATCGCTAGACAACTCACAATATCCCAGTTCACTCATCAAAGCATTTCACAATACATCACAATTCCATATCAAAGTTATCACATAATCCAAGTCACCTAATAACACCCAACCATCCATAAGCAAGATTGATTGATTCATAATTAATTTTATCAATGTCCAATTAGATTAATTACCCTCTTAAATTTCTTGGATTACCAAAATCCTGTTTACCTAATATTAATTAATTACAACCCAATTAACTAATCATTCTATAATCATCAATCTTAATTAATCATCCTTGATTAATTATTATTTAATTACATTAAGTAATTAATCTTTAATTACTACATAGATTAATTAGACTTAACCATTCACATTAACTTTTAATTAATATCCTAAATTAATTAATCACATTAATGATTCTCTAATCACTTAATTAAAGTAATTACTTAAGAATTAATCACTTAACCCTGCTTAATCAATCATTAATTAATCACAAACCATTTAATTAATTTATCATTCCTTGATTACCTTATAAAGCAATTATTAATTGATCTTTAATTACCTAATTAATTTTTCTTAATTATTAATTAATAAACCTTAATCATTTATTAATTAAAATTAATTAATTAGGATCAAAAAAACCCTTAACTGTTAATTAATTAATACTTAATCCTTAATTAATTAAATTAATTAATTATACTTAAATTACTTTATTAACTTAATTAATCTCAAATCGTTAAAACCTTAATTAACTTTTAAGGTAAATCATTATCTTTATAATTACCCAATTATCATTATCATAGAAATTTTTAAACATTTTTCTTAACAAAGTAATTAATGGTTAACTTGTAACCCTTAATTATAAATTATAAAAATTAATTAAATCAATTAATTACTCTTAATTAACTTCTTAATTAATCTTTATTCATTATTAATTAAATTAATTAATCATATCTGATTTACTTAATTAATTTAATTAATATTAAGATATTAAAAAGCTTTTTAAAACTTTTAAAAATTTCCTTTAATATCTGCTTCAGTTTGAACCCGAGTATCACTCGATCCATTCCAAGTTCCATTTCTTTTTCTTAACTTTTCAAAAATTTAATTTTAATTTAAAAACCCTGTAACAACTAAACTGTTAACATGTTTACATTCCAGAGCTACTCGAGTTTCCACTCGAGTCACCAACTAAAAAACACGGTACATCCTTCGAGTTAACTTTCAACACAACCACCACAATTCCATTGACACCAAAACTAAACCATGCACATGCACCAGCGCCGGAATCATCTCCGACCTCAGACGAACCTTCTGGCACGTCACCTTACGTCACATCAACCCACTTCGATCATCAAAACATTAGTACGTGCCTCAAATTGAAATCAAACCACTCAGATGAAATAGGAAACCCATTACCATGGCCAAAGCTCTCGAACTCACATCTCCGACCACTAGACATCACGCCACCATGGTCACATCACCTTCGATCATCCACGAAGCCATCCCTAAAGTCCCATTGAACTCGATGGGCCAGAGAAGTAGTAGTGATCCCATTTTCCCAGTTCGACCAATTTAGGCTTGAAATCTACATCAGCTCGCCGCCGACGCCATGACTATCTGGCGCTCCACCAGCCATTTTTGCCGTACTTCCTGATCCTTCCTCTACCTCCAACCAAGATCTCGATCACCCTAGACCTTGTGGCCATCACAAATCACCCAAAATCCCAATTCCAGACATCACCAAATTACACATTCAATACTTCATTAAAAGTTGTGATTTTTGTTTTAAAAACCCTAACTTTCAATGATGGTTCAAGATATATACTTGAATCAATACAATTTAACATTTGATTTTATCATATATTTTAGATTTATACTGTATTATCTTGGTTCCAGTAAATTTTCAAACTTAAAATAGTTGAACTTGTTATTAAAAGCTAGATGATGTTTAAACTAAACAAACTTGTTTGAAAATCAATGCTTCAAAGTGATTAGATAGGGAGTTTTGAATTTTAGTTCATTTTTAAATCTTTGTAATCTTGAAAAACAGAGAGGCACAGATAAACTAGACATGCATACTCAAATACATTCATATACACAGAGGCGCTACTTATATAAACTTATACATGCAGAGCATCATCACAGAATTTCACAAGCAACCATTATTTTCCTACTTAAACTTTTTAATTTAAAAGTTTACTTACTATTTTTTAAAAGCAAGGAGCTTGTATATTTGAAAACAGGAAGGCTTGCAACCAGATTTTACTTGAAAACTTGTATTTGCAGAAGTAAATGCCTTGATTTCTTTTAAAACTGAAAGGCTTTGTTGACTAAGATGATTCAAACTTTGATTGATGCAATTTGCATTTGAAGATGTTACAAGCTTTTCAAACTGCTTATAAGGTTTGCTTTGAAAATTGATTATATGCTTAAATGACAGGGCTTTGATTTCAGGTTGCTAATTTGATTATTGGCTTGAAAATAAAACAGCTACAGGTTTGATGATTTTCTAGTTTGCATTTGTTTTTGAGGAGAAGATTACAGACTTTTGGTTTAGTTTGTGTAATATTTTTACAGGGTTTTAATCTTGAAAATGTTTTTAGATTTTGGGAATTTTTTGGTTTTTAGTTTGAGGAAGGTTTCAGATTTGATCTGGTTTGAGTTTTCTTAGAAATGAAAATAGAAAAGAGATGGAAATAAGAGATATAAGTTTATATAGTATAAATTATAATTTATTAAATTTTTTAAAGGAAATAAAAATAAAAGAATGACACTTGTCTATTACCATTGTTTATTTGTTTACACATGTTATTTATCTCTTGATTTAATTACACTTGTAATTATGCACTTTTTATTATTATTTAAAATGATTTTAAAAGCTTTTGTAATAGATTTTCCTAATTAATAAGTATGTTCTTAATTAATAAATGTTTTTCTCAATTTATGTAAATAAAACTTTTTAAAATAAAATAAAATAAAACCAATCATATTTTAAATAAAATCATATATAGTATATGTAATTCATTTTTAAATGCTCATATTAAACTTTTGTATTTATTTACTATTAAATAAATACTTCCCAAATTTATATAAATAAATTTTATTTAAAGAAAATGTTAGAAAACAATCTTATTTTAAATTAAAACCTTATCCATATTTTATATCCAAAATAATTTTAAGATATATACCTATTAAATTCAAATTTTAAATCCAGATTCAAATTCAATTTTAAATTTAAAATCTAATTTAGAATCAACTCAAATGTATATTTGTTTGTATATTTAAACAAACATAAATAAAATTTGAAAATAATTATTCTATTTAAAAATAACTTAAATACACACACACAAATATATATAAACAATACTTATTAAATTTGAAAATAATAAGTCAATTAAAAATCTATTTATATCTATATTTAAAAACAACTCATTATTAAATTGTTTGAAAATAACACTTTTGCCCATTTTAATTAATTTATAAAAGAGATTATCACATTTTAAATTCCTTGAAATTTTGGGATATCACATCCCTATCACTAACAATGGTAACCGAAAATCCGTGAAGGCGAACCACTTCCTTGATATAAATTGTAAGAACCTCCAATTTTTGTTTCAATGATAACAATTGCACAATCATACATACATACATACACGTACACACACACACGTACATACTTTATCAAGATTACAAGTATATGCTATAAGAAGACACCATGCTCAAAGATATTGAGACTCAAAGAGAAATGAAGATTCATCGACTGTGCTACTGTTAGTAAGGTTATTCTACTGTAAAGGAGTTTTGGATAAATTATTGTTAAGGTCTCCTTGAGTGTATATGCATACACAATCATACTATGTCTCATATACATCAAAATTAAGTTAGAAAATGGTTTTTATTACACACAAACATCTGAAATAAAACCACAGACATCTGTGATAATTCTCGGGTTAAAATTTTCTTAAGTCACAAACGTTTGAGGTGTTACCACAAACATCTATCATGTGTAAAATTTTCTTTATTCACAAACTTTTGTATTAGCTTATTCCTTCGAGCGAAGCGTGGGTCAGTTGGTTAAAAGAATTATCGAAGGGAGCATCAGGACTAGATGTAGGATAGGAGGTCCGAATCGGTATAAATTATCTGGTGTGATCATTTCTTTTATTTATCTTGCATTCAATTATTATACTTTGCTTATGATAGTTAGTAATATATTCATATATGTAAGGTGCATTAGTTATAAAGATCCTATAGACATTCATAAATCGATGCTAGAGCTGTTGCAGTCCTATTGCTCCTAACAGGAATAAAATGGATGCTTTTAGTGAGTCTATCCACTATGACCTAAATTGCTTCATTACCTCTTTGGCTCATAAGCAACCTATCTATAAAGTCCATTAATGTATGCTCCCATTTCCAAATCAGAATCTCCAATGGTAATAGTAATTATTGGGTTTTACTTGTTAAGCCTTTATCCTTTGATATGTCAAATACCTAAGGATAATTTTTGCTACCTTCTTCTTTATTCCTAGCCAATAGGAAATTCTCTTCATATCCTTATTCATCTTATCTCCAACGGGATGAATGGTCATTATTGAATAGTATCACCGCGCAAGCTAATTTTTTTGCAAGATCCTAATGTTTTTAAGATCGAAGCATTTTTTATTCCTAATTACTAACCTAATTCCTCATTAACTTCCAGTCTTATTAACAATTTATCGCTAGATAAGTGCCCATATGAAAATTTCTTATTTATGATGTTTCTCAATATGTATACATTTATTTGGCGGTCTAATCCCATCCACGAAATCAACATAGTGATAAAACAAGAACATACCTTATACCATATTTTACGCCATTCCAACAACATAAGGGAGACAACTAGTGATTTTAACCCAAAAAATCCAAAGAAAATTTTGTTGGAAGTTGTCACTCATTATCAACTGGTGTTAATAATGTTGTGTTCCTAACACTTCTCACTAAATTAAGATAGATGTAACGCCCCACCCCGAGACCCACCTTAGCAAAGAGAATTAACAAGTAATTCTATCTACTAAAGCGGAGAATAGGGCTGGTTAAGGGCGACCATCTATAATTTTGTCTTAAACATCTACCGAATACGTTGATAAATGCAATATAATTTTTCTATTCAACTAAAGTGGATCAACATACCCAGTAAATGCTTAATCCAAAACTATATATGGCTAACGGATGTATCAGAACAAAATACAATAACTAAATGTAAAGCACATCATAGAACAATAATCAACATCATATATATACATATACACTAATACATGTTTAGTACAATACAATACGAATACAATAAAGGTGGTACTCGACCACACTATATACATCGAATCAAATATAACTACATCAGAGTATGTGAAAGAACATAAACTACTCAAGAGAAAGAAGATCTGATATCTAACATCAACTTCAAGCTAAGCCCAATAGATGATAGTTGAAACAACTCGGTCTGACCTGGGTGAAAACACAGGGTCAGGCAAGCTAAAATCATCAGTTAAAAAGAATAATCGATAAGGATAAGTAGGTGAAAGCTATGGTATCCTTCTTCTTAAAGGATGCCATGCCCTAAACAGGGTTTCAACATCATAAGAAAGGACAACATCTCTTCTTGGCAAGTAGAAGAGATAATGATGATAAAGTCATATTTAAGTGGCATAACTGACACTTAAGAAAGTGGAACATCGATGAGCAAAGTTTAAAAGATAAGACTCAATAAACATCGGTTTCTCCTCATATCATCGACGGTATAAAGGAATATGAATAACAACTTCAAATGATTCAATTATCTTCTTAGAAGTGGTTGTCAACATAACAATACAACAAAGGTACATATCCTTCATACATAGAATAAAACGCATATGGATATGCCTCATCTCATTGGCACATCCTAAGGATCATTCAAGGAAATATAAAACCCAATTATAAAAGAAGCATTATACTTATTCATACCTCGTCTCATCGGTATGAATATAGATACATCTCAAATCCATCACTAAAACTCACCATAAAAGATTCTTCATAATCATTTATACCTCGTCTCATCGGTATAAATTTATAAATACATCTCAACTCCATCTTAACATCAAGTAGTCTATAAAATCATCAAATCATCAATCCATAATGCAAATAACTCAACCAAAGAGTAACATCATAAATTATTTCACCATATATGTATACATCTCATCTGGCACTAGGCTATCAATGTAATAATCATCTAAAGACGATGAAGTCTAAAACATCAAAACTCAAAGAAATCACGGATTGGCCAGATCCTTGATTGCATGCCGAAACAATGCTACGCGCGCTATATCGTGACTAGTACTACTATTTGGTACCATAAACATCGTGATGAGTGGAGTCAAATAACATCTTAACATCGTGAACATCGTGAATGACTATAATCTATAACATCATAATGACTCCCAGTCACAAAGCCCGAGTTAATAACATCGTGATGATCGGAGTAGCAACTACATCGTGATGACTCCAATCGAGTACTCATGGTCTGTAGTAATAGTAAACATCGTGAATGTGTCTCAACTTCTTGGATAGGAACCCAATAGGTGTTAACGTATGTTCCATACCATACGTTCGCACCTAACGGTTTACTAGCCGTTAGTTGTAACCACACTAGTAAAACATCATAAACATTAGGAAAATATACTCAGCCTTATCTCATTGGCGAGTAAATACAATAACATGCTCGCCTCATCTTATTGGCGAGTACTGGTGGCATCGTGACTTATCTCATCTCATCGACAAGTAAAAATTATAAAATACATCTCAACATCGTAAAATCATCATAAAGAAACTTACCTCATCTTATCGGCAAGTAAAAATTACATCTAAATGGTTATTTATAGCCATAATTCCAATTAGGAATTTCTAGCTCTTAATTCACCTCATTTCACCAGCGATCAAGAAACACATCTTAAAATGGTCCTTCATTGAATATACTCCTAAATTGGAGTTCTCGGACTACATCATCTACCCAAAATTTAATAACATTTTAAATCATCTCAAATAGTTCATCGAAAGGGTTTCGATCGTATAAGTCTGATATTAAGCGATAAAGCAAATCCACGTGTCCCGTACCACATGTTTTACTTAACTGTTTAATTGTCTTTCTTATTTGTTCGAATTTTATAAAAATAAGTAATTTTATTTATAAAATAATTTTATTAGAGAAAACAGAAATTTAAAACGATTTTCCGAAAACGATTATTAATACCAATATTTGAAATTCCTTTATTATAGGAAATAAATCTATCTTTATTTAGAAAAATAATTTAAAAAAATACTATGTAATAATAATTTGAAATGTCCATATATTTCAAAAAGGGTTTAGTGAAAACCGTTCTCAAAACTAATGAAAACTAAAAGGTATATCTCAAAACCGATAACTTGAATTCAACAGAATTCAATTTAAATTTAACCCAAATCAATTCAAATTCAATTAAAATTTGAATTTAAAATTCTCCAAATATAGCTAGCCTACTGATAGGCATCATAGCTCTTAAAATATCCTAAAAAAATCATCAAAACTGAAGAGAATGAGAGCAAAAACGAGCTAATACAATCTCTGGTCAATGATTGTTGTTGCTATAATTTCGCTCTCACGATAGCAACATAGAATCATAATTACGACCAAGAAAGCTTCAAAATTCTAGAAAATAAAATGAATAAAACTTGTAGCACATAATCTACGATTTTTGGAACATCCAAAATTATCAAATTTGGTTAAGAAACGAAAAAGTTATGGTCAAATTTGTTTCGGTTTCAAACATAGAGAAAATATTGGTTTTGCTCTCGGGTTAGCAGTAGAAAATTAGATTTTGACATAACTAACATAAAAATTTTAAAAAACTCAATGAGAAAAAGTTGTATTACATGAATTGTTCTTTCCAAAACATTAAAAATTGCTGAATTCCGATCAAAAACGAGAAAGATAGAGCTCAAACAATATCAGATTCAAACTCAGGAAATTCTGTCAAAGACATAACTATACTTCTTCTCACAAATCTATTTTAGGTCAGTCAAATAGTATAATATCGAAATGAAACCTGAGTATAAATTACTCCTTATTGAATGTGTTTTCGAGCAAAAAAATTTGACCTAAATTGGATAAGAAACGAAAAACTTATGGCTAAAACACTTCTCTGGCCTATGATTGTTGTTGCTGTCAATTTGCTCTCGGGACAACAACGAACAAGCACGATTTTGATCAAGAAAACGTCAAAATTATAGAAAACTCAAAACATTAGACTTGTAGATCTATGTCTATGATTTCCAGAACATCTAAAATTGTCGAATTCAGACTTAAAACGAAAGAGATATGCCCAATTTACTGACGGCAATTTCACAAATAAACATGCAACAAAAAAATTGATATTTCTTACCTTGAAATCTCAATCAAAGCTAGATAATGTGAGTTTTAAACTCACCTTTGATTTTAGATAGAAAACACCCAAATTTATGAAGAAAGATTGGAGCTTGAAGGTGAAATCTTTTCTCTATTCTTATTTTGGTGAAGTTCTTCTTGAATTAACAGCAAAATTGAGTGGAATTGAGATTTAATTAAGGAAAGCCATTGTTTTTCTTTCTCTCTATTTACTGTGTCTTTTGTTTCGGGGAGGAAGATGAAAAAAAAGGTACATACACCTATTTTCTCTTTTCTAGATGGTTCTAGAGAGAGTTAATGGATTCAAACCTTACCCAAATAAGCCCAAGATTAATATACTTAGAGAAATTCCTATGTTATATACATATTTAACTTATTCAATCAATTTATACACTAGTTTTCTCATTTTTAACCAAATAAAATATCCACAACAAATTGTCTACAATAAAATTGTTATATATATAAAAAAGGTTAGTTCGACAATAAAAAGTTATTTTTATAAATAAAACCCTATCTTTGACAATATTTTGCAAATTACACCATTTTTGTGTAAAAACACTTTTTTTTAATGCAATAACTTAAAAAAAATTCTTTCGTGTCAAATGAATTGCAATAAATCATTCTAACACTTTTTAATCATCAAAATATTTTTTTCCAATTAAAAAATATTATTTTCCCCATATAACATAATTTTTTAACAATATTTACCAATATTCCCATTTTAGTGAAAAATCACTATTTTCATCCATTTCAACCAAATAAATTTTATTTTTTAGTCTAATAAAGTGTATGAAAATGTTTTAACATTTTTATAATGTTAATACATCATTCCAAGCCTAATTACACTTCTAAATTTTATTTTCTTCATGTTATTCCTTTTATTTTACAATAGAAGGCTAACATTGGAATAAATTTTCAATATTACTAATTAACTAAAATTAAACCATTACAATTATTTATTTTCAATCCAAATCCAAAAATAAAGTTTTCCAAACTTTATTTCATTCATTTACACTTTTTTTCAACCATCAAATGTTGAAATAGGCTTCAAATAAAATAATGTGACTTATTTAAATTTCAAATCCCAAATTATATTCATCAATATATTATTTATATAAAATAAATAATATAATACCTCATTTTATTATCCAATTCATTTTTAAACACAATATTAAATTATAATTTGCGTTATAATTTAATATTAACGGTAATCTCCAAAATC
This sequence comes from Allium cepa, assembly GCA_030765085.1. Classification (NCBI taxonomy): domain Eukaryota; kingdom Viridiplantae; phylum Streptophyta; class Magnoliopsida; order Asparagales; family Amaryllidaceae; genus Allium; species Allium cepa. Next base: position 55,754,281 of record CM060928.1, read on the forward strand.
CCGGGTTGTCACAGACTCCCCCCATTAACAAAATTGCGTCCTCGCAATTTCTAGTGGAAAAAGGCTGTAAGCAACACAAAATTCAATCGATAGAGGATAAAAGACAAGCTCGAAATTCAAACCATTCATACTCTCAACATAGAATGGTAGATAGTAATAAGGAAAAATTCACTTGGTTAATCCAATGGCACATCAGATGCTAATATAGTGATTAGCAAACAATCGAATTTTCCATAACTCGAAAGAACTTCAAAGATATCCCATCTTCGAATCAAAACTCAATAATATAATCAACAATTAATCAATCGAAATGGATTGGTTTTATAAAACTCTACGAATAGAGTCGGGATCAAACTCACTTAAATCGAAACTCTAAGCAATAAAGAAGATCATCAATAAGATTTTCCGCATAAATATACAGAAAGAACATCCTCACAGCAGGGTAGACACAATAGACAAGATTGATAAATCACAAGATGGCTTGTCACAAGGCCACCAACTCGAACAACCGTGAAAAATGCATGTTGTTAATAATAGCTCAAAGATAGAATATACTCAAGAACAAGGATATTGTGACGACCCAAAATTTTTGAGCATTTGAAATTGGAATATTTAATTGATTTTAAATATTTCAAAGCTAATTTTAACTCGAATTCAAATATCACCAATTATTTGATAATTAAATTATTGAATTAAACAATTTGAAATTGGGTAAAATGTGAATCTAGAATCCTAAGCCTGTTAAAAATATAATTTGAAGGCTTATAAAATATTATATTGATAGTGCCGAGAATAATAGAAGTGTTAGAAATTGAAATTAACAGTGATCTGTGCAGTTCTGAAATTTATATCATTTAAATTGAATTGATAAAAATAGCCTTCCGAGGCGGTCTCGACATTCGACGACACCAGTTACTTTGGATCCGTATTATTGATTTATTTCCGGATTTCAATTTTCGTGATATTTGAGGTTATTATGTGAGAAAACGATATATAAACATGTTGAAATTGTATTGAAACAATTTAAATTCAAACATATTATGTTCCTATTTATCAAAGTTTCCTTCAGCCGAATTCCCATCACTATCACTGAAATTTCCCCTCAAATCCTGTCTTCTTTTCTCAGCTTCTAGTACGATTATGTCTTCCTGTCCCCTTCGTTATTATTTTTAACACGCAAGTGTCCCTCATCGTTCAGAAAAAGGAAATGATAATGTCGCATCTTTTCATAACAAAATAAAAAAAAACTAAATATTTCTGTTCGAAATCACTAATGGCCGGAGCCTCATTCTTTTCCAAATCGAAACTTCCCTTGTTTTTTTTACCACCGAAACCATTCTCTTTCCTTCAAATCAAAACCAAGATTTAACATCTCGTTTGTTTTTCAAATTCATGGCCGCACGCGTCTTGGTTTCGGCCACGTTTCCGGCTTCGTGCGTCTTCTTCTTCGTCCAGCTCGCAGATGGTAGGGCATCGAGTTCGACCTTCCTGTCAGAGTCGCGCGATTGAGCATAGGAATACTTCGTGCGTGCGCTTGGAAGGTGACGGCGGTAGCCTTAGGGCGAAGTCTTGCGTGATGTGGCGGCTATCAATTTGGAGGAGAGGGGTTTCAGCAGCTGTCGCGATGGGTGTCGAAGTGGATTAGGATTGCGAGTTGCGAGGGGTTAGCCTGGAGACGCGTGACTGGTGGCCGACGTCGGCGATTCAGGCAAGTCGTGGTTAGAGCTCTGTTCAATTGGAACGAGGCTGTGAGGTAATATAGTTATTATTTTTATTTCTATTTATTTTTAAACTGAAAAAAAAATTAATTAAAAATTATATAAATATATGTTTTAACTTACCGGTTAGGTTTTAAAATATGTGCAGAAGTAAATTTCTGTTACCTTTAAAGAAACAGAAAAAAAATGTTGATAATGAAATTATATATATAAATACACATACAAATTTTATAACAATAACAGTAGTTTAAGTTATTTTAAATGCACAAAATAATTAGTTATTTAAATAAGGTGTTATAGTGATTTATTTGATCAATAAACTTATTTAAGTATTTTAGTTGCTAACAAAAATTATATGTATATATTTTAAAGCATATTAAAATCGAGTGTTTACAAATCCATGAGTGTTATGTGATGGCTAAAATATTTTGAACATTTTTGGATCAAATGATAAGTAACTACATTCAATTTGTTTATCAGGAATTTAATCGGAAAATAAAATTTTGAATTTTGTTAATAATAGATTCAAGTTTTTAAATAATTATTAATAGTAGTAGATTTTTCAATTATTTCGGATATTAATAAAAATCACATAAATTGTTTGTTCAAGGTCAAAATCAAGGAACCAAGGCAATATTAGAATGGATTGCAAACAGCAAAACAAAGGTGAGTTAATCTCACTCAGTTAAATTTAACTTTAAATGATTAAATTTAAATAATTTCTTGAAATGGTTAAATTGATTTATGTGCTGTAGTGTGGTATATATATTTGGAATTGGCATTTTATATTGTGCTAACATCTGTGGATGCAGGGAGAACAGGTTGGAGGGATCCAACTGGACCCCTCAACTTTATTTAATTATTTAATATTCTCTGTTCTGAATATTTGATATCCTGTAATGAATTTTGTGGTAATATTGAATGCTATGGCTTGATGGTTATAATCGGGCAATAATGAATTACCAGTGAAATTGTAAGTAAATAATGAAAGAAAAGTTGAATAAATTATGAATGAACTGGAAAGGAAATAAAGTAACTTTAAAATTTTAATTAATAAATCTTGAGTATGGAAAGGAAAATTTAAACAAACAGGAAGCTAATGAAATTTAAACTTCAATGTTATTGTTTAAAAGAACAAAATATTTATTTTAGATTGAGGATTTAAATTATTTAAGAAGAATTAAGAAGAAATTGGGAATAACATGAAATTTGTATATTTCAGTTAAAGGATTTACAATCAAACTGAAAATAATAATAAAATCCATAATTAATGAATTTTGAAATGAACTGATGAGTAAAGAAATTTATTTCAAATGGAATAAATTGGGAATCAATTTGGAAAATTGATTTGAGTGATGGAGATTGGAAATTTCTCTCTGAATAACCAAGTACGTTTTCAAAGTAAATTTTTAAATATAAATTAAAGTTTAAAATCAATTTAAGAAGTATGTTTTGAAAAATTTACTATTTCTAAATATTTAAATTCTAAAGTAAGTATTTCCTTTTAATCTATTATAGCAATAATTATTTTAATCTATTATAGCAATAATTATTTAAAGAATGACTTAGTATTCATTTTTTTAAAAGTGAAATCTAGTTTTATATTTTATTTAGTAACATTATTTTCAAATATTCCTATAGTATGAATTTTTAACAAATCATTGAAGCAGTTTTAACTTAAATGTTATAAAATATATTTCTAAGTAAAGTGTTTAAAATTATTTTCAAATCTTAAGTTTTGTGCTTGGCGATTTCAGTAGAAATAGAAACTATTTGGGAAATTGATTCTGAGAAAGGAAGATAGTTTTAAAACTGTTTTCAAAAGGGTTTGAAAAGTGGAAATATATCTTGTGAAGATATTTTTGAGGGTAATAAATAATTCGGGATAATTATTTATTGGTTGATGTTTGATTGTGAATATTAATTGGTAGTTAAATAACCGACTATCAATATTGGCCAACTGCGTTGATCGTTTCGAAGAGACCGGGATCGAGATTTATTTCTCAAAAACCACTTCGATCCGGTTTGTACGTTTCGTGAAAACGATTTTTGATTCGAAGATGGAGCAGTGAAGTGCAAGGGCTAGTCGCTACTAATCCTGAGGATATTTCCAAAATGGATGTAGTAGGAGTAGTGCCTTCGGTTCCGTTCGAACCCGGGACGGACTTGTATGGATGAATGCTTGCGAAACATCGTCAGGTGGACGATGGGCATTCTAAGAAATATGTTTTATAAAGGTAACGCTTAGCCTCAAGCCTCATCAAATGGGAATGACTGAAAATCAGGGGTTATGCAGCAAGGCTAGGTGGGTAGCACCCAAGCAGGGTGAGGTCATTCCTGTCTAGATGTCCCTTATTATTTTCGGCTTAGTGGTGCGGTTGCTGATCCCAACCGCGGGGTGATCTCATTCGGGACTGTCCAGTAAGGGATGGTTCCGGCCTTGTGTTGCAGGGGATGAAGGGAGTAATCCTCGGTACGGTGATCTAGGCCCCGTACTGTGACAGGTGGTACCCCAGTGCCTAGTCATTAGTTGGAAATCCATTCTCCCTACGAGCCTTGTACGAGTTTTGTTTGTATTACCCACTTTTGTGGCTAGTAGCTGGAATTTAATAATGTAACAATTTCGGCTATTTTATAAGTATTTGTATATAGACCCTATTATAATATCAGAGGATTTCTATAAAAAAAATCGTTTTAGCTATCGTAAGGTAAAAACCCGACATGTTTATTTTTGGCGTGGTCTTACGAGATGCTTTTGTTTTCAAAGGATTTTTGAAACTTTAAAAATAAATTGGGTGTGATTTTCTCATGCTGGTATTCCAGACTGACTCGGGTGTTATTTAACTGTAATGCTCAGGTCAGACCGAGTATTATAGGATACAGGATGTGATGCTGTGGAGCTCAGGAGACGAGCTGGATGACTGTACGTACTCACGTACTTGTATATATATATTATTCCGCTGTTGAGTTGTTGTGTATCCATTGTATGTTATTGATGTGAGCTGTGACTGATGTACTCTGATGATGTAATGTATATAAACAGTTATATTTGATTTTGTGTAAAGATTATTTACTATCTATTATATTTTATTCCGCTGCGATGGTTAGATTCTGATGTTGATTTTGTTTTCTCTTCTTCTACCTCTTCTTCTTAAACCCAAATGGTTCGTATTTCTATGCAACTTGAGTTGATTGTTGTAGACTAGTGTTGACTCAAGGGGTACGGATTTGCGGATCGTTACAGTTGGTATCAGAGCATAGGTTGGAGATAACCTTGGCTCTGGTGGGAATTACTCATTTAGAATAGAGTCCGTAGTACTCTATAATGAGTTTGAGCGTATTAATAAATATGAGCGCGTATTTGTTAGTGAATATAAATGGTTTTAATATTGTGTTGATCGGTTTATTGAGTGGCATATGAACCTTCGTCGGCACAGTCTGGACAACTGTATCGAAAGGGTTTCTAAACACTTGAATAGAACAATCGACACGGTATTGTTTTAAATGTGGGTGAATGAAATAATTTTACCCAAAATGTATTTTGATATAAATAAAAGTTTGTAAACTATTTTGGCTAATATATGGTTGTTAGGATGAATAATATTTAAGTATTATCATTGTTAAGTGGAAATTTAACTAGAAATTGTAAATATAACCCAAGTTTAAGGGAATAAATTCATTATAAAATAAAATTTATAAATATGAATTATGGATGTAAATTATAAATTGAAATATAATCACATGAGAATTCGTATGAGCATAAATCGTGTAAATGAATTTTAGTAAAGATTTATTCAAGTAGGATTGGAAAAAAAAAAAAACCCGGAGATTTTGAAAGTATTTTGAAGATAAATTGTAGCATTGTTGTTTTTGGGATATTTCTGAAAGGAAATTGTTTTAAAGGGATTTTGAAGGTGATATAGCATTGAAATCACTTGGATGATTGAAAAATAATTCTGATGATGAAGGCCGCATCATCTGTATTCTTTTTCGGATTTCTAAGTGAAGAAATGCTACCAAATTGATTTTGTTTAGAAAAGCAAGTTGTTTTTGAAATTCCAAAGGAAATTTGTTGGGAATAAAACCAGGATTGGTTTAAAAATTTGAGAAGTGTGATTTGGGATATTGGAGATTTCAAAATAATTTGAAAGCAAAAGCCGGGTGTATAAAATTCTGATGAGATAAGTTGTAAGCTTATAAATTGAGATGATTTTTAAGTCAGAAATGGAATATAAGCTTTGAAGGTTGGAATTTAAATTTAAAGAGAAAAGTTGAAAATGAAATTAACTTGGATTTGGAAATAAAAATTTGACTGGATTGAAATTAATTGAATAAGCTAAAATAATATCCAGTTGTATTCGAATTAAGTTGAAATCGAATTGAGTTAAATAAATCCGAGTTAAAGTAAAATTGAATTGGAATAAGAATTCAATTTAATTAATGAATGGAATTAAATTCTTACCTGGATAACTGGAAAATAAGTTGGATAAGAAATAAATTGGGTAAGAGTTAGATTGAGGTAAATAAATCAGAATAGCATATAAAAGAATTAAAAATGCATGGAATATAATAGGCTTGATTTAAAAATAAAAGATGAATATATTCAAGTTTATGATGAAATAGAATTGTATAAAACGATAAGTTATGACTTATTAAATTGAAAATGGAATACAAAGCCCAAATTTAATATTTTGATGAATTGAAAAATGAAAAGGAAATCCAAACTTGAATTATAAAACATTGAACTTAAGAAGATCAAATGAAGTGATATTTGGAAATAAAATCAATTATTGTGCTATGGAAAGGAGAGAACTAAATTGTTAATGAATTAGTTAATGAAATTGAAATGTGAGTTTATGATGAGGTTTGAAAATAAAAACTCAAATTATAATTAAATTTGACTTACATTGTCGATGAAGAAAATAAATATAATTAAACGTGGCCTTGAAATTAATTAATTGATTTGTGAATGAAATTGAAATGTAAGTTAATAAAATTGGATGGTAATTTAAAAGTGAATGGTAATTTGAAAATGAATACTGGATTCAAAACTCGAGATATAAATTTAAAAATTTAACTTGAAGTATTAACAAATTAAATATAATTGGGAATGTATCAAATAAATAAATACAAAATGTAAATGGATTAAAATAGCAATGGTTTGAATGTGCAAATAAAATCCAAATAAGTGAAGATAACCTGGAAAATAGCCAGGTAATAAATTGGATGAGTTGAATCTAGGAAGTTAAAGTGTATAATAACTAATTAAATAAATTTGTGGTTTGAAATGAGATTGGATTTTATTCAACTTAAACCAAGTTTATTGATATTGGATTAAATTTGAATCAAGTAAAAATAAATATGGATTGAGTGGATAAGTTAATTATACTGAATAAGTGAATGGATGGGATAATAAGAAACAAAGGAAGTATGGTTTAAATAAGTTGAGAAATGGTTATTGAATGAAATAGCTTGGATTGTCTTCGAGCTAAATAAAATAGTTTGGAATAAACTAACATGAAATGAAATGTAAATGAATGGATTGTAAATGGAAATTTAAATGGAATGTGTCGAGCTAAATAAATGTTTGTGACTGGATTAAGATAAGAGGGGATTTAATTAGTAATCAAGATGAACCTAAGCTGTCAATAGTTTTGGATGAACTAGTTTGGTAATAAAATGAAATACAAGTGAATGTATTCAAAATTTGATATACATTGAAATGAGAATATTTAGATTATGAATAAATTTGAGAATGAAATAGGATTAAGTATAAATCGAGTTGAAATCCATTTAAACTGGTTATAAAACCTAAATATTTGGTTGTTCACATAGATCTTGTTAAATTTGCATAGAATAAATATCATTGGATCTAAATGGAAGTAATTAAAATTTTTATGAGTTGATAGAAGTAAAATAAATTGATTTGAAAGCAATTGAATTAAATATGAGTTCAATTTGCTTAAGAATAAAATAAAAGTAAGCAATTGAATTCTAAACCATTCAAATTGATGGAATTGTATACGAGTGAATCGAAAACCACCCGAATTGAGTGAAAATGGTTATAAATAAATTGGAACAGTTGAATCAGCATGGAAACTATATAAATTGCTTATAGAAAAATGTTTGGTATGAGTTTCTTTTAGAATTCATATGTTTTAACTATTATAAATAAGTGAAATATAGTTAAACTGCATATATTTGGCACTTACATGTTTAAATTGAGTAAGTACAGGTACCTGGAAGCCGTGAGGCTGGATTGGATTGTGCTATATGCTAAAAATAATAAGCTGCTTGCTTAAAATGTTAAATAAGGTACGCCTACGCAATAAAAATAGGAAATATGAACTGTTTTTGGTTTTTCCGACCGTGTGGGTCGATGTATATATTTATATCTTTTGTCAAATTGCGAAAGCTCCTCCGTACAAAGGAGACTCTGCCAAAAAAATTTAGAAATTTTGGGAGTTAGAAAATTTTGAAAGATTTTGGAAAATTTTGCTAACGACAAAACAATTTTAAACTGGAAATTGAAATAAGTTAGTGAATGAAACTAATTAACATATTGATATGAATTAGTAATAAATGACAAATAAAATTTATATATTTAGAGTAAGATAAATTGAATTCATATGGAAATGAAAGAATCAATTTGAATAGAAATGATATAAACTGAAGTGGTAAGGTGATAATGAATATAAAAAGCATATTAAATACTTATACTAAACTTAAGAAAGGAATAGTGAATTCTTAATTGGAAATTGGTAATATAAATATATTCCAAGTTAATATTTGGATGAATATATATTGGCATTTTGTGAAAAAAAATCGATAAGATGTTTTGGGATATTGTGTTTGGATATTGGTGCTAAGCAGGTATGCAGGTATTATAAAGGGAAAAAGAAAATTGGGTTTGATATGAAAAGATAAAATTTGAATTGCCCGACAAAAGGTATGCATTTTAAATTTGGTATGGAATTGGATTTGGATTTGGATTGAGCCACTTGGCTTTTTGTTTTCCTTTTGGATTTGGGAGGCCGTAGAGCCATTTTGTAGTTGTAACGAGCTAGCCGCGCAAAGGAGACGCTAGCGAAATTTTTCGGAAATTTAGGGAGTTAGAAAAATTTTGAGAAAATTTTGATAATTCAAAATTTGGTTTTAAATTGAAACTTGAATAGTTAAACAAATAGTATAGTTTGAAACTATGGGTGAGTTGAGAAGTTAATAAGAATGATAATGGGTCTTCTATATAAAGGAACGTTGGCAAGATTTTGAATTGTTGGATTTGGGGATAAGTAAACGGGTATTAGACCATTCTTCCTAACCTGTAATTTCGGGGACGAAAATCTTTTAAGGGGGGAGAAATGTGACGACCTGAAATTTTTGAGCATTTGAAATTGGAATATTTAATTGATTTTAAATATTTCAAAGCTAATTTAACTCGAATTCAAATATCACCAATTATTTGATAATTAAATTATTGAATTAAACAATTTGAAATTGGGTAAAATGTGAATCTAGAATTCTAAGACTGTTAAAAATATAATTTGAAGGCTTATAAAATATTATATTGATAGTGCCGAGAATAATAGAAGTGTTAGAAATTGAAATTAACAGTGATCTGTGCAGTTCTGAAATTTATATCATTTAAATTGAATTGAAAAAAATAGCCTTCCGAGGCGGTCTCGGCATTCGACGACACCAGTTACTTTGGATCCGTATTATTGATTTATTTCCGGATTTCAATTTTCGTGATATTTGAGGTTATTATGTGAGAAAACGATATATAAACATGTTGAAATTGTATTGAAACAATTTAAATTCAAACATATCATGTTCCTATTTATCAAAGTTTCCTTCAGCCGAATTCCCATCACTATCACTGAAATTTCCCCCCAAATCCTGTCTTCTTTTCTCAGCTCTAGTACGATTATGTCTTCCTGTCCCCATCGTTATTATTTTTAACACGCAAGCGTCCCTCATCGTTCAGAAAAAGGAAATGATAATGTCGCATCTTTTCATAACAAAATAAAAAAAATTAAATATTTCTGTTCGAAATCACTAATGGCCGCAGCCTCATTCTTTTCCAAATCGAAACTTCCCTTGTTTTTTTACCACCGAAACCATTCTCTTTCCTTCAAATCAAAACCAAGATTTAACATCTCGTTTGTTTTTCAAATTCATGGCCGCATGCGTCTTGGTTTCGGCCACGTTTCCGGCTTCGTTTCTCTTCTTCTTCGTCCAGCTCGCAGATGGTAGGGCATCGAGTTCGACCTTCCTGTCATAGTCACGGGATTGAGCATGGGAATACTTCGCGCGTGCGCTTGGAAGGTGACGGCGGTAGCCTTAGGGCGAAGTCTTGCGTGATGTGGCGGCTATCAATTTGGAGGAGAGGGGTTTCAGCAGCTGTCGCGATGGGTGTCGAAGTGGATTAGGATTGCGAGTTGCGAGGGGTTAGCCTGGAGACGCGTGACTGGTGGCCGACGTCGGCGATTCAGGCAAGTCGTGGTTAGAGCTCTGTTCAATTGGAACGAGGCTGTGAGGTAATATAGTTATTATTTTTATTTCTATTTATTTTTAAACTGAAAAAAAAATTAATTAAAAATTATATAAATATATGTTTTAACTTACCGGTTAGGTTTTAAAATATGTGCAGAAGTAAATTTCTGTTACCTTTAAAGAAACAGAAAAAAAATGTTGATAATGAAATTATATATATAAATACACATACAAATTTTATAACAATAACAGTAGTTTAAGTTATTTTAAATGCATAAAATAATTAGTTATTTAAATAAGGTGTTATAGTGATTTATTTGATCAATAAACTTATTTAAGTATTTTAGTTGCTAATAAAAATTATATGTATATATTTTAAAGCATATTAAAAACGAGTGTTTACAAATCCATGAGTGTTATGTGATGGCTAAAATATTTTGAACATTTTTGGATCAAATGATAAGTAACTACATTCAATTTGTTTATCAGGAATTTAATCGGAAAATAAAATTTTGAATTTTGTTAATAATAGATTCAAGTTTTTAAATAATTATTAATAGTAGTAGATTTTTCAATTATTTCGGATATTAATAAAAATCACATAAATTGTTTGTTCAAGGTCAAAATCAAGGAACCAAGGCAATATTAGAATGGATTGCAAACAGCAAAACAAAGGTGAGTTAATCTCACTCAGTTAAATTTAACTTTAAATGATTAAATTTAAATAATTTCATAAAATGGTTAAATTGATTTATGTGCTGTAGTGTGGTATATATATTTGGAATTGGCATTTTATATTGTGCTAACATCTGTGGATGCAGGGAGAACAGGTTGGAGGGATCCAACTGGACCCCTCAACTTTATTTAATTATTTAATATTCTCTGTTCTGAATATTTGATATCCTGTAATGAATTTTGTGGTAATATTGAATGCTATGGCTTGATGGTTATAATCGGGCAATAATGAATTACCAGTGAAATTGTAAGTAAATAATGAAAGAAAAGTTGAATAAATTATGAATGAACTGGAAAGGAAATAAAATGACTTTAAAATTTTAATTAATAAATCTTGAGTATGGAAAGGAAAATTTAAACGAACAGGAAGTTAATGAAATTTAAACTTCAATGTTATTGTTTAAAAGAACAAAATATTTATATTAAATTGAGGATTTAAATTATTTAAGAAGAATTAAGAAGAAATTGGGAATAACCTGAAATTTGTATATTTCAGTTAAAGGATTTATAATCAAACTGAAAATAATAATAAAGTCCATAATTAATGAATTTTGAAATGAACTGATGAATAAAGAATTTTATTTCAAATGGAATAAATTGGGAATCAATTTGGAAAATTGATTTGAGTGATTGAGATTGGAAATTTCTCTCTGAATAACCAAGTACGTTTTCAAAGTAAATTTTTAAATATAAATTAAAGTTTAAAATCAATTTAAGAAGTATGTTTTGAAAATTTGACTATTTCTAAATATTTAAATTCTAAAGTAAGTATTTCCTTTTAATCTATTATAGCAATAATTATTTTAATCTATTATAGCAATAATTATTTAAAGAATGACTTAGTATTCATTTGTTTAAAAGTGAAATCTAGTTTTATATTTTATTTAGTAACATTATTTTCAAATATTCCTATAGTATGAAATTTTTAACAAATCATTGAAGCAGTTTTAACTTAAATGTTATAAAATATATTTCTAAGTAAAGTGTTTAAAATTATTTTCAAATCTTAAGTTTTGTGCTTGGCGATTTCAGTGGAAATAGAAACTATTTGGGAAATTGATTCTGAGAAAGGAAGATAGTTTTAAAACTGTTTTCAAAAGGGTTTGAAAAGTAGAAATATATCTTGTGAAGATATTTTTTAGGGTAATAAATAATTCAGGATAATTATTTATTGGTTGATGGTTGATTGTGAATATTAATTGATAGTTAAATAACCGACTATCAATATTGGCCAACTGCGTTGATCGTTTCGAAGAGACCGGGATCGAGATTTATTTCTCGCAAACCACTTCTATCCGGTTTGTACGTTTCGTGAAAACGATTTTTGATTCGAAGATGGAGCAGTGAAGTGCAAGGGCTAGTCTCTACTAATCCTGAGGATATTTCCAAAATGGATGTAGTAGGAGTAGTGCCTTTGGTTCCGTTCGAACCCGGGACGGACTTGTATGGATGAATGCTTGCAAAACATCGTCAGGTGGACGATGGGCATTCTAAGAAATATGTTCTATAAAGGTAACGCTTAGCCTCAATCCTCATCGAATGGGAATGACTGAAAATCAGGGGTTATGCAGCAAGGCTAGTGGGTAGCACCCAAGCAGGGTGAGGTCATTCCAGTCTAGATGTCCCTTATTATTTTCGGCTTAGTGGTGCGGTTGCTGATCCCAACCGCGGGGTGATCTCATTCGGGACTGTCTAGTAAGGGATGGTTCCGGCCTTGTGTTGCAGGGGATGAAGGGAGTAATCCTTGGTACGGTGATCTAGGCCCCGTACTGTGACAAGTGGTACCCCAGTGCCTAGTCATTAGTTGGAAATCCATTCTCCCTACGAGCCTTGTACGAGTTTTGTTTGTATTACCCACTTTTGTGGCTAGTAGCTGGAATTTAATAATGTAACAATTTCGGCTATTTTATAAGTATTTGTATATAGACCCTATTATAATATCGGAGGATTTCTATTAAAAAATCGTTTTAGCTATCGTAAGGTAAAAACCCGACATGTTTATTTGTGGCGTGGTCTTACGAGATGCTTTTGTTTTCAAAGGATTTTTGAAACTTTAAAAATAAATTGGGTGTGATTTTCTCACGCTGGTATTCCAGACTGACTCGGGTGTTATTTAACTGTAATGCTCGGGTCAGACCAAGTATTATAGGATACAGGATGTGATGCTGTGGAGCTCAGGAGACGAGCTGGATGACGATATGTACTCACGTACTTGTATATATATATTATTCCGCTGTTGAGTTATTGTGTATCCATTGTATGTTATTGATGTGAGCTGTGACTGATGTACTCTGATGATGTAATGTATGCAAACAGTTATATTTGATTTTGAGTAAAGATTATTTGCTATCTATTATATTTTATTCCGCTGCGATGGTTAGATTCTGATGTTGATTTTGTTTTCTCTTCTTCTACCTCTTCTTCTTAAACCCAAATGGTTCGTATTTCTGTGCAACTTGAGTTGATTGTTGTAGACTAGTGTTGGCTCAAGGGGTACGGATTTGCGGGTCGTTACAGATATAAGCTCGAATTATCTTTTAATCTAAGATATTTAGAATTTTTAAATCTCAATTTTCAACATTTGAAAATTTTCAAACCTTTTACTATATTACTTAGTAGGTTATTTAAACTCAAATTAAAAGTCCAAATTTCTTCACTTACTTCAAAATTAATTTCCAAAGAAATTTGTAAATCCGTAATAATATTCCTCAAAATAAATTAAGGGTTTAAATTTTCTTTACTCTTTTTATTAAACCACTTAAATAGTTTTAAAAAAAATCTTCAAATTCTCTTATAACTCTTTTCTTAAAACATCCAATGTATATAATATAGATTCTAAAATCACAAAATATACTTGCAATAAAGCATAGCTCAAAAATAATCTCATTTGTATTCTCATCTTTATAATTTAAAAATAATAAATGGCATTGCCTTGCCATTGAGTCTTTAATAAATAAATATATCTGTTGACTGTAGAGTTGACTGAACGATCAAAACTACCTCTCCACTCTATTACTCGTCTCCAAAATCAATGGCTACAATTTCCATTCAAAAATAAATTTAATATTTAATCTCAAATATTATTTTCAAAATCTCAATTTTTAAAACACAAACCATCGTGTCTGATTGCCTCATCATAGCATTTAGGAGATTCCTATCGATAACGTTGATTAGGCGTATCGACCAGAACTCTTAACTACTCAATGGACAACCCAACACTCTCAAATTATTTCTATAAAAGAAATACTACTCATATAAATATATTCTCAAAATATTCTTTGATTTTTTTTAAATATCTCAAAGCTCAAATTTCTCTTTAAAACTCATATTTATATAGCTTCAAAACTCAAACCAAAGAACATTAGAGAATGCATCGAGATATTCCCAGAATACTCGATTCTCAAAATCAAAAGAAGGAGATAGAGTGTTCGTCAATCTTACAATGTCACGGGCCACTCCCAAAAATCATCAAGGTATAGGATAAGCAAGATATTCTTCTCGAAGGAGAAGAAGCACACAAACAACAACCATTACCTCAAACAAAGTAATGCTACAAAGAATAACATCGATTGAGTATCCAAAAAGGACAACTCAATGAAACTGAATGATAAACTCAATCAAACTCGAACAATCCAGAAACTTACCCAATCCTTAGTGGAAGTCCTCATGGAAGGATAGCCGAAGGCTAACAACTAGGAATAAGGTTAATTTAACATTCGATTGGCTGATTGGATATCAAAACCAACAGACTCATCAAAATTTAACAAAGTCGCCTTGATTGGAATTCGAGATATGTCATCAACATCTCGATACTCATGAGTGAATTTAGAAACTTTGGAATCATCATTAACATTCCAAAGTGACAGAAATAATAAACCAATCAAAATAAGAAACCTAAATATACAATAGGATCTATAAAACAAAGGATTGGACTTAATATCAAATAAGTCAATCCCTCTCAAATCAAATGCATCTCAAGATTGTGAGTAACAAACAAATACTCACAAAGGCAACATCAAATAAAAATCTCAAAGTGCTCACAATGAGCCAATCATTGTGGATCCCTTCAATAGGATTCACAACTCTTTAAGGAATGCAACAAGAATGCTCAAAGAAATCAATCAGCTCCATCGATACGAACTCACTTGTATCGACAAAAATAAGAATAGAATAATCCCAACTAAAATTTTATATAAGATAAGATGACATCAAACTCTATTATAGAATACTATGGAATATAATATATCTATATTCCTACACATATTCGATCTCAACAATCCCAAAACTCAAAAAAAGAATCAAGGCCCGATTTGAAAACAAGCTTGAATAAAGGACAATGATTCACTCGTACTGTACTTTGATGTATCATGATATATGTACTGCTCTGTGTTTATTCTACTTTGTTCTAACCACGGTTCTGATACCAAGCTATAATGCCCCACCCCGAGACCCACCTTAGCAAAGAGAATTAACAAGTAATTCTATCTACTAAAGCGGAGAATAAGGCTGGTTAAGGGCGACCATCTATAATTTTTTCTTAAACATCTACCAAATACGTCGATAAATGTAATATAATTTTTCTATTCAACTAAAGTGGATCGACATACCCAGTAAATGCTTAATCCAAAACTATATATGGCTAACGGATGTATTAGATCAAAATACAATAACTAAATGTAAAGCACATCATAGAACAATAATCAACATCATATACATACATATACACTAATACATGTTTAGTACAATACAATATGAATACAATAAAGGTGGTACTCGACCACACTATATACATCGAATCAAATATAACTACATCAGAGTATGCGAAAGAACATAAACTACTCAAGAGAAAGAAGAGCTGATATCCAACATCAACTTCAAGCTAAGCCCAATAGATGATACCTAAAACAATTCGGTCTGACCTGAGTGAAAACACACGGGTCAGGCTAGCTAAAATCATCTGTTAAAAAGAATAATCGATAAGGATAAGTAGGTGAAAGCTATGGTATCCTTCTTCTTAAAGGATGCCAAGCCCTAAACAGGGTTTCAACATCATAAGAAAGGACGACATCTCTTCTTGGCAAGTAGAAGAGATAATGATGATAAAGTCATATTTAAGTGGATTAACTGAAACTTAAGCAAATGGAACATCGACGAGCAAAGTCTTAAAGATTAGACTCAATAAACATCGTTTTCTCCTTATATCATCGGCGGTATAAAGGAATATAAATAACGACTTCAAATGATTCAATTATTTTCTTAGAAGTGGTTGTCAATATAACAATACATCAAAGGTACATATCCATCGTACATAGAATAAAACGCATATGGATGTGCCTCATCTCATTGGCACATCCTAAGGATCATTCAAGCAAATATAAAACCCAATCATAAAAGAAGCAATATACTTATCCATACCTCATCTCATCGATATGTATATAGATACATCTCAAATCCATCACTAAAACTCATCATAAAAGATTCTTCATAATCATTTATACCTTGTCTCATCGGTAAAAATTTATAAATACATCTCAACTCCATCTCAACATCAAGTAGTCTATAAAATCATCAAATCATCAATCCATAATGCAAATAACTCAATCAAAGAGTAAAATCATAAATGATTTCACCATATATTTATACATCTCATTAGGCACTAAGCTATCAATGTAATAATCATCCAAAGACGGTGAAGTCTAAAACATCAAAACTCAAAGAAATCATGGATTGGCCAGATCCTTGATTGCATGCCGAAGCAATGCTACGCACGCTACATCGTGACTAGTACTACTATTTGGTACCATAAACAATGTAATGACTGGAGTCAAATAACATCTTAACATCGTGAACATCGTGAATGACTATAATCTATAACATCATAATGACTCCCGGTCACGAAGACCCGAGTTAATAACATCGTGGGAGTAGCAACTACATCGTGATGACTCCAGTCGAGTACTCGTGGTCTATAGTACTAGTAAACTTCGTGAATGTGCCTCAACTTTTCGGATAGGAACCCAATAGGTGTTAACGTATGTCTCATACCATACGTTCGCACCTAACGGTTTACTAGCCGTTAGTTGGTACCACACTAGTAAAACATCAGGAAAATATACTCAGCCTCATCTCATTGGGGAGTAAATACAATAACATGCTCGCCTCATCTTGTTGACGAGTACTGGTGGCATCATGACTTGGCTTGTCTCATCTCATCGACAAGTAAAAATTATCATAATAAATCTCAACATCGTAAAATCATCATAAAGAAACTTACCTCATCTTATCGGCAAGTAAGAATAACATCTAGATGGTTATTTATAACCATAATTCTAATTAGGAATTTCTAGCTCTTAGTTCACCTCATTTCATAGGTGATTAAGAAACAAATCTTAAAATGGTCCTTCATTGAATATACTCCTAAATTGGAGTTCTCAGACTATATCATCTACCCAAAATTTAATAACATCTTAAATCATCTCAAATAGTTCATCAAAAGGGTTTCGATCGTATAAATCCGATATTTAGCGATAAAGCAAATCCACATGTCCCACACCATATGTTTTACTTTACTGTTTAATTGCCTTTCTTATATGTCTGAATTTTATAAAAATAAGTAATTTTATTTATAAAATAATTTTATTAGAGGAAACAGAAATTTAAAACGATTTCCCAAAAACGATTATTAATACCAATATTTGAAATTCCTTTATTATAGGAAATAAATCTATCTTTATTTAGAAAAATAATTTAATAATAATTATTTGAAATGTCCATATATTTCAAAAAGGGTTTAGTGAAAACCGTTCTCAAAACTAATGAATTCTAAATGGGATATCTGAAAACCGATAACTTAAATTTAATACAAATTCAATATAAATTTAACCCAAATCAATTCAAATTCCATTAAGACTTGAATTTAAAATTCTCCAAATATTTCTAGCCTACTAATAGGAATCATAGATCTCAAAATATCCCAAAAAAATCATCAAAACCGAAGAGAATGAGAGCAAAAACGAGCTAATACAATCTCCGGTCAACAACTGTTGTTGCTATCATTTTTCTCTCACGATAGCAACATACAACCATAATTACGACCAAGAAAGCTTCAAAATTCTAGAAAATACAATGAATAAAACTTGTAGCACATGATCTAAGCTTTCTGGAACATCCAAAATTATCAAATTCGGTTAAGAAACGAAGAAGTTATGGTCAAATTTGTTTTGGTTTGAAACACAGAGAAAATATTGGTTTTGCTCTCGGGTTAGCAGTAGAAAAATTAGATTTTGACATAACTAACCTAAAAATTTCGGAAAACTCAATGAATAAAAGTTGTAGTACATGAATTTTCTTTCCGAAACATTAAAATCCGTTTAATTCCGATCAAAAATGAGAAAGATATAGCTCAAACAATTTCAGATTCAAACTAAGGAAATTCCGTCAAAGACATAACTATACTTCTGCTTACAAATCTGTTTTAGGTCAGTCAAATTGTAAAATATCGAAATTAAAGCTGAGGATAAATTAATCCTTACTGAATGTATTTTCCAGAAATTTTTTTTACCTAAATTGGATAAGAAACGAAAAACTTATGGCTAAAACACTTCTCTGGTCTATGATTGTTGCTGCTGTCAATTTGCTCTCAAGACAGCAACAATCACGCACAATTTTGATCAAGAAAAATTCAAAAATTTAGAAAACTCAAAACATTAAACTTGTAGATCTATGTCTAAGCTTTCCATAACATCTAAAATTATCGAATTCTGACTTAAAACGAAAGAGATATGCCCAATTTACTGACGGCAATTTCACAAATAAACATGCAACAAAAAAAATTGAAATTTCTTACCTTGAAATCTCAATCAAATCTAGAAAATGTGAGTTTTAAACTCATCTTTGATTTTAGATAGAAAACACCCAAATTTATGAAGAAAGATTAGAGCTTGAAGGTGAAATCCTTTCTCTATTCTTATTTTGGTGAATTTCTTCTTGAATTAACAGCAAAATTGAGTGGAATTGAGATTTAGTTAGGAAAAGCCATTGTTTTTCTTTCTCTCTATTTACTGTGTCTTTTGTTTTGGGAAGGAAGATGAAAAAAAAAGTACGTACACCCATTGGATTTAATTGAGTTAATGGATTCAAACCTTACCCAAATAAGCCAAGACTAATATACTTAGAGAAATTCCTATGTTATATACATATTTAACCTATTCAATCAATTTATACACTAGTTTTCTCATTTTTAGCCGAATAAAATATCTACAAAAAATTATTTGCAATAAAATTGTTATTATATAAAAAAAATTATTTCGACAATAAAAAGTTATTTTTATAAATAAAACCCTATCTTTGACAATATTTTACAAATTACACCATTTTAGTGTAAAAACACTATTTTTTAATGCAATAACTTAAACAAAAATTTCTTTCGTGTCAAATAAATTGCAATAAATCATTCTAACACTTTTTAATCATCAAAATATTTTTTTGCAATTAAAAAATATATTATTTTCCCCATATAACACAATTTTTTAATAATATTTACCAATATTCCCATTTTTAGTCAAAAATCACTATTTTCATCCATTTCAACCAAATAAAATTTATTTTTAAGTCTAATGAAGTGTATAAAAATGTTTTAACATTTTTATAACATTAATACATCATTCCAAGCCTAATTGCACTTCTAAATTTTATTTTCTTCATATTATTCCTTTTATTTTACAATAGAAGGCTAACATTGGAATAAATTTTCAATATTACTAATTAACTAAAATTAAACCATTACAATTATTTATTTTCAATCCAAATCCAAAAATAAAGTTTTTCAAACTTTATTTCATTCATTTACACTTTTTCAACCATTAAATGTTGAAATAGGCTTCAAATAAAATAATATGACTTATTTAAATTTCAAATCCCAAATTATATTCATCAATATATTGTTTATATAAAATAAATAATATAACCCCTCATTTTATTATCCAATTCATTTTTAAACACAATATTAAATTATAATTTGCATTATAATTTAATATTAACGGTAATCTCCAAAATCTCGGGTTGTGTCAATAGACGTCCTAGTATGTCATTCCACTATCACCTACATTCCTTAATATTTCTTCTTGATTTCTAATAAATGTGATCCGTCCATTATTTCTGTTAATATAGTTGATTATGGGGTAAATTGTGCATCCCTATAAAGGTCGTATTAATTTCCCTAACCAGATCCATAATGCCTTACAAAATTATTATTAATTACAAATTTACTACCCATTATATTTTTAATTAATGTCCATAAGTCCTAGTCCTATAATATTATGATGTTAATCACTGGTATGAATATCATCGTAAATTACGCTATTTATATATCCTTATTATCGAACATTAATCACGGTTATACGATGTGTACATATTTCCTATTTCAAATTATTAATTTCTAAACCAAAACATTCCTTTACGCATTTTAATTTATTAAAGTTATTTTTCTATAAAGGATTACCATTATAATTTTTCATAAATTAACCAAAAGCGAGATATTTGCTTCGTTTGAAATTACAAGAAATTATTTCTTTTCTTTTATTGAAATAGATAATATAAACTTCGAAAAATAATATTCATATCCTATACATTTCTTTTCCCATTTTGGTATAACCTTTGTTAATTCAAATGATACGCTTTTATACGTATATGGAATCAGATAATTATGAAGATTACATGAAACTCGCTCCAAATAAATCAAAACATAGAAATCCAAATTCCAAGCCAACTAGGGCAACCTGCTTTACAACCCTATTATAGGTTTGGAATATCTGTACAACTTTACAAACATTCTTCAATAAATATTATTTGGGACCGATTTCAATTTCCAAATCAGGTTGTATATACTATTCATATTTTATTCATATCCTAAAGCCTTTTTTCGATCTTACCTAGGTATTGATCCAATCTACTCCATAAAAATTTGATTTGATTTTCACTATTCTTTATAAAACTAAAATTTCACAATAATGAAGTACCAAATTCGAAACCTTTATATTTAAGAAAATAAAAAAATTTGGTTCGCTTTTTACTAGTGCCTGACCGCTACCGATCATGTGTGATGGTCGACCGATTGTCTTATTTGGGAATGCTATTTATTGCCATTTGGTTTTATTTATTTATTTCCTGAATTAAATTTTCACATTAATGTTGATTTTAACGTTTATTTTACCCCCAAGTCTAATTAATGTTAATTTTTCAATTTCAAATTTTGGAATTAGCTATTTATTTGAATTTGAATTTTATTTAAACTATTTCGAATTCGAAAAACTTCAAACGTCCATAATATTTTGGTTGAATATCCGTTTGAGTAACTTGTCCAAAAATCAGTTGGAAGATGACCAATTTCAATTTCAATTTTTGTGAATTCGATGATGATCCGAAGTCCCTCCACCTTTATAGGCCGAGCTCCATACTTCAGGGCCGAGCCCATTTCCAAGTTTTAAGGGCCAAATTCAAGTTTTTCCAAAGCTATGCAAGATCTAGGTCTTATTTTCAAATTAAAAAAGATTATGGAAAGCTTTTGGTAAAAGACTAACTCCTTTTATTTATAGTTTCTACCTTTAAATCATGTTGTATATTTTATTGCTTAATCAAAGCATTGTGCGTTGATTATGATGTTGGATTGTATGTATTTATATGTGTTTGGATGAACACTTATTATGACTTGATTTAAGTATAAAACTGTGCTATGGATGTGATGTAATTTTAACTTGAAAATATATAAGTTAAATGCAGTAAGGTGGAAGCTAGAATCTTGACTTGTTGAATGTTGTGTTAAAATGTATATAAGTTTATGATCTTGCTAAGATGCGCTAAGCTAAGGAATTTAGTGTTTAAAGTGGTTAGCCACGACTTCGAAATCTTTTGGGAACTTTACCTTTTAGAATTTTTTTATAGAGTTTTAAATCTTACCTTTACTTATAAAAATATTGTATTAGGTTATAAAAAGCAATTGGTATGTGAAAGCTAAGAAGTTTAAATTCATTATTGTTATATATATTAAAAAAAGTTCTTAAAATTATAGGTCGTTTAGCGATAGTCGCTATAAATGTAGTTTGTGAAAGTGAACTCTTTTTAAAATCTAAACTGTTTTCACTTAAGTATCCTTTTTAAATTATTTTCCAAACAAATTTTAAGTAATAAAAGTAATTGTTAATTTATTTATTTATCTATTTATTTAATGATTATTTAATTAACTAATTAAGTGAGGTAATAAGTACTTAATCATTAATTAACTTAGGGTAACTAGTACTTAATTATTTTTAAATAACTAATTATAATTTGTTAATTAAAAGGGTAATCATTAGTATTTAGAGACTAATTATTACTAAATTATTTATTTGAGAAGGGTTTAATTATTAACTAGTTTCTAATCAAGTTTAATTTAAGTTAATATTTAATTAAAATTTAAATATGATTTAATTATTTAGATGAAGGTTTAACTTGTTATTTAATTTTTAAAAATTAAGGATTATTTATTTAATTAATTGAGATTAGTTAACATTCAATTATAAGTTAAAGGTTTTAAATTGTCATTTAACAATTAATTAAAGGTTAATTAGGGTTTAATAATTGATCTAAAAGTTAATTATGGTTTAAGTATTAATTAAAGGTTTAATTATTTTTAATAAAAAGTTTAAATGTTAATTAATTATTAAATAAAGGATTAGAAGTTAAACAACCATATTTTAAAAGATTAGTTTGGTTTTCAAGAAGCAACTTTCTTTTAGAGGAAAATTTTAAATCCAATGGATTTCTTTGTCGACTACCCTTAAGCAATCCCAAATGAATATAAAACTCAATGGAATTTATTAGAGAAATAAATCACTATACTGCTAATTAACTTGTATTTAACATCTGTTTGGCAGAATAGATCACCGTTCTGCCATAGTTCACCAAGTAGATTACGTTGACATCTATTAGGAGAAAATAAAATACCATCCTCCCATTATATTAATTTATACATACGTTTAGGAGAACAAATCTTAGTTTGCTATTTTGGTAACTTAGATATTTACTTATCTGATTGATTGTATTGGCTGATTCCCTTGTACATATTTGCTTGTTATGTAAATACCCATGTTATAACTTGAAAAGTAAATTAATTTAAATAATAACCATTGTGATCATTAGCTTCTTTCTGATTTTTAAGGTCAATCATGCTTTTAATAATGGTTTCAAGTTAAGTAACGATTTTAGTAAATGTGTTTTAAATAATCGTTTTGTTTATCAAAAGGACTTTATTAAATGAGTTTATTAAAGGATTTTTGTTTTACATATGGAATATTCCTAAGAAAGTTTTATAAATGATTTTGGATAAATATAAAGGAAGTTTTATAAGTGATTTTAGAGATTTATAAAGAAATATTTAAATGGTTTCGATATTATAAAAAAGATTTTTACAAATTTAACTTGGTGATTTATAAAGAGTTTTGTAAATGGTTTGGAATTTAAGTAAAGGAGATTCATAAGTAAAAGAGATTTATTAAGAGGATCTATAGAAGGAAATTTATAAAAGAGTTTGAGATTGGATTCCCTTCAATTGACATTCTTAATTATGGTGGTATGGACATTCGTTCTATACTTAACACCAAACGAATATTATTTTAGTTTAACCTTATCTTTGTGCTAAATAGCATTTATTTGATTCTTTAAATATGATTTTGAAATGAGCAATCTTTCCAAAAAAAATTGTGAGTACACTTATGTCAATGAGATAAGTATATGAAAATAATAAATAAATAATTTAAAAAGAGATCTAAATAAATGAAAGTTTATTTTGAGGCTTAGTGGTTCCTTAGGTAATTAAACCCCTGAATTTGTTATCGTTTGTTTATTTGATGGTTAAATACCGGCTATAAAATCTGGACCAAAATATAGCTCCAGAAATAACTAGGAGTAACACGTGAGTTATATGGCATTGTCATCTTCGATGATATTTACTGTGTGTATAAATCCCATTTTGTTTTCCTAGGATAAATGATAAGGAGATCCATCCACTTAAACGGTTTGGGGGTGATTACTGTTCCTATAAATTGTCTGATTATATCCAAAAGAGTTGGGGTTGGGTTTACCGAAACTATCGCATATTATTTCGAAGAGGCCATGATCGGATAAGTATAAATTATTTGGAAACTACTTCGATCCAACTCAAGTGTTTCAAACTGAAGATATCTTTAAGTTGATTGAAGATGGAGCTTTTGAAATGCAAGGGCTATTTGATACTAATCCTAAGGGTGGTTCCAAAATGGATGTAGTAGATGTAATGCCTTCGATTTCGTTCAGACCTAGAATGAACTTGCATGGATGAATGCTGGTACTACATTACTGCCTGGATGGCAGTGTTAGCATTCCAAGTTGGTTGATATACAAAAAGATAATTGTAACGACCCCACTTCCTACTCTCAGGAAGTAGCATCGTTAATAAGAAAGAAAGAGGTGAGAAAATAGAAAAGATAGAGAAGAAAGAACAACAACATCAGAATCTCACAGCGGAACGAATAAAATATATTAATTACATAAGTATTTACATAATATATACATCAATCAGAGCTATACAGACAATACATCACATACTAGACAGTTATAAACACCTGTCTAGTTAATACAACTCAATACACAATACATCACAGAGATACCACACAGCGGAACTAAATATATCTAAAACGCTGAAGCCTCCTGCTCCATTGCTCCTCCAGACTTCGTCAAAGCTAAACCTGAATCCCTTGGCTACCCGTAAAAATTTGGGTACCCGAGAGTTTATGAAAAACAAAATAAACTTCGGGTCAGACATGGGTCTGGTATGAGTAACAGGTTAAAGTTGCTTAATTTTGAAAAATCCTTTGAAAACAAAAGGTATCACGTAAGACTTCCCACACATAAACATGGAAAAGTTTTTACCTTACGCTAACCAAAACATTTGATAGGAAATCCAGTGATATTATAATAGTGTCTAGGGTTTTCAAGTAAAATACAGAAATAGCTGAAATGCTTACATCTCACATTCCAACATAGTTGGGCACAACTAATTCGTACGGCACTTATTGGATTTTGGATTCCATACAATGGCAGGGCTACTGGGGTACCGCCTGTCACAGTACGGGGCCTAGATCACCGTACCGAGGATTACTCCCTTCATCCCCTGCAACACAAGGCCGGAACCATTCCTTACTGAACAGTCCCGAACAAGATACACCCCGCAGTTGGCTGCAGACCAACCGCCCACTAAGCCGAATAAAAAGGGACATCTAGACAGGGGAATATCCTTGTCCTGCTTGGGCATGACCCACCTAACCTTGCTGCACCTCCCCTGTTTTAGCCATTCCCGGTTGATGAGGCTTGAGGTTACGATTACCTTTATAGAACATATTTCTTAGAATGCTCATCGTCCGCCTGACGATGTGTTGAAAGCATTCAATCCATACAAGTTCGTTCCGGGTTCGAACGAAACCGAAGGCATCATCTCGTTACACTCATTTTGGAATCACCCTCAGAGTTAACGACGATAACCCTTGCATTCAGAATCATCATCTTCACTTCAGATTCACGACCTAACGTTAATTTGGAAACGATGTGGTTTTCGGATGTTCCTAATGCGGAAAACCCGATCCCGGTCTCATCGAAATCCAAAGCGTGTCTTTTAAGGCCAAGTTGTCTATTTAGTCTTAACAGTGAATTCAATATTAACAATATACACAGATAGATAATTCACATCTCATAATAGATAATACATCATCATCATAAACAGATAATTAATGTTATCATCCAAACAGATAATTAAACATTATCATACTTAAAACATGCATCAATATCACATAGATATTATCCATTCATTTCTGAAATCACAATCAAACAATGAAATATCAACACCATCCATCAGCAATGATTTATAAATCACAAGCTATAGTTAATGAGTTAAATTAACTCCTTCCATCTTAATTAATTTAAAATAAATTAAATTAATTACTCATTCCATAAATCCCGCTCTCATAATCAATAATTGATTATAAATCAAATTACTAAATCATTCTCTAATTACAAGAATACATTAGTCTTTAATAAATTCCTTAAATGAATTATTCTAAATCATTTATAGCAGATTAACATTTAATTACTTACCCATTAATTATTCCTTAATTTACAATTCTTAATTACATCATTAATTATATTAATTAGTGATCTTCAATTTATATTCAGTTACTTATCTAAAATAATTGAGTGATTAATCTTTACCTAAACACAATTATTAATCACCCCTTGATTAATAACAAACCAGTAATTAACTACTCATAATTACTTATTAACAAATTAATCATTCCATGATTAATTAATTCCATAAATTAATCCTTTGATTAATTATAAAAGAAATTACTCAAATTACTTTACTTACAAATCCTCTTGTATGAATTTCATCAAGTAATTATCATCTAATTACTTTCCTAAGTAATTATGCTCCATTAATTACACAAAGTAATTACACATACCAAACATCAAATGATTTCTTAAGTTAATCTTATTATCCATTACTTATATATATTCAAATTAATCATCTTTGCTTTAAATATCTTTTGCAACATTCCAGTAATTTCCTTAATTTATTTACAAAAATAAATCTTGAATAAATCCATTAATTAATTACATATATATAGATTTATTACCTTTCTAATTATCTTGTTGATTTATTATTCTCAAATAAATCAATCTCATCATTAATTATTAATTAATGATTTCTAATTACATCTTCATTTGTTAATTTATATTAAGAATACACATCTTCAAATCATAAATATTAATCCTCTTGATTAATAACAAACAGTAATTAATCATTCAATATTAATTACTTCTCAATAACACTCTAAATTAATCCCCTGATTAATTTTAAGTAATTATATTTCAATTACTTCCATTAATAACATCACCCAATTAATTACATCCCGTAATTATCCTTCAATTACTTCTCTAAGTAATTCAATTCCAAATTATCAGTTAATTAAACTAAATTAATTAACTCAAATTAAATCAATGTACACAATTAATAAGTAATTGATTTCTTAATTACTTTTCAATAAATAATTTCATTTAAACTATTAAATTAATTAATCTAATTAATTTATTACAAAATCAACCATATTAATTAATTATAACATAATCTGGTTAATGAACTTCATTA
The DNA here is from genome assembly GCA_030765085.1 of Allium cepa. Taxonomy (NCBI): domain Eukaryota; kingdom Viridiplantae; phylum Streptophyta; class Magnoliopsida; order Asparagales; family Amaryllidaceae; genus Allium; species Allium cepa. The sequence goes on from CM060928.1 coordinate 55,781,440, forward strand.
ATAATTATTTAATTATCTCCTTCTAACATAATCAACTTATATTAATTATTAATTATGAATTAACTAACCATTATTAATTTAAAAGAAACTAATCTATAGTTCTAAATCACATATTAGTTAATTAATTCATTAACTAACTTTAATTACTACATTTAAACTATTAATTACTAAATTAACTAATATTCATCATTAAGAATTCTTGCCTAATTAACTTAAAGATTAAAACATATAAAATTCCAAACTTCATGAATTAAAGTAAATTGTTCTTATAATTGAGTTAAATTCTTATTTCCAATATGTTTAAACATTTATTTCAATAATTTAAATTTTATCTTAATACAATGTTTACACTAATTTATTTCAAAAACCCCTTTTTAAACTTACATATTTAATTACACCTAAAATTTATTTGAATAATTTTTTAAATTATCAAACTTTATTTTATCAAAAATCTAATTGTCACTCCAACTTGAATCATACTTAACCCTTTACTTAGACTTAGTTAATCATGATTAAATTTTAAAGAAACTAAGATTTTAAAAACTGTAGCTAGTACAGATTTAAAATCTTGAACAACCTTCAAAACTGAACCTAACCTCACTTTTAAATCTTTTCTTACCCATTTAACTTTCATTTTTACATTAGACTCTTTTAAATATGCTTAAGCATTAAACACTTTTAAGTTATTCAATAATTTAAATTATGAAAATTTAATATTTCCAACTATTTTCAAAAACAAACATAAATTCACTTTTTAAACTTTTATTAAGTACTAATTTTAACTTTGATTTAAATTTTAAAACAAAAGTTCCAAAACAGTTGAAACTGTTAAACAGTTTCAGGTTGAACAAAAATATAGAACATTACCACTACCGAGCCCCCCTGTGTTTGCTTCGAGTTATACGCGAGACCTCCCCCGAGAAAATATACGAGCTGCTTCGAGTTTCTCACCAGGCACGCGCGAATGGAAACAAATTACAGAACCTGGAAACAACAGAACCTCACCTCCCCTCAAACCTGTCAGCGCCGCTCTTCCCCAACCTGACCACGTGGCGACAAGAAACTCCGGCCATGAACGCATCAAAGACTGAGCTACCCCCTCATAAAGTTTCACGGCACTCGATCGCCTGATGGCGTCGAACAGAACCCAATACTTCGGCTACTACAACTAGGTTATGAGCAGGAATTTTGCTCAAAAAAAATTGTGTTCCACATGAAAATTTTAAGTTGTTTTATCTTAAATAAATGCTTAGACTTAGTTTGAGATGATACAAACATCATTTGCTTGAAATTGAAGCGCAAGCATAAATCAGGGATGAAGTAAACAAGGTTTAATAGCAAAATTTTGTTTTACAGGGAGTAACAGAGAACAAGCATATGCTTCACTGCAAGTTAGATTTTGTTCCAGGTAAAACTCAAGATTTTATTGCTTTAAGTGTATTTCTAAACTTAAACTCATGAATTAACAAACTTAAATTATTCAGATCTCTAACTCTAACAAAGATTAGACGAATAGATTTGCATTTTGATCAACTTTTAATTTCTGAACTAAGAGTTACCTGAATACAACAGAAGCATATTAACAAACATTTATAAACTCTAAATTTATCAACCCTATATATATAAACAAAGCATATTTCATCTCAGAAGTTTTTCACAATCAACAAATTAAAAGTTACTTAAGCTTTTTTAAAAAAAAAGAGTTACTCACAGTTAAACAGTTCTTCCTTATCTAACTTGAATTCAAGTTTAAAATTTACTTTATGATCAACAACATATTTATTTCATACTTTATCAAGCAACCAGATTACTAAGTATTTTAAAAAAAAAGTTACTCACCTGGGAATAAACAGAGAACAGGTTTTTGGACGAAATCCTGGAACTTGCAAATACTTTTAAGTCTTGATTACTTAAAGTTGAAATGCTCTGAAACTAGGCAGTCTGCACTACAAACCCCTAAGCCAATTGATGTAGGGAAGATACTTGATTTCCAGTGTGAAAACAAAATATGACAGGTTTGAGTTTTACAAGTTCTTAGTTAAACTTTTGAAAGAAAAGTTGCAGACTTTAATTTATTACAAGTTTGCAATTGTTGTGATGAACGAATTAGAAATGAAAAGAGGTATATTATACACAGGGGAGGGGTTTACTGGGTATAAGTTTATCTGTTTTGATGCAGAGATTTTTCTTTCAAATGGAGGCTGAGATGATATTTTTAACATTTCGAATTGACTCCAGTTTTGTGCTGAGATGAAAGCAATTAATGCTAATGTACTTAATGTTTCATACTTATCTTCTTTTGTACTAAGATATTTTCTTTTACTTTGTTTAGAGATTTCTCTTGCCTTGCATACATACATATTTTATTTACCTATGAAACTACTTACAGGCTTCACATATACAGTTGTATATTTTGTTACTGTCCTTTACTTCTGGTTCATGCCTATCACACATATATACTCTATTTTGTTTTATTTCAGCCTGCACACTTTGATTTGTTAATATCATTTGCTTTGTTCATACAATTTGGCCTGCACACTTATATTTGCTCATTGGCCTGCATATGTTATATTTTTATATCTTGCTTTCCAGATAATATTTAAACTGATATGAAGGTAAGTTAATATATACTTACATTTGCAGTTTATAACATCATGATGTTTGTACAACAAAACAGAGATGATGCTTTACATTATATACAGTTGTTATATTACTGTCATTTGCTTCTAGATATTATCTATTTCCCTTTGTACAATCTGATACATTTGTTTTGGTGCTTTAAACATTTACTGCAGTTTTCTTCTGTTGGTTTACAAATCTGAAAATTCTTTTGTTTCTAGTTTTATTGTTGTCCTGTTATATTTTAAAATGCATATGAATGTTGTTATGTTATTTTAATTTAATGTACTAACTTATATCTCTTTTCCAATTTATCTTGTATCCTGTATTTTTTTTATTTATACATTTCATTTTATATTATAAAACACATGATCAATTTGAAATGATAAATAGAATAAATTATCTTTTTATTATAAGCTACATATTTATTAATGTATATTAATGTATTGTTTGACAAAATTATATGAAAACTCATATATCATTTTAAATTCATAATTTAATCAAACTATACTAAAAAGAAAAGAAAACAAATCATTTTGTTAATAATTCTAAATTTAAACTTAAGTTAAAATAAGTTTTCAAACTATTTATTTATTTAGCTTTGAAATGTTTATATTAAATAAAACACAATTTCTAATTCACTAAAATATATACATTAGTATTTAAACATATTTTATTTATTAAGTTTTAAAACAAATTCATCTATTTACAATGTATACAAATATATACATATATAAATAGAAAACAAACAATTAATTTTTAACAGATTAAATTTATCCATTAGATATTTATTAAAAGAAAAGTACCAAATTCAGATTTAATTAATAAAAATATATCAAATCAATTTAATATTTGATGCAGATTATTAAATTGATATTGCTAGAAAATTCCGGGTCATCACAATAATCATAGCGTCAAGCCTCATCAATTGGGAAAGTGGCTAAAGAAGGGATATGCAGCTGGGCTACGTGGATCGTTCCTAGTAGAGTATGACCATACCAAGATCTAGTATGGATATCTCTATGCATGCTTCTAGACCATTATGGTTGTTTGCACCAAAAATGGTCACAAACCCCGAATACCGTGAAAGCACCAGTGTATGAACACAAATCAGCAATATTCAAGCACATATCTCAGATCTAAGCAAACAACACACATCAATCCAGTAATAACAAACAAAGACACGAGATTTATAGTGGTTCGGCTATCACCGACCTACGTCCACTTCAAAGTTTTATCTTTTATTGATTATCCTTGATAATTACAGATGATTATAGCAATTACAATGAAGTAATTTGAGTGCAACAGCGATAGTAATGCGTAGAATTGAATCCGGCAGAGTCTGGACGTCCAATAGCCAAAAGGTCCTTTTTCTGTAGGCTTCAGGGTGCTATTTATAGGTGTAGGAGTCTGATATCCCGCTCAAACTTCGGGAGACTTCTTCTGGCATGTGAGTGGGCCCACGCGACCGACCCCACCAAGTTTCGACTCGATCTGTGATCGATACGAAACAATTTCGTATCCGTCAAGAAATGATCCAATCGAGCTGAAACTTGGCAGGACGGTTCTTTACCTTGTATGCAAGCTACTGTGAAAATTTCGTTGCATTTGGATCAGCGGTTTAGGAGATATGATCGATACGAATCAATGTTCTTCGGAAGGCTGTCCGGTTCGAATCCATGGCTTCGTATCCATCCCTTTCGCATCGATCAGGAGCACGCGCGCAGTGACGTGGAGTGATGTGGAGCGAGTTTCCTGGATCGATCCACTTTGTATGCCGAGCTTGACCGAGTTTTTCGCATCTAATTCCGAAGATTCATTCACACCGACGCATAATTCGCATCCACTCACTTCAGTCCTTCCTTGAACCAATTATCAATTATCGCCTGTTCATTGAATCCTTTGTTCGTATCGATAAATGTTGGCACACTTCATATCGATTGCTCATCGATATGAAATGAACTCACTTGAGCATGACCGATTCGAACAAGGACTCCGACGCGACCGATTCGAACAACCACGAACTGGATGGATACGAACTATGCTTACCTGCGACCGATGCGAACTTAACTATCCCCTGATCGATACGAAGCAGTCTTACCATGCTGGATACGAACCGAAACCGACTCGATGCTGCTGTTTAGATTGATGCGAGCCTGATGGATTCGAATTGCACATGACTCGATCGATTCGAACATACTGAGGTGATGTCATTCCAATGGATACGAAACTGATCGATTCGAATGAGCCAGTGTCATGATTTCTTGATGGATGCGAATATGATGGATTCGAACAAGCCATCTCCTCAACTTACTGATGGATACGAAAAACATGTTCTCCTTACCTTATATCGATCATATCTTCTTCATACGAACTCCGATTAACCTGAAATTTGAAACATGGCTTCTTCTTGCTTTGATCATCATCTCCAATTGATTCCGTCCTGATCGGACTCGGCCAAATTTTAGCGATATCGATTGCAGCCTTGTTTCCAATCGATCTCCAATCCCGATATCCATCCTTCCTTGCTAATTTGTTGACATTCCAGCTTTGACCAAAAGGTGGGATAACACTTGCCTCCCAAAACATGCCTTGTGATAAAAAGGCGTGTTTTGAATAGTTCCAAATCCGGTATCCAAAGTCCATAGCCATATCACTAGAGTACATCATCCTTGACTGCTCTGAGTCGATGACTAATTCCAAATCCAATAACCAAAGCCTTAGCCGATTCCATATCCATTCGAACTCGACAACCAAGTCCTAATCCATCCTTATCCAATAGCCAATAACCGAATCCAGGACCTCTCCGGTTCGATATCCAAATCCATCACCTCTCCGGGCTCTTGCCAAGCGCAATCCACACCTGACGACCATGGTCCAGTGTCCCTAGACGTTGAGCTAACCTCTTTTGGTTCTTGCCAAGCGCAATCCACACTTGACGACCGTGGTCCAGTGTCCCTGGACGTTGTACAATGCCATGGCTTAAGTCATAAGCCGAATCCTGGTCTCTCCGGACCGTTGTTGAGCATAATCCATACCCAACGACCTGAATAAGCCAAGTCCCCACATGCGGACGAAGAGACTTACCCCTTGCCAGATATAATCCATACCTGACGATCATTTACCAAAAACCAGATAAAAATCCAATCAAAATCCAATCCAAAATGCAAATCAAATCAAAAATCCAAACCAACATCCAAAATAGAAAATAATCATCCAAAGGAAAATCCAAATCAGAAAGCAAAAAAAACCAGGAGTTCAAACCAAACTCCAAACCAAACCAGAAAATTAAGTGTGCAATCCGGAAGCAAAAGACAGATTTCACAAACCATGGCAGCGTGGTCTATCATCATTTAGAGCATGCCTAGGGGCTGTCTCCGTCCCCATACATGTGTAAATGACTTAGCCGTTTTCCAGTAGCTTGCTACTTATTTCACATTATCCCGGTCAATTAATAATCAATCGACCATCATTCTGGGCCTCATACCGTCATTGCTCGAGGTAGCGGTGGTTGCTCCTCCTTCACCGATGCATTTCGAGTTCCGACATATTGTCGCAACTGTCCATTCCTTACATGCTCCTCGATTATATCTTTCAAGTGCCTGTAACTGTTGGTATCATGCCCATCCAAATCATGGAAGAGGCAGTGCCTTCCTGATGCTCTATCCCCTTCAGAAGGCTCTCTTCTAGCAGGCCTTCAGTAGGGAAGGCGATTCTGGGTTTCCAGGTATATCCGCTCTAGCGTCTCGTTCAATCCTGTGTATGTGGAAAACTTTGGATCCTTCCATCGCTTCCTAGTTTTTCCAGAATCATCATCCAATTTTCTTTTTCCTTTATCTTTATCCGAACCTCTGCTGGATGGTCCCCCACCCTCAGCCGCTTTCACTTCTTTCAACTTTAAATCTGCACATGCATCCTCTTGTCGAAGGAATCTCTCAGCTTCGTGAAAGAATTCCCCGAGATCCAGTGGTAGGTCTCGTATTAAAGATACCTTGAAATCCGAATCCTCACTGACTCCTGACACTGCTGCCATTAAAACCATTGATGGATCCGGGCGATCCACCGAAGTAACTGCCGCATTGAATCGAGTTAGAAAAGCTCTAAGTGATTCATCCGTCCTTCGTTTCACTGACATTAGCGTCATCACGTTCTTAGGCCTCTTAATATAGACCCGAAATTGCCTCAGAAACCTATCCACCAGCCCCGTCCATGTTCTAATAAATTCTTCCTCCAATTGCCTAAACCACATTGCTGCTATATCTGTCAAATACAGGGGAAAACATCGGGCCATAACTTCCTCCGATGCCCCCAGCACTTCCATGTGTCTAGTGTATCTCATCGGATGATCTGTCGGACCAACCTTGCCATTGTATACTTCCACAGTAGGTAGCTTGAAATCAGGCGGATTTCGAGTCATCCGGATTTCCGGTGCAAACGGACTCTTGTTCACTCCTTCGAAATCTCTATTGGTCAGACCTCCACGCATAGTTTTCCTAACAATCTCAGCTAATCCAGCATTATCCGTCAAAGGTTGCCCCCATGCCCCCGAGGGAATTCCGGTACATACTCCTCATGTGGTTCACTAATGTTAGCGCACGCTCTAGCTTGTTGAGCTCCATCCAAAGGCCTTCCAGTGTCAGATCCTGCGGGCCTGCCCCCAAGCCTTTGTTGACTGCCATCTAGTCTTGTATTCTGTCCTCCATTGGGTTCTGCGACCCTAGCTCCTTGTCCTGCACTTGCGGCCGCTGTAGTTGGTCCAAGGTTCTGTGTTCCTGCAGCTCTCATCTGTTCAAAGAAAGTCTGCATCATTTCCTGTTGACTTTTCAACAATCTCTCTTGCAATGAATTGGCCATAGCCTCCATTTCATCCCTGGTTATGTAGATCGAAGCTTGTCCTTCCCCCGCTCCGGAGGATGCTTCTTGACTTCCTTCCTGTTGGCTTCTCTCAGCCCTTTGTCTACTGCTTGTCTGTCGAGTCATTGTCTTTCAAATCTAGACTCTTCACTCTTTTCAAATCTGAACTTCAATCTGATGTAGCGGGTGCCAGTCCTTCTCAGTGAAAGCACCAAAGTGTTTGCGCCAAAAATGGTCACAAACCCCGAATACCGTGAAAGCACCAGTGTATGAACACAAATCAGCAATATTCAAGCACAAATCTCAGATCTAAGCAAACAACACACAACAATCCAGTAATAACAAACAAAGGCACAAGATTTATAGTGGTTCGGCTATCTCCGGCCTACGTCCACTTCAAAGTTTTATCTTTTATTGATTATCCTTGCTGGTTAAAGATGATTACAGCGATCACAATAAAGTAATTTGAGTGCAACATCGATAGTAATGCGTAGAATTGAATCCGACAGAATCTGGACGTCCAATAGCCAAAAGTTCCTTTTTCTATAGGCTTCAGGGAGCTATTTATAGGTGTAGGAGGCTGATATCGTGCTCAAACTTCGGAAGACTTCTTCTGGCACGTGAGTGGGCCCACGCGACCGACCCCACCAAGTTTCGACTTGGTCTGTGATCGATACGAAACAATTTCGTATCCATCATGAAATGATCCAATCAAGCTAAAACTTGGCAGGACGGTTCTTTACCTTGTATGCAAGCTACTGTGAAAATTTTGTTGCATTTGGATCAACGGTTTAGGAGAGATGATCGATACGAGTCAATGTTCTTCGAAAGGATGTCCGGTTCGAATCGATGGCTTCGTATCCATCCCTTTTGCATCGATTAGGAGCATGCGCGCGCAGTGACGTGGAGTGATGTGGAGCGAGTTTCCTGTTTCGATCCACTTTGTATGCCGAGTTTGACCGAGTTTTTCGCATCCAATTCCGAAGATTCATTCGCACCGACGCATAATTCGCATCCACTCACTTCAGTCCTTCCTCGAATCAATTATCAATTATCGCCTGTTCATTGAAGCCCTTGTTCGTATCGATAAATGTTGGCACACTTCGTATCGATTGCTCATCGTTACGAAATGAACTCACTCGAGCATGGTGGATGCGAACAAGGACTCCGGCGCGACCGATTCGAACAACCACGAACTGGATGGATACGAACTATGCTTACCTGCGACCGATGCGAACTTAACTAGCCCCTGATCGATACGAAGCAGTCTTACCATGCTGGATACGAACTGAAACCGACTCGATGCTGCTGTTTAGATCGATGCAAACCTGATGGATTTAAACTGCACGTGACTCGATCGATTCGAACATACTGAGGTGATGTCATTCCGATGGATACGAAACCGATCGATTCGAACGAGCTAGTGTCATGATTTCCTTATGGATGCAAATATGATGGATTCGAACAAGCCATCTCCTCAACTTACCGATGGATACGTACAACATGTTCTTCTCACCTTGTACCGATCATATCTTCTTCATACGAACTCCGATTAACCTAAAATTCGAAACATGGCTTCTTATTGCTTTGATCATCATCTCCAAATCGATTCCGTCCTGATCGGAGCTTGACCAAATTTTAGCGACATCGATTGCAGCCCTGTTTCCAATTGATCTCCATTCCCGATATCCAACCTTCCTTGCCAATTTGTTGATATTTCAGCCTTGACCAAAAGGTGGGATAACAATGGTTGTTCGTTTGCAATCAAGGGGTGATTATATTCAGTGCTATCTGGCAAGGAGTAGGGCCGATTTTTAGTAGTAGAGGTGCAACGTGTTGTAGCCTCCTATACATTTTATCTAGAGGTGTATAGATTCAGTGCGTAGACCCTTACTCTTTCATTGTTGGAATCCATTCTCCAATAAGTGTCTTCAGATTTGATTATATACGTATTATGCTAGAATTTAATAATGTAACAATTTTGGCTATGATTAATATGTATTTGTATTCTAGATATTATTATAATATCACTTAATTTTTGTAGGAAATGTTTTGGATATCGTATGGTAAAAACACGTCTGTTTTCATGTGCGACGTTGTCTTACGAGACACTTTTGATTTTAAAAGGTTTTACAAGTTGTAATAAATAAAATTACTTGTGATTTGAGTTTCTCATGCTAGTTTTACCAGACTAATCCGACCGTTATTTTTCTTTTAATGCTCGGGTTCAGGCTGAGCATATTTTCTAGATTTAGCCGAATGCTTTGGAGCTTTCAAGTGATGAGTTGGATTCTCGAAGACGTATTCACATATCTTTTTTTTCGTTGCATTTTTTGTATGTTTGTATACATCGGCAATTATAAGAATATGTTGTTATAACTGTTCAGGCTGATAATCGGTTAGAGTGCACTGATGTTGTATGTATATTAAAGTTCTTTTTTTATAAAGACTATGTTACTTGTCATGTTTTTGTGAGATTCTATTCTGTCTTCTTTTCTCTTCACCCCAAATGACCTGTCTTTTGGATACTTAAATGTTCGAAACACGGATACCGTGGATGTATTAATTGTCGTCTTTAGGTGTAAGAAAGGAGATTGTTACAAGGTAAGTCCAAAAGTTATCCTCAATACAAAGGTCGAAATTGATTTGGGCCTTGGGGGCTAGTTTCCAAAATCTATTTTGAAATTAAAGTAAAATTTTATATTTTAAATAATTAAAAATAACATTTTGGGTTTAAAGGTTAAATTTAAAATGAGAAAAATACTATAATAAATATTTTCAAATTGTTTTGAAAAATTAAAATAAACATTTTAAATTTAGATGTTCAATTTAAATAATACACATATTATGACAGTTATAATATAATTTTTCAAATGTTCAAAAATGTTATAAAATTAATTTCGAAATTATTAATTATTAATAAGAGTAATAAAATAAATGAATTAACTAAATAAGTTGATTAATTAAATATACATACTTGTATAATATATATAGGTATATGTCATGTTGTCTTGTATCGTTTAAGGCAATATGAACTCATATGTATGTATAAAAGAAATTTTGAATTTAATATAATGTAATTAAAATTGTGTAATTAAATAAATTTATTAGAAGTTAAATCGTAAATTAAAATGCATATATAAAAATATATATGTATTACTATAAATTTTGTAGTTATAAATTCAATATAATATGTTATAATTGAATAATATAATAGTTAATTAAATTATTAACAAATAAGATTAATTAACTAACATTATATTAGTATATATTATATATAAATTATTAAGAAAGTTAAACAAAGTATAAAACTTATATAATGATAAAAATTATATAATAAAAATTTATAAACTTAAGGTGGAACATGAAAGAGATCCCAAATAGACTTAAGAAATAAATATGTACGTTAAAAGTACATATATCGTAATTTTTGATGTGTTAGACACTTAAAACACGATGATATTTCATAAGAAATACATTATTCCATAAGTCAATCTCGGTCAGTATTAAAGATTATGAATCTTTAATATAATTATTGTCCTCTACCATTTAAATATTAATAAACTACTTGCATACTCTTTAGTTGTTAAGCAAACTCAAGCTAGAGATGTTATGTATAGTATTATTAATATGTTGACTAGATGAGGTACGGTAACTATATGTATTTGTTGAGCAAACTCAAAGTATATATACTAAGGCTGTAGCAAAATGGTAAGTGTGAGTGAATAATCTCTTCGATTTTTTGAGCAAATTCGATCGAAATGAGATAGGAAAAGTAACTACGGGTTAGGAGTTGTATATGATACAACCGATAAGGAGTTATCTATTGCTTGTGGTGGTATGACTTGTTGAGAAAACTCAAGGTCAGAATCTCAAGACTAACGTATTAATACCCACTAATGAAGTCGAAAGACTTTTATGTTTCATCTTAAGGCTTGGTGAAACATAAAATACAAGTGGGAGCCTTATTAGAAAATTAAATGATAATAATTAACCTTTTTGATATTGTAAGAATATCTAATATATAAAATTACAATAATTTACATTGATAATTTGTTCAATTAATATAATTGAGGAAATGTTTATCAATTAAAATATATAAATAAACTTAACTAATATTGACCGATAGAAATGTAAAATATACTTACCAATAAATTTTTGCATGTTGACCCAGACAAGCGCCTAATTATTTAACCACTAAATTTGATCATAACTTGGTTATGTATGAGTTTTCTCGCCGAAGATTGTGTATTGTCTTGAATGTGTTACGGACTCAAAAAGCAATACATGAATATTGATATTTGATCCATATACGATAACATATAAATGTTATGTGAATGACGACAATTCAGAATGTATGAAATCTCATTGAAACTAGTTCACTAAAATAAGGAAGTAAACTGTAATGTGAGATCGTGTATTCAATATCATTGATTACAATAATGATCTTGTCATGTTAAATGTAACGCTGGACCAAAGGCTACAAGATAGATCTAAGAATTCGATCACTAAATGTCAGTTTGATTAGTTTATGTAAAACACAATTTATTTGATATCCTTAAGAGCTAATGAATTTTTGTAAAGAGTTTATAATGATATTTTAGTAAGGATTTCCTTTGAATGATCGACTGTTTTAGAAAGGAAATCGAATGTATAAGAGTGGACGTAACCTAAAGCACAATTGGGATGAAGAGAGTGAATGGTCATTTCTACTCCATGAAGAAATTCAAAAACGAGAATGGTAAAATAACAATAGATACTTCACATTGGAAAGAGAAATATGATTTCTATTTCTAAAAGCATTTTCACATAGAAAATTATTTTGTATGATATCTATTTCTTAGAATTTAAGATACTTAATTTGAAAATTCTCAAATGTAAAACAGTTATGGTAAATGAAATAAATAGCATGTTTTAAGTGGTTAAATGGAGCCCATATTTCATAAACCACTATAAAAAAAGTTGAGGTATGCCAATTGTTCCATACAGTACTATAATAATTGTTTCATACACTACTATAGAAATAATCTTTATAAATTACTTGAAATCCAAATAAAATTGTGCTTTTTACTGTCTATTCCAATAGAAAATAAAAGATAATTCCATATCATTTCACACATAACACAAGCGACCTTTAGTTATCTACTGTCTATTCCAATAGCACAAATGCACAAAATAAGAAAAAAACTTTTTTTTATTGCCTAATCCAATAGAAAATGAAAGATAATTCCTTATCATTTCATACATAATACAAGTGACCTTTAAGTAATTTATAGAGAATTATAGTGTTAACAATTTCATTTGGAAAATAAAGTAATTCAAAAGTATAGGGTATAAAAATCCTTAGGTACAACTAAAGTAACGTAAGTAGGAATAACAAGAATTAAAAAGCAAAACCCGAAAAATGTAATTTAAAAAAGGTGTAGAAAAATAATGGTAAATAAAGATGATATAGTTAAACGAATATGAAATCAATAAGTCTACAGAAGCAATTAGAGAGAAAAATAGATAAAAAGGAAAACAAGGGGCTTATCCCATAATGTTATAATGAAAAGGGAAAGGAAATAAGGCAAGATATTCGAAAGCAAATAATGAATGACTTATGTTAAATAAGCAGTAAACGCACAGAAAAGTAAAGAAATATGGTCAATAACGAACAGTTGTGAGGACCCGGATTTTGGAACCAGTCAACGTCGCTAAAAATCCGTCCGTTTCAAAACTACTAATGAGAATTACCAACTTAATATATAAAAATATTTCTAAATGTTTAGGTTACAATTTCAATTATACAACTTATCAGAGTAATTAATTAATTTATTCTACAAGGTGTGCATACCGAAATCGTACGTAATAAATGTACCGCTACACAACTCTGATGAGAGAGAGCACAATAGCCATTCCCGCTAACTCAATAAACATGTCAAATGCAGAATAAAATAGTAAGCAGGAAAAGCACATCAATACACGATATATGGAAAACAATAAAAAAAGTGGCAAAATCATTTGCATTAATAATTACAAATACTTCTAATCTATAATAATTTCTATTTCCAAATCCTTTCAAAAATCATTTTAAAACCATCGGGTTTAGTCCTTGAAATTATTTTTGTTTTATAAAACATTTTTATAAAACCATTCTTTATATAAATCATTTTTATATAATATAACTTCAAAATATTCATTTCCATATATTTCTATTTATTTAAACATTTCGTAAACTTTTATTTATGAAAACCAACATTGAAAACAATTCCATTCACGTCAAATTATTATAACTAATTATAACAATTTGAATGAAACAATATTATCGCTAAACACCTTTTAGTCAAAACATGAAATAAATCACAAGGTGTTAACCAACAATTATTTTCTACCCAGCCTATGCATATGGATACTTAATTGCTCATAAACTAGTCGAGCAATGTCGATAATCAATAAATAATAAACAGTGCTCATAAACTGGTTGAGCCTAATCCAAATAATCAATTAATAAAATAAACACAATAATAAATGATAATCAATGCTTCATTCTATCAAATGTTTATAATACTTTTTATTTTATCTTGGGTTAAAACGGTTTGATATTTATTTTGGAGCATATATGCTTTCTCTTCGACATGTTCCGTCCCTCGCTCAAGTTTCCTTGGATCTCACAGACGAAACACATGTACTAGTCATTTCCACATACCCCATTAAATATTTAACTTTCATATTATAAACTATGAATTATTAGTTAATTCAAAAATGAGTACTCGCCTTTAACTAAAGTAAATTAAATTCCTACCAACATTCTTATCCAATCACACTTCACTAAACTAACCTATACTTCACTAATACATCCATAAACAACTTCACCATCTTTCTCATGCTCACGACCATCCTTCCTCCTCCACTTTGCTCTCGACCCAAACCTTCCTCCCACCTCCATAGCTCATGGCCATAGCCTCCCCATCCCAATACTCATGGCCTAAGACCATTTAAAGAAGAGAAGAAGAAGAAGTGAATTAAGAAAAGGTTAGAGAGTAATTAGTGAATTGGTGCTTAGACACTCCACTATTGTTAACCCTCCTACCTCTATTGAAGTAGAGAAGCCATTAATGAGCAAAAGAAAGCTTAGAAATGAAGAAGAAGAAGAATGAGAAGTATGTGGAATTTGTGAAAGAAGTGGTTATTTATAGGAAAGTTTAGAACAAAAAATTACTTTGTAAAAAGACCAAAATACCCTTTGCTTATACTTTAAGCAAACTAATTTTTCCAACACTTTACATCACATTTCAAACAATTAATTTATGTTATTTTCACTTAAGTATTGAGTAAAGAATATAATAATTATATTTGTTTGATTTGATGTTTACTTTTTGACTTTTATAACACTTTTGTCCTTTTATGCTTACTTTTTTGTTAATTACATTCTAGAATTTTCTAAGTATATTTAGTGAAATAAATTTGATTAGTCAATTAATTAATACTTCTACTATTTGAATATATATATTCATATATAAGAAAATAAAGGTGCAATAATGTTGTGACAACTTTAAACCAACAAAACGTTGATTTTCGACAAAATGTTTTACGGTCACATTTTGACGTTTTAGTTAAAATATTTATTTATGTAAACCAAATTTAAAAAATAAATTTGTATAATGTTATTTAAAAATATAAACACTCGTAAATTAATTAAAATAACCATTGAAACTTACTTTTCTGAAATTAGGATTTTATCACTTTTGTCGATATAAGCAATTATAACTGTTTTTGTTTATATTTCTCTTTGCAAATCCTATCTAATATTATTTAAATCATAATATGTTATATATTTTATATTTAAATCACTTTAAAAAGTATATTTTAAAATTGTCAAATTCTTGGCCGCTACAATAGTAGAGGTACGGTAAGAAAAACAAGAATGAAAGGAAATATATGTATAACCGATATATTTACAAAGCCTTAAAGTATGCATTTATGATAGGTGTGAACTTCAAAGTATAATATATGATTAAATGTGTAACGACCCACTATTTTGGACTATTCGCATCCGCACATGCCGAACTTGAATAATTCAAAATACGAATTGTTAATTTAAATTTGGCAAAACTCAGATATACAGTAAATAAATAATCATAGAATCACAGACACAGAGTAATAATATGCAGCGGAAGCAAAAGATAGTAATTCATGAAGCTACTATATAAATAACAGAGTTAAATAAGTTACAACAGAAGTCTCGAATACAATAGTTAAATACAAGAATCAGAATACATCACTGGAATCAACTGAATATCTGAAAACTGGATAGATAGCTAGGTCTCCAAGCGAAGCTCCAACTCCAAAGGTGAGTCTCAAAAGCTGAACCACTCAGTCTGATCTGGGCGTAAAGCAAAACACAAAACACTCGAGTCAGGATTAACATTCTTATATCAATAAATCCAACTCAAGTGAAATAGCAATTGAAATACGAGTAACTCAAATGATGTTGGAATAACCATCCTCTAAGGATCCGTTAAACTATCTACTATGTAGTAGTGTACGCTAAACTAGATAATGCCTATTGGTAATATAAAATATCAAAATAGTGTTAAGGTGTTACCATTATCCCCCTTAACACATTTAATATAAATGTCATTGACTATACAACACTATAAACTCCACCGTAAACTGGTGGGCTATCAGGAAGTACTCCATAGGTATAACACAAAACAAATTCGTAGTGGTCGCATATATAGGGATACAAGTATGACAAGGCACATGAGGCAATACCCAAGGTAGTGAAACTACCGTTTGCCTGATCCGGACTGGTGAAAATGCATCGCCGCAACGATCGCAACACCGCGAAACAACACTTCTAAAATTACGAGGGTGCACCAATCAATAACAAGTAATGAGTAGTTTACGAAGAAATGTGTTCGCTCGAGGTGGCTAACCCCATTTGTCCCGGCACGACTCATGTTTTAGTCATTTCCAATTTGACATAAGTGTCAAGGCTATCCATTATCGTTCTCTTTCTTCAGTCATCACGTACGTCATTCCAACCACTTCATTCTGGATCACACTCTACGTATAGTTATTAAAGTGGTTTTCGGTTTAGACAGAGAGTATGTCCATAACCGATTCCAGTCTCTTTAATAATTTTCGTAATTATTACACCGATTGGTCGTTTAATATATTTCAAACCGAATCAATTTCAATTTCAATTAGAATTTGTAAACTATTATTTCCTTTGTCTTTCTAAAACAATTCCCGAAATTTATGTTTCATAACTTCCAAATTTCCATTTCAAAATTCTAGAATTCAATTTCAAAATTTAATTTAAAACGATTCAAATATACATTTAAGTTCGTATATAAGTTTCATTCCGAAATCATTTAAATTCATTCAAATCAATTTAAATTCATTGATCAATTTTATTCAATATTCATTAAGTAAATTTGTCATTCACTAAATTTCTATTTAATTTCCAATTCATTAAATAAATTACTTAAGTTCAACTCCATTATATCAACACTTACAAATTTAAGTTAATTAAATTCGTCAAATCAAATTCTTTAAATTTCAAGTCTTTCATTTATTCCAATAAATCACGTTTTATTTCTTGTTGAAGAAATTCAATTTCACTTATTTATTTACTTAGTTACAAATTTCGAAACTTAATTAATAAAGAAACTAAATTTCACATATTCAAGAAGTTCAATTTCACTTATTAACTTACTTAAATAATTTTCCAAAACTTAATAAATAAAGAAACCCAATTTCATTTATTAACGAAGTTCAAATTCACTTATTCAAAAGTTCAATTTCTCTTATCAAAGAATTCAAATTTTCATTTAATTCTCAATAATTAAATTTTATTTAATTATTACATAATTTCAAAACTTAATTAAATAATTTCAAACTTAATTATTAAATAAATTCAAAACTTAATTCAATCATTTCATAAATTAAACAACGTTCTTCCATTAACTACTATGTTAATATTTTGTTTCCGATTATTAAATATTAACATTTAAATTTCACTATAATTCAAATTCCAACTTCATGTAAAACCCTTATTATTTTATTCAAATAAAATCTTTATTTTTATTTTTAAATCAAATTATTGATCAATCGGGTTTTTATTTAATTCTCTATCCTAGGTTAAGTTCATTTGGGTATTTATCATTTCAACCCGATTCCATTTCAATTCAAAAATCAAAGCATAGCAAAGGGAACTTGCAGTGTGACAACTGGGATGGTGTCAAAGTAAATAAACAAGCAATAGCAAACATCAATAGCAATCCAATAATTAATTCAAATACTCCTGAAATTGGGCACAACACTCTTCGGGAGTCTTTTGAAGAGATAATAAATGAAGAATATGAATTGAAAATGAGGATTATCTAACAAAAACTCCAAATAACAGTAAAATAAAGACAAAGGAAAGCGATTTATAGTGGTTCGACACGTTGCCTACGTCGACTGTGAAGTTTTTGTAATTTTATTGATTCTCTTTCAACGTTTACAAGCGATTACAGCAAGCAACAGCAGGTTACAATTGAAAATTCGAAATCAACAGCTAGTATACGATGTAGAATGATGAAGATCTCAATCCGGCAGAGTCTGGGCGTTTGAGAGTCGAAAGATCCTTTTTCTGTTGGCTCTGGGGCTCTATTTATAGGTGTAGGTTGCTGATATTTCGCTGAAAACTCGGGAGACCACTTCTGGCATGTGAGGGGGCCCATACGTCCAGCCTCAGGAAATTTGGGCCCACTTCAGCATCGATTCGAACTCCATTCGAACCGACCAAGAATTCATCCAATCGGGGTGAAATTTGGTGTGGACATTCTTCGACATGAATGCAAGCTTCTGTGAAAATTTCGTGGCATTTGGATCATGAGATTGAGAGATATGATGGATTCGAGATGGGGTTCATTGTGTGGCTGTTTGGTTCGAAACCATCCATTCGAACCGATGGTTTCAAACCGATGGTGGCACGCGCCTTCGTGGTGACGTGGAGCGCAAACTTCGAACCGATCTGGTCTTCACTCCGAGTTGACCGCTTCGACTCCATGTATCTCGGCGCATTCAAACCGATGGATGACACGTCATCGTGGCTAGTTGACCCAGTGGATTCGAATGAAGCTTCACAGATGGGTTCGAACAAGGCTCCAATAATGGGTTCGAACAATTGATGCTTAGTGGATTCGAACAAGGATTCTTTGGATGGACACGAGCTTTGCAACCCTCCATGGACATGTGGCCCACCGATACGAACTAGATGGGTTCGAGGTTGATGGATTCGAACCGAGGCACTCCGATGGGTTCGAAGTCCATCGATTCAAAGGTGATCAATTCGAATGGTGTTTGACGATGGGTTCGAAGACACCTACCATGATGGGTTCGAAACCAGTGCTTTCCCCTTCAAGTTGAATCGATCATAACTTGAGCGTATGAACTCGGATTGACTCGAAATTTGAGATGAAGGCTTCTATGGTCTTCCTTGTCTTGTACTATCAATTGTAGCACAATTCGGACTCGGACAAAATTCAGCGATATCCACAGTGAAACGAAGTATGACCAATCTCTGAGACGAACTGTTCTCCGTTTTCGATCGATCTTTTGGTATCGCGGCCTTGCCAAAGAGCGGGATAACATTCTGCCCCCCAAAGTACGTCTTGTGGGAACATGACGTGCTTTGAATAGCTGCAATTTCTTTCTGAACAACCATTGCTCTACTTTTTTTTGTTGAGACTTGTACCTTGTATCGCCGTTACCTTGCGTTGATATGGTTGAGTGTTGTATGATAGCGCTTAGCCGTTGGCTGTTGCATTTGTAGCAAGGTGAGTACTCGATCCGTGTAAACGTTTAAAATCGAATGTTAGTTCGACATATATGCACATATGTGCCTTTGACCGTTGTTAACGTCGTGCGTCCACGAGTCGTTGTCAGTTTGATTTGCTATTGAATTTCGTATCGATCCTCTCCTGAACCAATATAGAAGGTCGAAGGAAACTACTTTGGGTTGCGTGAATGTGACACTTCGAACCGATATGTTGGAGCATTGATGGATTCGAAATCTACATTCGTATGGATGGAGTACGCTTATGTTATGATGGGTACGAATCTGACATTCGAACCGATGGCTTGGACGAGTATCAAACGTTCATTCGTACCGACGATAATGAATGGATACGAAATAGTAGTTCGCATCGATAGGTTATGATGGATACGAAACAGTCGTTCGTATCGATAGGTTGTGGATGGAGTTGTGGGTTTGCTGGTGTGAACAGGGCTTTCGAACCAATGTGCCCATTGTTTGTTTCGCATCGATGCAACTTGTCGCCCTGTTGTGTGTCTCGTACCGATGAGGTGTGTGGGTAACTTCAAATCGATAGGGTCTTAGGCCGATGGATTCGAAGGTTGTCCTCGAATCGGTACGATAATTGACCGGTTGTGACCGGTTGGGTTAACTGGGATGCTAATCGGCCCGGTTACCTCCTAGGCTTTATATAAATAGCAGGGGGTCTCACTTTTTTACTTTTTACTTTTTTACTTTCGCCTTGTGTTTTTTGTGTTCTGCATTGTTTCGAAGCCTCAGAGAAGAAGGCACTGTGTCACGTATTTGAACCATTCAAGATCCAAGCCTCTAATTCCTCGAATCCATCACTCAAATTAGGCAATTAACCTCGAATCCAAACGGCATAGTTACTCCGAACCCATCTCTTCTTCATCGATTGCTCACTCCGGTGATTGGCAAAACTAGATCTGGTTTGGGAGGACTTCGAATCGATTCGTGGACTCGAGTTCGAATCGATGATGGCGGCGTCATTTTCCCTTGGATTTCACATCGATCCCTGGAATGACTTTATGGGGGTGACGCAGTTCGCACCGATTGACCATCTTTGATGGGTCCATTCGAATCGATGGTTTCGAATCCCTCAGCTATCGGTTCGAAGTTCTCAACTTCACATCATTACGGAGGGTATCGATTCGAACGTGGTTGATGTTAAGTTGAGAGTTTCCTTATCGGTTCGAACCAGTTAACCAAGGATCGATTCGAAGTCATCCTTCATTGATCGATTCGAACTTGACACCTGATCATCGATTCGAAGCGCGCCTATCTGCATCGGTTCGAAGTGACGTTAGGATGGGTTCGAATGAGTTCCCCTTGTTCGGTTTGAACCCTCTATGATGGATACCAAAGTTTGACATTTTCTAAGCATAATTCCGGCGGGCTTCATCCTTGCATATTTGGACTTGATAATCACACTGCATACTTGACCACCTTTCGAAGCTCGTCGATGGAACCATAACAACTTCTATCCAAATCAAATTCCATCATACAAACAGTTTAGTGATGACGTTCAGCGATGATGGTCATTATAACTGGGGAAATTAGCTTTGTCGTTTGCATATTTCCTTTAACTCTGCGACACTTATCCAAGTAATGCATGGCACTGTACAACATACATTCATACACTTTACACTGGGGAAATGCACGGGTCCTTTGTCGTCTAATGATGGTTTCTCATGAGTTAGCTAGTTATGGAACCCTCAAGTTCACAGCAGCACGGGATTCAAAGTACAGTCACCCCGAGACTAGAGGTTCCAGATATTGAACCTGAGATCATCGGTCCAGCTCCGGACGAACTTCCCAATGCGTCTTTCATCGCCAATCCGTCGGATTTCGATCAATCCAATATTTCTGAAGATATGTTGGGGAGAATATGCTTGAGGCACGGCCTGTCACTGGATGACGTGTTATTGCCAGGGCCAAATGATAGACCACACAACCCGCCGGAGGGATATACAACATTTAATCGCCACGCGTGCGCGGCTGGGACGCTTCCTCCGTTCAACGAGTACATAAGGGAAGTGTTGTCTTTTTTGAGGATCGCTCCATCTCAACTACACCCGAACGGATATGCTTCCGTGAATAGTTTATTCATCGTCTTCATGGAGTACCTTTATAGGCCACCGATCCCGACCGAGATCAGATATCTATTTAATTTCAAAACTCGAGGTGATTACCCTTCCTTCACATTTCTGGAAGCGGTGATGAACTGCCAAGTGGTCACTGGGTCCTGGACTAAGTTGAGTTATTATAGGACGGAATTGTTCTATGTCAGGTGTCCTCCGGGGTTTGCCCGGCGATGGTTATTCAGACGTGAATGTAGCTGAGTTATCAAGTAATTACTAAGGCAATTGCAGTCAAAGTGAAACTTATATTATTTTTTCTTTTTACAGCAACGATTCAGCGACCTGAAGGTGAACGATTTAGGGAGGTAGTAAGAATACTCCGGGGAGTCCCGGGTGAAGATAGGGATATCGAGCTGCTCTTGACGGATAGGACTCTCCGGACTTATGGGTTGATTGAACGAGGGCAGAGCATACAGTTTGACGGGGCACTAAGGACTGTCTCGAAAAAACGAGTCCAGCACAAGAAGCCCAAAGTCATTATAGTTGAGGAGGCTGATTCTGAAAGAACCCATACCGATGATGAGCCGGTGACCGAGCCTACGGATGTAGTTCAGGATATCGCGGAGCAGATAAAAGGCAAGGCAGCCGTCGTCACGTCAACTAAGAAGGGGAGATGGAAATTGGTTGTCACGGCCCGATCCTCTCCCGGAGTTAGAATTTCGGAGATGTCTCCTCTGAGAACCGAAAATCTTTATGAAGGGTTCGTCGATATTCCAATTCCGGACGATGTGTCCCTGCAGCACGATGCCGGATTGGAAGAGCTTTCAGAAGCTCTAGTTTTGAGCGAGTCTTTTTCCATTGGTGTGGCAGACACATCCGGTTGGTCAGGGGGTTGCACATTCATTCATATTTCACAACACTGCATAACCTTTGACTATAAACCACCTGTATCGAAGAGTGATTAATTCTAATTTATTTTGCTCTGCAGATACTATGTCTAGGCGAGGTTCGATGTTAGGGAGTCTCCGACAGGCCCGCAAGTCTTCATATTATGATTCGCGCAGACGAGAAGGGGACAGAGACTACGACCAGGGACGCTCTGGGTACTCTGGTCAAGAAAGATATGATACAGACATAGGTTATAAGTGTCGATCTCGATCGTGTACTCCTCCTCCTCCCAGAGATCCCATACAACCTCCTGCTCATGTCTCTCGTCCTTCTGAATCTTCACATTACATGTCGGCCTCTCAATCTTCTAGGCATGAATCTCGCCGTTCTAGGAGCGAAACAATAACTACTGCCGTTACAGAACAACCCCCCGTGGAAATTTCAGGGGATGGAGCAATCAGGCTTGCTCAGTTAAAGAAAGATTTTCCAAACATCTGCTTCGACAACCATATCTTCCCTCCACATTTAAAGAAGATCCCGGAGGAAGCTGAGCAGCTGGTACATGACTACGTACACGATTTTTATGCTCAGTACAAAGCGTGGTCGAAAGCGGCTGACAAAGCGTCGGCGTTGGCCTTTGAGCGTGGGGCCACCATCGAGAGGTTGTAGGCTGAGTTAGCTCAAAAGAGCCGTATCATTGAGGTGCTAAACACTGAAGCCGAATCCTCTCGGAAATCTGAAATGGAGGCTATCAAAAAGCCGACGAAGCCCAAGCAATGATGGATAGGATGAAACGTGAGAATTATGCCACGGTAGAGGATATGGGCCATCGAAACACCCTGGTCACTGCCGAGAGGGATGCAGCCTGAAGGAGTTAAACGAGCTTAAGTCCAAATTTTCCGAAATCACCAAGGATAGGGATGGTGCGAACAACGCAGCCCAGGAGGCGTGTGAACAAGCCGTGATTCTCCGGATTGAACGGGATGCGGCAGTAGCCAAGCTCCAGGCGGTGGAGACGGAGGTTGAGGAGAAAGTTCGACAAGCGGAGGCCAGGCTGGAGGTCGATATTGAAGATTTGCTCATTACTTACAATGCCAATGTGTTGAGACACAGAAATTTGGCCTGGCTCCAAGATTACCCGGTACACCTCCGTAGTGCTTGGGGTCGATTGGTTGAGGAAGAAGAGGAAGCGCATCCGGATGAATCAGTCGACCGATTCGAACTCGAAAACCGGTTGCTGACAGATGATGAGAAGAAGATCCTCCATGACGCTATTATTGCTCATGAGAAGGAGATGGTTGGTGGCCGATCTCTGGAGGTTGGAGAGGGATCAGGTGTTGAGCATCACTCTACTGTTACTGAAATCACCGCTCCACCTTCGGTAGTGCCTGTATCTGTGGTCGGTTCACAATCTGTTCCTGCTTACGACCCAGAACAGCCGCGGTTATCTCCCATTCGGGAGCACGTCTCTGGGGCCGTCCAACCGTCACCGAGTCAAACTGAGGAAGGTACTTTGAACATAACTCAAGTGTGTTTCTAGTAAAGCATTTGTTTTGAAGTGATTACTTATATCCCCTTCTCCTCTTTGTTCAATAACCGAAACTACTCCGGCATCTTCGGCTCAGGAATCTATTCAAGGGAAAAAAAGCCATCACCACTGAAACAACTGTCGTGACGACGGTAGTGTCTACTGAGGAGGCGCAGGGGAGATCTTTATCTCTTGACGAACAAATGGTGAGTGAGCTGCTTGGCCAACAGGGTGATCCTTTTACAGACTTGCCATTTATCATCAGTGATCTTCCGCCGACCTCTGGTTTTGTGACGCAGACCACAGCTTCCCCCAGTCAAGCCCAATCAGTCCGGGACGAGGAAATATTGGCCGAGATCAACGCCGAAATAGAGGATGCGGGGCAAAGTGGTAGCATTGGTGGCAGCACGGCAGCGCATAGCCCAGCATCTTTAAGGGTAATATCATCTAGCGACATTATCACACCTTCAGTCGCAGACCCAGTTCCTCCTACTCCTCCGGTGGAAAGCCTTCACATAGATTCGAGCTCTGAGGAAGACATTGACATTATGCCCCCCGTCGAAGAGCAGCCACCGGAGAGGAAGCGCTCCAAACGAAGGATCTCCATCTCCAGCGAGTCCGAAGACGAACCGCTGATAAGGAGATCCAAAAAGAAGAAGTAGATGGGTCGTTTAAGCAGATTTTTTGGTAGATAGGTCGTGTATAGATGCAGGTTCGGCCCCTACAAGTAGGAATTCTCTTTTCTTTGGAAGAACTTTTTTGCATGTAAGTTCTTGTCTCTAGTTAGTCGAAATAAAATTTAGTTTCTTTGTTTCAATTCTCATTTCTTTTGTGCTTAAGTGTTTGTAGTATTTTTACCGTCAAGTAGAGTTCGTTTTTATTTGCCAAGTCTGACAATCTTGGTCGCAAGTTGTGATCGATGAATAATTGAACTTCAGACACTGTATCACTTTGGTTAGCGATTAACACTTAGCTTTTTTGCCCCCCAGTCTCGGGGAATAACATTTGTATTTTGGTGGATGATCGCGTTTATTGCAAACCTTAAGCACATGTCCACATTCTAGGGACTTAAGATAATTTGAGATCGATAATCCGGTTCGCACTCCGGGAATTTGAGAGTTATCGATGTTTGTAACATGGATCATGCTCCGGGGACCTGGAATTGATATTTATGCTCCACTTCACGCTCTGAGAACTTGGAGTTAGTATTGATATTTCGGTTCGCACTGTGGGAACTTTGACTTGGTATTTGTGCCCCAAATCACACTCCGGGAATTTGGAGATAGCGTGTATGTTTGGGTTCGCGCTTCGGGAACCTGTAATTTATGTATATACTCCATTCACGTTCTGCGAAGTTGGAGTTAGCCGCTGGATGGTCAGTCACATCTATGTGGGCTTTTTAGGAGTCCGTTCACACTCTGGGAACGATGGATTCGACGTTTATACTTCAATTCACGCTCTGAGAAGTTGGAGTCCGTTCGCACTCCGGGAATGAGTTATTGAATGTTTATACTCCAATTTACACTCTGGGAAGTTGGAGTCCGTTCGCACTCCGGGAACGAGTTATTGAATGTTTATACTCCAATTCACGCTCTAGGAAGTTGAAGTCCGTTCGCACTCCGGGAACGAGTTATTGAATGTTTATACTCCAATTCACGCTCTGGGAAGTTGGAGTCTGTTCGCACTCCGGGAATGAGTTATTGAATGTTTATACTCCAATTCACGCTCTGGGAAGTTGGAGTCCGTTTGCACTCCGGGAACGAGTTATTGAATATTTATACTCCAATTCACACTCTGGGAAGTTGGAGTTAGTGTTTACACTCTAGTCTGTGCTCCGGGGACTTAGAGTTATTTCAATGTTTATACTCCAGTCCGCACTCTGGGAATCTGGAGTTAGTGTGAGGATTGTCGTGTATCAACCCTTTTAAATATTAACGTGGTGACATGCCCCCGAGCTTGGGCTTCACATAGCGAGTGACCGATCGTATCACAGTCACTCCCTACTTGAATTAAATCCCACCGTATGATGGAACTTAGCTCTTCGTGCATTGTGATGTTTTGCGGCGTATTCGATAAATCACAGCTCTGGCTTGAAGAGATAGCATTTTATTGCTGAAATGAAAAAATATGGCAAAGTCATCTGCCTTATTACAAGTTCAAGTTTCAAAATGCGAAAATAAAATGCAAAGGAAATAACAGGCTAAAACAAATAAAGCCTGTCATGTGTAGTAGCGACGGAGATTCTCGCTATTCCAGGCTCTCGGCAGAGTCAGACCGTCAACGGTCGATAACTTGAATGTGCCATCTCCGAGCTTTTGTGAAATCACATACGGTCCTTCTCAATTTGGCTCCATGTGAGAAGGAACCAGATAAATTCTTTTGAGTACAAGGTCGCCAAGTTCGAAGGTCCGCGGTCGGACCTTGGCATTGTACATTCGGGCGACTCGACTCCGATATGCGGCTGCCCTTAAATCAGCCTCTTCGCGCCTCTCATCGAACAGATCCAGGGATCCGGCAAGTAGTATAGCATTCGTTTTCGGATCGTAATATGTCACACGATGAGAATGAACTTCCATTTCGACCGGAATAACGGCTTCAACGCCATAAGATAGATAAAATGGAGTGTGGCCGGTTGCAGTTTTGTGAGTCGTCCGATAAGCCCACAAGGCCATAGGAAGTTCATCAACCCACTTGCCCCCGGCCTTTTCCAGTCGTTTCTTCAAAATAGATTTGATGACCTTATTAACGGCTTCGACTTGGCCATTCGCTTGCGGGTGTGCTACAGCGGAGAATTTCTTATGGATATGGAATCGCAGACAGAAATTCTTGAATTCAGCGCTGTCAAAATGGGCTCCGTTATCGGTGATAATAGTATGCGGGAGACCGAACCGACAGATGATATTGCGTACTACAAAGTTGATAACTTTCTTCGTCGTAATTGTTGCAAGAGGTTCGGCTTCCGCCCATTTTGTGAAGTAATCGACTGCGACGATGGCATACTTCGCGCCACCTTTGGCCAAAGGCAATGTACCAATTATATCAATCCCCCATATTGCAAAAGGCCATGGACTGACCATTTGGGCTATCTCAGTAGGCGGGGCTCTAGGAATCCGAGCGTGTTTTTGGCATTTATCACATTTTTTGGCATAGTCCATGGCATCACGATTTACGGTTGGCCAATAATATCCATATCGAAGTATTTTCTTGGCAAGTGCTTGTCCCTCAGTGTGATCGCCACATTCTCCTTCGTGCACATCGTGTAACACTCGTTTGATTTCGTCGTGTGCGATACACCGGAGAAGAGGAATGGAATATCCCCTTCGATACATAACTCCATTCTGAACGACGAATCGCGAAGCTTTTCGAAGAATCTGTCTTCTCTCACTTCGACGCTTGGGTAGTATGCCATGCTCAATGTAATCTTGGTAGGGGGTCATCCACGATTCCTTCCTGGTAGTAGTCTCAAATGTGCAACCAGTTTCCATCTGATCAATGCTCGGAGAAGATAGAGTTCCAACGGGAACGAGCCCCAACTGTTGAGCATCACCCGTACTTGCTAACTTTGCCAATGAGTCGGCCTTCTGATTATGCTCCCGGGGAATGTAGAAAATGGCATAATAATCAAACTGATCGAGAACCTCCCGGACTCGAGTTAGGTAAGCAGCTAATCTTCGATCCTTAGCCTGATATTCCCCCCGGACCTGACATACGACCAGTTGGGAGTCACAGTAAATTTCCACCGTGGTAATTTTCAGATCGCGGGCCAGCTTTATGCCAGCAAGTAGGGCTTCGTACTCGGCTTCATTATTGGTTGCACGGAACTCAAACCTTAGGGCATAACATATGGATCGGCCCTCAGGGGTTTCAAGTATTACCCCAGCGCCCGGGCACCGATCGTTGGATGCACCGTCAGTGTGTAGCTTCCAGATATATTCAGGAGATTTGCTGGTCTCAGGTAAGTCTTCAGGGACAGTGAACTCGGCTATAAAATCTTCTAGGACTTGACCGTGAATAGCCCTCCTTGGAGTGTAAGTAATATCGAATTGACTCAGTTCGATGTTCCATTTGAGTAATCTACCAGACGTATCAGGCCGCGTGAGGACCTGTCGCAACGGCTGATCGGTGTATATAGTAATGGGATGAGCCTGAAAGTATGGACGGAGCTTCCTCGAGGCAATGACTAGGCAGTAGGCTAATTTCTCCAGCTTTGGGTAGTTTCTCTCAGCTCCGGTGAGTCGTTTGCTAACATAGTAGACCGGTTTCTGCACTCAGTCTTCTTCCCGAACAAGGGCGGCACTGATCGCGTTTTCTGATACCGCTAATTAAAGATACAACTATTCGTGGTTGATCTTCTTTGAAAGAATCGGCAGTGTGGAAAGATGTTGGACCAATGACTTGAATGCATCTTCGCACTCCGAGGTCCATTCGAAGTTCCGCTTCCCTTTTCGGATCAAATCGAAGAATGGGATGCATTTATCAGTGGACTTTGAAATGAACCTACTCAGTGCCGCCACCTTTCCGTTGAGACTCTGGACTTGCTTTATGGTTCTCGGGGTTTGTAAATTTCTGATGGCCCAGATCTTTTCGGGGTTGGCTTCTATTCCTCTGGCGTTGACGATGAACCCAAGGAATTTTCCGGATGCAACTCCAAAATGACACTTAAGCGGGTTGAGCTTCATCCCGTATCGTCGAAGGGTATTGAACATCGAATTCAAGTCTTTAACATGATCAGTAGAGTATCGTGACTTCACCAACATGTCGTCCACATAAACCTCCATTTTTTTTCCGATCTGGTCAGCGAACATCTGATTAACCAATCGTTGGTAAGTTGCCCCGGCATTTTTCAATCCGAAGGGCATGACATTGTAGCAGTATAGTGTAACATTCCTAAAAATTTATCTAAGTTTAAATTGGTAATTAAATTTATTTTTGGAAATAAATTTTGAATTAATTAGAAAATTCTTGGAATAGATAAATAATTTTGATTTTAAATAGAAATTTAAATTTTAAATTTAAGAATAAGTGATTTAGAAAACAAGTATTGAATTTAAAAAAATAATTAAAAACTTTAAAAAGTTAATAATAGTTTGCTTTCTAAAATATTAAATATATTTGGAAGATATAATAAATTTTAAAAAGATTTATTTTTAGGATTTAATTCTCTTATATAAATAAATGTAACAATTGTTAACATGAAATCAAAGTATTTAAATCCATTCTTTCCTTTTTTATAATGTTGTACAAAATAAGTAATAAAAAAAATGTGTGAATGAAAGTTGTATAAATATATTAGTGTATGAATATGTTGGACAAAAAATTAAATGTAAGAGATTAATTGGAATGGAATTTTGTTTGTGTAAATAGAAAAAAATATATATATATAAATTTATTTATAGAATGAATAAGACATTAAATTTTATATAAAAAAAAAGCTTCTTTTATCTTTGTATAACCACAAATGTAAATATTAGTTAAACCCTTTTAACATTGTACATATATATACAAATAAACAAGGAATACATATTTTTTTTTTTTTACAAAGTGTATATAATATAAAAATTTAAGTTTATAAGAAGAATTTCTTTTGTCTTTGAAAATTTTAAATGTAAAAATACATAAGGAAGTGAAGAAGTAAACATACATATGTAAGTTTGAATTTGTACAAGTGTTTAGGCCTCATGATGATTTTTAACAAATGGCATTCATAATATTTATTTGAATATAAAAAATGAAATTTAAAATTATGAAAACTTTACATCTTCCCATGTGTAATCATGGGTATCTTAGAAAATCTGAAAACAGATTTGCCTCCACTAATCTCAAAATCACAAAGCTGTTCAAAACTAGAAATCAAGAAAAAAAAACTGAAAGTAAATCTACCTGGAAATCAAGATAGCTTGAAAATCAAAAATTAAATGCAAGATCTACTTAATGCAAAAGGATCAAATCAAGATTCAACAAGCAATTCTAGTTTCTGAAATCAAGCTAAGATTCAAACAACTTCAACAAGCTTCAAACTGGAAACATGCAAATTTCAAATCCTGAGGCATGCAGGTGCTTCTCTGTTCAAATCCAAAACTTGAGACAAAGTAAACTTGTGAAGCAAATTCCAGAAATGCAAAAGTCTCACCCTGGAAACAAGAGCTTCAGTTTGGGCCAGAGATAATGCAAGATTTTTCTGGAAATAAATTATAAAGGCAAGTGAAAAATTTCTTTTTAAAATTTGAATTAAATGTTAGTAATCAGAAAATGAAACAAAGGTTTAAACAACTTTATCAAATCTAAGTTGCAGGGAAATTTAAGATCAAAGACAAAACCATTTCCAGTTTCAAGTTCCAGACAAGAAAGCTCTCTGTTCAAAAATTAAATTGTAAGTAAAAATCAAAAGTGTTGGTTATTGTTAAGGAATGTTAGTAAATACAATAGGAAATTAAGCAAAGATCTGTATTTATGAATTTGCAGATCTAAACTTCAGGAATTAAAGTAAAAAAAAATATATATATATATACAGGCTCAAAGAAATTCTTCTCTGCCTTCAAACATTTAATTCCAGGTGAGCAAACCTTCATTTTTTTTTTATCTGGTACATATATATAAAAGTTGGCCTCTCTGTTTCCAATACCCTGTGAGCAAATTTAACCCTTGAAAGCTTAATTTTCTTTATCCTCTTGAGTCTATGATGATGGATGATTTGAAATGCTCTGTTGTTTGGATATACAAATTTCTTTATCACTGCATGTATGCACACATCTGCATACTTCTGTTTGACAAGGTCATGGTTGCTCAGGAAAAAAAAAAAGAATTTTTATCTCTCCCTCTAAACCTTTATTAAGTATGATATTTGAAGGGGAATTTACAATAATGATGTAATACAAATTTTAAAGAAAAAAAAACATAAGAAAATTTTTATGTATATTACCTGGGGAAAAATTATTTACTGTAAGAAAAACTTTGAAACCCAATTTTTTTTTTTAGCAAGTAACAGTTTATTTTTAAAATCTTAAGAATGTAAATTGGCTCCCTGACTAAAATCTGGATTAAGCATGTTTGTTATATATACTTTTTTTTTTTTTACATATATAGATGTAATACAGATGTTTTAAGCCTGTTGTTTTTTTTCAGAGACCATCTCTGTCTGTAAATTTCCAGGGTCAAGTTCTTTCTTTCCAAAGTTCATTTCCTATTGATCAATTCACTGATAGGCCTGGGTACTTAAGCAAAACTTGTTTGTATATTGATAAAGTAAAATTTAAAAATCTATTTAAGTTAAAGATAGTTTAGAAATCTCACTGGAAAAAAAAGAAGAGAAAACATTGTTCTTCCCTGTCATGACACAGGGATTAAAAACATAAGTTAAGTTTAAAACTGGTTTTAAAGGTTGCAGGTCTGCACATCCATCTGTTGCATTAAGTGGATTAGGAATTTGAGAGGTTGAGTAGGGAGTGTAGAGGTAGATATGGCCAAGGTTGTGTCGATGATGGTGGCTGGAGGTGGTATTACTAGGTGATGACAGGTTGGTCTTGGTTGCAGTGGAACTCAGGTGAACTATGGGGTGTGCAGGGTTTTAACCCGAAGCAGAACTCGGGGTTTTGTGAAATTGACTCGAAGCAAGTAAAGGAATGACCCGAAGTAAAATTTTAGCTTACTCGAGTACATTGTTTCAGGTTTTAGCAAAACAGAAACCTGTCTTTGCAGTTTTGAAATTGAAAGTTAAGTTTAAATTTAAACTAAAAGTTTAGCTCAGGATTTAAACTTGAATCTAAAATGAATTCAAATTGTTTGAATTCTTATTTTGTAATAATTTGAATGCAGGAATTCAAATTTGGTTTAAATAAAAAAAAAAAGAAGAAGAAGGAAACTGTTTCCAGTTTTGTAAAGTTTGAACTTAATACAAACTAAAATTGAGACTTAAGATTTTGAAACTGAATTTAAGCATGAAATCAAATAAGTTTCAATTCTGTTTTCTTTGAAATAATTTAGATTCAGAAAATTTTAAAGTTTGGTTTTCAAATTTAACAAAAACTGTTTTTCTGTTTTAAAATGTAAAAGTGAATTTAAATTGCAAGTGGAGATTGAAATGGAGTTTAATCTGAAAATTTTGAATATGAATTCAAATAAGATTATTTGAGATTTGAAATCATTTAAGCTTTTAAATTTAAATTTGATTTGAAAATCTCAAGCATAAATGCATTGTGTTTTGGCATTTGAAATTGAAAGGTTAAGTATCTAAATTAGGAAATTCAAAATGAATTCAATCTGAGTTTTTAAATCTGAATTTAAAATTTTAAACTTCAGTTTTAAAATAAAGATTTATGTTCAAATTTCTTTTAAATGATTAAGTGATTTGCATTGAATGGAAGGTGTAATGGTAAGAAGCATTTTAAAGAATTTGAATTTAAATTTGAAATTGAGATATGAAGTAATGTTTATATAAAGTTAAATTTGATTCAAATCTAATTTTGAATCTTGGTTTTAAAATGAATTTAAGTTTTATAAATTTAAGAGTTTAAACCAAATTTGGTTGATAATGTAAAAATTTAAATGGTTTAATTTTAAAAGGAAATTTATTTTAACTTTTGTAAATTTCTTCCATAATCAAGGAATTATCATCAATTAAGGATTTTAGATTGATTTTAATAAATGAATGATTTATATTTCATTTAATTATTAGGTTAATTAAATGAATAATTAAATTATTTAATAAATTAATGAAATAAATAATTACTTAAGGTAATTAAGGATTAAGGGTTTAGGATTAATTATCCTTTGAATAATTAACTTGTAATTAAGAATGATTTATTAAATAAAATTAGTTTTTAATTAATGATTAATATTTAATTAATCAAGTAATAAATAAATGATTAGATAAAATAACCATTGCTTAGTGAAAGTAATTATAGTAGATAATTAAAGATTGATTTATCAGATATTAGGGTTAATTATTTTAAGGTAAAATTAATTTATGTGGTTAATTAATTAAGATAATTGAATCAAGAAAAATAGATTAAGGTTAATTAACTTAAAAATGATTGAGAAATCATTATTAATTAAGGAATAATTAATTGTTGAAATTAATTAAGGAAAAATAAATCTATTTATTAAGGACAATTAATTTTAACTAAGATTTAATTAATCAATAATTAAAAGTTTATTTGTTAAAGTAATTAATTGAGAAATAAGCAATTAAGATTAATTAATTACAATTAAAGGATAAATAAATTAAGATAATTTATTTAATAAATGATTAATAAATGAAGATGGTTAAGACTTAATTAATTATAGTTAATGATAATTAATCATTGATTTAAAGATTACAAATAGAAGTAATTATGTGGGTAATAAATTTATAACCACGCGGTTTATTCATCTTAATTAAAGATGTTTGATTGTTAATGAATGTTGTATGATGGATTGATATATTTGATATGTGATGCTATGTGATGCTTTATACTGAGCTGTTATATCTGTGATGTATATATTGTTATATGAATATGCAAACCTCTTTACTTGTAAAACGACATTTGGATTTCGATGCGACAAGGAGTCGGATTCCATTTGGTTATCCGAAACCCACATCGAATTCTAATAATTGAATCTGTGCTGATTGATAATGTGGCACTCTTATTGTGTTGAACCCCCCGACCACACTTATACACACACTAATATGGGTTGCACGTGGAAATTAGTTAAGTCACAGATTTTTGAAATTGTTTTAAAAATTTGATTTTTAAATCCAAAATAGTTTTTGAACTAGAATTGAAGCTTTTGAAAATGGTTATTTTTAAATAACTTGATTAAGTTTTGAAAATTTAGATAATTGGATTTAAATTTGAATTCAATATTTGAAATTGAATTCTAAAATTTGGAAACTAAGGTTTAAAAAAAAGTTATTCAACTTATAATTGGGTTTATATGGGTTTTTAAAATCATTTTAAAGGTGACGTTTTGGAATTTAAATTCAACTCTAGATTTCAACTTGTATAAATTAGATTTGCTTCCCTATAAGAAATGGACTTTCAATGTGTGTAAAAGGGCTTCAAGTCTAAAATGAAAATAGTTTTTCAAACTTTAGATAAATCCTTGGAAACGTGTTTTGAAAGCTATAAATCTTTAATTTTAAAGATTTAATTGGGTTAATCCAATTGAAGTGGGAATTGTTTTGAAATCTATGGATAGATCTTCGTGAAACCGGGTGAAACTTTGTGAAATAAATCTTTTCGTTTAAAGATTTAAATGGTAATTTGATAACCATTTGAAAAGAAAGTTTTGGATTTTATAAGTTGTGACTTAGCTAAAATCCTATATCCATATGTTTTTAAAATATTGCGCTCATTATTCGGTTTAGCCGGGAGAGGACCTTGTGTCATATAGCCCATTCCGAATAGTGATACGACGTTATGGATAGCATTTGAAGACCGGTGGTGAAGACCGGGTATTTGTGAGAACGATATGATTACCTATCGATTGACTCTGCACTGAGTTGCTCCGGTATAGAGTTCTCCTTAGTGATGGGAAGTCCGATCGGGATTGTGGATACCCGGATTTGCAAGGGCTTCTTCGGAAGTGCCTTCGGTTCTGTTCGAACCCGGAACAGACTTGTATGGTTGTATGTCCGACATTACACTTTGAGATGTTATCTGATCTCTATCAAATACATTTCTGCTTGGTGGCGGAGAATTTATTCTCTTAGCTTAACACCCTTCTCTGAGACGTACGAGCTCAGAGGTTATGTAGTTGATATTTATCAGTGATATTCCCAATTTGGTAATGTGGCATGCTGAGTGCTGCTGTGTGATGATCATTGGTTGATCATTTGTGATATGATCATTTGTTTGATCATTTATCTTTGTGATCATTGCTTTGGTCATCTGTTGACCCAAAGCATGGCTTTGTTGCACAAAGCGTAGCTTTGTGGACGAGACTGCATCAGGACCTCACTCCCCGGAAATGGTCGAAACAGGAAAGATGCGGCAAGGTTATGAGGGTCGCGCCCTTTAGGGTATGTCATTTCCTTCTGGAAAAGGGTGGTATCATGGTATGGAGCCCAGATATTTACTCATGTTGATACACTATACCTATTACTGTGTGGTGTTGTTATGCGCGCGCTCGGATAAAGGTCCCAAAGGACCGGGGGATGACATATTCGTGTAGTAGTTACCGAGTTACAGAGGTAACCCGGCCTTGTGTTGGCAGAGATCTAACCGTAACATTAGTTCTCGGGACGTCCCGCCAGAGGCGTACCCATGTGGCAATAGGAAGTTCCTTAGCCTGACCATTTGTTGGAAATCCATTCATCCAATACGTGCCTTGTACGGTTTTAGTTGTAGAACCTGCCATTTAACATGGCAGCTATAGTAGGCATAGCATCATGGTACCTATGCTGGCTAGGATTTATATTATACTTTCGAAAGATTTTCCACTATGCACTAGTAATAATATCAAAGAATTTTTCTCGTAGTAAGCATGTTTGACTATCATAAGGAGAAATCTCCCCCATGTGTGCGTTTGCATTGTGTGTGTGCCGGGAGGCCTTATGGTAGTTTCATTTTCCAAAAAGCATTGCGGCTTTCAAATTTTAAATTCTCTTGTTGTTTCAAAGACCAAATGCTTTTGTTTGCTCATACCAGTCCCATGACTGACCTGGAGTTTATTGTTCCTTTCCTAAACTCTGGGTGCCCACTATTTCCCACACGGGCAGTCTAGAGTTGGGTTTTTCAGATAATCAAATAGTAGGTGTAGATTCGATAGCTTTCAGCCTTAGGATTTGGCAATCGCATTTTGGATCGAGTTGCTTCTCTTCATCTTGATTTGAAGTTCGAGCTATTTCTGGATTGGTGCTTTGGAGATGGAGATTACTGATACTGGAGTTCTTACTTGAAGACTATTTTGGAGATTTGTTCCACTGCTAGTATTATTATTATATTTCTGCTGCTATTCTTTGTATCTCTGATAATGTTGATATCTATTGTACCATTCTGTTGTATCATTCATGTTGTATCAGTTATTGTATCAAATGTTGTATATTGGTATATGCTATTCATTTCTTCCGCTGTGTTATTTACTTAATGTGTTATAAGCTCCGGCGAACCAGGTTCGACGTTTAGATCTGCGGCATTTGAATACGAGTGTCGTATTCGGTGCCGATTTTCGAAGGTCGAGTCAGGATCGTCACAAGTGGTATCAGAGCTGAAGGTTAAAACTTTAGCTCAGGAGTATAACACATTAAGTAACTCATTAGAGATAGGGTGAAGTAAACCCTAGAATGAGTATATCCCTAAGATATCCGTTCGAATGCCTCAGTAAATTCTCTTACTATCCACTGATAGTGAGTATGAGTGCGAGAAGAGAATGAGATAGGGGACATGGGAGTACCACTATAAATGGTCAATACCCTGCAACAGTGGGAATATCTTTTCTCTATCAATCTCCTTTGATTCGATTTCGAATTCTTTTGATTGCTTCGTGACTGCTCCAGAAAGAAGTTTCGGTGTGATGATGGCCATACGTATTGTTGTAGGAAATTCTTACTTCGTATCTTCATCCGTTTCTTATCAGCTTTTCGTTCTAAACTTTAATGAATTTGAATTTGAAAATTTAAATGGGAATTTTTTTTAAATTGAATAAATTGGATAACTAATATGAAGCTAAATTTGAATTGTATTAATAAAGCAATGTCGGTTAAAAACCAAATTGAAATTCTATTGTAATTTCTTGTGAATATCAAAGTCCGAAGAGGGACAAATTGAAATATATTTTTGAGTATTCCGACCTGAATTTGGAATCCATATCTAGCGTTTGAAGAATAATAGAAGATTAAATCTATCTATCTATTCTTTGGGGACTGATATATTCTACGAACAATTAGTTATCCCTTCGAACTAATCAATGCCCTTACATATTCGTAGACAGGTGAACCCAAATATATTGTGTAATATTATATGAGTCTGTTCTCATATCTATTCTTGATATTCTGATTTGGTAAGCCAAATACAGAATTGATATCCGGTTTGATTCGGAAAGATATCTCTCTATCTTTTATCCTTTCTTTGTCGTCTTCTTTGCAATTTCGAGGACAAAATTCTTTTAAGGGGGGGAATCTGTAACATTCCTAAAAATTTATCTAAGTTTAAATTGGTAATTAAATTTATTTTTGGAAATAAATTTTGAATTAATTAGAAAATTCTTGGAATAGATAAATAATTTTGATTTTAAATAGAAATTTAAATTTTAAATTTAAGAATAAGTGATTTAGAAAACAAGTATTGAATTTAAAAAAATAATTAAAAACTTTAAAAAGTTAATAATAGTTTGCTTTCTAAAATATTAAATATATTTGGAAGATATAATAAATTTTAAAAAGATTTATTTTTAGGATTTAATTCTCTTATATAAATAAATGTAACAATTGTTAACATGAAATCAAAGTATTTAAATCCATTCTTTCCTTTTTTATAATGTTGTACAAAATAAGTAATAAAAAAATGTGTGAATGAAAGTTGTATAAATATATTAGTGTATGAATATGTTGGACAAAAAATTAAATGTAAGAGATTAATTGGAATGGAATTTTGTTTGTGTAAATAGAAAAAAAAAAAATATATATATATAAATTTATTTATAGAATGAATAAGACATTAAATTTTATATAAAAAAAAAGCTTCTTTTATCTTTGTATAACCACAAATGTAAATATTAGTTAAACCCTTTTAACATTGTACATATATATACAAATAAACAAGGAATACATATTTTTTTTTTTACAAAGTGTATATAATATAAAAATTTAAGTTTATGAGAAGAATTTCTTTTGTCTTTGAAAATTTTAAATGTAAAAATACATAAGGAAGTGAAGAAGTAAACATACATATGTAAGTTTGAATTTGTACAAGTGTTTAGGCCTCATGATGATTTTTAACAAATGGCATTCATAATATTTATTTGAATATAAAAAATGAAATTTAAAATTATGAAAACTTTACATCTTCCCATGTGTAATCATGGGTATCTTAGAAAATCTGAAAACAGATTTGCCTCCACTAATCTCAAAATCACAAAGCTGTTCAAAACTAGAAATCAAGAAAAAAAAACTGAAAGTAAATCTACCTGGAAATCAAGATAGCTTGAAAATCAAAAATTAAATGCAAGATCTACTTAATGCAAAAGGATCAGATCAAGATTCAACAAGCAATTCTAGTTTCTGAAATCAAGCTAAGATTCAAACAACTTCAACAAGCTTCAAACTGGAAACATGCAAATTTCAAATCCTGAGGCATGCAGGTGCTTCTCTGTTCAAATCCAAAACTTGAGACAAAGTAAACTTGTGAAGCAAATTCCAGAAATGCAAAAGTCTCACCCTGGAAACAAGAGCTTCAGTTTGGGCCAGAGATAATGCAAGATTTTTCTGGAAATAAATTATAAAGGCAAGTGAAAATTTTCTTTTTAAAATTTGAATTAAATGTTAGTAATCAGAAAATGAAACAAAGGTTTAAACAACTTTATCAAATCTAAGTTGCAGGGAAATTTAAGATCAAAGACAAAACCATTTCCAGTTTCAAGTTCCAGACAAGAAAGCTCTCTGTTCAAAAATTAAACTGTAAGTAAAAATCAAAAGTGTTGGTTATTGTTAAGGAATGTTAGTAAATACAATAGGAAATTAAGCAAAGATCTGTATTTATGAATTTGCAGATCTAAACTTCAGGAATTAAAGTAAAAAAAAAAAAAAATATACAGGCTCAAAGAAATTCTTCTCTACCTTCAAACATTTAATTCCAGGTGAGCAAACCTTCATTTTTTTTTTATCTGGTACATATATATAAAAGTTGGCCTCTCTGTTTCCAATACCCTGTGAGAAAATTTAACCCTTGAAAGCTTAATTTTCTTTATCCTCTTGAGTCTATGATGATGGATGATTTGAAATGCTCTGTTGTTTGGATATACAAATTTCTTTATCACTGCATGTATGCACACATCTGCATACTTCTGTTTGACAAGGTCATGGTTGCTCAGGAAAAAAAAAAAAGAATTTTTATCTCTCCCTCTAAACCTTTATTAAGTATGATATTTGAAGGGGAATTTACAATAATGATGTAATACAAATTTTAAAGAAAAAAAAACATAAGAAAATTTTTATGTATATTACCTGGGGAAAAATTATTTACTGTAAGAAAAACTTTGAAACCCAATTTTTTTTTTTAGCAAGTAACAGTTTATTTTTAAAATCTTAAGAATGTAAATTGGCTCCCTGACTAAAATCTGGATTAAGCATGTTTGTTATATATACTTTTTTTTTTACATATATAGATGTAATACAGATGTTTTGAGCCTGTTGTTTTTTTTCAGAGACCATCTCTGTCTGTAAATTTCCAGGGTCAAGTTCTTTCTTTCCAAAGTTCATTTCCTATTGATCAATTCACTGATAGGCCTGGGTACTTAAGCAAAACTTGTTTGTATATTGATAAAGTAAAATTTAAAAATCTATTTAAGTTAAAGATAGTTTAGAAATCTCACTGGAAAAAAAAAGAAGAGAAAACATTGTTCTTCCCTGTCATGACACAGGGATTAAAAACATAAGTTAAAATTCCAAATCTTTGCATTTGATCAATGATTAACCGTGCATTCAAATGGAGTAGTTAAGTTTAAAACTGGTTTTAAAGGTTGCAGGTCTGCACATCCATCTGTTGCATTAAGTGGATTAGGAATTTGAGAGGTTGAGTAGGGAGTGTAGAGGTAGATATGGCCAAGGTTGTGTCGATGATGGTGGCTGGAGGTGGTATTACTAGGTGATGACAGGTTGGTCTTGGTTGCAGTGGAACTCAGGTGAACTATGGGGTGTGCAGGGTTTTAACCCGAAGCAGAACTCGGGGTTTTGTGAAATTGACTCGAAGCAAGTAAAGGAATGACCCGAAGTAAAATTTTAGCTTACTCGAGTACATTGTTTCAGGTTTTAGCAAAACAGAAACCTGTCTTTGCAGTTTTGAAATTCAAAGTTAAGTTTAAATTTAAACTAAAAGTTTAGCTCAGGATTTAAACTTGAATCTAAAATGAATTCAAATTGTTTGAATTCTTATTTTGTAATAATTTGAATGCAGGAATTCAAATTTGGTTTAAATAAAAAAAAAAAAAAAGAAGGAAACTGTTTCCAGTTTTGTAAAGTTTGAACTTAATACAAACTAAAATTGAGACTTAAGATTTTGAAACTGAATTTAAGCATGAAATCAAATAAGTTTCAATTCTGTTTTCTTTGAAATAATTTAGATTCAGAAAATTTTAAAGTTTGGTTTTCAAATTTAACAAAAACTGTTTTTCTGTTTTAAAATGTAAAAGTGAATTTAAATTGCAAGTGGAGATTGAAATGGAGTTTAATCTGAAAATTTTGAATATGAATTCAAATAAGATTATTTGAGATTTGAAATCATTTAAGCTTTTAAATTTAAATTTGATTTGAAAATCTCAAGCATAAATGCATTGTGTTTTGGCATTTGAAATTGAAAGGTTAAGTATCTAAATTAGGAAATTCAAAATGAATTCAATCTGAGTTTTTAAATCTGAATTTAAAATTTTAAACTTCAGTTTTAAAATAAAGATTTATGTTTAAATTTCTTTTAAATGATTAAGTGATTTGCATTGAATGGAAGGTGTAATGGTAAGAAGCATTTTAAAGAATTTGAATTTAAATTTGAAATTGAGATATGAAGTAATGTTTATATAAAGTTAAATTTGATTCAAATCTAATTTTGAATCTTGGTTTTAAAATGAATTTAAGTTTTATAAATTTAAGAGTTTAAACCAAATTTGGTTGATAATGTAAAAATTTAAATGGTTTAATTTTAAAAGGAAATTTATTTTAACTTTTGTAAATTTCTTCCATAATCAAGGAATTATCATCAATTAAGGATTTTAGATTGATTTTAATAAATGAATGATTTATATTTCATTTAATTATTAGGTTAATTAAATGAATAATTAAATTATTTAATAAATTAATGAAATAAATAATTACTTAAGGTAATTAAGGATTAAGGGTTTAGGATTAATTATCCTTTGAATAATTAACTTGTAATTAAGAATGATTTATTAAATAAAATTAGTTTTTAATTAATGATTAATATTTAATTAATCAAGTAATAAATAAATGATTAGATAAAATAACCATTGCTTAGTGAAAGTAATTATAGTAGATAATTAAAGATTGATTTATCAGATATTAGGGTTAATTATTTTAAGGTAAAATTAATTTATGTGGTTAATTAATTAAGATAATTGAATCAAGAAAAATAGATTAAGGTTAATTAACTTAAAAATGATTGAGAAATCATTATTAATTAAGGAATAATTAATTGTTGAAATTAATTAAGGAAAAATAAATCTATTTATTAAGGACAATTAATTTTAACTAAGATTTAATTAATCAATAATTAAAAGTTTATTTGTTAAAGTAATTAATTGAGAAATAAGCAATTAAGATTAATTAATTACAATTAAAGGATAAATAAATTAAGATAATTTATTTAATAAATGATTAATAAATGAAGATGGTTAAGACTTAATTAATTATAGTTAATGATAATTAATCATTGATTTAAAGATTACAAATAGAAGTAATTATGTGGGTAATAAATTTATAACCACACGGTTTATTCATCTTAATTAAAGATGTTTGATTGTTAATGAATGTTGTGTGATGGATTGATATATTTGATATGTGATGCTATGTGATGCTTTATACTGAGCTGTTATATCTGTGATGTATATATTGTTATATGAATATGCAAACCTCTTTACTTGTAAAACGACATTTGGATTTCGATGCGACAGGGAGTCGGATTCCATTTGGTTATCCGAAACCCACATCGAATTCTAATAATTGAATCTGTGCTGATTGATAATGTGGCACTCTTATTGTGTTGAACCCCCCGACCACACTTATACACACACTAATATGGGTTGCACGTGGAAATTAGTTAAGTCACAGATTTTTGAAATTGTTTTAAAAATTTGATTTTTAAATCCAAAATAGTTTTTGAACTAGAATTGAAGCTTTTGAAAATGGTTATTTTTAAATAACTTGATTAAGTTTTGAAAATTTAGATAATTGGATTTAAATTTGAATTCAATATTTGAAATTGAATTCTAAAATTTGGAAACTAAGGTTTAAAAAAAAGTTATTCAACTTATAATTGGGTTTATATGGGTTTTTAAAACCATTTTAAAGGTGACGTTTTGGAATTTAAATTCAACTCTAGATTTCAACTTGTATAAATTAGATTTGCTTCCCTATAAGAAATGGACTTTCAATGTGTGTAAAAGGGCTTCAAGTCTAAAATGAAAATAGTTTTTCAAACTTTAGATAAATCCTTGGAAACGTGTTTTGAAAGCTATAAATCTTTAATTTTAAAGATTTAATTGGGTTAATCCAATTGAAGTGGGAATTGTTTTGAAATCTATGGATAGATCTTCGTGAAACCGGGTGAAACTTTGTGAAATAAATCTTTTCGTTTAAAGATTTAAATGGTAATTTGATAACCATTTGAAAAGAAAGTTTTGGATTTTATAAGTTGTGACTTAGCTAAAATCCCATATCCATATGTTTTTAAAATATTGCGCTCATTATTCGGTTTAGCCGGGAGAGGACCTTGTGTCATATAGCCCATTCCGAATAGTGATACGACGTTATGGATAGCATTTGAAGACCGGTGGTGAAGACCGGGTATTTGTGAGAACGATAGGATAACCTATCGATTGACTCTGCACTGAGTTGCTCCGGTATAGAGTTCTCCTTAGTGATGGGAAGTCCGATCGGGATTGTGGATACCCGGATTTGCAAGGGCTTCTTCGGAAGTGCCTTCGGTTCTGTTCGAACCCGGAACAGACTTGTATGGTTGTATGTCCGACATTACACTTTGAGATGTTATCTGATCTCTATCAAATACATTTCTGCTTGGTGGCGGAGAATTTATTCTCTTAGCTTAACACCCTTCTCTGAGACGTACGAGCTCAGAGGTTATGTAGTTGATATTTATCAGTGATATTCCCAATTTGGTAATGTGGCATGCTGAGTGCTGCTGTGTGATGATCATTGGTTGATCATTTGTGATATGATCATTTGTTTGATCATTTATCTTTGTGATCATTGCTTTGGTCATCTGTTGACCCAAAGCATGGCTTTGTTGCACAAAGCGTAGCTTTGTGGACGAGACTGCATCAGGACCTCACTCCCCGGAAATGGTCGAAACAGGAAAGATGCGGCAAGGTTATGAGGGTCGCGCCCTTTAGGGTATGTCATTTCCTTCTGGAAAAGGGTGGTATCATGGTATGGAGCCTAGATATTTACTCATGTTGATACACTATACCTATTACTGTGTGGTGTTGTTATGCGCGCGCTCGGATAAAGGTCCCAAAGGACCGGGGGATGACATATTCGTGTAGTAGTTACCTAGTTACAGAGGTAACCCGGCCTTGTGTTGGCAGAGATCTAACCGTAACGTTAGTTCTCAGGACGTCCCGCCAGAGGCGTACCCATGTGGCAATAGGAAGTTCCTTAGCCTGACCATTTGTTGAAAATCCATTCATCCAATACGTGCCTTGTACGGTTTTAGTTGTAGAACCTGCCATTTAACATGGCAGCTATAGTAGGCATAGCATCATGGTACCTATGCTGGCTAGGATTTATATTATACTTTCGAAAGATTTTCCACTATGCACTAGTAATAATATCAAAGAATTTTTCTCGTAGTAAGCATGTTTGACTATCATAAGGAGAAATCTCCCCCATGTGTGCGTTTGCATTGTGTGTGTGCCGGGAGGCCTTATGGTAGTTTCATTTTCCAAAAAGCATTGCGGCTTTCAAATTTTAAATTCTCTTGTTGTTTCAAAGACCAAATGCTTTTGTTTGCTCATACCAGTCCCATGACTGACCTGAAGTTTATTGTTCCTTTCCTAAACTCTGGGTGCCCACTATTTCCCACACGGGCAGTCTAGAGTTGGGTTTTTCAGATAATCAAATAGTAGGTGTAGATTCGATAGCTTTCAGCCTTAGGATTTGGCAATCGCATTTTGGATCGAGTTGCTTTTCTTCATCTTGATTTGAAGTTCGAGCTATTTCTGGATTGGTGCTTTGGAGATGGAGATTACTGATACTGGAGTTCTTACTTGAAGACTATTTTGGAGATTTGTTCCGCTGCTAGTATTATTATTATATTTCTGCTGCTATTCTTTGTATCTCTGATAATGTTGATATCTATTGTACCATTCTGTTGTATCATTCATGTTGTATCAGTTATTGTATCAAATGTTGTATATTGGTATATGCTATTCATTTCTTCCGCTGTGTTATTTACTTAATGTGTTATAAGCTCCGGCGAACCAGGTTCGACGTTTGGATCTGCGGCATTTGAATACGAGTGTCGTATTCGGTGCCGATTTTCGAAGGTCGAGTCAGGATCGTCACATATAGTCCCAGATCGGTTACGAAGCTCGTATGCTCTTGGTCGGGCACATGCATGTGTATTTGGTTATAGCCAGAGTAAGCATCCATGAATGATAGCAATTCGTGTCCGGCTGTCGAATCCACGAGTTGATCAACTCGGGGGAGTGGAAAGCTGTCTTTCGGAAAAGATTTATTTAAGTCAGAATAATCAATACACGTCCTCCATTTTCCATTTGGTTTCCGGACAAGTACAGGGTTGGATACCCACTCCGGGTATAAAGCGTCTCTAATGAACACATTTGATTTCAATTTATCGACCTCTTCTTTCAGGGCGGCAGATCTATCTGGATCCATACCACGCCTTTTTTGCTCGACCGAGACAAACTGCGGGTCAATATTTTGGGTGTGGCTCGCGATGTCTGGCGAGATCCCACACATATCAGAATGCGCCCAAGCAAATACGTCCAGATTTGCTTGGAGAAACTCAACCAATTCCCGTTGTGCTCGCAGGCTCAACTGAGACCCAATCTTCAACATCTTTGAATCATCGTTATCCCTGATCGGAACGTCAATTGTTAATTCAGCTGGGGAAGCCT
This sequence comes from Allium cepa, assembly GCA_030765085.1. Taxonomy (NCBI): domain Eukaryota; kingdom Viridiplantae; phylum Streptophyta; class Magnoliopsida; order Asparagales; family Amaryllidaceae; genus Allium; species Allium cepa. The sequence continues at coordinate 55,826,243 of CM060928.1, forward strand.
GACTTTCTCTGGATTCATCTTTATTCTCATTGTCTCTAGGGTCTAGATCCTTCTGGAATTGGTCATGATTCCCGGGCCGAGGCCCAGGCGTTAATTGTCAATTGTCGGTGAAACGGACGCAGAGAGATTCCTCTTCGCCCTTTCCTTTTTCCTTTCGCTGCGCCTCCCGCAGCTCAGCAACATAGCAAGCTCTCCCCGCAGCTTGATCTCCTTGTACAACCCCTATCCCACGATCAGTAAGGAACTTAAGGGTCAAACACCATGGGGAAATAGCAGCCCTAAATTCAGCAAGGGCCGGTCGGCCCAAGAAAGCATTATACGGAGAGGGAATATCCAAGACAACAAATTGCAACATCCGAACTCTTCGGCATTCTCCTACTCCCAACTGCATTGGCAATTCAACCATTCCGGTTGGTATCGTCGCACTTCCGTTGAAGCCGTGGACTCGTGATTGACAAGGTTTTAAGTCCTTAGCTTCCATCTTCATTAAATCATATGCTCTTTTAAATAGTATGTTCACAGAACTCCCACTGTCTACCAAGATCGTCTTCATCCAAGCAGGACCAACTTGAGCGGATATAACCAGTGGGTCGATTGTGGGGGCTTCGATTCTATCGGCATCTCGACTTCTAAACATGATGTCGTCTATCATCGTCTTCTGTTGTTTAGCCGGAGCCCCGTCCTCAGAATTGCTACAACACTCGTAGTTCGCATGCCTGATCGAACTGGCATACGACTCCATTTCCCCCCAGCTTCTGTCTGCCGGATGGGGACCACCACTTATTGTATTGATAACCAACCTCCCGCCCGTACGAGCGGGTTCACCCTGCCTTTCCTGATTCTGCGTACGATTTTGATCGGATGGGCCCGCCCCACCAGACTGCAGCGCCCGAACAAACTGATCCAACTTTCTCTCTCTGATCAACTTTTCAATGAGGTCTTGCAGATGCCTACACTCATTGGTGTTATGCCCATAACTTTCATGAAACCTACAGAATTTTCCTGTTTGAATCTGCCTCTCCGACGAAGGCTTCGGAGCAGGCTTCTTGTATTGCATAGTATTACAAGTCTGTAGGTATATGTTTTCCAGCGACGTGTTAAGTGGTGCATAACTGTCAAACATTGCGGCCCTACGCCTCGGACCACGATTCTGACCTTGCTTCTTGCTTCGGTTATCACCGTTTCTCGGTCGTTGAGTCTGTTTATTTTGAATATTCAACTCGACTTTTCCTGAACTTTCCCCGGACTGTTTAACCGCAACATTACTCTAAATCCCTTCACTGCTGGGCCTCGCATCGTCCTGCTTCCTAGACTGTTTCGCATCCTCTCGCCTCAAGAATTGAGCGGCTTTGGAATAGAAACGGTCCAACGATGCGGGAGGCTTTCCAGCCAACCAATTTCCAAACTTGGAATCAGGGTCGATTCCTTTAGTCAAAGCCATTAAGATAGAATTATCATTGGGGTTAGTGATCTCTGCGCATGCAGCATTAAACCTCTCCAAATATCATCTAAGTGTCTCTCCGGGAGCTTGAGTAACACTTGATAAGGTATTAACATCTTTAGGTCTGGCAATATGCATACGAAACTGCTCAACAAATTTGGTAGCTAACTGATCAAAAGAAGAAATAGATCGCGGTGGTAGTCGTGTAAACCACATCGTCGCAATTCCCCCTAAGGAAATGGGAAAACTACGGCATTTTACTACGTCATCAGCTCTCGCAGCAGTCATCGACTTTGTATTTCAAAATATGTTGATTTGGGTCGGAATTCCCTTCATACATGGGCAGGGTTGGCATCCTGAATCGCCGAGGAGGTTCAGCATATAATATGTCATCGGTGAACGGAGTATGACTTCGGGAGATTCCCCAATCATCATTTGTTAAGCCCTGACTCTCGCGAATCATTTGGCGTACCATGGCTGAGAGGTCTGGCGTTGCTACATTCTAAGGGTGGTGAGCCAAAGTGTGGTCGGGTTCCACAGTGCGAGATGGGATCGGACGCTGTCGACGATCCGTGTCTCACCTCCTTGGCATGATGTCTTCCGGGACATATGGTTCCGGTGCTCGTTCCTGCTGGTGGTAATTCTGGTTGGAGTGATTTCGGGTATCAACTCCTATGTCAACCGCAGCGGTGGCGGCATGGTTATCCGCGGTGTGTTGCGGAACAGCGCCCCCTCGGGATGAGGGTCCTGTATGAAAACTAGCGGATGGGCCGACTCTTATCTGTCCCACAGTCAATGCTGGCTGGTGGTCAACGGCCTGTGCATAATTTCCCTCTAGCCTGGGACGGGTGGATCTGTGATTGTAGTTGGACGAAGCGGAACTTTCCGTGGAGGAACGAGACGCATGATCCCTCCTGGATCTTCTATGCCCTTGGCGATCTAGTTGGTTGGCTAACTCAGTGTTGACGCGCAACTGCTCGGCTAGCTGTTGCCGACTTTGAGTTAGTTCTTGGAGCAGCGTCTGGAACTCTTGCCTGGTGACCGGACCTGATGGGTCGGAATGCCCGGTATCATCTTGGTTAGGTGGAGGTAGTTGCGCGGGATTTTGTCTATCCCGACCTTCTTGACCAGCGGCAGATGCGGTTCTTGTGCTAACCATTTTAAATAGTGAACTCCTTCCCTAGACTTTGGCAAATCTAAATAGAACGGAAGGAATCTGAAACTGAAATCTGGATCTCTCCCTTAGATTTATACAATCCGCTATCGGCGACAGATCCAAGGAGCAGGAGAAAAACTGGGTTTTCTCAGTGAAAGCACCAAAGTGTTTGTACCAAAATTGGGCACAACACTCTTCGGGAGTCTTTTGAAGAGATAATAAATGAAGAATATGAATTGAAAATGAGGATTATCTAACAAAAACTCCAAATAACAGTAAAATAAAGACAAAGCCAAGCGATTTATAGTGGTTCGGCACGTTGCCTACGTCCACTGTGAAGTTTTTGCAATTTTATTGATTCTCTTTCAACGTTTACAAGCGATTACAGCAAGCAACAGCAGGTTACAACTGAAAATTCAAAATCAACAGCTAATATATGATGTAGAATGATGAAGATCTCAATCCGGCAGAGTCTGGGCGCTTGAGAGTCGAAAGATCCTTTTTCTGTTGGCTCTGGGGCTTATTTATAGGTGTAGGTTGCTGATATTTCGCTGAAAACTCGGGAAACCACTTCTGGCACGTGAAGGGGCCCACATGTCCAGCCTCAGGAAATTTGGGCCCACTTCGGCATCGATTCGAACTCCATTCGAACCGACCAAGAATTCATCCAATCGGGGTGAAATTTGGTGTGGACATTCTTCGACATGAATGCAAGCTTCTGTGAAAATTTCGTGGCATTTGGATCAGTGGATTGAGAGATATGATGGATTCGAGATGGGGTTCATTGTGTGGCTGTTTGGTTCAAAACCATCCATTCGAACCGATGGTTTCAAACCGATGGTGGCACGCGCCTTCGTGGTGACGTGGAGCGCAAACTTCGAACTGATCCAGTCTTCACTTCGAGTTGACCGCTTCGACTCCATGTATCTCGGCGCATTCGAACCGATGGATGACACGTCATCGTGGCTAGTTGACCCAGTGGATTCGAATGAAGCTTCACAGATGGGTTCGAACAACTGATGCTTAGTGGATTCGAACAAGGATTCTTTGGATGGACACGAGCTTTGCAACCCCTCCATGGACATGTGGCCCACCGATACGAACTAGATGGGTTCGAGGTTGATAGATTCGAAACGAGGCACTCCGATGGGTTCGAAGTCCATCGATTCGAAGGTGATCGGTTCGAATGGTGTTTGACGATGGGTTCGAAGACACCTACCACGATGGGTTCGAAACCAGTGCTTTCCCCTTCAAGTTGAATCGATCATAACTTGAGCGTATGAACTCGGATTGACTCGAAATTTGAGATGAAGGCTTCTATGGTCTTTCTTGTCTTGTCCTATCAATTGTAGCACAATTCGGACTCGGACAAAATTCAGCGATATCCACAGCGAAACGAAGTATGACCAATCTCTGAGATGAACTGTTCTCCGTTTTCGATCGATCTTTTGGTATCGCGGCCTTGCCAAAGAGCGGGATAACAACATACATTTAAATGGTTCAGTGTGTACTTAACCATATTTCTACATGTCAATTTATTTAAACATTTAAAGGGGGTCATATTTTGCAAATGTCATCTAATCAAATTTAACACATATATCAAATCTAACTATCCTACGTCAATTTCAAATTCAAATTATTTATCACTTACAACATTAACAATTTAACGTCCAATGTCAACATCAAACAATTAATCATTTATCAACCAAACTGGATCATCATTGTATAAATAACAGATAAAGGTGTCAGATGTCACAGGTGAACTGATACAGGTAATAACATATATATATATATATATATATATATATATATATATAACAATGCAAATAACTAACAGTCGCATATTTCAATTGTCGTTTCAATTGAAATCAAAATTAATAAATAAATAAACATTAATCGTGAGTGATTTCTCACCTTTCGAGGCTAGAGATGAACGAGAATGAGATGAGTTACGAATCCAAGCACGAATTTCCAAATCAAAGCTAAATTGGCACAAATTCGACAGTCAAAGCTGATATACTGAGATAGACGAAACCGATTCAGAACTGAATCGATGAAGATAATTTACATAGTGAGCTTATATATATATAACCGTACATATCAAAGCATATTTTAAATTTAAGTATATATTAAATTAAATATGTATGTATTAATGTGACTTTTTCCTTATACATCATACATACATTTTTAGAACAATGTCCATATCATACAAGTTGAAATTTGATGCAAAGTATACTTAAAAGTTTTCAAGTAACAAAGGCATATGTATATATATTCAAAACAACTTATATAACATAACGCTTTAAAAAAAACAAAATAGACTTTAAAATGTATATTTATAACTCGTCAAAATATATGTATTACTGTAGACTTATAAAAATACTGCACCCAATATATATAGTACTATGACCTACGGTAATGCATATTTTTAAAATATTTAATATCAATAGTCCTTAAAATCATCATTTTATATATATATACAAATAAACTATGAAAACCATAACCTTTGTATACTCCACTTGTAAATAAATAACCAAATACAACACACAGCAAATGGAACACTAACATATGAAATGTATATACATTATATTCATAACTATATATATATATATATATTATTTTTGAAAGCATAACAGATAATATAGTTATAGTCGAACACAGATATATCATACATGTAATACTATAGATAAACTATATAATTTATAACTTTATAAACTATATATGCACGGCCTATATATGCTATATATATGTAACAGAGGAATTTCTAGTTTTATAACTACATATGAACGCCCCATACCATAGGTGATTATACATAGCTAATAGAAATCTTGACACATAAACAAACAAAGTAGACTATTTGTGCAAAACAAAGATATGCAGGCAGCAATCATACCAAAACAAGAACAAATAAATAAAATACACACACATAAATGGTACTAAAATCAAGTCAGACCTTTATATATATACACATACGTTTTTAAATTAATAGCACTACTATATACTTATACTTCAAATATAACATACATGTAAACTTTTCTTAGATCTGCCACATCAACACTATATAGCAGCAATATCTATACAATCCTATATTGGAAGATATATATACATCCTCCAGAAAATGCATACACAGCAAACAAAATATTCATGCAACAGAAACTAAACAATATAGTAATTAACGTATATCACACGTACCACACAACAGACTAGAGACAAGTAGAGAGGCACAACCGAGGTTGATAGATGGTTGTGTGTGGCGAATGGAAGATGCAAGGAGGAGTTTAGGCGGTGGTAGGTTAAAGGGAGGAAGGGAAGGTCGGTTGTTGTTGCATGGTTGGAAGTGCGTGAGGTGGTAGAAGGCCGAGCTGTGGAGGGCGGTGCGGGAAGTGGCGGCAGCGGCATGGGAAAGGAGGTTGTTTGATGTAATTAAAAGGACGAGGCAGGCAATCGTTGTCGTCTGGTCGTGCAAGTGGTGGATGGAGGGCCGAAAATGGTGGGAGTTCGGTGGGCTGTGTGCATAGATGAGGGGGTGGCGAGGGGCGGTGTTGAGAAAGCGAGGGTGGAAGAGGTTGAAGGCGACGCCTAAGGGGGAGGAGGTAGAGGAGGACAGGTGGATCGGTGGCGGTGGTTTAGGCGTTGGGAAGAAATAGGCTTCGGTGGCATGCGCAAATTGATGGGGACAAGGTGCTAGCAGGCAAAAGAAAAATATGGAGGAGGAAGATACGCAAAGAAAAAGAAAGAACATGTTGGCTAAGAATAGAAGTAAAGAAAGGAAAAAAAAATGCAGAGGAACCGATTGGTAATAAATTGGAACCATGGAAAATAAAAATTCAAATGCTGAATTCAAGAATATTAATGGTAGCGATTGAATTCATTTATTATGAACGACTATTGAACGTTGATTTTCTGACATTGGAAATGAATAGTCATCAGAAAACAAAAAGTAAAGTATTGAATACCGATATGGTCATCTGTTTTACCGATTTCGTCGTCCACCAGATATCGAAACACACATACGAATATACCACAGAGATCAGTGCAACGAGACGATCAAAACAGTATACAGATGTTAGCGGTACGATTGAATTATAAAAATTCAAAATTTTCTCCTGACGGAAAATGCAAGAAAAACGTAGAAAAATAAGATCGACGGAGCCAAAGAAGTCCGAATTTGGAAAAACGAAAAATGACGTCTTGCTCAGAAGATGATTTAGAATTTTTCTATGTAAAAATATTTAGGTTTCGAAAATGGTTTATTTTCATCGATTTTAACTGATTAAATTGAAATAAATTTACGCACGAAAATAAACTTCATATTTCGGAAGAAAATTTACCGGTTGCTATGTTTAACTAGATGCATTCCGAATATCAAATTTATATTTTAAAATTTTATCGTTTAAAATTCCACAAAATTTCAATTAATAACATTATTAAAACCAGTTAAATTTACGGGTCATTACAAAATGGATAGAATGACATAGTCATTAGAATAGATCAGAATGTAATGTTAGCATTGTTACACAATAGAAGGCTTGGTTACCGCAATGGACCGCCAACATTTACGTATACATTATACTGATGTGAGATATGTCCAACCATAGGACTTGTGGAGAGTATATGCTTGTGTATAGATAGAGGAATACCCCAATTGAAAAGGTAGTCTGCTTCAATAAAATAGGAAAAGGGGGTATTCCTTAATTGCAATAGAAAATCCAAATCAAATGATAACATGAGACGTAAGAAAATACATATGGGTATGTAGCTATAGTCTGCTACGAGTAGGTGGATGTATCGTTACGAAAAACCGAAATCACTAATTGAAAATAAAGATATAACATATGATAGAAGATAATGGATATAAACTTGTGTTATGTACAAAGTGTATAATTTTACAAATTACTGGAATATTATTCTGATCCCCTTCTCATTACAACTCACAAGACAGCATAGACGGACAAGTACTGGGTCAAGGTGAGAATAGTGAAAGCTCATATTCCTTATCCATGCTCGCTATTGACAAAGACACTAGACAATGGAAGTGTCAAATCTTTTCAGTGATTATATGTTCTATTATACTTTACTATTCCACTATAAGTTTTATCATTAGTGCTCTGATAAGCATTCATTTTTTATTTATAGGATAACAAATCAAAATCCGTACTTTGATGGACTTGGGGTTTCGATTTATTGAAAATACAAGCCCATTAGGTTGTGAGTTGTTATAGTTTATGGACTATATATATAAGGAATCCTACGAAGGTACTACAGTCTCGTACTTGATGTAAAAGTTACCCTAATTATATTCAACAACCTAAGAACATCCTTAATGATTAACAACAAAAATACTACATTAAATAGACAGCCTCAAATACAAGTCCTACGTATCTAATCCGAAATCCACTAATTCCATTGAGCTTGTTCGACAATGCCTAGGCCTAATTTACCCAAAAGCATCGACTAACCTTCCACTCACGTTTGTTATCTTATACATAATACTGGGTATACACTACAATGTTAGGAAATCAATTCTATGGTTTCGATAACGATAACTATACAGTGGAAATCGAATATGCATATATATTTCTATTCATAGGTAATTGTTGGAGTAACATCACCAAAGAGACAAGAACAAGACTCAAAGAAAGTATCAAGTGGCTACAAGTCAATAGAATCAGAAGAGCAATGGCACAGACATAAGAAAAGCAACGTGCACAAGTTCAGACGTCTGTGTGCACTAGCCAGACGTCTGATTAAATCCCCTGATTTGCAAATCAGACAGAATTAGACGTCTGGTTAATGTACTCAGACGTCTGAAAAGCAACCATATACAAAAAATATATAAGAGCCAGACGTCTGAAACATTTTCTAAACGTCTGATTTTGAACTCGGGTGCTGATATTCAAAGTACAACTGTCACAATTGAAAAGATACGTTCTCTCCTCTTCACTGCAACTCTTCATCACCATCAGAAGCGACCATAGAACACTTGTTAATAGATGCAACTACATAAGGAATCTCTCTACCGCTATAAATATCATCAAGAATCCAAGAGAAGATTTCACCTTACTTATTTATGCTCATTATTCTTTGACTCTGGTATATTCTTGATCTCTAGTAATCATACATTTGTATTTCACTCTTTCATACATACATAATTCTTCAATATATATCCTATAGATATATATTGGAAGCATTTGTACTTAATAGTCAATATTCGTGTTATAGAACACACACTTGACAAGAACAAGCTTTTGTAACCAAGACTATTCCTCCGGGCGAAGTGAGGGTATTTGATAGTCAAATTCCGAAGAGGAGCTTCGGGACTAGACGTAGGACGGTAGGTCCGAACCAGTATAAAATCCTGGTGTGATTATTTCCATTTACTTTGCTATTATCATCTATTAAGTTTAGATTACATACATTACATAGTTAGTCACTTATACTTGCTTATATATACACTACACGATCCATCATATAGACTTTCAATTGGTATCAAAGCAAGGTTTGATCAAAGAACAGTAACATGTTTTTGAATCACTTTAATATGGCAAGTATTTTTCACGAAGGAGAATCCACATCACGACCCCCACCTTTAATGGATCTAACTATGCATATTGGTCAGCTTATGAGAATTTTTATGGAAGCTAATGGTCTAGAAATTTGGTCAGCCACACAAGATAAATATGAAGCACCTACTACTGCTATGAACACATGGACCAATGCACAAAAGACCTTAGCATCAAACAATGCTAAAGCTATGAATGTTTTATTTTGCTCTTTAGATAAAAATGAATTTTCACGTGTCATGTTATGCACAACTGCATTTGACATTTGGCGTACCTTACAAATTACACACGAAGGTACAACAAAGGTCGAGCAAACTAAGATTTCAATTTTGCAAAACCAATTCTCGTCATTCCAAATGAAGCAAAATGAAACTATTGTTGACATGTATTCTAGATTTCAAACTATCCAACATGATCTTATGGCATTAGGAGTTAAGTTTACTGATTTTGATTTAGTTTCTCGAATACTCAACTCTTTAACATCGGATTAGGAAAGAAATGTATTAGCTATTGAAGAAGCTAATGATCTCTCTACTCTCAAAGTTGAAGAGTTGATAGAAAATTTAATGTCCTATGGAGCTAATTTGCAAGCACGAAGAGAATTAAATTCGAAGAAGAAGAATATAGCATTCCCAGCAACAAAAAATGATGACTCTGATTTAGATGAAGAAGAGATAGTCTTCATTGCCAAGAATTATAACAGATTTAAGAAATTTAGAAAGATGACCAAATTCCAGAAAGAAGGAAAGTCCAACACAACAAACCTATCCCAAATCAAGTGCTATGAATGTGATCAATACAGACATATAAAGAAGGTTTGCCCCAAACTCAATAATGATAAAAAGAAAAACAAATTTGAAAAAATCAAAAAGAAGAAAGCTTTCAAAGTAACTTGGGATGACTTATATTCTTCATCATCTGAAAGTGATAACGATAGTGACGGAGAACAAGCTAATGTGTGTTTTATGGCACAAACTGATAAGGTATGTCCGGAACTTAGCTATGATGAATTATTACAACTGAGCATGGAATTAGGTGATAAATTTAGACAAACTAAAAAATTGAACAAAGAATAAATAGTTAAAAAAAATAGATTAGAACTTGAAGTACCAATGTTAAAAGATTAAAAATTATCTTAGAAGAAGAACTAGAATTGTCTCAAGAAAAAATTAAAAATAATTCGATAGAAAGTGAGGCTATTGCTATCGATTTTGAAAACACTAAAATAGTGAAGGATAATTTGTTAAAAGAAAATCTCAATTTGAAAACCAACATTGAATTATTGAAAATTGAAAATTTATAATTAAAAGAAAAGGATGATAACGGAAAAGATTTCGATGAAAAATTATATCATAGCATGATTGGTTCTTTACTTTATTTGGCGGCTAGTCGACCCAATATTATGATGAGTTTATGTCTTTGTGCTCGATTTCAAGCAAAACCAAAAGAATCTCATCTAAGAGTTGTTAAGCGTATTTTACGTTATCTATCTAGTACTAGAGGTTATGGTTTGTTTTACCCTAAAGGATCATCGTTTGAACTAGTTTCATATAACGATATGGATTTCAGTGGATGTAGAACAGATCGTAAGAGTACTAGTGGAACTTGTCACTTCATTGGACAATCATTAATTTCCTGGTTTAGCAAAAAACAAAATTTTAGTTTCTTTATCTACTTGCGAAGCCGAATATATCTCCGCAGCTCTAGTGTGTGCACAAGCAAAATACATGCAACAAACACTTACGGATTTCGAAAAAATTATTAACAAATCTCCAATATATTATGATAACAAAAGTGCTATAAATTTATCAAAAAACCCTGTTAATCATTCATGAACTAAGCATATAGATATACGAAATTATTTTTTACGAGACAATGTTGAAAAAGGAACTATTTCATTAGAATACGTAAATACCGAAAATCAAGTAGCAGACATCTTTACAAAACCACTGAATGAACAAAATTTTATTAAATTTCGACGAAATTTAGGGATTTGCTCACTTAATGATCTTCTTCCTTAAAAATAATCACTGCTTCATTTTAGGCTATGATTAGTCATTTATTTTACTACCACAAATTATACTTTATAATTTCTGAACCTTTAATTTTTTAGATAGTTAGTTTGTCTATAAATAATTTTTTCAACTTATATGTAACCATTTATACAAAAAAAACACACAATTCATATTCTCTTCAAGAAAAAAAATATAGTCATATCTTCTAAGAACTCTTATATATCCATCTCGACACCTACGACGGATAGCTCGACTGATACACCACAACGACTTCCTACACCTACACCAAAGTAGGAACCGACGTATAGGTGGTCCTCATATCACATGGGATTTACCCTGGATAGCAAGAAGACCAAAAGATCTCTGTTTATTTCTCCTAACACAAAGGAGAAAATTGATGAAATTCATCACTATCAGAAACAACAGATAGATCTACAACGAGAACTATATTTTGAATAATTTTGAATAAAAAGTTACAATACGACGACAAACTTTATCGAATAAGTAGCGATGAAGTTTTGTTCAAGCAAGAAACATGTCCATAAACCACTTCCAAAACCTTGTAGCTCTTTGGATCCCTCATCTTTGTATCGCTATCCTTCAGACCCTTCACCAAGATGATTTTTTGACTCCCCGAAAACTCATGAACGAGGAAATATATGGTCTCCACTTAAACCATGGAAGGATAACAAGTCCGGAGATCATAAAACTCCATCGCCTTCTAAATAAATTATATTTTCCTTATATCTATGTTTATTTGATTTCACATAAAAATATGTTTTATTCGTAAATTATACAGTCAAAAAATAAGCAAAACCATCAAATTTTGGCTATTTTTAGACAACTTGCTTATTCCAGACGTCTGGTTATGGCCTTCAGACGTCTGACACTCTGATATTCGTCTAATTTTTAAGCACTATGCTTATGTCAAACGTCTGATATACCCCCAGACGTTTGAAAATTTGCTCTGTCTCCTCGAAATATAAATCAGACAATTTCAGACGTCTGAAACTCGACCCAGACGTCTGAATTAGTTCTCTGCAATAATTTTTTCCAAACTTGACCTAATCCAGACGTCTGATTTTCAAACCCAAACGTCTGATATAACTCTCTGCCTATCCAATTTTACAAATTTGATCAAATCAAACGTCTAACCCAAAAAATAGAAGTCTGAATTTATCTGCTGTACTAAATTTAGGGTAAATCAGACGTCTGATTTATGATCCGGACGTTTAAAATCCAATCGACTCTTTAAATTTACCTAGATAATGTTATTTTTCACTCTCATCTCAAATTTTTAATCTGTGATTTCACCATTGGCGATTTTTCTCTCAAATAATTCGTCTTTTTACGCGAAGATCAGAACACAATGCCTCTTAGAACAAAAAATCGAAAAATATCAAAATGAAAACAAGACCAACCGACCTCATCTTCAAATCCTTAAGTGTGCTCCGATGATCAGATTGAAAGGTGGATAAATAGAGCTCCACACTCCATCAAAAGATATGAAGATATACAAAATAAAACGCTCCACATAGGTCCATTCTATAATCTCCTTAAATTTCCAATGTATGATTTGGATGAGCTATGTGAGAATGCCGGGTTAGAAACCTTGATTTCATTCGCTCCTAATGACATCCAAATCGACCAATTAGCAATATTTCTATTTTACGCGAATTTGGAAAGCACTTCGGTATGGAACACTGAAGACGAAGATAACTGGCTCTGGTCTAGCGTGTATGGCAACGCGATTAGATTAACTCCAGGCATAATAGGTAGAACGCTAAGATGCTCTAACACAAGGTAAGATTTATACAACATTCCCGATATGCACTTTAAGCCACGGAACAATATTACTCATAAAATTTGGAAGGACGAAATGCCAAAATTTGCCTCCAAATATCTACGTCCAAAAGCTCGCCTCCTAACTCGAATGATAATCAATACAATCGTTCCACGTATTGGAAGCCACGAGCAAATAACCGAGTTGGAGCACAAAGCCCTATATGCTCTATTTAGTGGAACAAGGGTGAATTGTGCCAAATTCATCTTTGACGAGCTCAAGCATTTTTGGACTCGATCACGACCATCAATTATTTACCCAACATACATTATGAGACTTCTTCGTGCACATAACATTCCATCCTACCTATCAACCTTCGAAGAAATCTCACCAAAATATGCTTCCACCAAATTTTTCTCCCTTATGCACCTACCCGAGATTTCCCCAGAATTTATATCCTTCGAAGATTGGATGCACAATCGTCAATCTAGATGAGTTGAGCCTCCTCCTCAACGACACATTGAACCATCTCAAGAGGAGGAACAACATCGAGAAGCAACACCACCTCCTCCTGCACCATTTGATTATCCGGGACAAGATGAGATTATGGAGACTCGAATGGATACAAATCCAAATGAAAGTGTTCGAGATCTCACCCTTCGTAATCAACATATACTATCTCAAAATCAAAAACTCTTGGCTAAGCGGATTGACCATTTTGAAACATCATTTGCTACATGCCTAGCCACAGTTGAAGAATCTCTTTCGACTGTCTTGACGGTTCTTAAAGAAGTACTACAATGGGTTCGCGGTCCAACTCCACCTTCTGAAGATTGGCCAACGCCGGTACCTTCTCCTTTGGCAAAACATTCCAAACTCTCTGAGGATGAACCTCTCAAGCAAGCTTTGACATCTCCTACAAAGGATAGCACTTCTGAAAAAGAAGAAACAAAGGACGATGATTAAGATAAAGCTTCTTCAAAAGAATCATAGATTTTGAGAATCATAGATTTTAGGTTTTTTTTGGATATCAACTTTTGTAAATTCGAAAAAATCTATGTATGCAATCACTTTCGAATTATTAATGAAATTTTCCTTTTTGTTTGATGATTGGTTATATTATCTATAATTCTTTTTGATAATGCCAAAGGGGGAGAAATATAAGTATAATTATAAAACATTAAGAATAAGCATATACTCATGGGGATATTTATAATTTATATGCAAGTACATTGAATAGTTGTCATCATCAAAAAGTGGAGATTGTTAGGAAATTAATTCTATGGTTTCGATGACGAAAACTATACAATGAAAACCGAATATGCATATATATATATATATATATTTCTATTCATAGGTAATTGTTAGAGTAACATCACCAATGATACAAGAACAAGACTCAAAGAAAGTATCAAGGGGCTACAAGTCGATGGAATTAGAAGAGCAATGGCACAGACACGAGAAAAGCAACATGCACAAGTTCATACTTCTGGGTGCACTAGCCAGACGTCTGATTAAATCCTATGGTTTGCAAACCAGACAGAATCAGACGTTTGGTTAATGTACTTAGACGTCTGAAAAGAAACCATATACAAAAAATATATAAGAGCCAGACGTCTGAAACATTTTCCAGACGTCTGATTTTGAACTAGGGCGTTGAGATTCAAAGTACAACTATCACAATTGAAAAGACACATTCGCTCCTCTTTACTGCAACTCTTCATCGCCATCAGAAGTGACCATAGAACACTTGTTAATGGATGCAACTACACAAGGAATCTCTCTACTGCTATAAATAGCATCAAGAATCCAAGAGAAGATTTCACCTTACTTATGCTCATTATTCTTTGACTTTGATATATTCTTGATCTCTAGCAATCATACATTTGTATTTCACTCTTCCATACATACATAATTCTTCAATTAATATCCTATAGATATATATTGGAAGTATTTGTACTTAATAGTCAATATTCGTGTTATAGAACACACACTTGACAAGAACAAGCTTTTGTAACCAAGCTTATTCCTTCGGGCGAAGTGAGGGTGTTTAATAATCGAATTCTGAAGAGGAGCTTCGGGACTGGACGTAGGACGGGATGTCCGAACCAGTATAAAATCTTGGTGTGATTATTTCCATTTACTTTGCTATTATCATCTATTAAGTTCATATTAGATACATTACATAGTTAGTCACTTATACTTACATATATATACACACACTACATGATCCATCATATAGACTTTCATACAATGTCTAGGCATAAGCGGCCCAAAACATCGAATAATTTCCTGTTAGTGTTTGATATCCTATTCCTACATGCCACACCAAGCATGTGCCATAATGTCTAGGCCTAATTTTCCAATAACATCAAGTAACCTCCCATTAGAGCCCGTTATTATGCACAACTCTAAGCTTACTACCACAATGCCTAAAGTCAGTTGTCCCTAAGACATTGAATAACCTCCCATTAGTGCCATGTACACTAACGCACACCATTGCAGTAGAACCACACACAATATCGAATGCCATGCCTTATGACTTCATGAAGTGTGAACCTAGGACTACACTTGTGTGATACTTTTCCATCTCATTGCATGACTTTCTTCAGTTCCGTGGATGCCTCTAAAGTCAAATAAGTGGAAAAGAGTTTCCCCAATTCATCATACTCGGTCTACATTGAGTTTAGGTTCAGTATGGGCTCATTAAAGTAATTCACACGTCTGCATATACACCTTAGATGTCTAACCACCTAATGTCGTAAAAGAAAATTATCCTAGGTGTGCGACATACGAACCCTATTCTCAAATGTTCTACTTCGATCTCAGATGTTTAAATAAGAAGTCAGACATTTGAATAGAATCGAAATGAACTAATCACTTTCGAGTTGGGTTTCCTAAATTCAGATGTCTATTCCCTATTTTAGTCATCTAGTCTAAATTTTCAAATTCTTGACCTTGGTTTTCCATATTTTTTTATTTTGGTTGTTTTTATTCATCTTTTTATGACTTTGCATGCAGGTTTTAAAGACTTATTTTCAACCAGATTTCCATGTGTATTTCATGCCCTTGATTACACTAATTTAACTTGTTAATTTCAAGGATTATATACGTATATTTACACATTTTTTATTAAATCTACCTAAGTATATCCGAGGAGAATTCTATGTATATCTCAAGTCCCATATTCAATTCTAGGTGAAATAAAGGAATATTCAATTACATCCATTTATCTAATTCAAATTAACTTTATCAAATCAAACCAAACTTTATCAAATTAAGATTCATACTTATTAAACTAAAATTTGGTTTATTGTCCAAAGTGTGTGTACAAGAGGGCATGTTTGAAGAAATTCTAATAATACTCCTTGTTTTTTTGGTTATTTATGGATTTTTTTAAAATACACTTCATGAGTTTAAAAGATAAAATAGGCAAGTCGAAAAAAACATATAGAAAATAGGCAACTCCTTAAGTCGATAGGCAGTATGCTCCAGTTAAGTCTTTTATTCAGTTAGGAATATATTACGAATGTGCAAATATGCAATTATATAATCTTGTAGGTCCTTGTTTACAACTATGTCATCGTCTCCTTCATTAACCTTTATGCCATTAGTTTGTCCTCGAGCTCTCTCTATTTCGATGAAGAGGACTATGAGAAGATCCTACTTGGAAAAAGTGATAAGAGTGAGAAAGCAGTCAAGGGTCCCTTCCCATAAAGGGGCACATCTCAATTTATAGTGGTTGAAAGGAGGTAGGTTGCTTAAATTGGCAATGTGGAACTTTGATTGCTATGTTAGTGATGGCTTCAACATGAATGCCTTTGAAACTTTTTAAAGAGAAATACACCAAACCGTCTTGAATTTTCTCTTGTAAATGATTTTAATTCCCTACCTTTACACAGCCTTTGATATTCTCACGGCATTGATGTTGTGTGTCATCAATAATAAGCGAATTAATGAAATATGACATTGATTAATAAATGAGGCCAGTTATCATGTAGGCAACTTTCAATATGGAAAACTTATCAACCCTTCGATATGCATTTAACTTAATAACATTCGGCATCTCCCCATTGGTAATTTTCGGTATGCATAGCGTTCGGCGTCATAAATGGCGCCAAATTTCATGCTTTATTTTCAATGATCTTCGAAATAATTTAGCAATAGGAGGTGACACCAATATGAAGCAATGTTGATATGGGGCGGCATCATTCAGTATTATATATTTTGATAGCTTTTGTATAGACATTGATGACAGTTATTATCAACATCGTATCGAAGGTCTATGGTGACGTCTCCAAAGTGCGATATCGATATGATGCAATGTTGAAGAGAGACTATATTGATGATAAACGACATTGCTCAGCAGCGGCGTTGACTTTTGATATTGATAAGAGGTGACACTGATTATAGTCGATATTGATTAGGTGCAGCAATGAATCCATGCAGTGTTGATTAGAGGCGACATTGACAAGAGGCGGCATTGATAGGATGAGAAACGGCATCATCAGATCATCAACATCAAATGACTTGCGCTATCATTTATTCAGTACCATTGAATGTCCATCAACACCATGAAGCTCAGTATCTATACTACCCACTAACGACATCAGTACTACCAAGTGTGACATAATTATTAACTATTGTATCGACATTACCTATGTGACATCAATTATCTTTTAGCACAATATCAACCTTTTTGTTATTAGATTACGTGGCATAAAAAACGTTGACATCTTTTCCCTCGATATCAATCACCTTCGCCATCGGTCTTTGGAAATTATGTGGATAGCATTTCCCCCCTTGCATAAAAGAAGCTTTTTATACTTTAGTGTAAAACCAATAATTTCTTTGCTTTTTCGTTTCTTATGAGATTTCTTTCCAATCCGATTACCTGTAAAACATAAAGTGAATGATAATTTTTGTTATTTGATTTAAACTCAATTTCAAGCAATCCCCTTTGGATTTGATCAAGTTATATAAAGGATTATATTGTCTACATTATCTGCATGAGCAAAAGATTATAATTTTTCTTTAAGAGATTAATAGATAACAATAATTTTTCAAACAAAAGCCTAGAAGATTATCTAGTAATATCATAGGAGGCAGTATTGGATATTTTCTCTGGCGATATCATGAATAAAAGACTAGAACCCTTCTAGGAGCAATAATATTCTGAATTGAAGAGTAGAAAGTTGTCTGAAATGATGACCAGGAAATCCATTTAAATAGAAGACCAAAAAATTGTCTAGCAAAAATAGAAGACTAGAAGAACCATTGGTTAATAGTAATACGAATGAAAGACCAAAAAAATTTCTAGAAATAATAGAAGACTTGAAATTCATCTGATAATAAAGAAGACCGGAAATCTCATCTAATAATAATAGAAGACCAGAAATCCAAAAATTCATCTAATAATAATAGATGACTAGAAATACATCTGAAAATAATAGATGATCAGAAATCCATCTGATAATAAAAGACCAAATATTCATCTGACAATAATAGATGACCAATAATACATCTGGCAATAATAGAAGATTGGAAATCTATCTGGCAATAATAGAAGATCAAAAATCCATTTGATAATAAAAGACCAGAAATTCAACTGATAATAATAGAAACCAAAAATCTATCTGGCGATAATAAAGGACCAGAAAATCTTATCGGGTAATAACAATAGAAGTCCAAAACACGTGTCTAGCAATGGTAATAGAAGACAAGAACTCAATCCAGTAATAGAAAAAACCAAAAAACCCAATTTGGCAACAGATAGGAGACTAGAAAATCATATTTGGTAAAAGATAAAAGTAGAAGCCTAGAGAATTCATCTAGAAAATGAAGAATTTGTTTGTTGAGGAGCACAAAGAGCTCATATCTGATGGATCTTCCTTTAGAAGATTACTTGATTTCGAATACTAGCTGGATCTTATTTTCGATAGGCATTCCTCTAGAAGATTAATTGATTTGGGGTGCTATTTAGCTCTGATTTTTGATAGATCTTCCTCTAAAAAAATGATTGATTTGGAGCGCTACTTGGCTCGAACCACTTATCACCGTCTTAAGTGATGATTTAGATCTGTTGTCCGACATATTTGGCTAGCTTTCTTTTAGCCGAACCATTGACTTACCTGACCTTCCTTTAAGAGGTGCTTTAGTGAGATCTTTGATAATGGTAATAAAGGTTTAATCTAGTGCGTTTGGTTAGCTGTTTTAAGTAGAACCATAGGCTTACCAGTCCCCCTCTAGGAGGAGCTTTAGCGAGGCCTTTGATGATGGCACTAAAGGCCTAGTCAGGTGCATATATGAACTGTAGGCTTACCCCCACCTCCCCCAGGAAGCGCTATAGTGAGACCTTTGATGAAGGCACTAAAGACTTAATCCGGCGCTTTGGGTAGCCAACTTAAGTAGAACAAGTGTCTTATTTGTTCTCCCTCTAGGAGATGTTTTAGTGAGGCATTTGATGATAGTACTGAAGGTATAATCTGGTGCCCTGGGTAGCTATCTTAAGCAGGTCCAAAAACTTTACTGGCCTCCCTCTAAGAGGCGCTTTAGTTAGGCCTTTAATGATGACACTAAAGGCTTTTTCATTTGTTTGAGGAGTGACTTTCTCTTGACCTAATAGACATTCTTATTTCAACTTTTTTCTTTGTCCATTATTGGAAAATATAGTCGCAAATGTTTAGCATTCCATGTTCTTGCTATTACATTACCATTAGCTCAGCATAATCTTTAGGTCCTAGGTAGGATTACTTTGTGTATGATTAGGGGTCCTTCCCAGTTTGGCCCAAGTGGTCCATCTGTCGGGCTTTTAGTATTTTCTGTTGCTTTTCTATGCACTAAATCTCCTTTTTGGAATGATCTTGCTTTTACTTTTGAATTGTAATAATTAGATATTCTTTTTTGGTATTCACCTACCTCTAGGCTGCCTCATCTCTCAACCCATTAATTAGATCTAAGGATTCTTTCCTTGATTTTTAATTCCGATTGAATGCATATGCAATTATTTGATGAGAGGGCACTTCCTACTCGATTGGGAGCACTACTTCATATCCAATCATTAATGTATATATGTATGTCCTATTACTATTTTAATAGAATCCCAATGGCACATAATATAAGAGGTAGCTCTTCTACTTAGTTTCCTTTTACATCGTCTAATCATTTTTTTGAGAATGGTTTTGATGGTTTTATTCGCAATCAATGATTAATACTCTTGATCTTGCAGATTGAAATTTCATAATTATTTAAGAATACTTTGCATTGATCTCATGCAGAGTCCATACCAAGGTAGGAATCATAATTGCTTCTAGAATTCGATAGGAGTTATAAACATAGTCATGTTGAAATTGTGTGATCCTGGAGTCAATCTATGTAGAAAAATTTAATCCAAGTAGAAATCAAGATTACAAGTGTTTTGTAATTCAAAGAAAGTAATAATTCAAGATACTCTTTGCTTCTTTATAATCTTATTATCCTATTTTGGATACTCTTTGTGGATCTAGTCTGGATTTGTTGGTTGAAAATTCCAATATTTGATAATGACTCAACTTTTGAGTTCTTAATTTTCTTCCTTGCTTTGACTCGATGTAGAGATCATTTGGCTAATGATTTTTCATTTTTTGCTCTACCTTATTGATATAATCCATATAAAATATTTTCTTGAATCTTTCCTTTCTCGGTAAGTTTCGGTTTGACAGATTTTCCTCTTTTGGCTATTTGTGATCAATACTCTTGATGGATGCTTTACCATTCTTTGAAAATTTCTTAGAATATTTTTAAGGCCTTTATAAAAGATTCTACTCCCAATGTTTGAAGTTTAAATAAAATTTATAAAAACTTATAATCCTATAGTAGAAATGTAAATCTCGAATAAGAGACTGAATGTCATGATTTATAAACCAATTGTCCTTCAATTGGGAATAGACTCTTATAATTAAAGTTTTTGTAGCGTAAATTGATCATAGTAATTTTTGGAACTTTCTTGAAAGGTATACATAAAATTTTCTTTTGAACAAATAGATATACATTTTCCTTTAACCCATAAGTTAACTGGTAATAATCCTTTGAGTTAAAAGTATTTTCTCAAAGATGTACATGGTAAAATCCTTTGAATAAAGTTGCTTATTGAAATAAATATTGGTATGTATCATTACATCTTTGCAAGATGTAAAATCATACTTCATCAGGTCTTACTTAGCGATAATAAATATCGTATTTATAAGTCTAAAAAGTCATAATTCATAACCTAATAAACTCCTTAGATAAGAACGTGCTTTTTTATAAGAATCCCCTATAGTGAAATAACCTTCCTTAAAGGATTACATTATCATATTAAGAATCAAGATTTTATACATCGTCGAAAATTCACTGATATAAGAAAGTTTCTTAAGAAATTATATATAAGAAACTTAAGATATAAGAAATTAATGTCTATGAGATCAATTAATGCATATGAATCCGTTGGTGTAGCTGACTTTCCTTGATACTATTTAATATGGTTGAAGTCATATGTCACTTGCGATATTAATCCATATCTAATATATCTGATCATTATGGATGTCATCTAATACCACTTGACGTGCCCAAAAATTCTCAATACTTATGACAACATTTGATCTATATGACACCGCTTACCCACACAGAAGCCCGGAATCTTGAAATCTTGTACATATCTTTCTTTCAAAAATTGATATATGTATGAAACTCGATCATATTTATAACCTGCTCTTTGCCCGAACCTTATACACATCTAAACCCATATATAGTCTCTGATAGCCCAAGCATTCATTTGAAATTCAACTATATGTTTGAAAACTGATATGTATAGAAAGCAACTTTTTATAAAATTTCAGATACTTGAAGCTCGTGAAGCTCATGGCATATGTACGAAACTGTATACATTTAAAACCTAATAATACTCGTACTTGAAACTTATATATTTAAAACTATGTACACATAGATCTCAAACTAGTGTATTAAATTTTTTTGTTTTATAAAACTAACATACATGGCATTGGTATATACCAAACGCAATTGAAATTGACGCATATCTTTGTAAAATAGACATGAACTTGGTTTTTGACAGTTCTCATATCTAAAAGTACATTTAAATTTAAGATCCAAAGTATAAAACCATATTTGAAGCTTTTATGTTCTTAAAACCATATTTGACAATATATAAATGTATGAAGTCCGCATTCCTAAGACCCATATATATAAGGAATCTTTCATTTAGCACTTGATATATAATTGATGATTTAACTCATATAAGTTTATATATTAATGACAACCGCAAATGCTTCTAAAATTGGATGTTTGTACATAACTGACATAGAAACATATGAGAATGCATGATGTATGAAACTTTGATATGTAAAAAAGGGCTTTATATTCTAAGCCTAATATACAGGTGAAACTCATACATATAAAATTTGTGCATCCAAAGCCCATATACAGAATAAACTAGTGTTCTCATGACCATACACTTCCATGGTCCTAACCTCGAATAACCCTGAAACTTGGATCACCATAGTTCGAAACTCAATTAGACTTCGATCATCTATGAAACGTGGTCGGACCTTCAAACTTGCGGTCCAACCATCAATTTTACCTAGTTGAACCATTGTTCTTCTACTTTTTCCAATTTTCTCGTCGTATAATTCTCTCTCATTTTCATCTTTTGCATTGTTTCGAAGAAAGCAAGTAAATGTACATTCAAAAAATCACATTTGTTCTAAAATCTAAACCACAAACTCCACCACTTCATTCTTCACCGTTGCAAACTCCTATAATATCACTACAAGAATTGTCAAGTTTGTCATCATTAAAATTCTATCATTGTGCATTACTTTACCGCATACATAGTTGTAGTTGTGCACTGCAACAACACACAACTTCGATTGCAGATCTTGAAACACCATCGACTGTGTACATAGAATTATTGTTCCAATATTTTTGCATATAGTTTGTAGTTAAATATGTAAATTTTTTGAAACAGAAATCACGATTTCGACGGTTAGACAGTTTGAACCATCAAAACTTTATACCCTTCAATCAAAATGGTTTGAGCCATGACACAGTCATGAAACTATGTTTTAAACATATATGACAAGTTTTTAAAGTATTAAATTCCAAGTGCATGTCAATGTCAGGTTTTACAAGATGCAAGCCAATGTATATATGTATATATATTGTATTGGAATCTCAAATATATTTAGTTTTAGATGTGCATGAGTCATATTTATACATATATATTTTTTGGATTTAAAAAAAAGAGGTCCTATACCTATATGATTTCATGGTTCGTGTATATGTACGATTTTGAGTGTAATAGGTTCATAAAAATGCAAGTTTCAAGTATATTGAGGTTTCAGATGTATTGAACATAGGATTTTGAAGAAGCATAATTTAAAGTTACTAAATTTTTCATATACAAGAGATTTTGATTAAATGTGGCTTCATATATACAGGTTTTATATTGGCTCTGGATATATGTATGTATGTATGTATGTATGTATGTATGTATAGGGTCTTATATATATAATTCTATATCTGTTAGGCTTTAGAGAAAGAAGTTTTAAAATGTAGCAACTCTTATATATGCATATAAGTAATATATATATGGTTTCGAAGATATAGTTTCAGATATGTGTACAGAGATATATAACTTGAATTTCAGTACAAAATATTTTGGATGAATACCATTTTAAAACCTCGCTGTTCATATATAGATCTAGAGTATATACACATGCGAGTCCTTAGAGCATTATGATATTGAAGCATATTTCAGCCTGACATGTATTATCTTCAGGCATACAAGGATTTTGAAGTAAATGAAAGCTTGGGATGTTATATATCAATCTTTACACATTAGAATATGGATTTCAAACAAATATATGTTTTCAAGGTTTGAATATATAATTGTTATATATAATAAGTTTAAACAAACATATCAAGTTCATGACAAGAGATTTCAGAAATGTCAACATCATAAATACAAATATAAATACTTTTCGTATATATATGGATAGTTTTAAGATAGGTAATTTCGAAACTGCAGAAGGATTTATCCACGATCTTAAAAATATGTTATGTATTAATGATTGTACAAATAATTCTAGTATAATAGTTTTTTTGATTTCTCATATAACGATTTTAAGTATGTGTCTAGTTTGCGAAGAAATCTTGGATCTTTATTTCTCATATAACTTTTCATTTACTAAATTAGGTATATTCAAAATCCAAGACTTCTTTGCAAACTGGACACATACTTAAAATCATTATATGAGAAATTAGAAAAACTGTTAGATCAAAATTATTTGTACAATCATTAGTACATAACATATTTTTAAGATCGTGGATAAATCCTTCTGCAGTTTCGAAAACTACGTATCTTTAAAGCTAGCCATATGTATGCGAAAACATATGTATATTTGTATATATGATGTTGACATATCCAAAATCACTTATGTTTGTTTAAACTTATTATATATAATAATTATATTTCAAATCTTAAAAACATATATTTGTTTGAAATCCATATTCTAATGTTCAAAGATTGATATGTAACATCCTAAGCTTTCAATTACTTCAAAATCCTTATATGCCTGAAGATTATATGCAAGACTAACATATGCATCAATTTCATAATGCTCTAAGGACTGACATGTGTATATACTCTAGATCTATATATGAACTGTGAGTTTATAAAAATTGTATTCTTCCAAATTTTTTTTACTGAAATTCAAGTTATATATATATATATGTATGTATGTATATCAGTACACATATCTGAAACTATATCACCAAAACCTTTTATATATACATACATATACATATACATATACATATACATATACATATACATATATATAACCAATCACTTATAGGCATATATAGGAGTTGCTACATTTTAAAATTTCTCTCTAAAGCCTAATACATATAGAATTATATATATTTAAGACCTAATATATATTCAAATCCAATATAAAACCTATATATATGAAGCTACATTTATTCGAAAGCTCATGTATATGAAAAACTCTGTAACTTTAAATTTTGCTTCTTCAATATCCTATGTTCAATACATTTGAAACCTAAATATACTTGAAACTTACATTTTCATGAATCCGTTCTCAAAACTGTACATATACACGAACCATGAAATCATATAGGTATTGGACCTCATTTTTTTTAAAACCAAAATATATACATTGGATATGTAATAAGCCACCTTTTTGGATGGTTTAAATCGACGATAAACCACACATGTCAGACTCAAACAATTCAAAAGGGAGGATTGTTATGGGGTAAATAAGAAAAGGTAGAGATAGAAAGAAACAAACACAGAATCTCACAGTGGAATGATAAAAATGTAATAATCAAATAAACAGTTCATGAAGCTATTTTACAAATAACATTCGATTACACTTTTATAATATAGAATCAGAGTATATATAGCAGTAATAAATAAATAATGCAGTAGAACAACATGATGCGGCAGAATAAATAAAAGAAATAATATAGTATGCAAATCTCCATTTTCGTCCTCTAGAAAAGCAGTCTTCGATATTGTGATGCCCCACCTCTATACTCACACTAAACAAGGATACTAATGGGTAATGCCATCAGTTAGTACAAAGAATAGCATTGTTCAGGAGCGACCATATGTGTCATTGCTTTGTGCGAGTACCGATATGTAAGATAGTATATCATGCATTTCATTCAAGAGAAAATCCGACATATCAATTACAAACTCAAAGCTATTATACAGTGGATATGTGGCCTTCGGAAACAAATATAAAATAAGCACAACACAAAATCAGTCACAAATATTCACATCACTAAGGTAGAAATTGATATGAATATAACACATAGAAGTGTACATCAAAGTAGTGTTCATATAAGAGCCACTACATCACAAAAGAATAGGTACAAGTGCGAGATAAAAGAATATGTATACAACAAGGAGTCTCAATCTTGAATGTATAAATACAAAAACTACTAAGCTAAATAGTTAGCCAAAATTCAGAAGATGGTCCCTGGTAAGAAGTCAAGTGGAAGCAACTCGGTCTGACCCAAGTTTTATTTAAGAAGAAAAATAATAAATGGATCAGTATAACTATAGATATCATATAAGATGAGATAGGATAAGAGATATGACAAATATATATGATAACAACAAACATCATACAATATCTCAAATTTTCTCATGCACCAAAAAGAATGTCATATTCTTTATTTTTATTCACCAAACTGCAAATATTGATAGAGCTTATCAATGCATATCATC
The DNA here is from genome assembly GCA_030765085.1 of Allium cepa. Classification (NCBI taxonomy): domain Eukaryota; kingdom Viridiplantae; phylum Streptophyta; class Magnoliopsida; order Asparagales; family Amaryllidaceae; genus Allium; species Allium cepa. The sequence continues at coordinate 55,852,495 of CM060928.1, forward strand.
AAAATTGGTGAAACACAAATTCTAAATATCAATAATTAGAAATCCAAAAAACACAAAAGGGGGGCCTGTCAGAAATGGAAGCATGAAAACTCACCAACACGTGTATCATAAACGGGACACTATCCCATAGGTCGCTAACCCATAAAAATATAGGGTAAAGTCCCCCCTTGGGGACGAATGATCCGAACATCGATGCACCTAAAAGATACGTCCCATGCAACATCGACGCACCTAAAAAGATATGCCCCATGCACAGATTTATTGAGCCGATTGCTCCACAAACAGTCAAAAGACCATGGGTCATTAGTCCATAAGAATGAGATGAAGCTTTGCAAAACAAGGTATAGTCCCCCCCCACACGGACAAAGAGACATCGCACATCGCTAGTCTAAACCATAAAAAGATCATCATTGATCAATAAGAAGTGTAAATTACACTAAGCTAGTGAATAAATGAGTTTAGCTTTATGTCCCATAACCACTAGCTTAACTTAAATATTTACGAATAGATTGTAGATTTCCACTCGAAAATTGTCACAAGATTTCAATCGAACAAGTCTAAGAAATAACCGATGAAGTAAATGCAAGTGTTTCATACCGTTTGTTTTGCTAAGTCGTTTAATTGGATTTCTCGTACAAATGAGGTAAAAGTTTGTATATACTAACAGATTAGAAAAAGGTTTTAAAAACGAGCTTTTGTATTAAAAGTAAATGTTGAAATCATTTTTGTGAAAGAATTTGAGTATTTATTACTAGTATAGAAACCTTTTTATTTTAAAGTGATAAATCATAGAAATGATTGTAAAAACAATCTATGACCAAAAATTCACATTCGACGACGTGAATTAAAATCATGAAAATCGATAACGAATCCATCAAATGGATATTCCCAAAAATACAGAATAGAAGTCATCAAAGTTGATAATAAATGACAACAACTAATCAGATCAAAAAAAATTGATTAAAACAGAAATCCACTCAAAATAGGCAAATTGGCTTAATTTATCATGGTCAGACATTTGGTGGTCTTCCCAGACGTCTGAGCAGAAGGTCTAGAAATTTTCTTCCAGATCGCCTAGATATCTGGTAAATAACCTCAGACGTCTGAGCTGTGAACATGGATTTTTTATTCCAAAGCATCAGACATGAGCATTTTACCAGACGTCTGAGCTGAACCTCAGGGCACATTTTTGCCTAGGCCATTGATGGCCAAATCAACTTTGAAGCAATCCAATGAGCGACGATGGTTAGGGATTTATGCCAAATGACAATCCAACCCTATAGGCTCTTCAATTCACTCCGAACAACATGTACAAACATCCATAGTAGGATTTTCCTATATTTTGAATTCAAAATACCAAAATTGGAAAATTCACCAAACCAATTCAATTCAAAAGCAAATGAACATGAAATAGATTTTAGGAATTCATACCTAATAACAATGAAAGCTATAGACATAGATGTGAGATCAAAATCTTACCCTTAAACTCAAAAACAAGGAATGAGAAGCCCCAAAACAAAGAAAGGCCAATTCCACTTCACTACACCTCTAGAATCTTCGATCTAAGCTTCCCTTTGATTTTGAAACTTGAATGTCCTAAGAATCTAGCACTTAGGAATTTTGATTTCCCCTCTTTTCCCCCATCTTTCTCTTTAGCTTGAGTGTTAGTAAATGAAAAGTAGAATGAATGAAGAGTAGAGGAGTTAGGGTATTTGGTAGAGGAGTTTTGGTTCTCTTATTGGGTTGGTGGCTAGAACACAACCCAAAGCGCGAATGAAAAAACCAAAATTCTAATCAACTCTAAATATATCGATGTTTATACTCAAACAAGTTGTTAACAATGTTTTAAACTTAATGAAAGTGGTCTTGAGTTCCGATTCGACTGTTTACAAAAATTCATATTTTGGACTTTAAATTCAACTAACGATGCTATATTCAAATAAAATATTTAAATATATAATCGTAAAATTTGTGGGTTGTTACGGATACACTGAAAAGCTCAGACTGACCAGTGTGAATTGAAAAGACAAAACACTTGAGTTGGAACTAAAAGATCTTACGAAAGTTAAATCAACAGCAAATAAATATGAGCGTAACGACATCAGAGATGTTTACGGGATTTAACTTCTCCTATCTAGCGTCAAACCTGCATGCAATAACTTAAGAGATGTTCGAGATTCCCATTTCTTAAGGATCCGTTAAACTGTCTACATACATAGTACAATACGCTATTGTAATAGTGTCTACAATATAATAACGTATTAAAATATCGTTAAGGCGTTATCTATATCCCTCCTTAACACATTTGTATATATTCATGTAGTCTATACAGTACTGTAATTCGTCTATAAACTGGAAGGCTATCAGAGGGCACTCTATAGGTGTGGTATAATCCAAACTCGTAGAAGGGAGATAAAGCATGTGACAAGGCACGCAAGGCAATGCCCAAGTTAGGATACTACCGTTTTGCGGATCTGTACTTATGGTAGCGCATAGCAGCTACTACCGCCCACCTTGGAACACACTCACACAATCAAAATTGAGGGATGGTCACCAAATCAATCACAAAGTCATAATATGGTATCGAAGAAATGTTCCCGATAGGAGGACCAACCTCACTTGGCCCTGCATGGCTCCTGTTTTAGCCGTTCAATCTGACTCATGGGAGCCAGGGCTACGTAAATACCTCATACAAAATCGTTCGCCAAACCATCCTACTTCATTCTAGAATCTTCACCACGTACACAGTTGTTAATGTGGTTTTCTGTATTGGCTATGACAATATCTGATCCCGGTCTTTTTAACAACCAAACAGTTATTTCACATCGGATGGTTCTTTTACATTTCCAAATACCAATTCATAATTTATATCAAAATATCATATTCAATTCAAACCATTTCACTTTTGAAATCATTTTCACTTTCAAAATCATATTCACTTTCGAAATCATATTCACTTTCGAAATCATATCGATAAGATAGGTTAATTAAATCCTCATTTCAAAATCATCTTATTTACTCAAATATGTCGTTTCTCTAGCAAATATCATTTCAAATCCCAACTTAAGTAATAACATCATTTAACCATATTCGCTTTAAAAACCAAGGATTTAAATATAAACACTTCTACTTTACACAGTCTAAGATTTTAAAATAGTTTACATAGTTATAAACAATTCAGCATAGTTTAAAATAAACTTTCAAATAGTTAAAATACTCTAAAATAGATTAAAAATAGATTAAAAATAATTTAAATGGATTTAAGATAGTTTAAATAGGTTTAAAATAGTTTAAATAGATATAAAATAGATTAAATATATTTAAAATATATTTAAAATAGATTAAATAGTTTAAAATAGGTTTAAATAGATTAAATTGTATTAAATATAATAGAATAAAATAAATTAAAATAGTTTAAATTGATTAAAATAGTTTAAAATAGATTAAATTAGTTTAATAGTTTGCTAATCTTCATACTCACGATTTAAAAATAATATATTTTAAACAGTGTATATCAAAATAACAAATTTGAAATTAATATCAAGTTAAACTATTTCCTTCATTCAACACATCTGGACCATGTCCAGCTTTCAAATCAACAAACTAATTTTTGTCGTTTAATTCAAATTCTCATTTAAAACCATTTAATCAATATCAATTTCAAATCCATGTTCAAGTAATAAATCCAAATTATTTCAAATTTAGTAGATTTCAAAGTTACATTTTGAAATGTTTCAATGACTCAATTCCAATAAATTTCAATTATACTTCAAATTTCAACTTTAAATTTCAATTTAAACCAATTTTCAATTTCAACATTTAAATCTTGGATTTTTCACAAAATAATTCAGTCTATATAAATCAATTTCCTTCGAAATATCATTCAACCAAATTCAAGATTTAAGGGTTTAAAATCGTTTGATTTAACCAATCCAGTGTCCTTATATAATTTTCCACCCTATGGTCAAATGATACGGATGTATATCATTTCAATCCGCAATACATTTGAATTTACGGATATAAATCATTTCAACCCACAATCCTAAATTTAACTTCAAATCCATGAAATCGCTTGAGTCTATCATTTCAATTTATAACGATTCCTCCCTAATCTCGTTCGGGTATGTATCATTTCAACCCATAGGGATTTTCTAACAAATAAATTATGGGAACTTACGGTGTTATAACAATATATAAATATAGCATCCAGTAATCCAATATCAATAATTAAACATCCATCACAATCATCATTCAAGCCAATCAATAAACAGTAACAAGTGGCTGATTATCAATGACAGGTATTAAATGGCAATTTAAAATTTAATATTAAATTAATGGCGAATAAATTAAATAAAAGTCAGATTTAACTGGAATGATAATTTAAATATACCAAACATCAACCATTCAATTTCTAATCGCATCATAAATTCAATTTAACTAACATAAGATAACTACTAGTTTGAGTGGGTCAAAACACTCACCTTGATTTCAAATCAATTTGAAATCCAAAATTCAACAGTCTCAGAATTTGTCCAAATCAGTTCCAAAATGCCGGAATTTCAATACGATCGCAATGAAGCAAACCGTGCGTAAATCCGACCTCGTACGTAAAAGTTATAATAGTTAGAACGTTGAGTTTAAACTGAAAAATAAATAAAATAAAACACGATGATCTGCTATCCACGTCACCTCGTATGTGCGTGAAACCCTAATGTGTATCATCTTCATTTGTTTGAAAATCTGAGCCGCCACCCAAACTTCAATGCCGCTTCGCTTACTTCCACTATCGACCAGATCGGAGCATCCCATCTACTTCGCCACCTCAAACCACCCCCTAGGCCATCAAACGCGCAGCCATGCTCGGCTCCATCAAAGACACTCGTCGTCGCCGTTCTTTGACTTTTTCTAGCGAATTCTGGCCATCTGACGAACGACAACCACCATAAGGCCTACTCTCCACCCTCTTTCCAACGTCGCTTCCCGATCGTCGATCGGATGAAGATCCACCGTTGGATCATGAAAACCTAATTTTGAAAGCCGAGGTTCATCCTTGATTTTTGGTCAAACAATGCATCCAATTGGAAAAGGAATTATTGCAGTGCATTACGCTCGTCGAGAGCTTTCCAACGATATATAATTTAATATGCTTTGAGGAGGTTGAAATTTTGAAATTGATTTTGATTTGAATTTTGATTTGGGATTTATTTTTTCAGCCATTAAGAAGAGAGAAACGATAGAAATTTCGGTATGTACTGTAATGAGGAATAAAAAAGGCTGCTAGGGTTAGAACAAAACTATTTATATGAACAAAGCCCGACAAGAAAGAATGAACATATATCGAATTTATTCGAAACGACAATAACGATCTAAAAAACCCGTTCTGCTTTCGGAACGAAAGCATGTCATCCCATATATCAAAATAGATTTTTTTTTCAATATTTTTAAATTCAAAGGAACAGATTTCAAGTCCTAATTTCATTGTATGAAGAAGTTAGCTTTAAAATCAGCTTATTCCAAATTGATTTCATTAAATTGATTTCTATGCTTTCGAGCCCGCACGATCAAATGACAAGTCTGATCGCTATGAAACTTGAAATCCTAGAATAATTCACCGTTACGGGTCCGATGAAACTGGTTTTATCGAAATCCAAGATGGTGGCCAAAATGGCTATTCTCACGTTAGTTAAATAAATTATTATTAGATTAATTAGATCACCTTTTCCAATTCAAATATAATAACTAACAGTTTTATCATTTTTGATTATTAAATGATTTATAATCTTTTAAAACAAATTTCCATATCAATTCAATGTTAAATGTTACACTAATTACAGTGTTCTGTTTAACTGTATAAATTTATTAATTATAATTTAGAATCCCAGTAAATTCATTTATCTTGATTTTACTCTTATTATTAAATCAATTATTGCCTTATGAATATAACTGGCATTATTATACATTTTATTACCTTCACATTTTTCAGTTATCGTCTTAACTCATGTTAACATAATATTTAATTACATTTAATTGTAATTGGTTTCCAATTTAATTCAACATATTAATTAAATAGGTAACAAATAATAATTGTCACCTTTAATTAATTTAATCACATTTATAAGTTTATTATCTACAAACAAATGTTATAACAGCTTGCACAACACTGATTTTATCTAATTACAATTAATTTAATATTATTTCACCAATTAATACAACATTTGATTTATTTCCTTCTTTATAATTTATAACCAAATTTTATATTTACAATCATTTCAATTAGTTGAAATTGCATTAGAGTAGTTATCAATTATCTTACATTAACATTATTACATTTCATTCTAGTTATTTTCTCATAAATAAATCAAAAATTTTAATTTCTTCCAATATTAACACCAACATCTTATTAAATTAAATATTTTTAATTATCAAAAATTACGGGTCATCATAGGATATATATATACACATACACACACACACACACACACATATATATACATATAAAACTCATATACATCTGAAAGTTAAATATATTTGAGACTGTAATATCGCATATGTACATATACACAAAGGCTTGGATGTTGTAAAACCTGACATTGACATGCACTTGGAATTTAATACTTTAAGAACTTTTCATATATGTTTAATATTATTTGATTAATATGCCAAAACAGATAGCATGCTACAATAAACTCGTCGCACAAGTTTATAAATTAGATTTTCACTATACTGGAATTCTGTATTAGATAATTATGCCACTATAAGTTACGTTGTAAATAATTACAACAACAACGTTGTAATTTGGTAAAAAAAACAACCCAATGTAGAAACTGGAAAGATTAAGAATAGAGCAGAATCTGACCAGCTAATGTAGGAAATTCTCGTTTGAGGATTGTCGTAACAATTTCCTTAAGATTTTTTATTCAAAATTCTCCCAAGATACAACAGACGTAATCTACACGAGATCGTAATGAGTATGGAAACTCTGTGATATGTGTTGAGCAGTAAAGGAAGGAAGCAGAGGAAAAATAGAAATCGGATTGGATTAAGAATGTGATCATCGTTATGTCCTATTTATAGTTTTGTCCGCATCCTTTCAAACAGTCGAGTCCGTTTGACGGGTCGCACCCGTTGCCTTTAATCGCTACTGTTTGTTAACGGGTCGCACCTGCCTGCTACTTGCATCTGCTCGCGTCGCACCTGCTTATGTTCGGCCGCGTCTCTTCAGTCGGGTCGCACCCGCTCGCCTCATTGGGTCGCACCTGTTTCTGTTCGCCCATGGATCGCGCCTCTTCAGTCATTCGCGTCCGCTTCCGAACAGATCCGCACCTGTTTGTTTAGCCTGTAACTGTTAAAAAGCTCGGCCCAATTTTGCAGTAAAAATAGGATCATATTAGACCCAAACCCAAACCTGAGCCCGAGCCCAGCCCGGCCTGGTTCGGTCAGACGGACGGCGACGGCGGTGAGCGCGCGTGTGTGTGTGGTGGTGATGCATGATCTCCCTCCTCGCAACGAAGCATACATTTGGGTGTCCCTAGGCCCCAACCCCTTCATTGCAAAGCTATTAACATACCAGAATAGCGTTGCAATTTTGGCGATGTGGGACTTATGTTTGTTTCATTCAATTAGGAATTCCAACAATCCCCTACACGAATGATAATATACATATCCCCCACGCAAAGCGAAATATCACAGAGTACTTATGGAATCGTGCTTTATCATGGATAAGTAGATATTTCACTTTGAACTTTCCCTAGTTAAAACTTATCGGATCTACTTGGCTAATCGGTGAATTATTTCATCTTGAACCGTCGGCCTTTATTGTATATCCACTCAATAAGCTTTATGAAGCATTGATTGCCATCACATCCAATCTCTTGGTTGTGTTCACTTTGGTCCTGAACAATTTTTGGTTCTGCGAGTGCTTTTAGAGAAGAAAAGCCTTTTAATATTCTTATAGAGCCGACCCAGCTCACACTAATATAGGTGATCGCAACCATTAAGGGTATCCTACATATACCCCACTTGTTATTTCCAAGATATAGTCATCATTAAAAAACGTAGTTTTAACCTTTAAATACTTATGTAGGCATGCATTTATATTGTGCACCGTAGGAATGGAGTTGAACTATGTCCAAGCAAATGCATTACGTCTTGAGTTACTCAGAACTGTTTTGCCTATTGATCCTAGTCCATGGGATCTCCAGTCGCTAGGACAGGTTTCCATATAAGATAACTCTTGATGGTTTAGCCTTTTAAACCCATTCCCCTCGATGCGTAGTCAATTTTCTCTCTTGATAAACCTTTAGTAAATGGATCCGCTAGGTTATCATTTGTTCTCACATAATCTATGGAAATAGTTCCATTTGAGAGTAACTGCTTAACTGTGTTATGGCGTCGACGAATATGTCGTGACTTTCCATTATACACAAAGTTGTGTGCTCTACTTAGCGCAGCTTGGTTATCATAGTGTATGCATATGGCCGGTATAGGTTTAGGCCAAAACGGAATATCTTCTAAAGAGTGACAAAGTCATTCTGCTCCTTCGCCTGCTTTATCTAAAGCGATGAACTCTGATTCCACAGTCGATCGAGCTATGCATGTTTGTTTAGTAGATTTCCATGACACTGCTGCCCTTGCTAAGGTAAATACATAACCACTCGTTGATTTTGATTCCTCTGAATCAGCAATCCAGTTTGCATCACTATATCCTTCTAGGACGGCAGGATATTTTCCATAATGTAAAGAATAATTTATGGTATTTTTTAAATATCCAAGCACTCTCATTAGTGCTTTCCAGTGTTCCTTTCCTGTATTGTTTGTATACCTGCTCAGTCGACTTACTGCATAAGCTATATCTGGTCTTGTGCAATTCATGAGATACATGAGACATCCTATTACACGAGAGTATTCTAGTTGCATTACACTCTCATTGGTGTTTTTATGCAGTACTTCTGATGGATTAAAAGGTGTTCTCACTCCTTTAATTCCATAGTCTTGGAATTTTTCAATCACTTTGTCTACATAGTGTGACTGAGATAATTCAATTCCATTAGGTGTTCTTACTGTTTCGATTTCCAAAATAACGTCTGCAACTCCTAAGTCTTTGATATCGAAATTGCTAATTAACATCTTCTTTATGGTCTCTATTACTTGAGTATTTGGACCAAATATTAACATATCGTCTACATATAAACAAATCATCACATATGATTGTCCAATTTATTTATAATAAACACACTTACCACATTCATTTATACGATAACCATTTCTCAACATGACACTATCAAATTTTGTGTGCCATTCTTTTGGAGCTTGTTTAAGTCCATATAATGATTTCACTAATCTATAGACTTTGTTTTCATTTCCTTTGGAAATAAAACCTTCAGGTTGCTCCATGTAGATCTCCTCATCGAGATCTCCATTTAAGAATGCTGTCTTGACATCCATTTGATGAATTTCTAGATCATAGATTGAATCAATTGCTATTAGCATTTCTATAGAGGTTATTCGTGTTACTGGCGAATATGTACCAAAGAAGTCTACTCCTTCTTTTTGACGATATCCTTTGGCTACTAATCTGGTTTTATACTTGTCAATAGAGTCATCTGCTTTCATTTTCTTCTTGAAAATCCATTTACAGCTAATATGTTTTATTCTAGGTGGACTATCAACAATTTCCCAAGTTTTATTACTTAGAATTGAATCAATCTCACTTTGGATTGCTTCTTTCAAACATGAAGATTCAAAAGTTGACATTGCTTCCTTGTATGTTTGAGGTTCGTGTTCTAACACATAAGTGAAAAAATTCGAACCATATGTCTTGGAAGTCCTAGCCCTTACGCTTGTTCTTGGTTCAACTTCCTCAATCTCATGATGAGTTTCATTTTCATGTGAATTGCTTGATTCTTCTCTTATCCTTTTAGGGACATTATTCCCTTCATTCCCTTTGTGCGGAAACACATCTTCAAAGAATGAGGCATCTCTAGATTCCATGATTGTATTTACATGAATATCAGCTATATCAGACTTGAATACCAAAAATCTGTAGGCACTACTATTTTTGGCTGGCCCTAAGTAGTAACAATCTACTATTTTTGGTCCAAGCTTCACTTTCTTGGGAGGTGGAGTTGGGGCTTTTGCCAAGCACCCCCACACTTTGATGTATTTAAAACTTGGTTTGTGTCGTTTCCATAACTCATATGGAATTGTTCATGTTTTATTGTGAGGGACTTTGTTTAATATGTGATTAGACATATTTAAGGCATACCCCCACAAATTCGTCAGTAGACCAGAAGTTAAAAGCATGGCATTAACCATGTCTTTTAACGTTCTATTCTTCCTTTCGGCTACACCATTTTGTTGTGGTGAATATGGAGCTGTTGTTTGATGAATTATACCATTTTCATCACAGAAGTGTTCAAATGGTGATTCATATTCTCCACCTCGATCAGATCTCAATATCTTGATCTTTTTATTTAAATAATTTTCTACCTCAGCCTTGTACTTTATAAATGATGTAATTGGTTCATATTTACTATTCAAAAGATATATATAGCAATATCTCATATAATCGTCAATAAACGTGATAAAGTACTTTTTCCTACGTCTTTTAGGTAATGATTTAAAATCACATAAATCTGTCTGAACCAAACCTAGTGGTCCGGTGCTTCTATCAATAGATTGAAATGGTCTTTTAACCATTTTTGCTTCTACACATGTCTCACATTTGTAGTTCTTATCTACTTGGAATTTCGGAATTAATGCCAAGTTTGATAATGTTTTCATTTTTCAGAAATTTAAGTGTCCCAATCTATCATGCCATAGTAAAATTTCATACTCCAGAGAGTAAGAAACTACAATTTTATTAATAACACAATCAGAATACATAGTTTTATTGCCGATAACGGCTACATTTGCCTTAAATAGGCCATCGCATAAATAACCTCTTTCGATATACATTCCAGCTTTGGACAGAACCATCTTGTCTGACTCGAAAACTATTTTGAATCCTTTCTTCGATAGTATTGCACCAGAGATCATATTCTTGCGTATGTCTGGAACGTGGAGCACGTCATTCAATTTGACAGTTTTTCCAGAAGTAAACTTGAGGATTATTGTGCCACTCCTTCTATCGTGGAAACTGCAGAATTACCCATGTAGAGTCTTTCTTTCTGATCGAATTTCTGATATGTAGAAAACATGGTGTTTGCGTAAAAAATGGCCGCAAACACCCAAAGTCATATGAGTTGGTTGATTTTATGTTGTATTTAGTGATTTGGATGATTTATGCAAATATATGAAAAACAGGGACTAAACTGTAAAAGACACACAGATTTATAGTGGTTCGGCAAGAACGTGCCTACGTCCACTTTATATGTTATTCTCCTTTTTTCCTTCAGATTACAAGTACAAAGCTTTGATTACAAGTATCTAAAGTTGTTTGAGAGTTCCTTCCAGGCTTGAGCTCTCAAACTCGTCTGCCATTGTTGTACCCCTGCCCCTCTATTTATAGAATGAGGTAGGGGGCAGGGGTCTTGGAAGTACATAGCTGCTGGTGGGCCCGGGCTGAAGCAATCTGGACTGGCAACTTTCTGGTTCGGCGAAGCTTTGGTTCGGCCGTAGCTGGATGGTTGTCCGGTGGTAGGTTGGTCCGGTTGTGGAGGAGAGGGAACTGGTTCGGTGTGAGGTGGAGATGGTGTTGGACCGGTGGTGTGAAGATGGTGTTTCGGTTGTAGCTAATTCGGTGGGAAGGGAAATGGAGATGGTGATTCGGTGGTAGGGAGGTTTGGTTCGGCGTCCCATGGAGAAGGTCTGGTTCGGCGTGGGGTATTACCGAATGAGCCTTGCCGAGTGAGCCATATTGTCTGAGAATGCCGAACGCTTCTATACTTGGGAGTGCCGAATGTGCTCTTGCATTGGGAACGCCGGATGGGAATGCCGAATGAGTTTGGCCGAATAGAACCTTGGGTTGTGAATGCCGAATGAACTGAGGCACACCGAATGGGATGAGTGCCGAATGAGCTCTGGTATTGCTTGCTGGCTGCTTCTTCTTGTTCCGGTCGTGATGGGAATGCACACAACATTGATATTCCAGTTTTGTCCAAAAAATGGGATAACACTTTGCCCCCCAAAATATGCCTTGCGGTAGGAAGGCGTGTTTTGTAATGCCATGAGCCGGATGTTCATATCCTGTCATCAACCTGTAAAGAATTTGATAGGTTTACATGGCCCCAAATGACGACCGTTCGGGATCGAGCTATTTAGGATGAAGCGCGGCCGTTCATGGTCAAGCGCCTAACTTCAAGTGACGACCGTTCGCGATCGAGTCATTTGAGGTGAAGTGCGACCGTTCGCGGTCAAGCGCATAAATCCGTGCGTCGATCGTTCGGGATCGAGTCATCTGCAGTGAAATGTGACCGTTCAAGGTCAAAGCGCTTAACTTCAAATGACGACCGTTCGGAATCGAGTCATTCGAGGTAAAGTGCGACAGTGCGCGGTCGAGCCTGTATGTCCACGCGTCGATCGTTCGAGACCGAGCCATTTGTGATGAAATGTGACCGTTCAAGGTCAAGCGCCTAACTTCAAATGACGATCGTTCGTGATCAAGTCATTCGAGGTAAGGTGCGACAGTGTGCGGTCAAGTGGCGGTCCTCAAATGACGACCGTTCGCGATCAAGCCATTTGAGGTAAGGTGTAACAGTCAGTGATCAGGTGGCGGACCTCAAATGACGACCGTTCGCGATCGAGCCATTTGAGGTAAGGTGAGTTGTGCCGTTCGAGGCGAGTTGTGCCGTTCGAGGCGAGTTGTGATCGTTCGCGATCGGGTGCCGTTCGAGGCGAGTTGTGATCGTTCGCGATCGGGTGCCGTTCGAGGCGAGTTGTGACTGTTCGAAGTCGGGTGCCGTTCGAGGCGAATTGTGACTGTTCGAAGTCGGGTGCCGTTCGAGGCGAATGAGTGTGCCCGGGGGGGACTTAATATTATCAGTGTTGGAGTTATTGTTTGGGGGAGTTTTCGAATCAAAGACTTCGGCAGTTCGTTGCCATGCAATAGGTGCTCGTGGACCGTTCGCGATCCAACGAGCATACAAGTAAATAATTTTTTCCATGGAATTGTAAATGTTAAAGCAATAGTACTTACAGCAGAAATGTCCAAACAGGAAGAATTCAGATGTTCAAATCGAAACAAAAGCAAAGCAAGGATGTCAAAGTGTAAGTTCCTACCCCGAAGCAGTCAATGATCATTCAGAGTATGCCTGGAGATCGTTCGCGATCTCGTACATGTGTAAATGATTTAATTGCTTTAGTGGAAGCTTACGACTTGTTCATCGTTATTTTAATCAAGCAATCAATGGATAATCAAATGGTGCCCTGATCCAGGGTCACCTCTAGCTGATGTGGAGGGTGGTCGCTCTGGCTCCACTGCTGGAGTTCGCCTCCTCACATACTGAAGGAGCATACCGTTCCTGATAAGCCCTTCCACCTCGTCCTTCAAATGCCTACAATCATTAGTGTTATGACCATTCAATTCATGAAATACACAAAACTTATCTGATTCTCTTTCGTCAGAGGTCGGATCCCTTCGCATTGGTCTACGATACGGAACCTGCCCCTTGGTATTCTGATAAATCCGTTCCAAACTCTCATTCAGCTCTGAATAGGTAGTGAATCGTGGCTCTCTTCGTAGCCACTTTGTCATGTCATCATTATCCTCAGCCTTTCTTTTTCCTTTGCTAGTCTCCGCACCCTTTCCAGGTAGGTTTCCGTTCTTGATTGTGTAAACGTCATCTTCTTCCTCTCTTTCTGCACTAGCGTCTTCCAAACGCAGAAACTTTTCAGCCTCATGATAGAACTCTCCCAGATTCATAGGCGGGTCCTTGGTTAATGAATTCTTGAACTCTGTATTACCAGCTATTCCAGATACAGCCGCCATCATGACCATAGATGGATCTGGTCGATCCACTGATGCTGCCGCCGCATTAAATCGCGTTAGAAAGCTCCTCAAAGTCTCTCCAGTTTTCTGTTTCAAGGTTGCCAAAGTCATCACATTCTTGGGTCTCGCAATATGAACCCTGAATTGCCTCATGAATCTCTCAGTTAAATCTGTCCATGTTCCTATGGAGCCGCTTTCCAGTTGCCTAAACCATAACGCTGCAATGTCCGTCAAATACAGTGGAAAGCACCGGGCCATAACCTCCTCTGGTGCCCCCAGCACTTCCATATGTCTCATATACTTCGTTAGATGGACCGTGGGGTCCGTTTTCCCGTTGTACATGTCCAATGATGGTAGCTTGAATTCTGGTGGATTCCTAGCCATCCTAATCGCAGAAGAAAAGGGACTCCTGTTCACATCTTCCAAATCTCTGTTTACTAAACCGCCTCTCATAGCTCTTCTAACCATCTCTGCTAATCTGTCATTGTCTCCAAGCTGTAGTTCTCGTTCACTGCCTTCGACCTGCCCCTCGAGTCCACGGGAGTTTCCATGTGTATGCCTCCCTGGCTGAACGTTCATTCCTCTATTGCTACCAGGTGGCTCGGATGCCCCCATCTCTCCTCCTGGGGTTGGATCAACATGCTCTGTGTAAGTGCCCCCTAGCTCTGGTGCTGTGCCAGATGGTCCTGCTCCGTTCTGAACTCCAGTTGCTCCTTGGATTTGTGCTCCAATTTGCCTAATCTGTTGAAGTAAGTTCTGGATCATCTCTTCTTGTCTTCTCATCATGATCTCCATCTCATCCCTAGTGATGAAGATCGACGCTTGATTCCCTCCTGAGGAAGCCTCTTGACTTCCTTGGTGTTCACTTCTCTCTGGCCTTTGCCTTTTACTTGTTTGTCTCGTCATAACTCTTAGATCTGAACTCTTAGATTTTCAAATTCAACTTCTATCCGATGTAGCGGGAGTTGTTTCCTCTCAATGAAAGCACCAAAATGTTTGCGTAAAAAATGGCCGCAAACACCCAAAGTCGTATGAGTTGGTTGATTTTATGTTGTATTTAGTGATTTGGATGATTTATGCAAATATATGAAAAATAGGGACTAAACTGTAAAAGACACACAGATTTATAGTGGTTCGGCAAGAACGTGCCTACGTCCACTTTATATGTTATTCTCCTTTTTTCCTTCAGATTACAAGTACAAAGCTTTGATTACAAGTATCTAAAGTTGTTTGAGAGTTCCTTCCAGGCTTGAGCTCTCAAACTCGTCTGCCATTGTTGTACCCCTGCCCCTCTATTTATAGAATGAGGTAGGGGGCAGGGGTCTTGGAAGTACATAGCTGCTGGTGGGCCCGGGCTGAAGCAATCTGGACTGGCAACTTTCTGGTTCGGCGAAGCTTTGGTTCGGCCGTAGCTGGATGGTTGTCCGGTGGTAGGTTGGTCCGGTTGTGGAGGAGAGGGAACTGGTTCGGTGTGAGGTGGAGATGGTGTTGGACCGGTGGTGTGAAGATGGTGTTTCGGTTGTAGCTAATTCGGTGGGAAGGGAAATGGAGATGGTGATTCGGTGGTAGGGAGGTTTGGTTCGGCGTCCCATGGAGAAGGTCTGGTTCGGCGTGGGGTATTACCGAATGAGCCTTGCCGAGTGAGCCATATTGTCTGAGAATGTCGAACGCTTCTATACTTGGGAGTGCCGAATGTGCTCTTGCATTGGGAACGCCGGATGGGAATGCCGAATGAGTTTGGCCGAATAGAACCTTGGGTTGTGAATGCCGAATGAACTGAGGCACACCGAATGGGATGAGTGCCGAATGAGCTCTGGTATTGCTTGCTGGCTGCTTCTTCTTGTTCCGGTCGTGATGGGAATGCACACAACATTGATATTCCAGTTTTGTCCAAAAAATGGGATAACACATGGTTTTGTCAGAGCAAACATGACGAGTAGCTTTTGTGTCCACCTACCACTGGTTAGGATTCTGAACCAAATTGCATTCAGATATAACTGCTGAAAAATTAGACTCATCCACTTCCATGTTATCTACTATATTTGCCTCTAAGTTGCATTCCTTCTTGTGTCTGCAATCTCTAACCGCGTGTTCCATTTTGCCACAAACCCAACATTCACCATTAAACTTCTTGGTTTTGTTTTATTTGGGTTTGTTTTCAGGAGCTTTTCTCTTCTTCGAGAAGATTTTCTTTTTGTTGAAGTGGCCTTTGTTCTTGTTCTTTGACCCTTCCGTTACCAACGCCTCCTTACTTTGTTTGGTAATTCCACGGTTATCTGCCTCAATCTTTAATCGTACGATAAGGTCCTGCAAAGAAATCTCTTTCTTTTTATGCTTTAGATAGTTGCGGTAGTCTCTCCATGATGGTGGCTACTTTCCTGTTATGACTTCAACTAAGAAAGATTCTCCAACCTTATGGCCTTCTGATTCAAGTTCATGAATAAAAATTTGGAGTTCATGCAGTTGAGTAGTCACAGATTTGGAGTCTATCATCTTGTAGTCCATGAATTTGTCTACAATGAATTTCTTCAGACTGATATTCTATGTTTTGTACTTTGCGGCAACTGCATTCCAGAGGGTCTTTGCTGTCTGTAGAGGCTGATACACTTTGTATAGCATCTTATCCAGACAGTTCAGAATATAATTTCTACACAGGAAGTCCGAATGCTTCCATGTATCAACAGCGAGAAACGCATCCTTGTGTGTTTCACTGGTTTGGCCTGGTGCAGGCACTGGTTCCTCCTCGTCGAGATACCGTTGCAGATCGAGTGTGGTGAGATAGAGCAACATCTGATTCTTTCATGTTAGAAAATCATCACCATCTCCTTTGAAAGGATCGAACCTGTTGTGAGTAGTAGCTTTTGTTGATAGTTCAACTGTTGTCATCCCTGTTTTAGTAAAAACAGTAAAAATTATTAAGCTTTATTTAATTAATATACCAAAACAGATAGCACGCTACAATAAACTCGTCGCACAAGTTTATAAATTAGATTTCCACTACGCTGGAATTCTGTATAAGATAATTATGCAACTATAAGTTACATTGTAAATAATTACAACAACAACGTTGTAATTTTGTAAAAAAACAACACAACGTAGAAACTGGAAAGATTAAGAATAGAGAAGAATCTGACCAGTTAATGTAGGAAATTCTCTTCTGAGGCTTGTCGTAACAATTTCTTTAATAATTTTTATTCAAAATTCTCTCAAGATACAACAGATGTAATCTGCACGAGATCGTAATGAGTATGTCAACTCTGTGATATGTATTGAGCAGTAAAGGAAGGAGCAGAGGAAAAACAAAAATCGGATTGGAATGATAATGTGATCAGCATTCTGTCCTATTTATAGTTTTGTCCGCATCCTTTCAAACAGTCGCGTCCGTTTGATGGGTCGCACTCGTTGCCTTTAATCGCTACTGTATGTTAACGGGTCGCACCTGCCTGCTACTTGCATCTGCTCGGGTCGCGCCTACTTATGTTCGGCCGTGTCCCTTCAGTCGGACCGCACCCACTTCTGTTCACATATGGGTTGCGTCTCTTCAGTCATTCGCGTCCGAATAGATCCGCACCTGTTCGTTTAGCCTGCAACTGTCAAAAAGCCGGGCCCAGTTTTGCAGTAAAAATAGGATTATATTATGCCCGGTCGGTCGGACGGCGACGGCGCGCGCGCATGTAGTGGTGATGCATGATCTCCCTCCTCACAACGAAGCATACATTTGGATGCCCATAGGCCCCAACCCCTTCATTGCAAAGCTATTAATATACTAGAATAGCTTTGCAATTTTGACGATGTAGGACTTATGTATGTTTCATTCAATTAGGAATTCCAACATTTGAAGCTCTATGCTTTTGAAAACTAAGACAAATACAAATCTGGCTTACTTATATATCTGAAATTGGATTCATATATAAAACTGATATTCATCCAAAAGTCTTTATAATTGAAATTATGTATCTATGTATTCAAAACCAAATATTTGTGAGTATACGAAATTAGAAAATTTTCAAAAAAACCAGCATTCATCTAAAACTTATAGGTTTTAGCATGCTATACTTAAATTTATACATACCTTCAAAAGGCTCATTTCTTTGAAATCTTTAGTTTTTGAAATCAATAAGCTTGAAGCCAGCAAGATTGGAACCAGCAAACTTGAAATCAGTAAACCTAGAAAGCTTAAAATCAACAAGCTTGGAATCGAGCAATAATTATAAAAAATTTGAAATCTGAAGCATTAATTTCAAAAATTTAAAACGTTAAAAAGTTACCTTTTTGAAACCTTTGATTTACAGAAAAACTAATTTTTTTAAAATTTATAAATTCTTGAAATGAAATCGATAACCTTGAAAGAGAGAAAAATGAATAAAATTGCAGCCCTTTATTTTCAATGATTTAGGGCATGAAGATGGGCTTCAATGTTGGCTACACTGATTAAATGATTTACGATATTAGCACCTCTATAGGGTCAGTTGTTGATCTTTGGCATGGATCTTGGTAAATCACGATACGAACTGAAATACAGATCTTGAAATATTATAACCTTCAATGCAAATTCCTTAGTTCCATATTCATTAATTTTCAGCCTTAGCTCTTGAACTTGAATTTGGAGATGATTTTCGATGTGAAGATTGGAGCGATACAAGTACTCAATATTATTGTTTTTGGTAATAGATTGATGACATCAACATCGTCAATTTTGATATGAAATCGGTATCGACACCCTCGTGTCATGGCTCTAATTCTACTACTGTTTCAAAAGGGGAAGAAATTCATAGAATTCCCAAATTCTGACCAGAGTTCGTTGGAGTGGGTGCCAGAGATCATCATAGACGAAGTTGGTGGTGACAAGACTTCCATGGATTAGATGTTGAAGACTGCAAGTGAAGGCAATGTGAGATAGCAAGTGTGCATGTAAACACGTGAACAGGCATGCATAGGCCCGCTAACATACAGAGACTAATTTGTTGAGTTAATTATGTAACTAGGGTTAAATCGTTGAATTATTCAAGTTACTAGTTGTTGTATTATCCTTACATACATACATACATACATACATACATGTATGTATGTATGTATGTATTTGTACCCAATTAAGGGATTAGAATGTATAAGTTGGTTATGAAATAAAACTATTTCTTCGTCTCTTTTCTTTTGCTGCATATATGTATGCATGCTTTTTCTTTTCTTCGTATCAACCTATAACCTGAGACCTTCCTCTCTATAAACCATTTCCAATCCGTCCTCTACCTCGATTATTGTCCTGAACTGCACAACTTCTTAAACAAGCCAATACCTTACTCCTTCATTTCTTTCTTCCATTTTCTCAGTTCTTTGTTGACAGTATTCAAGAAAACCAAAACCACCTCTATTTCTCATTCACCACATCATCCACTTCACTACAAACCATCATGACCATCACCAGAAACTAAGACAAAGAACATGGGCCTATAAAATTGGTATCAGAGTAGGAATTAAATGCAGAATTTCTTGCAAATATAGATCCAACCACAACGAATTACTCATAAAGCCAGCAAACAGCATCATGCTCTTGAAGCCAGCAATGAAGATGAGAGCATCGTATCGATGCCTGCTCTAGATGAAGAAGAAGACCTATATGTTAGACAAGAACATATTAATGAAAAAACCGACCATGTTTTGAATCAACGTCAAGAAGCTCAGCAAGAACTTTTCCAAACACTCCAAGAAAATTCCCAAAATTGAATGGTAAGATAGATCTTATTTCTGCAACTATAGATTCTTTCATGAAAGAAATGAAAAGCAATGAAAATTCTCCTACTGCTGCTCTTCAAGAACCACCTCACCCTTCAAGAAGTACCCCATATGTTCCTCTTTTCCAAAGAGCAACCAATAGAAACTCCTCAAAACCATCCCATCAATCAAGAAACCAGCCTTATATCACTCCTTTCCAGAGATATCCTATTAAAAATGATCAAAACCCTCTTGCAAATTCAAGAGCAGCTCCATACATACCACCGCATCGGAGATCTTAAACTAAAAGTCTTCAAAAAGCAATAATTCAACAAGATGTAGCCTCTCCATCTAATGCAATACCCCATCTTCGAAATTGCACCGCTTGATCCATCGGGAAATTAATAGAAATGATTCAGAAATTGACAACAGATATTCAAATGACGACAAAAAAGAAGAATTCATGTATTGTTTGCCAGAATTCAGGGTCAATGATTTGTTCTGGATGTAAGGCTGTTAAATATTGCTCTGAACCATGCCAATTGGAACATTAGAATGAAAATCATAAATTGAAATGTAAAAGGAGGCGACCAAGAAAAGAGCATGTTGTAGAACTAGAGAAAGATCATGTAGATCATGTTTTACAAAAGTCTACAGATAAAATGATAAAAGGCACTACAAAACTACAAGCAAGAATTATTTTAATATCATAATCATGTCAAAATGTGGACGTTAATCAAGACAAAAGCTCCATAGCTTCAAGGTCTAAAGTTAAGAAAATAGTTTCATCTTCTACACCAATTTTGTTCATTGAGGCTAGCCTAAAGATTTTTTTTAAGATTATGAAGAAGATTAGTTAAGAAAGCAGCAAATGAGAATGAAATTCAAATTTTATATCATCAAACTATTTACGTGAAAAAGCAATTTTCCAAGTGGCAGTGCCATAATCTAATACATTACAGAGCAATTACTTTCAAGTATTTAATATTTGCAAAAAATAAGCAACATGGGTGTAATAATTGTTGAGATACTTGAAGGCCATTTAAAAGTGCTCCAACTTTGTGAGAGGATGTTTTCTTTGATCCAATTGGCTCCAAAAAATCAGTCCTAGTAGTTTGCTTAAATGGTAATGATGTTGAAAGCTACTTCCATGATGACGTTGGAGCTTGCTTTAAAAGTTACCACATAGCATTTTTATGTTCGACCTTTGAGGACAAGGTCATATTTGAAGGGAAAGGGAGTTGTCATGGCTCTAATTCTACTGCTGTTTCAAAAGGGGAATAATTTCTTAGATTTTCCAAATTCCGACCATAGTTCATCGGATTGGGCTCCAGAAATTATCATAGGCGAAGTTGGCGGTGGCCTTCCATGGATTAGATGTTGAAGACTGCAAGTAAAGGCAATGTGAGTTAGCAAGTGTGCATGTGAGCACGTGAACAGGCATGCACAGGCCTGTTAACATACATGGACTAATTCGTTGAGTTAATTATGTAATAGGGTTAAATAGTTGAATTAGTCAAGTTACTAGCTCTTGTACCATACCTATATATATGTACTGAATTAAGGGATTGGAATGTACAAGTTGGTTATGAAATAAAACTATTTCTTCTTTCCTTTTCTTTTACTGCAAATATGTATGCATGCTTTTTCTTCTCTTTGTATTAACCTATAACCTGAAACCTTCCTCTCTATAAACCATCTCCAATCCTTCCTCTACCTCAATTCTTGTCCTGAACTGCGCAACTTCTTAAACAAGTCAGTACCTTACTCCTTCATTCCTTTCTTCGAGTTTCTCGGTCTCTGCTGACAGTATTCAAGAAATACAACCAAAACCACCTTTTTATCATCCACCACCTCATCCACTTCACTACAAACTATAATAACCATCACTAGAAACCATGCCAAAGAACATGGGCCTATTACTTCGGCATAGAACAATGAAACTAACATCGCCACCTTCAGCAACATGAATACCTCTAATCGCAACATCTAATGCTATCAATTTCGACGACATGAATATCGCCAAGCTTTGCATCGAACGCTTTCAGCTTTGGTGACATAAATACTGTTAATCTGGTCATCAAACACTATCAACTTCGATGATATGAATACCCCAATCTCATCATCAAACATTATCAATTTTGACGACATAAATACCGTCAATCTCATCATCAAACACTATCTACTACGATGACATAAATGCCGCCAATATTGGCATCAATCTGACGATATGAGGACCATCAACTTTAGCGTTACAAACCTCATCATCCAATATCATGTGATACTGACTCTATTTACAAATATGAGACACTCCAATGTTGATCTTTCCACCGTTACTCGATTCCACCATCTTAAAATTACTTCGATCTAGGAAATTGACATCGTACAGATCTGAAATTGGCTTAGTTGGTATTTGATGTTGAACTGGCATATCGGCAAAGGGAAATGAGGAGAGAAACAGGATTGCTTAGGAGATAACTTGATTAGATTATGTTGTAAAATGATGGTGGATGGCATCCAATAAATCAAAGCGAAATTGATTTCGCTTGTCTATATCCCTGGAAACATGTGACAATAGTTAACCCCAGGTTTTGAATCTTAATAAAGTATAAGTTCCAAAAAATTTAAAATATGAAATTCTAATCTCCATAGGGTATTCTGATCATTTTCCAAAGATGGGGAGGTTTGAGCACTCCTTCAAGCGTTAAAATGTTAAACTGAAATTTGGTTCAACGTCCAAAGTATATATACAAGGAGACATGTTTGAAGAAATTTAAATAATATCCCTTGATTTTATGATTTTACGAGTTTGTTTAAAATATAATGCATGAGTTCAAAGGATAAAATGGGCAAGTCCAGAAAAGGCAAATAGGAAAAAAGGAAAGTACGGAAGTCAAGGCAATATACTCCAGTCAAGTCCTTTATTCAATCATGAATATGTTACAAATGTGTAAATATAGAATTATGTAATTGCATAGGCTCTTATTTGTAAATATATCATCTTATCCTTCATCATCCTTTCTATCATTAGTCTATCCTTGAGCTCCCTTCATCTCGACGAAGAGGAGTAGAAGAAGAACCTAATCGGAAAAAGTGATAGAGTAAGAAAGAAGTTAAGGACTCATTTTCCATGAGGGGGTACATCTCTATTTATACTGATTAGAAAGAGAATATTTTCTACAATTAGCGATGCAGGAGTTAGATTGCTATCTTGGTGATGACTTCAACATGAATGCCTTTGAAGCTTTGTGAAGAGAAATACACTAAACCCTCTTGAATTTGCTTTTGTAAATGATTTTAATCCCCTTCCTTTACATGGCCTTTGATATTCCCACATCATCGATGTTGCGTGTCATCAAAAATATGCGATATTCATGAAATATGGCACCGATTAACATATGGGGCCAATTATCATGTAGGTGACTTTTGATATAGCAAACTTATCAACCCTTCGTTATGCTTTGACTTGATAACATTCGACATCCTCTCTTTGATAATTTTTGGTATGCATAGTCTTTGGCGTCATCAATGGTGTCAGGTTCCATGTTTTACTTCCAATGACCTTCAAAATATTTTAGCAATAGGAGGCGGCACCATTGTGAAGCAATTTTGATGTATGGCGGCATCATTCAGTATCATATACATTGTGATAACTTTTGTATGGACATTGACAATAGTCGTTATCAACGTGTATCGAAGTTCTATTGTGATGTTTTCAAAGTGTCGTATTGAGATGATGCAATGTTGAAGTGAGACAATATTGATGATGAACGATATTGCTCAGTAGCAATGCTGACCCTTGGTATTGATAAGAGCTGACACTGATTGGAGTCGATATTGATTAGGTGCGACATTGAATCCATGCGGTGATGATTACATATGACATTGACAAGAGGCGTCATTGATAGGATGAGAAAAGGCATCAAATGAATTGTGCTAACATTTAGTTTAGTGACATTAAATATCCATCAGCACCATGCGCTCGGTATCAATACTACCCACTTACGCCATTAATACTACCAAGTGTCGCATCATATCGACATTACCGATAGTCGTATCAATTATCTATCAATATGTTATCCATACTTGGTTGAAATAGAATGCGGTCTATTGTGTTGCGCATTTTGGAACGTTAGCTTTGCATTAGAGTTGGTTTGCTTTGATTTGGAGCTTGTTGGAATTTATGCTAATAACGAATGCTAGTTCAGTTTTGACTCGACTTGGAACGTTACGGCGAAAATGGAAATCGATGTGAATTTAACTCACAGTAAATTTTATTTTATCATATCAATGTTGTTATAAATGTTTATTGATTGTTTGGATGTCAATTAAATTGTTTGATTGATTGTCTAGTTGAATTCCGTTTGGAAAATGGATGACATACAAATTTGATCGTTATAAACCCACATGTTATATATATTATCCACAAACATTGCTTTGCAGGGGAAATATGTAAAGAGGCCTAAAAGGGGTTTCTCGCCAATAAATTATTTGTTTTCATCATTATGTTGTTGTAGTTAATCCTAATATTCCATTTAATTTGTTAGTTGCCGTTATAGCAATTTTGCTATCTCGTCATGTATTAAATTCTATCCTTAAAACCCTGTCATATGAGTTTGAGCTTATGTTTCCACTAAATGCAAATTTCATTAATCCTTTTGATTAAGGATAATTTAAAATAACTAATCAATTAAATTAATGATTTTGAGATTAATTAACCAATTTAATAGATGATGATAAAAAATTGGTTTATCTTTAGATTTAATTAATCAGTTTTGCTAATGATGTTTTATACTTATTAGTCGTTTTAACTAATGATTATTTGAGTTTAATTAATACTTTTAATTAGTGATAATGGAGTTTAATTAATTTCACTTAATTAATTATTTTAATTAATGATGATGGAATTAAAATTAATT
Source organism: Allium cepa (assembly GCA_030765085.1). Taxonomy (NCBI): domain Eukaryota; kingdom Viridiplantae; phylum Streptophyta; class Magnoliopsida; order Asparagales; family Amaryllidaceae; genus Allium; species Allium cepa. The sequence goes on from CM060928.1 coordinate 55,877,050, forward strand.
ATTTCAATTAACGACAATTGAAATTAATAATCATTTTAATTAGTGATATTTAAAATTAATTGATCATTTTAAATAATAATATTTGAATTTTATTAATCATATTTAATGATTGTTTAAAATTTAATTAATTGACTTAACTATGATATTTGGAATTTAGTTAAATCATTTTAATTAATGATGTTTTATAATTAAATAAATCATTTTAACAAATGATGTTTTAATTAGTTGTTTTAGCTAATGGAGTTTGATAATCAATTCAATTAATTTATGCTTAGTTGAACTTGATTAATTGTTTAATTAATGGTTTTAAAAAAATTGCTTATCATTTTAATAAATGATGTTTGAGATGACTTATTTATTTTTGACTAATGATTATTTGAGTTAATAAATCTTTTTATTTAACGATATTTAAAGTTAATTAAATGATTTAATAAAAGTGATTTAAGTAAATTAACTAATATGATAAAATTTCTTAAATCAACCAATTTAAAGTTAATTTACCAATTTTATAAAAGTGTTAGGAAATAATTATCGATTTTATTAAAGATAATTTGTAACGACAAGGATTTTTGACCCTCAAAAATCGACGCTGATACGTTTCCTGTATCACATGGCAAGAAATCGAATGTCGAAAAACCCGATTGATAGGGAAAAAGAAGAAGAAAGAAGATAGGAAGAAAACTAAGCAACAACATAGAATCTCACAATTGCAGCGGAACAATATATAATCGATCATAACATATCTTTATACAAAAAGAGCTATAACTGTTATTATACATACCATCATCCGAGAACAACAATCAAAAAAATCAATGTGGACAGTTATAATAACTTGCCCTCACAAGTGTTGAATATACAACATACACACACATCGAAATATAATTAAGTACGTGGAATACGCCCGAGACTCCTCCAATTCGTCTCCTAAGCTCCATAGTATCCTAGTCTAAATCGGTAATACTCGGTCTGACCCGAGCATTATAATAAAATAACATCCGAGTCAGTTTAGAAAACCATGTGAGAAAACACACTCAATTTGAATTATTACTGTTATCAAAATCCTTTGAAAAACATAAGTATCTCGTAAGACCACGCCACACATAAACACGGCAAGTCTTTACCTTATAATCAAACTATTTTATATAAAATCCTGCGATATTATAATAGTGTCAAAATATAAATATTCATTATAGCCAAAATTATTACATTAATTAAATTCCAACATACTAGGCTCTACAATCAAAACCATAAAGGTTCGTATTGGAGAATGGATTCCATACTATGACCAGGTAAGGAACGACCTCCGATGGGTGAATCTCTAGATCAGTGCACCCGAGTCTGATAAGAACATCTTATACCCTGCCATACAGAACCGACCTAGCACTTGACTACTAGTACTGAATATGTCATTTTCCCGGTCTTCCGACCTTAATCGAGATCTTTCATGCACAACAAAATCCATAATAATATAGGGTAATCTAGAAAGATGATGACATACCCTAATAGAAGTGACCCACTTAGTCCTACCGCATGCCCTATTTTAGTCATTTCTCGGTGATGTGGCTTGAGGCTACGTTTACATTTTGGATATCAATCCCACTTGGAATGCTAACATTGCCTTCCAAGCAACAATGCAATGATAGCATTCATCCATGCAAGTTGTTCTGGGCCTGAAAAAACAAATCTCCTTAAAGATCACCGTCTTCATTATCCTCAAGATTTCAAAATTCATAACGCTCAATCAGATCGAAGTGGTTTTCAGATAATTAAATCCAATCCCAGTCTCTTCGAAACGATCAACGAATTTGGCCATATTTGATATTCGGTTATTTGAGTAACAAATTTACACACATAAGTAGTCATTAGGACCATATTATAAATCTTTCAAAAAAATTATTTCAAAATTCTTTATAAAGATATATATTCCATTCTCTTCCAATATCTAAATATTTTGAAAATAGTTTCAAATCTTTTTATTCATAACAGGATACTCTCAGTTTATAACACTTAGAAAAATATTTATATGTCAATTCTTTCACACTGAAAATATTTCCAAAATCCTCTTTTTAATACTTTGGAAAATATTTAAAAGCATATTCTCCAAAATCATTTTTATATCAACTTCGGAAATATTCATAATTCACCTCATAAATCTCTAGACGTATTTACTAATTCCCTTTACAATTTCCAAAAATTATCAATTATACTTATTTTATAATCCAACTAACCTTTTATAACTCCTATAATGAATTCAGATTCATTTTCAAAGTTCCCGTATCCAAAAATTTGGAAATCTTCTTTTCTCAAATCTCTTAAGTTCTCGAATTCCGTTATAAGATTATCTCTTATAGAATCACATCAAATAAAACCTGGTTCACAAACCTCGAGAGCATCTATGAAAAAATTGCAATCACTTACTTTTAAATTATACATATAATAATAAATTTCAAAAACATGGTTAAATAATTATTTAAAATATCAAAGTACTTTTAAAATAAACGCCAATAACTATTTTCAACACATTTATAAAACTTCTAATCGATTTCAAAACTTGTTTATAAAACTTAGAATTCATTTCAACAAATTTAAATACTTAAGTTTTTAACTTTTTGAATTATTTTAAATCCAATTAATAGTTTTTAAAACACCCTAGTTTAATAAATTAAATTCCTTTTCCAAAAAAATCCTTACTTCTAGTGAAAACCATTTTTAAAATCCAACATACCCATTTTGTACTTATAAATCTCTCTCGATTTATCACAAATCGATTTACATTACAGTTTCATAACTATTCCCAAATTTCAAAATAGAATTTACTATTTTCTTTCTACTGATTTCCATATCTCATTTTTAATTCACAATATGAATTTATATTTAAATTTATCAAATGATAATCATTCCACTCATTTATAAACATTGTTTATAAATTTCATAATCTCATTTCCACTCTATAACAGGTTCATATCTTTAAAATCTATTTATAAATCGATTTCTAATTAAAATTCTATTTATGAATCTATTTCTTAAATAATTCAAACTATATTCCAAAACCATTCTAATCTCGATTTTAACTCCCATTTCATATGTCTAAAAACCTTATTTAAAATCCATTATTTAAAAATTCTTAATTTGAAATCCTCTATTTGAAACCATTCTATGAAATTGATAAATACATATCCAAGTCCAATCATTTATTTTATCCAAATAAATTACCTTTTCAATAATCCTAAATTTCAATATAATTATTTTCATTTTCAAAATTGCCTTTGAATTCCATTTTTAAATTCAAAAATATTATTTAGGGTATTTATAATACCAAAATTAAGGCCAGTACTACTATAGCATCCAAAAAAAATTTAATTCACAAAACAATCCATAATAGATTATTCAATCACATTGTATATTGCTATATACATGAAAACTATCAATATATTTAAGGAATCCAGTTAGATCCCTCCAACCTGTTTCCCTACAACTACAGATCTTATGTAACATAAAATATCAATCCCGCTTCGAGACGGGATATCGCGATAATATAGGATCATCCGCTATTATGCGGGGCACATAGCGTCTCATCCGCTCCAACGGTGGCAACATACCCAAATACTAATATATATAATAAAATCATCCAACTAATAATAATAATTTATCAATTCATCCAATCAGTCAATAAATAATTTATAACAATTTAATATAAAACTAGTTATCCAAATGAGTGAGATTTACTCTTCGTTTATCTTATTTTCTATCATCTTTTATTTTATTTTCAACGAATTTGCACTAGTTTGGCACCGAAGTTTGAGTTTTGATAGGATGGTCGTATTGCTCATATCTATATACCATTCTGGTTTGCTCGTTATGCTGATCTCCGCAGTATATTCATTTGTGTATTTCAGAGTTCGGTATGCGATGAAATCGACAAAACGGCTAGCCGTATCGGTTCCGTATTTCAGTCTTTTGAGTTTCCTTGCCCTTTCATTTTCCACTGTGCAAAGGTATAGCCAACAGTGGTTAGTATTTCCTAGAAAATCCAACCCCTAACTTTTGTTATTCCCAGAAAATTGCTATTCCTCTATTAAATTTATATACTTTTTTGGTTCGTTGATTGTGCTAGCTCTTCCTTTCATATTCTTCTATTCAATTGAAAATAATAATAAATATATATGCCTATTGCCTAGAACTCTACTCATCTTCTTCTGGCTGTCATCCCTTCCTCTCTCATTCTTTCTTTTCGTTATGTTCCATTTGTTCATAAAAATACCTTCATTTTATATACAAAAGTGTGTGTGTGTACATATGTATACTATAGTTTATTTTAGTATACTCAAACCACCTGCTTGTGCTTACCTTGGTTGCCGAAACCGTTCCCATCCCCTACCCAAAGTCAGACCGCCTTCACCATAAAATACCACACCTCGCCATTCACCATCAAATATTCCTCCGGCAAAGCTTGCCAAATACTTCCACTCACGTCAAAATCCACTTCCCCTCTCCATGCCATACAGCCTGAGATGCCATAACCACCTCCACAAAGCCTTCCTCCATCCGACATGAGCCACATCTCCCTTACAGCCGAGACCACCACCTCCACTTCTTCTCCTCTCTTCCCAGCCTGCCACCGTTTTCAACGCCGCCTCCCTCTCTATAGCAGCCTCCACTGTCCCCTCCAAACCATCGAAAGGCCTACAGCACGCACCCTGATCGAACACACAGCCGACCTCTGCCCTCTCCTTTGTCGCTGACCTCCCCATGCCGACCACACCCTCTTGACAACAAGCCACCACCGAGCTCCACTCCAATCCCCTTCGACCAAGCATCACCCTGTACTTGCTGCATCAGCCTAGCACTCACGTGCCTTCCTCTCCTCGTCGTCCATATATACACACATACACATACATACATACATACATACATACATACATACATACATACATATATACATACATATATATATATATATATATATATAAAGAGTGTATATATATATCGTATTATGATATATGTATGTTTTATATGTTATTCTATATGTATAATGTATATATACTTATTTTATATAAATGTTAGTTTTATGCAATAGTCCATTGAGTTTTCAATGTATAATCTATAGTCTATATCTTTATATATAAAAGTGTATAAGAGTTGTATATATAGGTTTCTGTAAGTATATCATGACCTTTCGAGTTATATACATACATACATACATACATACATACATACATATATATATATATATATATATATATATATATATATGTATGTATGTATATATATGTACATGTATATTGATTTTAATAAAGTAATAATTTTATAATAAAGTAACTTCTTCAGAATTTCGATGTTATATATATATATATATATATCAATAAGGTAAGTTTATATTGATTCTATAATAATAATTGATTTTAAAATAATATGTATGTAAGCTGTATATTAGTCTATATATTAGTTATATAAGTATACAGAAGCATTGACTTTAAGAAATGATTTGTGCATAGTATACATAAAAATATTTCAGGTTGTATAAATATTGATTATATTATATAAAGGTCCTATTTATGCTTTTGTATAGTGTAAGTGTGTCGCGAGTATATTTGTGAAAGTGAGTTCTAATACGTATTGATTTTTTTTCTTTACATGCGAGTTTACAAATTCTTTGTTTATATTCAAATTGATTTAAGAAGTATGTTTCAATAAACTGTCAACTATGTGTAGGTAAATATATTATTTTAATATATATTGGTTTAAAATATATGTACAAAGATATTATTTTGATATGTGTTTTCGAGTATTAATTTTTAAATTTATATATGTATATATATAGATATATGTATTTTTCATATAAATATGTGTATGTATATTGTTTCCTTCAATCTCTAGTTAACATTGATTTGGTTCATCGGACTCTAGTTGTTGCTTTGCTCATGCCTGATTCGCGCTCATGTCCATTGCATTGTTCTTCGTCATCGTGTTTTCCATATCCTCGAAAGGTGAGCAATCACTCACGATTAACATTCTTATATATGATAAATTTGATTTCACTTAAAACGATAATTGAAATATGTGGTTAAATATGAATTGCTAGTTATTTAATTATTAAATATGATATGCCATTTTCTGCAATTGTTCACCTGTGATATATGACACCATATTTTGTTGTATATATTTTATTTATCACTGATGATATATACCTGTCATTAATATGTTATATCATTTGTTCTCACTCTACAAGTTCCCTGAATTCCCTATGTGTTGAAATGATACATACTCAAACGATGTTATAGATTAGGGGAAAATCATTATGGGTTGAAATGATAAACCCAAGCGATTTTCGTTGATCTTAAATTTTGGGATTACGGATTGAAAATATATACATCAGTAAACATTTAATTTGCGAATTGAAACGATAAATATCTGTATCACTTGACCATAGGATAGAAAATTATATACGAACACCGTTGGTCTATATTTTGAAATGATTTCCAAAGTTTTGAAAGGAAATATATGGTTTTAATAAATATTGATTTTTAAAATATAATATATATATATATACATATATATGTATATAAATGTTATTTTTATATAAGTCTAAATTTTAGATTTTTAAAATTATATGCTTTGGAAATTTCAAATTTATAAGTTAGTTTTGAAAATATAATTTTTAAGATTTCACTTATAATTTTACTATTTTAAATGTATATAAAATAGATTTAATTATTAAATAAATTAACAATAAGATTTAATTTAATAAAATTTGATTTAATTAGTATACAACATGTTTAAGAATTTATTTAAATTTTTATTAATATATTAAAAATAAATTTTTATAACTTTAATAATAGGTTGGGAAGATAAATTAATTGATTTGGAATTTAAATTGGTTAAAAACTGAATTTAATAGGAATTTATTTGAATTTATTGATTTTGAGATTTTGAAAAATATGACTTATAATATGATTTGATAAAAGTGATTAAACGAGTATTCTCAAATTTATATAAATTTGAGATTTAATATTTAATATTGATTTAAATATATATATATATATATTAGGATTTAAATAAATTGTTACTAAAAATGGTTAAGTGAATATTTTCCAATTTGAATAAAAATTTAAAGTAAAATGTTGAAATTTAATTGAAATTTATGTTGTAAATGTTTGAATATTTAAAATTGAATCTTTGAAATTTAAGTTGAAATGGTAAAAATGGAATTTATTTAAATTGAACTTTTGGAATTTAAGCTAATTTGAATCGATTTATGAAATTTGAGAAACTATTTTGTTATATAAGGTATTTTAATATATATATATATGTGTGTGTGTGTGTGTGTGTGTGTGTGTGTGTGTGTGTGTAAAAACTATTTTAATATATAAACTATTCTAATTTATAATTATTTTAATACATGTACTATTTTCAATGTCTAAACAGTTTAAGTTGGAAGTGTTATTATTTTAAAGGTGTTATGATTTCAAAAGCATTTTGATTTCAAAAGTGCTATGATTTAAGGAATGTTATGATTTTGTAAGTGTTGCGATTTTGGAAATGAATATTATTTAAAAGTGAATAATAATATCGAACTGATATGGTTTTGAAATGGATATAATATTTTGATATGAAGTATGAACTATTTAAAATGAAATGACCATGGTGTGAAATAAGCGTTTGGTCGTTAAGAGATCGGGATCAGATATTGTCATACTCTCTGCCAATACCCAAAAGCACTTTAACAACTGTGTACGTGGTGGAGATTCCAGAATGAAGTAGGCTAGTTTGGCAATGATTCGATATGGTATTTACGTAGCCCTGACTCCCGTGAGTCAGCTTGATGCGACTAAAACAGGAGCCATACCGGGCCAAGTGAGGTCATTCCTCTGATCGGGCACATTCCTTTGATACCATTCTATTGCTTTTGTGATTTGATTGGGTGCACTTTGATTTGGGAGTGTGTCACAAGGTGGGCGGTAGAAGCTGCTATGCGTTACCACCAGTCTAGATACGCAAACGGTATATCTACCCTGGCACTGCCTCGAGTGCCTTGTCGCATGCCCTATCGCGCCTTCTATGAGTTTGGTTTGTACCATACCTATGGAGTTCCCTCTAATAGTCCTTCAGTTAACAGAGAAATTACGGTACTGTATAGACTATGAGAATATATAAAAATGTGTTAAGGGGGATATGGGTAACGCCTTAACGCTATTTTGATAGTTTACTTTACTATAGACATATTATAATAGCGTATATTATTACATAGTAGATAGTTCCATGGATCCTTAGAGGATGGAAATTCCAAACATCCTCTAAATTACTTGTATTTCAGTTGACATTTCACTTGAGTTGAATTTACTGATATAAGAATCTTAATCCTGACTCGAGTGTTTCGTATTTTGCTTTATGCTCGCGTCAGACTGAGTGTCACAACATTTGAGACTCACCTTTGGAGTTTGGAGCTTAGCTTGGAGATCCATTTATATCTATTCGGCTTTCAGCTATCCAGTTGTTTTGTTCAGACTTGTCATCTGTTTGTATTCGAGACTATATTGTATTCGAGATATTTTGTTAAACTCTGTTATATATATAGTAGCTTCATGAACTACTATTTATATTTTCCATTCGTTATTGTTATATTACTCTGTATCTATGATTCTGTGATTGATTTTTTTTTACTATATATGATGAGTTTTGCTGAATATAAAATTAACAATATGTTGTTTTGAGCAATTCAGGTCAGACATGTGTGTCTACGAATGGTTCGAAATAGTAGGTCGTTACACTAGGTACCCCTCTTCCCATCTCCGTTGATAACGAACTGAGGCCACATCCTATCATCTGAGATGAACACCAGTGTCCATCCTTCTTGTCACCCAACCCCGAACATTTCTCCAGTTGACATATTCCCTCGACGAGGCTTAGGGTAGTCTACATTGATAGTGGCCGTTGGATTTGGCCTATGAACTACAGCAGAAAACATTCATACCTATTTTTTTATTTATTTAGAAGCTTTGCAAATTTTCTTCTCTGGTATGAACGCAAGTTATATACGTGAAGGAAGAAAGTGTAGCTCGTATGTGATAGGCTTGCTTGTAGAAATAGGGCAGCTGATGGTTAGAATGGAGGCTGATGTGAATGACGATAATATATATATATATATTTAAAATTCCTAAAAAATATAGATATTTATTTCGAACTCCGTTCGAGACCGCTAACTGATGTTTCTAATGTTATACCCCTATTCCAAATGCAATGGAACAAGTTCCAGACCTTTTCGGTCGTATGTAGAAAATAGCATTTTGGACCAACTTATTATATTAAATTTTCAATATTAATTTCAACACGTTTCTATCCCGTATGACTAAACGATAACACCAAATGCTAAGAAATTTGAAATTCGATAATAATGAACTATTACAAATCCAATGACATTGGTTTCGTCGTAATCCGAGACTGTACACCTTAAGGTTATTTTTACTCATTAGTTTAAACGATTTATTTTTGAAATCGAGTAAATCACCTTTAAATCCAATTTAAAAATTTAATTACCTTCATTCTTGTTAGAAGAAATTAAATAAGCCTTTAAATCATTTTTATCCAATTAAAAATCCAGATTTAAATAATTTAAATAATTTTCAATTATTAAATTCCATAATTAAACTACCCAATAAATCACTATGTTTGAAATTCAAGTTATTAATTTATAAAACTAACTTTTAAATATTTCAAATCGAATAATATTCCAATTTCAAATAACCAAAATTATGGATCATTACTTTCTTCTCCTCTTAAAAGAATTCCGTCCCCGAAATTGCCAAAATAGGGAAAATGCCCGACTTTTCTAAAACAAATTAGTTGAAATAACTTTTCCAAATCCCTTTTTAAGCCTTTTACTTTCCAAATTAAATTTGTTGAAACCTTGATATTACTTTTACTAAGTTTCCAAATTCGTCCATAGGTTCCAACTAATATCATCCCATTCAACCATCACAAATTGCAGCTTAAACCAAATTTTAAATTATTAAAAATTTCCTTTAAATTTATAGCTCTTTAAATTTTCAAAAAAAATTCTCCAGCGTCTCCTTTGTGCGGCTAGATCAGAACAACTACAAAATGCCACTATGGGTCTAAATCAGCAAATGGAAACAAAAGCCAAGTGGCCTAATCATAAAACCATATAATCAAACAACAATATAAACATGTACCTTTTTGTTGGGCAACTCATTTTTCCTATGAACCACGGGCATCAAATTAGCTCTTGCTTTTATATACCTACATCTTATTTACTAATAATATCCAATCATATTATACATAATTATTATTCTGCATTTTCAATTTCTAGTATTTGCTTTACTTAAGCTAGTATGATGTACAAATATCATTCGTATGCACATCAAGTCTTTTCGCTCGCTCGATCACACGATTTCACTTCTGAGCTAGTATCGTTCACACCACCACTCTAGTGCAGACTCAGATTTGGTTTGTTGATTGGAAACTGTCATTCTCCTTACATAGCCCTATAGTGTGATAGAGAATCTCAAAATCAAACAAAAATCCATATCCAGGGTTCGTTATCAATAATCGAGTGAAAAATCCTAACTCAGATCGATATAAATTATCTCAAAATCCTATGCTCGACTCTAGATTAAACCATTATGCGAATAAAGTAATATACGTACAACTTACATATTTATTTCAAATTGATTTCTTAGTTACACCAAATTTCTTTTATTTACTTTCATCCTATTCTTATTTACTTATTTCAAATCACTATTCACATTGCTTAATTCACATTCCCTTATTTAGTCACATTCACTTCTTTACATTTTATTTCCTCACTACTATTATCACTTAAACATCATTTCAGAGAATTTGTTTACTTAAGTTCATTTTATAGCATTCTATGCAACTTAAGTCTATATCCATTTCAATTAAATTCAATTTCATTTTCCAATTTCAATGTTCAATTTTATCCATTCACATTCCAAACCATATTCAATTAACTAATTGATTTAATTAGTTCCATCATTAGTTTATTTCAGACCTAAATTTTATTTCAAATCTCAATCAGTTCTGTTCCTAAAAATTATTTCATTTAGCTTAGATTTAATTCCTTTCTACAATTCACTTTATTCAACTTAATTTAAGATTCCTTTAATAATTAAATTTGCGCAACGTTCATATCAACAATTAAAAAACATTGTTTCCTTTTATTAATTCTTCAAATTTATAAATCATAAAACTTATTTTCCTATATTTTTTATTAAATACTCAATGAAAATGCTTAGAATTTAAACACCTAGTTCTTAAATTATTTCAAATCAATTTGAAATTGTATATATATGTATGTATGTATGTATGTATGTATGTATGTATATACACACAACCCCTAGTATATCAATTCATTCATTTGAATTTTCAAAATCAAAACTAGCTTTTCCAAAACAAAACTCTAATGGTAGCAATTCCTCTCTTGAAAGCTCGAAAATGAACGTTGTTGATACGGTAGTCATCATCGAAATTATTTTTCAACGATCGAAGTGAGTTCGGTGCTTTTATTTCCTTTAAAACCTTTACAAATATTTCAAAAATAATTTCTAATCAATATCCTTATTATTTCCCCAAAACCTTTTCAGAACAATTTTAAAAAACCAGCAGGATTTAAATTTCCAAATTTCCAGCCTTTAAACCCTTTTTATAAATCATATTTATAATATACTCTAAAATTTTATTTCCTTTCAATTTATAATTCATATTTTCAAATCATGTTTACATAATTCCATTTTGTTATATGAAATTATTTCTTAACTTTTAATCTTGTTTACATCATAATATCAACCCTTATTAGAACACAATAACAAATGATAATCGAATATTATCATTCTCTAACATCCAATCGCACCATATAATAATTTCTGAAAAATTATTCCTTTATACATAAAATATAATTTAGGTAAAATTATCTCATTTACCCAATTTCAAAACAATATCATGACGAATTGCTCTTTCAAGTGTTTAGAGATCCCTATCAATAACATTAATTACTCGTATTGACCAGAATTCATAAGCCATTCAATAGATCAACCAATACAATATAAAACATTTTTACATCACTAAAAAATACATGCTCATATATATACACACACACAAACTCATTCTAGGGTGCTACTAACCCTATCTGTAATGAGTTACTCCATCAAAGCCAATGTTTCCGCTTAACCTTCAACTCCGATACCAACTGTAACGACTGGGATTTTTGACCCTCGAAAATCGACAATAATACATTCCATGTAGCACATGCCGAGAAATCGAACGTCGGAAAATCCGATTGTTAGGGGAAAAGAAGAAGAAAGTGGATAGGAAGAAAACTAAGCAACAACATAGAATCTCACAATCGCAGCGGAACAATATATAATAGACCACAACATATCTTTATACAAAAAGAACTATAACTATTATTATACATACTGTCATCATAGCACAACAATCAACAAATCAATCTGGACAGATATAATAACTTGCCCTCACAAGTGCTAAAATACAACATACACACACAGCGGAATATAATCAAGTACGTGGAATATGCCTGAGACTTCTCCAGCTTGTCTCCTGAGCTCCATAGCATTCTAAACTGAATTTGTAATACTCGGTCTGACCTAAGCAATATAATAAAATAACACTGAGTTAGTCTGCAAAACCAACGTGAGAAAACACACTCAATTTGAATAATTACTGCTAACAAAATCCTTTGAAAAACAAAAGTATCTCGTAAGACCACACCATACATAACACGATCGATTTTTACCTTACGATAACCAAAACTATTTTATATAAAAGTCCTCTGATATTATAATAGTGTCTAAATACAAATACTTACTAAAATAGCCGAATTGTTACATTATTTAATTTCCAGCATACTGGCTCTACAATCAAAATCGTAAAGGCTCGTATTGGAGAATTAGTTCCATACTATGACTAGGTTAGGAACTACCTTTGATGGGTGCATCTTTAGATCAATGCATTCGAGTTTGACAAGAACATCTTGTACCCTGCCACATAGAATCGCCCAAGCACTTGACTACTAATACCGAATATGTCATCCCAGTCTTTCGACCTTAACCGAGATCTCTCATGCACAACCAAATCCATAATAATATAGGGCAATCTACAAAGATGATAACGTATCCTAATGGGAGCAACCCACTTAGCCCTACTGCATGCCCTATTTTAGTCATTTCTCAGTTGATGAGGCTTGACTTACATCTACCTTTTTGGATAGCAATCCCACTTAAAATGTTAACACTGCCTTTCAGGCAACAATGCAATGATAGCATTCATCCACAAAAATTGTTCTTGGTCTAAACAAACCAATCTCTTCAAAGATTACCATCTTCATTATCCTTAAGATTTCACAATTCGAAACGCTCAAATCGGATCGAGGTGGTTTTCGGATAATTAAATCTGATCCTGGTCTCTTTGAAACGATCAACGAATTTGGCCAGATTTTATAGTCGATTATTTAACTATCAAATTTACACACATAAGCAGTCACTAGGCTCATACTATAAATCTTTCAAAAACATTTATTTCAAAATGTCTTTATAAAGATATATATATATATTCCATTCTCTTCCAATATCTAAATATTTGAGAACAATTTCAAATCCTTTTATCCACTATAGGATATTCTCAACCCATTTCAACACTTAGAAATATTTCCAAATTCAGTTTATAACACTTAGAAAAATATTTCTATGTCAATTCTTTCACACTTAAAATATTTCCGAAATCCTCTTTTTAGTGCTTAGGAAAATATTTATAAGCATATTCTCCAAAAATCATTTTTATACCAACTTGGGAAATATTCATAATTCACCTCATAAATCTTTGGACTTATTTATTAATTCCCTTTACAATTTCCAAAAATTATCGATTATACTTGTATTATAATCCAACTAACCTTTTATAACTCTGATAATGAATTAAGATTCATTTTCGAAGTTCTCATGTCTAAAAATTTGGAAATCTTCTTTTCTTAAATCTCTTGTGTTCTCGAATTTCGTTATAAGGTTTTCTCTTATAAAATCACATCAAATAAAACCTGGTTCAAAAATCTCGAGAGCGTTTATAGATAAATTGCAATCATTTACTTTTAAACAATATATATAATAATAAATTTCAAAAACATGGTTAAATAATTATTTAAAATATCAAAGTACTTTTAAAATAAACATCGATAACTAACTCCAATTCATTTATGAAACTTCAAATCGATTTCAAAACTTGTTTATAAAACATAGAATTCATTTCAACAAATTTAGATATTCAAGTATCTAACTTTTTGAAATATTTTAAATCCAATTAATAGTTTTTAAAAGTACCTAGTTTAATAAATAAAAAAACATTTTCTAAAAACAAACCTCAACTTCTTATGAAAACCAGTTTTAAAATCCAACATACCCATTTTATATATATAAATTTCTCAATTTATCATAAATCGATTTAGCTTTCAAATTTCATAACTATTCCCAAATTCCAAAATAGAATTTAATATTTTCTTTCTACCGATTTCGATGTCTCATTTGTAATTCACACTGTGAATTTATATTTCCAATTTATCAAATGATAATCATTTCACTTATTTATAAACATTGTTTATAGATTTCATAATCTCGCTTCTAGTTTATAACAGGTTCATATCTCTAAAATCCTGTTATAAATTGATTTCTAATTAAAATTATATTTGTGAGTCTATTTCTTAAATAATTCAAACCATATTCCAAAACCATTCTAATCTCGATTTTAACTCCCTTTTCATATTTCTAAAAATTATTATTTAAAATCCAATGTTTAAAATTTTTTAATTTAAAGTTCTCTATTTGAAACCTTCTACGAAATTGATAAATAAATATCCAAGTCCAATCATTTATTTTATCTAAATCAATTCCCTTTTAAATAGTCCCAAATTTCAATGTAATTATTTCTATTTTCAAAATCACCTTTGAATTCCGTTTTTAAATTCAGAAATATTATTTAGGTTATTCATAATATCAAAATTATGGCCAGTGCTACTATAGCATCCAAAAGATTTCAAATCACACAACAATCCATAACAAATTATTCAATCACATCATATATCGCAATATATATGAAAACCATCAATATATTTGAGGAATCCAGTAGGATCCCTCCAACCTGTTTCTCTGCAACTGCAGATGTTATATACATAAAATACCAATCACTCTTCGAGCCAAGATATCGAGGTAATATAAGTGAAAGTGACTATAGTGGCTAGCTATCACTTAGGATCGTGTAATATGGAATATAAATAAATATAAATGCGGAAATAGATGATAATAGAAAAGTAAATAAAAAGAGCACACTAGGAATTTTTATACTAGTTCCAACTTCCCGTTCTACGTCCAATCCCAGACTTCCCTATAGAATTTCTCACAATAACCCTCTCTTAACCCGGAGGAATAGGTATACAACACCTGAACAACCGAACAAGATTTTTCCGCCTTTAACAATCGAAAGAGAACTTTACCCGCCTGAACAACCGAACATGACTTCAACAGTTTCAGTAGAATTGCTTTGACACTATGTGTTCTTAATAACACCGATATGTCTTTGACACAACCTTCCTATAATCTTTCCTCAAGTATATATGTGTGTATAAAGATTTAGAAAGGAAAATATTGCTTTGAATCAAAGAATAAGTTAATTGTTTCAGAGATTCAAGCAATATATGAAAGTTGTGATTGCTTTTTTTTTGAATATAGAGATTGTAGAAAGTAAGATCAGAAAGTAATCAGTAAATTGGTTCTTTGTGGAGTGGATTTTGTGTGTTTATATAATAGATAAAGAGATGCAACCGTTCATGAAGAGTTCTGATCAACAGAAGCATCCATTACTCTTTATAATAGAACGCGACTCTTGGCAAAAGGAAGTGTCTTTTCACAAAAAATGACTGTTGCAGAATTCAGTCGACTGGGGAAAAACGGTCAGTCGACTGAATATTCAAAGATAGTAAAAAAACAGTGCATATCTATGTAGAGCAGGCTGTTTTATAGATATTCAGTCGATTGGTCGATTTTGTTCAGTCGACTGAATTCTGTTGATAATCAAAAGTCACCATAGCTCATTTGGTTAGAGCACTTGCCTTCTAAACTAGGGACCTGGGTTCGAGCCTCGCTCCATGTATTTTTTGAAAACTTGATTTTGATTAAAATATGCATGCAAGTTTATTTGAATGTGAATGATGATTCTTGAGGAAAGATTTTAACAAAGCACTAAACTAGACTCTATATACATATTTGATGGCCCTTGTTAAAATATATATAACTACACAAACTATATATTGAGCCGATGAGTCTGGATGTTATCATAGTCGTAGATTCATGAACTGTTCTGTCTTGTCAGCAATCAAAACCTATGATCCAACATTCTCCCCTTTTTTGATGATGACAACTTCATTTGCTAGGAACAAATCTTTGACAAGCTTTGCTGATTTTATCTCTCCCACTGAATATCTTCCTGTAATTGTGCTATAGATTTCTCCCCCTGAATCTATGCTATATATTCCTGTAAATAATTAATCTTTTCTCCCCCTTAATCTGTTCTTGCATGGTTTATTCCTGCAAATAGTGTTAGAGAGCAATATCTTTCTCCCCCTTTGTCATCGACAAAAAGGAGAGTATATATGATGATATAAATTATATTTTACATAAGTGTTAACATAGAGCAATATAAAATAAAATGAGCACTACTTATAATGTAAGGTATCAGAAAAAAAATTAACATTTAAAGCATGCGATACCCAAGGTTTTTATAATTTCCTAATTTTTAGGAAACCATACCCATTTGGCTGTGGTTGAACCTTTATAAATATAATCTTCATTATTAACTACCATATCAAAATAATCGTCAATGTATTTTTCTCTATTTTTCCAATTAACAGGAACCCAAATACTAAGATAATTTTTATTCATATTTCTTGTTAATGATTTTGTACTTCTAGAGAAATTATCAACATTATAGGCCATAGTAGTATTTGAATTTCTATTGGATTTAGGCTTTACTCGAAATTTAGTACTAGCACTATCATTTTTACTATACATGAAAGCATATCTAGTGCTATTTCTACGATCAGTTTTATTATATCCTAAACCCATTTTATTTGAAGTAGACTGAGAATTTTCTATTATTTTAGAAAGATTTTCTCATCCTTTATTAAAATTAGAAATATTTTTATTAATATCTTCTAGCTTAATTTTAAGACTAGATTTTTCTAAATCTAATACTTTAGTGTTAGATTTTAAATCATTAAATTCAACTGATAAATCATCATTTTTATTCTTCTGAATTTCTAATTCCCGAGTTATCATAGAAAGTTGTGAAGCTAAATTAGAATTAGATTCTTGAGATTTTTCAAGTTCTTCTTCGAGAATTTTCTTTTCATCTCTAAGCATACTAATTTCCAATTCAGATCTATTTAGTTTTCCTTGTAACTCCTTATTATATTTCTTAGTCTGTTTTACAAAATATGCTAGTTAAGAATTAATTTCAACTAAATCTTCAAAACTTAGTTCACTTACATCATCATTTGAAGCCATGAAGCATACATTTGCTTGCTCTGTGTCACTGTCACTGCCGCTTTCTGATGATGAAGAATCTGAATCATCCCATGTTACAGAAAATGCTTTCTTCTTGAATTTATTATTCTTGAATTTGTTTTTTGTTTTTGTTTTTTGGACAATCTTTCTTCATGTGACCGTTCTTACGACATTCATAACATTCCATGACAGATGATGATGGTTTATTGCTATTATTGTTGCTAGAATTAATTTTGTAGCTCTTGCCCTTGTTATTCTTTTTGAATTTCAAAACCTTTTGAAATTCTTAGCAATAAATGCCATATCCTCTTCATCTGAGTTAGAGTCATCTTGTTCTGCTTGAAACGCTAGATTCTTCTTGTCTTGTGCTTGAACTTTCTTTGCCTGCAAATTCACTTCATATGACATTAGATTTTCTATTAACTCTTCTGGTTTCATAGTTGAAAGATCGTTTGCTTCTTCAATAGCTAGGACCTTTCTTTCCCATTCATCCATTAAAAAGTTTAGGATTTTTGATACTATATCAAAATCAAAAAAAAATTCTCCTAATCCTAATAGTGAACGATAGATATCTTGAAATCTAGAATACATATCATTGATGGATTCATCTTGTTTCATTCTAAAGTTCTAAAACTGATTTTTGAGCATGGATATTTTTCTTTGTTTGACTTTGTTAGTTCCTTCATGAGTGATTTTTAGCGTTCTCCATATTTCATAAGCAGTTTGACACATGCTAACACGATTAAATTCATTTCTATCTAGTGCATAAAATAACATGTTCATAGCTTTAGCATTGGCAGTAGCATCTAATTTTTGTGTGTTTGACCAAGTGGAATATTCTCCAGTAGGAAGAGTGTATTCATTCTGTGTGATATTCTATGATTCAAAACAATTAGATTGCATATAGATTTGCATACGAATAAACCAATAATTATAGTTCAAACCATTAAAGAATGGAGGTCGTGCAGTGGATTGATCTTCAATAAAACTAGTATTAGTGGTGTTGTTTTCCATATTAGCATGATATCAGATAACTTTGTAACGATTATAAGATGCCTTGCTCTGATACCAAATGAAAGTGACTACAGTGGCTAGTTATCACTTAGGATCGTGTAATATGAAATATATTTAAATATAAATGCGGAAATAGATGATAATAGCAAAGTAAATAAAAAGAGCACACCAGGAATTTTTATACTGGTTCGAACTTCCCGTTCTACGTCCAGTCCCAGACTTCCCTCTGGAATTTCTCACAATAACCCTCTCTTAACCCGGAGGAATAGGTATACAACACCTGAACAACCGAACATGATTTTTCTGCCTCTAACAACCGAAAGAGGACTTTACCCGCCTGAACAACCGAACAGGACTTCAACAGTTTCAGTATAATTGCTTTGACACTATGTGTTCTTAATAACACCGATATGTCTTTGACAGTAAAACCTTCCTATAATCTTTCCTCAAGTATATATGTGTGTATAAAGATTTAGAAAGGAAAATATTGCTTTGAATTAAAGAATAAGTTAATCGTTTTAGAGATTTAAGCAATATATGAAAGTTGTGATTGCTTTTTTTTAGAATATAGAGATTGTAGAAAGTAAGATCAGAAAGTAATCAGTAAATAGGTTCTTTGTGGAGTGGATTTTGTGTGTTTATATAATAGATAAAGAGATGCAACCGCTCATGAAGAGTTCTGATCAACAGAATCATCCATTACTCTTTATAATAGAACGCGACTCTTGGCAAAAGGAAGTGTCTTTTCACAAAAAATGACTGTTGCAGAATTCAGTCGACTGGGAAAAAACGGTCAGTCGACTGAATATTCAAAGATAGTAAAAAAACAGTGCATATCTATGTAGAGCAGGCTGTTTTATAGATATTCAGTCGATTGGTCGATTTTGTTCAGTCGACTGAATTCTGTTGATAATCAAAAGTCACCATAGCTCATTTGGTTAGAGCACTTGCCTTCTAAACTAGGGACCTGGGTTCGAGCCTTGCTCCATGTATTTTTTGAAAACTTGATTTTGATTAAAATATGCATGCAAGTTTATTTGAATGTGAATGATGATTCTTGAGGAAAGATTTTAACAAAGCACTAAACTAGACTCTATATACATATTTGATGGCCCTTGTTAAAATATATATAACTACACAAACTATATATTGAGCCGATGAGTCTGGATGTTATCATAGTCGTAGATTCATGAACTGTTCTGTCTTGTCAGCAATCAAAACCTATGATCCAACAATAAGGTCATCCGCTATTATGCGGGGCGCATAGTGTCTCATCCGCCCCAATGGTGGGAATATACCCAACTACTAATATATAGACTAATACACACACACACGCACACACACACACACACATATATATAATAAAATCATCCAACGGATAATAATAATTTATCAATTCATCCAATCAGCCAACAAGCGTTTGATTTTAACACGAAATTCCAATAGCTCAGATCTCGACCAATTCAGTTCTATATCCTAGATCTCGCAAACATGAATGTCAAGCAATTTGTCTTGTTCGATTCTGACATCGTATGAAATCATTTCACAATTTATACGATTGCATAATTTAAAGTTATAATTAATTTACTAATTACAAACATTAACAATTAACTATCCAAGCTTCAAATTATCTACCACTTTCCCCTTAACTTCTTCTCATGTCAGTCAACCCTGATGCCATGATCGTTGACCGAGCTTCAAAGCCCTTACTCAGTGCCACTCGCCCCCATATGTCACCCAAGGGTCACCTTTCCTCCCCTGCCTCCATCGTAGGTGGTCTTAGACTACCTAATCACATCAATCGCCCCATAAAAACCAAAAACGACGAACGATGTTTTCCCACAATTTCATCCACCTTTACCACTGCTGAGCAACTGCGCCGACTCCAAAGTACGTCCAAAGCACCAGCTATCCAACATCATCATCCACTTCTCCCCTCGTCCCCCACAGTGACGTGCCTAGGTACCCCTCTTCCCAGTGCCGTTGATAATGAACTGCTCTACCTCCAATCATCTAAGATGAGTCCATCCTCCTCGACATCCAACCTCGAACACTTCTCCAGTTGGCACATTACCTCGACGAGGCTTTGGGTGGTCCAATGTGATAGCGGCTGTTGGATTTGGCATTTGAACTACAGCAGGAAACGTTCATACCCATTTTTATACTTATATATTAGAAGCTTTGCAAATTTTCTTCTTTGGTAGGAACGCAAATTATTTACGTGAAGGAAGAAAGTATAGCTTGTATGTGATAGGGTAGCTTGCTTTTAGAAATAGGGTAGCCGATGGTTAAAATGGAGGCTGATGTGAATGATGATAATAATATATATGTTTGAAATTCCAAAAATATCCAGATATTTATTTCGAACCCCGATCGAGATGTGCCGCCTGGCATTTCTAATGTTATACCCCTATTCCAAACGCAATGGAACAAGTTCCGAAACCTAATTCGGTTGTATAGAGGAAATAGCTTTTTGGACCTACTTATTATATTAAATTTCCAATATTAATTTCAACGCGTTTCTATCCCATATGACTAAACGTTAACTCCAAAAGTTACAAAATTTGAAATCCGATAATAATGCACTATTATGGATCCAATGGCACTGGTTTCGTCGAAATCCAAGACTATGCCTCAGAAGGCTATTTTTACTCGTTAATTTAAATGATTTATTTTTAAAATCAGTAAATCACTATTAAATCTAATTTAGAAGTTTAATTACCTTTATTCTTATTAATACAAATTAAATAAGCCTTTAAATCATTTTTATCTAATTAAAAATCCATATTTAAATTATCTAAATAATTTTTCAATTGTTAAATTCCACAATTAAATTACCCAATAAATCACTTTGTTTGAAATTCAAGTTTTTATATTTATAAAATTAACTTTCAAATATTTATAATCAATTAAATATTTCAATTTTAAATAACCAAAATTCTAGATCGTTACATAATTGATTGGTTATTCAAAAGAAATTTTAAGTACGATTAATTATCTTTTAGGCTAATTAATATTATTCTAAAGGTATAAAAAGGAATTGGAACTCAATTATTTGGATGTTAGGTTGGATAATCTTCTGGGTGCTCGGTCTGCTGTTGGTTTAGGCCATCGGGGTCGCACACTCGGAAAAAATTATCCACTTGAACGTTTTAATAATTAGGAATTAATTCTAAAAATGTTTTACCAATATGGAAATCAAGCACAAATTCAGTTCGTTTTAAAAAGAAAAAGGTTGATTCGTTTATTGAAATGAATTATTTTTGTACAACGAATCACTTACATGGAAACAATTTATTTGTATGATTAGCACTAGACATCGAAGAAGTAGACTTGTCGTTATTTCGAAAGTTAAGAATAATCATGTGACATGACTATGAGGTAACATTACCTTGACTTGTCTGGTTTTAATGTTATCCAAGAAATAGCACAAGTTTGAATTCAAAGAGTGGTGATAAGTATACAAGACTTAATTTTCATATACGATCATTTTATATCCTCCCGTAGTTGTTATCTTAGCTATCGGTAACTTCAGCTACTTTATTATCGTTATTCTAAGACAATTTATTGCTCCGTTGAGCGTCGCTATCCTTTGCCGGGAATGACTAAATCTAAAGTACGAGAGGAAGCAAAGTTATGCGGGTTGCTCCCATTAGGGTATTTTCACATCTCATCTAGTTTGGATTCGGCTGTGCACTTGGATGTGGAAATATTTGGATACTCGGTAAAGTTTAGCAAGGTCCAGCTTGGTATTATCCGAGAAGTGTCATAGAGTAAACGAGCTTCTCGGAAGTATATTACTAGAGGTATACTTCAAAGGGGGTGCATCTTCCTAGTCATTTGTTGGAAAATTTTCCTTTCCTTATTTGATTCGAAAACCCTGAATCTATTTTAGCTTTAAATTGCCACGAGTAGAGCTAACTCCTCGTCACATCATTTATGTATTTATTTAGTCCATTCTATCATGATGGATTGTTACCTTATTTAGTCCATTCTTTCAAGTTTGGATTGTTGCCTTATTTAGTCCATTCTATCAAGTTGGACAGTTCTTCTTGTTTTATCCATTCTGTCTAGTTTGGACTTTACTCAGTTTATTTCCATTCTTATAAGTCTGGTTTAATATTAATTTTTTTCATTCATATTTGGATTTGCTTCATGATGTTTATTTCTGCCCTTGCCTGTATGGATGTTGTTATTATGAGGTAAAAACTCGTTCTACGTTATTAGTATGGTCTCGTAGAACTTTCATAAGTTCCACATTATTTGAGTTATCCCACTCAGGTATTTCCAGAGACGGATCTAGGTGTTATTTATTTATAATGCTCGGGTCAAAAAGAGTATTTTCCTAGGTTGTCTTTGAAGTTTTGGAGATTGTGGAAGGTAGATAAAGATTCACCTATCATAGTCTTTTATATTCCATTGTATTATATAGTATACCTATCGGCATTTGTAAGGTCAGGATTTTATAACAGTCCAACTAATAAGGTTTGTTTACTGATATACTATGTATTTTTGATGTGACGGTTTCAACTTTCCTTGTTATATTATATGTTATCGATTCCGCTGTGAGATTCTATTTCTCTATTCTCTATACTTTTTTTATCTTTCCCCTAACAATCTGCCCTTTTGTCGATTGGATGCACGATATTTGAACACGATGGTAGTGTTTGGTGTCGACTGTTGATGGTCAAAAAGGAGGATCATTACAATAATGCATTTATAAGGAGTAATCGAATTTTTTTAAACAAATGATTGATGATAAATGTAGTTGACCTAACGTTTTTATAAAAGGATATATATTTAAGAGTAAATATAAATGTTAAATTTAATTTCTATGCATAGCATATGAAATCATATAAGATATGAGTTGATGAGAAATCCCTACATGTCCTGGGTGAAGGAGTTAGCAGGTTGTGTAAGTCAAGTGACTAGAGGTAAAATTCATTATATAGATCACCCCAAAGGTGTTTGAGACTGACCAACCAACAAGGTTGGGTAATTTATGTTATGAACCTAAGTTTCTTTAACTTATTGAATCAATTTTATGTAATTACTAAATACAATCTAAATACTTTAGCATATAAACAAATTATTTAAGATGAAATAAAATTTATCCAGCCTAAAATGAACACAACTCGGTAGAATGTCCAATAAAAAAATTTCACATTAAAGAGAAACTATAAATTTCTTATCAATTCAAGAAAAAGAATTTTTAGTGATAACAATCTCCTTAATTGTCAATAAGCCATGAAGAGGGTAGACTCTACCATTGTAACGACCCGCAAACCCGTACCACTTGAGTCAACACAATTCTACATCAATCAACTCAAGTTGAACAAAATTATGAACCATTTGGGTTAAAGAAGAAGAGGTAGAAGAAGAGAAAAACAGAAAACAACAACAGAATCTTACCATCGCAGTGGAATAAAATATAATATATAATAACAGATCTTTACACAAAAGAAAACTATATCTATTTTATACATACATCATCAGAGTACATCAACATCAATAACATACAACTGGAAACACAACGGAACAATAACCAAGTATGGAAGTACGTATCGCCATCCAGCTCGTCTCTTGAGCTCCACAGCATCATATCTTGTATCCTATAATACTCGGTCTGACCCGAGCATTATAGTTAAATAACACCCGAGTCAGTCTGGAATACCAGCGTGAGAAGTCACACTCAAATTGATTATTAAAGTTTCAAAAATCCTTTGAAAACAAAATCATCACGTAAGACCACGCCACAAATAAACATGTCAGGTTTTTACCTTACGATAGCTAAAACATTTTTTTATTAAAATCCTCTGATATTATAATAGGGTCTATATACAAATACTTATTAAAATAGCCGAAATTGTTACATTCATTAAATTCCAGCTACTAGCCACAGAGTGGGTAATACAAATAAAAATCGTAAAAAGCACGTAGGGAGAATGGATTTCCAACTAATGACTAGGCATTGGGGTACCACCTATCACGGTACGTGGCCTAGATCACAGTACCGAGGATCACTCCCGACGTCCTGCAACAAAAGACCCGGACTATCACTTGCTGGATAATCCCGAGTAAGATCACCCTACGGTTGGGATCAGCAACCGCACAACTAAGCCGAAATAAAAGGGACATCTAGACAGGGATGACCTTACCCGGAAATGGGTGCTGCCCACCAAGCCTTGCTGCATAACCCCTGATTTTCGGTCATTCCCGGTTGATGAGGCTTGAGGATAAGTGTTACCATTTTAGAATATATCCCTTAGAATGCCCATCGTCCACCTGACGATGTTCCGAAAGCATTCATCCATAAAGTCCGTCCCGGGTTCGAATGGAACCGAAGGCACTATTCCTACTACATCCATTTTGGAAATATCCTCAAGATTAGTAGCGACTAGCCCTTGCACTTCACTGCTCTATCTTCGAATCCAAATTCGTTTTCCATGAAAACGTACAAACCGGATTGAAGTGGTTTTCGAGAAATAAATCTCGATCCCGGTCTCTTCGAAACGATCAGTGCATTTGGCCAATATTGATAGTCGGTTATTTAACAATCAATTAATATTCACAATCAACCATCAAACATAAATAATTTCCCAAATTATTTATTTATCTCAAAATATCTTCGCAAGATATACTTTCACTTTTCAACCCTTTTGAAAATAGTTTCAAACTACTATCCTTTTACAGAATAAATTTCCCAAATACTTTCTATTTCCACTGAAATCACCAAGCACAAAACTTTAGATTTTTAGAATAATTTAAAAACACTTTATTGTAAAATATGCTTTAACATTCAAATTTAGAAAACTACTTTAATACTTAATTAAAAATAATACTTAAGGAATATTTAAAATAAGGTTACTTTATAAAATACAAAACTAGATTTTCTCCTTTAAAACAAAATACTAAATCACTTTTAAATAATTGCTACGATAATAGATTTGAAAAATACTTACTTTAGAATTTAAACATTTAGCAATAATAAATTTTCTAAAACATGCTTTTTGAAACAACATTAAAACTTTTATCTTATATTTACAAATTTACTTTGAAAACATACTTGGCTATCCAGGGAAATATACTTCTCTTCACATTCTTTAAAAAATAAATCACTGTTTATTTTTAAACAAAATTTCTCATTTCCTTTAATAATCTCAGTTTTACACAATTAAATAAATCTCCAAATTGATTTCCATTTTACTTTATTTGGAAATAAATTCCTTCTTTATCTATTTCAATAAATTTAAACTTGGATTTTAAAATAAATTCTTTATTCCTTAAATAATGTCACTTAAGGTTTAAAATTCATTATTTCTCTTTTTATTCAAAATCCCCTTTCCATACTCGAAATTTATTTATTAGAATTTTAAAATCACTTTTATTCTTTTTTAATTCATTCTTAAATTCATTGAATTTTCTATAATTATTTCGCTTACAAATTCACTTCTTTTATTTTCTTTCCAAAATCCAATTTGTATATTTTTGGTAACTCATTATACCCAAATATATTCAATCAAACCATAGCATTCAATATTCCAATATAATTCATCATAGAATATCAATTAATCATAACAGAGAATATTAAATAATTTAAATAAATGTTGAGGAATCCAGTTGGATCCCTCCAACCTGTTTCCGTGCATCCATAGACGTTAGCACAATATAATACCAATTCCACTTCAAGGTGGAATGTCACGGTATATGGGTTTTAATATAATATCATCCGCTATTATACGGCGCGTAGGGTCTGATCCGCTATATAATGCGGGAAATCAATCATTCCAAGATATATTATATGCTACTATATAATATTGCACATCCAATCAAATCAATCAATCAACCAATTATTTAAATTTAACCATTAAATTTTAAATCAAACCAGATGAGTGAGATTAACCCACCTTCGATTTTTGTTTGGCAATCCATTTCCATCCGTCTTGATTCTCCATGATTTAAGACCTTGAATAGATATTTATGGATTTGTTAATATTTGTAATAACCGGACCAATTATCTCATTTTATAAATTACTTAATAATGATTTATTTAATTTTCAATTTTTTTTAAAATAAATACTAGCCTAATATATTTATTTATTTCTTCAGTTTGCAACTGATAATGGTTTCATCAACTACCAGATCTACTATACTGTAAAACTTCGGAATACGAGTTCACTGAAATTTACGAATTTCTCTTAACACTGTAAAATTTAAACACTATATATTATTTTTTCTTTGTTCTACCTATTCAATTAAACATGCATGTGGGTATACTTGTATTTGATTTGTTTCTGTACATATCAGAGAATATTAAAAATTTAAATTGGAAAGAACAATATAGATACCTCATATGCGATCGATAACTAATGCGACACACTTCCCATCGCAACCAGAGAATTCGCATGATCGAGTACAGCTCCACCCATCAGACACCTTTATTCTGGTCACCGCACGTCACCCCGTCGATCATCGGCCAAAGTCCATCTTCATCGCCGCCATGTCTCATGCGCTGCTGCCACCAGGTCGAGCTTTACGCGATCCCTAAATCACCCAGCGCCACAACATTCCCCCTTCCGGCCCACTCGAAGCCTGCCATAGCTCCAAATCACGATTGCAAATCGCGTGTCTCAAAGGGAAGGTCGAGCTCCTCCTCTCGTGCGAACGAGATTCGCCGCTGCTCGACCCCCCCCCCCCCCCACGGTGCCTTTCGTGACTCGAATCATGGGTCGATTTGGTGAATAGGCGATTCAATTCGATCGCCATAGTTATATATACATATTGATTTGATATTTTATTTTGAATTACTTTCGGCTGAAAAGAAAAGGGGAGGCGATGTGATATGTGGAGGAGATAGCGTGTTTGAGTGGTGAACCATCGTTTCTGAAAAGTATAGATGTGAAAGAAAAACGGCTGAAAGTTTGACTAGAAAAGTATTCAATTTAAATTCAAAATTTAAACCGTTCCGATAAATGTAACTTAAAAACTTGACCTCCTATCAAGGCGTGCCGTCGGCGTTTATAATGTTATGGCCCTATTTCGAAAGCAATGGAAAATGTTTCGAGTCCTAATTCGATCATATGGAGAAGATAGCTTTTTAGACTCGGTTATTATATTAAATTTTCGATATAGACTTAAGCGCGTTTGTATATTGTACGCTCACACAACAACTCCGATTAATATGAAATTTGATATCCGATAATAATAATAATACAATATTACGGACCCAATGGAACTGGTTTCGCTGAATTCCGAGACCGTGCCTCGGAAGGCTATTTTTAAATTCGATTTAAACAATATATTTTTAAAACCGTTCCAATTTCAATTTAAAAGCTTTTGTTATCTTTAAAACTATCAATATAAAATTTCCAAGCCTTCAAATTATTTTTAATAAGCCTAAAACTCCAGATTCAACATTTTACCCAACTTCAACTTATTTAATTCTATAATTTAATTATCAAATAGATGGTGATATTTGAATTCGAGTTAAAATTAACTTTTAAATATTTAAAATCAATTAAATATTCTGATTTTAAATGCTCAAGAATTCCTGGTCGTCGCATTCCTCCCCCTTAAAAGAATTCCGTCCCCGAAATTACTTGTTAGGAAGAATGGTCCAATACCCGTTTACCTTTTTCCCAAAACCAAACAATTTCTAACAATTTCCCAAAACAATCTTTTTATTAAGAACTCCCTACCGCTGTTCCTAACTTTCCAAACTTCTCCCATTAGGTTCCCACCAATATCATATACCC
This sequence comes from Allium cepa, assembly GCA_030765085.1. Taxonomy (NCBI): domain Eukaryota; kingdom Viridiplantae; phylum Streptophyta; class Magnoliopsida; order Asparagales; family Amaryllidaceae; genus Allium; species Allium cepa. The sequence continues at coordinate 55,905,419 of CM060928.1, forward strand.
AACTATTCAAATTTCAATTTAAAACCAAATTTCAAATTTTTAAAATTTCTCAAAAATTTTCTAACTCCCTAGATTTTTGAAATTTTTTGCCAGCGTCTCCTTTGCGCGGCTAGCTCGGTACAACTACAAAATGCCTCTACGGGCCTCCAGATTTCAAAAGAAAATAAAAGCCAAGTAGCTAGATCAAAAACACAATCAAATTTCATACAGAAATTTAAACACATACCTTTTCGTCGAGCAATTCAAATTTATCGTCTGAAATCAAAACCAAATTTCATTTCCCTTTATAATACCTGCATATCCTGCTTAGTAATAATATCCAATCACAACATTTTATTAACTTTCTTACAAAATGTCAATATTTATTCATTCAAATATTAACTCAGAATATATTTGTAGTATCAATTTCCAATTAAGAATTCACCATTCCTTTTTTTAAGTTTAGTATAATCATTCAATATGCTTCATTATTTATTTTCACTTCACCACTTTAGTTTATATCCACTTCTATTCAAATTGGTCCTCTCATTTCTATATGAATTCAATTTATCTTCAACTCTGAATACTTAATTCTATCTTCCATTTATACCGATTCATATCATTATTTTAAATTAGTTGAATTCCCTAATTTATTTCAATTTCAAATCTGAAATCGTTTTGTCGTTAACTAAAATTTTCCCAAAATTTTCGAATTTTTTTGGCAGAGTCTCTTTTGTACGGAAGAGCTTTTGCAATTTAACAAGAGATATAAATATATATACATCGAACCACATGGTCGGAAAAACAAAAACAGTTCATATTTCCTATTTTTATTGCGTAGGCGTACCTTTATTTAGCATTTTTACGCAAGAGGCTTATTATTTTAGCAACTAGCGCGTCCAAATCCAGCCAAACGGCTTCCAGGTACCTGTACTTACTCAATTCAAACATATAAGTATTAAATGTATGCAATTTATTAACTATTCACTTACTTTCAATAGCTAACATATAAATTTCACTTAAAATGCATGTTATATAACTTCCATAAGCACGTATAAAGTTCTGACACTTATTACAATTGCTTACAACCAATTCTCAAGCCATTCCATTCAGTTTAAGTGATTTACAACTTACACGCTTATATTTAATTTATTCTAAGCAAAACAAACTCATATTCATTCCAATTGATTTCAAAATCATCCTATTTTACTTCTAATAACTCATAGGATTTTATCAAATCCCGTTTACATCAAATGATCCATTTTCTTATGCAATTCTACAATATTAATGTCAATAAATAATTACTTAAGCTTTATAACCATTTTAAATTGATTCCATCTCAATTTACACTTGAGTCCATCCCATTTCAATTTTATTCACAATCCTTTCGTTGCATTTTCTTTTATATCCAAATGTTTGATTCCAAACCATTTTATTAAACTCGACAAACAATATATTAAATAACCATCACACAATTTAGTTACGCTATTTATTTTCTTCAAACTATTCCACCCAATAACTTAAGTTTATTTTATTCAACCAACTTCCATTCAAATCTTTGATTTGATTTTCCTTTGATCAAATCCCAACCATTTTACTAATTTATTCGATTAGTTTATTCTTTTATCCATTTTTAAATTTTAATTTACATTAACAATTCATTATTAAATTTATTAATAATAAGGTCATTTAATTTATGCTTGAATTGGCTTTATTTTCATCTCAAATCATTTTTATTTTAATCCAATTCCATACAACTTCAATTCATATTTAATTCACTTACAATTCTAAATTGAATTTCTATTTATAACTCAAGCTTCATTTCCAAACTCTATTATCAATTCACAGTTCAATTCTAAGTTAATAATTTTGAGTTCCATTTCCATATTTCATTAACTAATTTATCCCAAATTCAGTTTATTTCTCACTTTTAATTCAATATTTGATTTTTATCTTTAAAAATCACTCTATTACTTAACTTGAATTCAATTCTATTTTATAATTAAAGATTGGATTTTCATTTTGTCCACCAAAATGTCAAACAATTCTATTTTGACCTTTATTCCTCTCTTTTTCTCTCTTATAAGTCGTACACTTATATTCCCATACTTCCTTTCATTTTAGCTAAAATATATTCACTTTTCAATCTTTATAAGACACACTTATATTCTCTTCATAAACTCTAACTTTTATAAGCCATCGGAATTTATTCATTCCAGTTCACATTTTTATTTAACTCGTTTCCAGTTATCTAACTCTTATCATTCTTTTAATTTCATTGGAATAAAATTCAATTCTATTTAATATTCTCTATAGCTTACTGAATTTTAAATTCAATTTTATTTAACTCAACTCCAGTTAAATCTAGCTACATACCATTCTTTTGAATTTTGTTAAGCATGGACTTAATTCCATTTAATATCATTACAATATCCAATTTCAGTTCATTTATTTACAATTATAAATTCATTTGTTCATTCTCAAATTCATTTTCAACCAATAAATTTTATTTCCAAACATTAATTTTTTTTAGTCCATTTGAACTAATTCTGCTCTTTATTTTACATAATTTTAAAGCAAACATTATCCAATATTCAATTTCATTTCATTTGCATACCATACTAATTAATCAGTTACTTATTAATTTTAATCTTAAAACTTTGTTTATTTAGACCAACTTGACTAATTTCTTTTTTTTCATTCAAACTTAAGTTCAACATTCAGTTTAAATTTCTCTTTTTTCTTTACACGTTTGAACTCATTACTAAAATGTGCAACATTCAATTTTGAAAACATATATATCTAACCAAACTATTCCTTTGCATTTCAAAATCAAACCAAATTTCTCCAACAAACATTAATCCCAAAACATCACGGTAGCAATCCCTCTTTTGGAAACTCGAAAATGAACATCGATGATGTCGCGATCATCATCGGAATTATTTTCCACCGACCGAAAAGAGTTCAATGCTTTTATCTCTTTAAAATCCCTTCAAGTACTTTTAAATTCCAAATCTCTCTAGATTTCAATTCCGATTCAAAAATACTTCTCAAATATATATTATTTTTCCCAACTTTTGAGAATCATTTTCAAATTCAAAGGAATTTAAATTCCCAAATTTTCAAATTCCAAATCCTTTAAATTTATATTCAAACATTATCTTGAAATTTTATCTTATTTTAATTATTAATCACACTATAATTCACATTTATACTTTACATTTACAAATCTCATTTGTTTATGAATTTATTTCTTAGTTTTTTTATGACTTCAATCTCGTATTCAATTAAAAATCACATTTACAAATCCCATTTATTTAATAATTTATTCTCAATCTTTGGTTATTATCTTCAATTTCCTATTCAATTTTCCTACAGCAATGATAATGATTTAATATTATCACTTTCTAACAACCAAGCATCCATATATAACTATAACAATTTACGAAAAATCATTTCTTTTATGTACAAAATAATTTTGGGTAAAATTATTTCATTTACCCTATTTAAAAACAATACTGTGTCGGTTTACCTTGTTCAAGAGTTTAAAAATCCCTATCGATAACATGGCATCCCACACATCGACCAGAATCCATAAACACTCAATAGATAAGTCAACACAATATAAAACAAATTATTATATTCACTAACAAATACGAGCTCATATCTATTAATACGCTCAAACTCATTATAGAGTACTTTTGGACTCTATTTTTATTGAGTAATTTTCACCAGAGCCAATGTTATCACCAACCCAAGCTCTGATACCAACGGTAATGACCCGCAAACCCGTACCCCTTGAGTTAACACTATTCTACATCAATCAATTCAAGTTGAACAGAATTACGAACCATTTGGGTTAAAGAAGAAGAGGTAGAAGAAGAAGAAGAGAAAAACAGAAAACAACAACAGAATCTTACCATCGCAGCGGAATAAAATATAATATATAATAACAGATCTTTACACAAAAGAAAACTATATATATTTTATACATACATCATCAGAGTACATCAACAACAATAACATACAACTGGAAACACAGCGGAACAATAACCAAGTACGGAAGTACGTATCGCTATCCAGCTCGTCTCCTGAGCTCCACAGCATCATATCCTGTATCCTATAATACTCGGTCTGACCCGAGCATTAGTTAAATAACACCCGAGTCAGTCTGGAATACCAGCGTGAGAAATCACACTCAAATTGATTATTAAAGTTTCAAAAATCCTTTGAAAACAAAAGCATCTCGTGACCACGCCACAAATAAACATGTCGGGTTTTTACCTTACGATAGATAAAATATTTTTTTATTAAAATCCTCTGATATTATAGTAGGGTCTATATACAAATACTTATTAAAATAGTCAAAATTGTTACATTCATTAAATTCTAGCTACTAGCCACAGAGTGGGTAATACAAACAAAACTCGTAAAAGGCACGTAAGGAGAATGGATTTCCAACTAATGACTAGGCACTGGGGTACCACCTGTCACGGTACGTGGCCTAGATCACAGTACCGAGGATCATTCCCGACTCCCTGCAACACAATACCCGGACTATCCCTTACTGGATAATCCCAAGTAAGATCACCCTATGGTTGGGATCAGCAACCGCACCACTAAGCCGAAATAAAAGGGACATCTAGACAGGGATGACCTTACCCGGAAATGAGTGCTACCCACCAAGCCTTGCTGCATAACCCCTGATTTTCAGTCATTCCCGGTTGATGAGGCTTGAGGCTAAGCGTTACCTTTTAGAAATATCCTCAGGATTAGTAGCGACTAGCCCTTGCACTTCACTGCTCCATCTTCGAATCCAAACTCGTTTTCCACGAAAACGTACATACCGGATCGAAGTGGTTTTCGAGAAATAAATCTCGATCCCGGTCTCTTTGAAACGATCAGCGCATTTGTCCAATATTGATAGTCGGTTATTTAACTATCAATTAATATTCACAAACAACCATCAACCATAAATAATTTCCCAAATTATTTATTTATCTCAAAATATCTTCGCAAGATATACTTCCACTTTTCTAACCCTTTTGAAAACAGTTTCAAATTACCTTCCTTTTACAGAATAAATTTCCCAAATACTTTCTATTTCCACTGAAATCACCAAGCACAAAACTTTATATTTTTAGAATAATTTAAAAACACTTTATTGTAAAATATGATTTAACATTCAAATTTAGAAAACTACTTTAATACTTAATTAAAAATAATACTTAAGGAATATTTAAAATAAGGTTACTTTATAAAATATAAAACTAGATTTTCTCCTTTAAAACAAAATACTAAGTCACTTTTAAATAATTACTATGATAATAGATTTGAAAAATACTTAATTTAGAATTTAAACATTTAGCAATAATAAATTTTCTAAAACATGCTTCTTGAAACAAAATTGAAACTTTTATCTTATATTTAAAAATTTACTTTGAAAACGTACTTGGCTATCCAGGGAAAAATACTTCTCTTCGCATTCTTTAAAAAATAAATCACTGTTTATTTTTAAACAAAATTTCTCATTTCCTTTAATAATCTCAGTTTTAAACAATTAAATAAATATCCAAATTGATTTCCAATTTACTTCATTTGGAAATAAATTCCTTCTTTATCTATTTCATTAAATTTAAACTTGGATTTTAAAATAAATTCTTTATTCCTTAAATAATGTCACTTAAGGTTTAAAATTCATTATTTCTTTGTTTATTCAAAATCCCCTTTCCATACTCGAAATTTATTTAGTAGAATTTTAAAATCACTTTTATTCTTTTTCAATCCATTCAATTTTCTATAATTATTTCGCTTACAAATTCACTTCTTTTATTTTCTTTCCAAAATCCAATTTGTATATTTTTGGTAACTCATTATACCCAAATATATTCAATCAAACCATAGCATTCAATATTCCAATATAATTCATCATAGAATATCAAATAATCATAACAGAGAATATTAAATAATTTAAATAAATGTTGAGGAATCCAGTTGGATCCCTCAAATCTGTTTTCCTGCATCTACAAACATTAGTACAATATAAAATACCAATTCCACTTCGAGGTGGAATGTCGCAGTATATGGGTTTTAATATAATATCATCCGCTATTATGCGGCGCATAGGGTCTCATCCGCTATATAATGTGGGAAATCAATCATTCCAAGATATATTATATGCTACTATATAATATTGCACATCCAATCAAATCAATCAATCAACCAATTATTTAAATTTAACCATTAAATTTTAAATCAAACCAAATGAGTGAGATTAACTCACCTTCGATTTTTGTTTGGCAATCCATTTCCATCCGGCTTGATTCTCCATGATTTAAGACCTTGTATAGATATTTATGGATTTGTTAATATTTGTAATAACCAGACCAATTATCTAATTTTTTAAATTAATTAATAATGATTTATTTAATTTTATTTTTTTTAAAAAAATAAATACTAGCCTAATATATTTATTTATTTCTTTAGTTTGCAACTGATAATGGTTTCATCAACTACCAGATCTACTATACTGTAAAACTTGGGAATACGAGTTCACTGAAATTTACGAATTTCTCTTAACGCTGTAAAATTTAAACCCTATATAATATATTTTTCTCCGTTCTACCTATTCAATTGAACATGAATGTGGGTATACTTGTATTTGATTTGTTTCTGTACATATCAGAGAATATTACCAATTTAAGTTGGAAAGAACAATATAGATACCTCATATGCGATCGGGAACTAACGTGACACACTTCCCATCGCAACCAGAGAATTCGCATGCTCAAGTATAGCTCCACCCATTAAACACCCTTCTTCCGGTCACCGCACATCACCCCATCGATCATCGGCCAAAGTCCATCTTTATCGCTGTCCTATCTCGTGCGCTGCTGCCACCAGGTCGAGCTTTACGCGATCCCTAAATCACCCAGCGCCACAACATTCCCTCTTCCGGCCCACTCGAAGCCTGCCATAGCTCCAAATCACGATTGCAAATCGCACGTCTCAAAGGGAAGGTCGAGCTCCCCCTCTCTTGCGAACGAGATTCGCCACTGCTCGACCCCCCCACGGTGCCTTTCGTGACTCGAATCATGGGCCGATTTGGTGAATAGGCGATTCAATTCGATCGCTATAGTTATATATACATATTGATTTGATATTTTATTTTGAATTACTTTCGGCTGAAAAGAAAAGGGGAGGCGATGTGATATGTGGAGGAGATAGCGTGTTTGAGTGGTGAACCATCGTTTCTGAAAAGTATAGATGTGAAAGAAAAACGGCTGAAAGTTTGACTAGAAAAGTATTCAATTTAAATTCAAAATTTAAACCGTTCCGATAAATGTAACTTAAAAACTTGACCTCCTATCAAGGCGTGCCGCCGGCGTTTATAATGTTATGGCCCTATTTCGAAAGCAATGGAAAAGGTTTCGAGTCCTAATTCGGTCGTATGGAGAAGATAGCTTTTTAGACTCGGTTATTATATTAAATTTTCGATATAGACTTAAGCGCGTTTGTATATTGTACGCTCACATGACAACTCCGATCAATACGAAATTTGAAATCCGATAATAATACAATATTATGGACCCAATGGAATTGGTTTCGCTGAATTTCGAGACTGTGCCTCGGAAGGCTATTTTTAAATTCAATTTAAACGATATATTTTTAAAACCGTTCCAATTTCAATTTAAAAGCTTTTGTTATCTTCAAAACTATCAATATAAAATTTACAAGCCTTCAAATTATTTTTAATAAGCCTAAAACTCCAGATTCAACATTTTACCCAACTTTAACTTATTTAATTCAAAATTTAAATAATAAATAAATGGTGATATTTGAATTCGAGTTAAAAATTAACTTTTAAATATTTAAATCAATTAAATAATGCCGCGTTACATATCGCAAAAGAACCTAAGGCTCACAAGATATCTAGACACATGCTTTGAAACATCCATACGGTAAAAGAAATTTATTAATGATAGGGAGATTTTCACTGACATGGTAGATAGTAAAACAATATACAAGATAAGTTCACTTATGGACTAACTCGATAACTTATTGGAGGAATACAATTAAGATTCCTGAATTGATCCAAGTGTAGGTGGGAGATTGAAAGAGCTAGTGGTACGACATAAAGGCATTCAGGTAATTATGACGGCAATTATGTAATTTATTATATATATCCAACTCTTTAGTCAATCTTATTCATAATAAAGGCGTTTGATTTTTTATATATACTTTGTTATATTGTGATATAATTAATTAAGTAATTAGAGGAAAGTATACTAATCCTTAAATAAAATGTTATGTGATTATAGTTGCAAATAGATGCAATCATCGATAATTAATCCTAAACCAATATAACATTTTGTTTTAAATATCCCTAGTGATGATGTTTCGAGAAAGGATATTGATACATCCATTGAGACCAAAATACATAACGCTCTCCAAATATTGGAAAGTGCACTGCTCATGGCCCTGGGGCACCAAGGGGATATATACTCGTAGTTATTAGATAATTATGGAGCGAATCATTTGAGAGTTTCAAATTTTATAATAACAACTAGGTCGAACACGAAATCTCAATATGACGATGTTGTGTAGTTCCTTCAATATGGTAATATTATGGAACTTCGATGTGGATACTCCATTTTAGTTATTGTTAAATCATAGCATGGCGAGTTAGGTGTGAGCTGGAGCATTGAAAGTGAAATTCAATAGTTCTTCTTTTTCGTTTTATGAGGTTAGTATCATGGCCAACTGTAGTCAATTCAAAGTCAAAGCCTCTGAATAGAGTAGAATGGTTAATAATAAATGTCAATATTGAACCAAAGACTTTATTTTTGGATAAATCGGGTAGAATGTGGATAATCTTGGAATTTTGACCAATACCAAATTTTATGTATCCTTTGTTATAGTTGTGATAAAGAGAATGTGTGTAAATTATCGTTACTAGAAGATACCTCTGAAGAAAATGTGAAATTGAATTTTATCGAAAATGTCTATAAGTGATGAATTTGGCCAAATCATCACACCTAACCAAGGTGATGTGTAAACGTTGAAGTTTGAATTATTTATTGTTAATCGCAGACTGAGTTCACACCTCCGAGTCTTACAATCGCGTAATGAATTTTCCGTTGAACCGCATGATTTAGTTTGTTTATAAAATAGTATGAATTAACTAGATTAATTGATATTTAAGAAATAAGAAATATTAATCTATTGATGTTTTAGGTGTTGTTAGTAATAATTTGGATGTATATTTAAAAGTGATAAATGCATGTACCGATATTCATATGATTGATTCTCATTTAATATATTGATGTTTAGGCCTTTGAAAATAATTATTCATATGATTGACTGATGTGGCCTACTATACTATAGAGAGAGGAAGGGATATGGATGTGATTTTGTTAACGTTAAATGGAAATTAAATGAAAAGTTTTAATAAAGAGAATAGAAAATGTTTAATTTTCCCTACCAAAACAAAATCCGTTGATTTTATCTTATTTTGGTTTTTCCTTTCTCCATTTTTCATCCTTCTTGTTGCTATCCTTCCACTTCCCTCTTATGGTGGTTTTTATTTTTATTTTTTTACTCAAAAAAAAATCAAATAAAATCAAATAAATTGGCTTGTCGGATTGTATCAAAGTTTAGATTTTGATTTTAAAAATATTAGGGGAATTTTCAGATTAAGATGTCACTAATAAGGTAAATCTATAAGGTACAATCTTTTTTTACATTATGTTTTTTGATTCATTCTTATCACCTTTTTTATATATGTTATTGCTATTACTATAATTATAATTAGCTGTAGTAATTTAATTAGTTAGTTAAATTTTCTGTTTAATTGATGTGATAGTTTAAACTAAAATATGTATTTGTGTATTTTTTATTTTGGCAATATATGTTCAAAAATATGTAAAAACTTATTAATATTAAACTTTTTTTTAATAATCCTAAATAATCGTTAATTTATTTTTTAATCATGTCAAATCACAAGACAGATCAATATTATGTTTTATCGTTACCATATTTTAAATTAACACACTCAAACAGATATATTTATTGTTCTAAATAATTGTTTACCTTTTGTTTAACAAAAAAATTGGTCTAAATATTATTTGTAATATATATTCGTATTTTATAATAATATAAATAAATTTAAAACTTTAAGCTTAAAATATAAAACATGTATATAATTAAACTATAAAACCAATTTGGCTATGTATTACATCTAATATTAGTGTATGTATTTTGTAATAATGTCCTTGTTCAAATTGAAGATATTTTATAATTTTGATTCATACCATAGAACTTGATTTAGCCTTTGAATATGTGTTTACCATATCAAAAGTTAGATATTTTAATTGTGGATTTTAATTTAATAACTGTAACTTAATCAAATTGTATATGATAATTTTATAAGATTGGACTAACTATTTCATGAAATATAAATTTTGAAAAGCATAATACGTATATTTATATTTTATAAAAAATAATTTTAGTATGGCCACATATATATGCTAAGTATATACATGGTAGATATAAATCCCAATATCTACACATTTTTATATTTGACCATGTTCACATCACATATGCCATAAATTTCACATGTACATCACTATATTTATGTATGGCATATTAGATATGTTCATACTTGTAACAATCCCAATTTTTAATTTAATTTAAATTGGTAATTAAAATAAATTTTGGAATAAAATTGTAGATTAATTTGAATTTTTTAAATTAAATAGGATATTTGTTTATTTGGATATTGATTTTTAAATTTAATTAGGGTTTTGAACTTGTACATTTAAAATCTTATAGGTAAAAAAGTAACATCCTAAAATTTGTCAATATAAATTAATTATATATTATAAACTTTTGGAATTTAATTTGGAAATAAATGGAAAAAAATCATTTGAATTCAAATTATATATATGTAATACATACTTTCTTTTGAAAAAAAATCAATTATTAATAAAATTAGTTTTTAAAACCATTTCTTTCTTTAAATTGGTATAAGTAGAAGTAATAGACATAAATGAATTTTTATTCAAGTGGATTGGAATTTGAAATTAAATTTAAAATAAATGTTTTAAAATAAGTAGCGTTTAAAATTATTAAGATGTAATATATGTAATGTAAACATTAGTCAAATTCTTTTAACATTGTTTATTCATATATACACCAATGAATTAGATGTAAAAAATTTACAAATTTTTTTATTCTGTCTTGTAAAAAGAAAAATCTTTGTCTTTGTAAAATCACAAATGATAAACATACATAAGAAAGTAAAGGCAATCAACATGCATTTAGGTTCCATAATCATCTTTTTTTTTACAAATGGCATCAAGTATATTTAATTAAATAAAATAATGAAATTTAAAATTACAAAGAAACATTTTAGCTTCCCCATATGCAATCATATTTACTCTCACCAAATCTGAACAAAATCCGTAAAAAGAGCAGTTTTCAAAAGCTAAAACAAAGTTGGGAAAAAAATCCGAGAAATCTTCTTCAACATCAAGCTATAGGTTACTCTCAGGTAAATTTTAACTTTATAATTTAATAAATTTATGATTTCAAGATCAAGTTTTAACATAAAACAAATTCAGAAAATTTGCAGATTTGTTTTATAAAAAGAAAAAAAAGTGGAGCTTCAGTTTTTCCAGTGAGCAAGATTCTATGAAAATAAGTGAAGGCAAGTAAATTCTTTTTAAAAGATTTTGATTTAAAGTTTCTAAACAGTATTAGAGCAAGGATTAATCCATAAAACTAATCAATTGTAGAAAAACAAATCAAGTGCAAGGCAGATTTGTTTTCTGTTTTCAAATGCAGGGAGTTCCCTTGTTATATATAACAAGAAATTCAAATTGTAAGTATAATCAAGATTGTTTGTTATTGTTGAAGTAAATAAGCAAATACAATAGGAAATAAGAAAAGTTTCTTCTTATAACTTGCAGATCTAAGCTTCAAAAGATTAAAGAAAAAAGAAAAAAAATGTGTGCAGGCTTTCATTCTTTGAAACTGTCAGAAACTTCTCCTCTGTCCCTGCTCTTTGTTCTCTGTCAACAAAAATTTCAGGTGGGCAAACCTTCAACTTTGAATCTATTATTGTTGTTTGTGAGTAAACTAATCCCTTTTATTCACTTATGCTTGGTGTGATGCTTTGGTAATGTTTGTGTTGATTGAAAACATCTCTGTTACATTTTACGGTTCCAAAAATATCAACTTTGAACAAACTTGTCTTATATTTGTCATGTATGAATGCCTGCATCTATTCTCTTCTCTGATATAGGTTACTCTGGTTTGCATGTTGGATGTATATGTATGTAGGTAGTGTGCATAACTATTAAGTATTTCAATCATCCCTCTGTTGAATCTCAGGTTTAAGGCTATTAATTTATTTTTTTCAAAACTTCACTTTATCTAATTTCTTTTAGATCTCGAATTATGAACAGAAAATGATTATAAGGGTACAACATTGTCTTTAACAGTAGTTTCAGATACTTATACTCAGTGATTTTTGCAAAAGCAGTTCAAGTACAGCGAAGCTCTAAAAAGAAAGAAAAAAACAACAAGGAATTCGAATGTTTTAACTTTATAATTCAATTTTATAACTCAATTTGAAATCGAAAATGATGATTTTAGGAAGTTATTTCAGGATTTTTAGTGTATTAATTTGTGAGAAAGAGGGAGTTGACCAGAAATTCGAAATGCGGCAAATTCTGGTGATCGCGAGATCGTGGGGTTTCGAGCTTGGTGTCAGAGATGCTTGGGTGGTTGTTGGATTCGAGAGAAATACTAGATAATTTTTCAATTCATCATAGATGGAGATTTGAATCTATTTAGGGTTTTGGGGTATGTTGGGTTCGCTGTTGTTCACGAGAAGTTTTTGTCGTCAATGGTGGTCTAACGGCAATCGCGACCGGGGGAAAATAGGGTGTCGAGGGTGGCGCACTTCCAGGCGAGGCGGCAAGGTTTCAGATGATCTACGGCGACGGTGCGAGATCAATTTAGGCGATGGGGTGTTTCTTGGTTGGGTTCCAGGTTGAACAAATTAGTTCGATTTCAATTCTTGGTTAAGTTCATCGATCTGGATGGTTGGTTGAGGTGAGGTGATCGTCGTTGATATGTTGACGGCGGCATGGTTGATCGGTGATGGACGGAATGGTGTGCACCTTGCACGTGCACGTTTTCTCGTCTTTGGGTTTTGTTGGGTTGGGAGCGATGGTTTTTGTCTCGAGTGTCTACTCGGGATGGAGGAGGAAAGGCTCGAGTTTGATGCCGTGACGTTTGCTAGTTTTATTATATACAGAGTTAAAAAGAAGAAAAAGGAAGAACTCGGGTACTTGGTAGACTTGCTCGGGTTCAACTTCGGGAAGGATGGATTTTGCTCGGGGTCGTGTGCGATACAGCCCAACAAATTTAAAGTTTATAATGTTAAGCAAAATTTTAGTGTTAATAAAGTAATTAATGTTTGACTAGTTGAGTTAAGAACTTATTTCAAGTTTTAATTAACCAAGTGGATACATAACAATGTCTTCTTAAACCTCGATTAATATTTTATAATTAGTAGTTAATATAAGTAAGTTTTAATTTTAGTTAAATTTAAAGTCTTCTAAGTTAATAATAATTTGTTTTCAAAGTTTAAGGAAGATTTTTTTATGTTAATTAAGATAGATATTTATTATTAATTAATTGTTTTGGAAAACAATTAAGACTGATAAATTTATAATTGTTTAAAAAGCGTAATTAAGAATGATTAATTAATTTATAATCGTAATTAACTAAGTGATTAGAGATTAATCAATTTGAAATTAAAGATTAATTAATTACAACTAAGGGTTAATTACTTTAAAGCATAATTAATTAATGTGGTTAATTAATTAGGATGATTAAATTAAGAATAATCAATTAAGGATAATTAATTACAACTAAGATTTAATTAATAATTGAGGATTTATTAAATTAAAGTAATTAATTAAATGGTAATTAATAAAAGTAATTAAGGTTTAACTAATTACAATTAAGGGTTAATTAATTAAGATAATTAAGGAATGATTAATTTATGAAGGCGATTAAGACTTAATCAATTGAAATTAATGATAATTAATCATTGATAAAAAATTCAAATGAGAGTGATTATGTGAGTGATAAATTTAAAACCACACGACTTATTCACTTTAATCAAAGATGTTGATTGTTATTGAATGATGTGTGATGGATTAATATATTTGATATGTGATGTGATGCTATGTGATGCTTTGTGCCGAGCTGCTATATTTGTGATGAATATACTGTTGTATGAATATGAAAACACCTTGACCCGTAAAACGACATTTGAATTTCAATGCGATAGGGAATCGGATTCTAGTTGGTTATCTGAAACCCACATCGAATCGTATTAGTGAATCTTTGTGATTGATAAATTTATTTTATCTATGAATCTGTGAATGAAGATAAGCGTTAAGGGTTATACCGCTTATCGACATGATTAAATCTGTAATGATGATGTTGTGCACTATTGTGTTGAACCCCTAGACCACACTTATACACACACAAATATGGATTGCACGTGGAAATGGGTTAAGTCGCAGATTTTTGAAATTGTTTTAAAATTGGATTTTTGAATCCAAAATAGTTTTGGAATTTGAATTGAAAGCTTTTGAAAATGAATTTTCAAAAATAAAAGTTATTTTGAATAACTTGATTGAGTTTTTAAATTTAAATAATTTGATTTAAATCTGAATTCAATATTTGAAATTGAATTCTATGATTTGAACACTCTGGTTTAAAAGAGGTTATTCAACTTATAAATGTGTTTATATGGGTTTTTAAACTATTTTAAAAGTGTTGTTTTGGGAATTTGAAATTAACCCAAAGATTTTAACTTGTATAAATATAATTGGATTTTTCTGAAACGTACACTATTTGTTTTCAAAAATAAAAGCTTCCACATAAGAAATGAACTTCCAATTTGTGTAAGAAGGATTTCAAGTCTAAGATAAAAATGGTCTTTCAAGTTATAAACAAATCTTTGGAAACATGTTTTGAAAGCTATAAATTTAATCTTTAATTTAAAGATTTAATGAGTTAATCCAATTGAAATGGAAATTGTTTTGAAGTCTATGGATAGATATTTGTGAAACTAGGTGAACTTTGTGGAACGAATCTTTTTTTTAAAAGATTGAAAATGGTAATTTGTTTAACTATTTGAAAGAAAGGCTTTGAATTTTTATAAGTTGTGACTTAACTAAAATCCCATATCCATATGTTTTTAATATGGCGCTCATTATTCGGTTTAGCTGGGAGAGGACCTTGTGTCATATAACCCATTTCGAATAGTGATACGACGTTATGGATTGCATTTGAAGACTGGTGTTGAAGACCAAGTGTCTTCGAGAATGATAGGATAACCTGTCGATTGACTCTGCACTGAGTTGCTCCGGTATAGAGTTCTCCCTAAGTGACGGGAAGTCCGATCGGATTGTGGATATCCGGATTGCAAGGGCTTCTTCGGAAGTGCCTTCGGTTCTGTTCGAACCCGAAACAGACTTGTACTATTGTGTGTCCGACACTACACTTTGAGATATTAAACTGATCTCTATCAAATAAATTTCTGCTTAGTGGCGGAGTATTTATTCTCTTAGCTTAACACTCTTCTCTGAGACGTACGAGCTCAGAGGTTATGTAGTTGATATTTATCAGTGATATATTCCCAATTTGGTAGTGTGGCATGATAAGTGCTGCTGTGTATCATTTGTTGATCAAAGCATGGCTTTTGTATAAAGCGTAGCTTTGTGGACGAGACTGCATCAGGACCTCACACCTTGGAAATAGTCGAAACAGTAAAGATGCGGCAAGGTTATGAGGGTCGCGCCCTTTAGGGTGTGTCATTCCCTTCTGGAAAAGGGTGGTATCATGGTATGGAGCCCAGATACTTCACTCATGTGGATACTGCATATCTATTACTTTGTGATTTCTTTGTGGTTTAGAGGCGCCTCGGATAAGGGTCCCAAAGGACCGGGGGATGGCTTGCTCGAGTAGTAGTTACCTAGTTACAGAGGTAACCCGGCCTTGTGTTGGCAGAGATCCGGTTAGGTTCTCGGGACGTCCTGCCAGAGGCGATCCCATGGACAGTAGGTAGCTCCTTAAGCTGACCATTTATTGGAAACCCAAACAAAACGATACGAGCCCTTCACGATTGTAATTGTATAACCTGCCACCTCAGGTGGTAGTTATCGTGGGCATAGTATCATGGTACCTATGTTGGCTAGGATTTATATTATACTTTCGAAAGGTTTTTCACTATGCACTAGTAATAATATCAAAAAGGATTTTTGCGTAGTAAGCATGTTTGACTATCATATGGAGAAATCTTCCCCAAGTGTGTGATTGCATTGTGTGTGTGGCGGGAGGCCTTATGGTAGTTTCATTTTCCAAAAAGCATTGCGGATTTCAAATTTAAATTCTTTTGTTTGTTTTGAAGACCAACTGTTTTGTTTGGTCATACCAGTCCCATGACTAACCTGGAGTTTATTGTTCCTTTCCTAAATTCTGGGTGCCCACAATTTTCCCACACGGGCAGTCTAGAGTTGGGTTTTCAGATAGTCAGGTTTAGTAGATTATCTGGAGCTAGTTCAGTCTTTGGTTCAGGACTGCACTTTCTTATCTTTATGCATCGTTATTGGGAGTTCGAACTATTTCTGGATTGGTGACTTAGAGATGGAGATTACCGATACTGGAGTTTTTCTTGAAGACAATATTGGAGATTTTGTTCCGCTGCTAGTGTTATCTTTTCTTTCTGCTGCTATTGTCTTGTATCATATCTCTGATATATATTAATATTCATTATATCATCCTGTTGTATCATATTGTATCACATATTATATCAAATGTTGTATATTGATATATGCTATTCATTTCTTCCGTTGTGTTGTACTTAATGTGTTATAAGCTCCGGCGAACTAGATTCGACGTTTGGATCTGCGGCATTTGAGTACGAGTGTCGTATTCGGTGCTGATTTTCGAAGGCCGAGTCAGGGTCGTTTCATTTGGTATCAGAGCTGAAGGTTAAAACTTTAGCTCAGGAGTATAACACATTAAGTAACTCATTAGAGATAGGGTGAAGTATACCCTAGAATGAGTATATCCCTAAGATATCCATTCGAATGCCTCGGTAAATTCCCTTACTATTCACTAATAGTGAGTATGAATGCAAGAAGAAAACGTGATAGGGGATAGGGGAGTACCACTACAAATGGTCAATACCCTGCAATAGCGGAACAACTTTCTTCTCAATCTCCTTTGATACGATTTCAAATTCTTTTGATTGCTTCGTGACAGCTCCAGAAAGAAGTTTCGGTGTGAAGGTGGCCCTACGAATCGTTGTAGAAAATCCTTACTTCGCATCTTCATCGGTTTCTTATCGGCTTTTCGACCTAAACTTTAATGAAAATAAATTTGAAAATTGAAATTGAAAAAAACTTTAAATAAATTGGGAATTTTAAATTGATTTAAATTGTTAACAAATATAAGGATAAATTAGAATTGTATCAAGAAAACAATTTCGATTAAAACCAAATTTGAAATTCTACTGTAATTTCTTTTATGTAGACTGAAGTCCGAAGAAGGACAAATTGGTATATACTTTGGGATATTTCGATTTGAATTTGGAATCCATATCTAGTGTTTGAAAAGTATGGAAGAATAAATCCATATATCTATTCTCTGGGATCCGATATATTCTACGAGCGATTAGTTATCCCTTCGAACTAATCAATGCCCTTGCATGTTTGTAGACCGGTGGACCCAAATATCTTGTGTAATATTGTATGCGTTTGTTCTCATATTGTTGATATTCTGATTTGGTAAACCAAATGCAGAATAAATATTTCGATCTAATTCGATCAATCGTTTCTTTATCTATCATCTTTTCTTTCTCGTCTTCCTTGCAAATTTCGGGGACGAAATTTTTTCAAGGAGGGGAATCTGTAACGATCCCAATTTTTAATTTAATTTAAATTGATAGCTAAAATAAATTTTGGAATAAAATTTTAGATTAATTTGAATTTTTCAAATTAAATAGGATATTTGTTTATTTGGATATTGATTTTTAAATTTAATTGGGGTTTTGAACTTGTACATTTAAAATTTTATAGATAAAAAAAGTAAAATCCTAAAATTTGTCAATATAAAGTAATAATATATTTTAAACTTTTGGAATTTAATTTGGAAATAAATGGAAAAAAATCATTTGAATTCAAATTGTATATATATGTAATACATACTTTCTTTTGGAAAAAAATCACTTATTAATAAAATTAGTTTTTAAAATCATTTCTTTCTTTAAATTGGTATAAGTAGAAGTAATAGACATAAATGAATTTTTATTCAAGTGGATTGGAATTTGAAATTAAATTTAAAATAAATGTTTTAAAATAAGTGGCATTTAAAATTATTAAGATGTAATATATGTAATGTAAACATTAGTTAAATTATTTTAACATTGTTTATACATATATACACCAATGAATAAGATGTAAAAAATTTACAAATTTTTTTATTTTGTCTTGTAAAAAGAAAAATCTTTGTCTTTGTAATCACAAATGATAAACATACATAAGAAAGTAAAGGCAATCAACATGCATTTAGGTTCCATAATCATCTTTTTTACAAATGGCATGAAGTATATTTAATTAAATAAAATAATGAAATTTAAAATTACAAAGAAACTTTTTAGCTTCCCCATATGCAATCATATTTACTCTCCCAAATCTGAACAAATCGGTAAAAAGATTTGAGTATCACAAGTTCAAACACCAAAGGAAAAAAATGGTAAAACCTGAAACCAAAAAAAAAAAAAATCAAGAGCAGTTTTCAAAAGCTAAAACAAAGTTGGGAAAAAATCTGAGAAATCTTCTTCAACATCAAGCTATAGGTTACTCTTAGGTAAATTTTAACTTTATAATTTAATAAATTTATGATTTAAAGATCATGTTTTAACATAAAAAATTTTTAGAAAATTTGCAGATTTGTTTTATAAAAAGAAAAAAAATGGAGCTTCAGTTTTTCCATTGAGCAAGATTCTCTGAAAATAAGTGATGGCAAGTAAATTCTTTTTAAAAGATTTTGATTTGAAGTTGCTAAACAGTATTAGAGCAAGGATTAATCCATAAAACCAATCAATTGCAGGAAAACAAATCAAGTGCAAGGCAGATTTGTTTTCTGTTTTCAAATGCAAGTATAATCAAGATTGTTTTCAATTGCAGGTATAATTCAAATTGTAAGTATAATCAAGATTGTTTGTTATTCTTGATGTAAATAAGCAAATACAATAGGAAATAAGCAAAGTTTCTTCTTACAACTTGCAGGTCTAAGCTTCAAAAGATAAAAGAAAAAAGAAAAAGAAATGTGTGCAGGCTTTCATTCTTTGAAACTGTCGGAAACTTCTTCTCTGTCCCTGCTCTTTGTTCTCTGTCAACAAAAATTTCGGGTGAGCAAACCTTCAACTTTGAATCTGTTATTGTTGTTTGTGAGTAAACTAATCCCTTTTATCCCCTTATGCTTGGTGTGATGCTTTGATAATGTTTGTTTTGATTGAAAACATCTCTGTTACATTTTACAGTTCTAAAAATATCAACTGTGAACAAACTTGTCTTATATTTCTCATGTATGAATGCCTGCATCTATTCACTTCTCTGATATAGGTTACTATGGTTTGCATGTTGGATGTATATGTATGTAGGTGGTGTGCATAACTGTTAAGTATTTCAATCATCCCTCTGTTGAATCTCAGGTTTAAGGCTATTAAAAAAAATTCAAAATTACACTTTATCTAATTTATTTTAGATCTCGAATTATGAACAGAAAATGATTATAAGGGTACAACATTGTCTATATTAATAGTTTCAGATACTTATTGTAACAATCCCAGTTTTGAATTTAACTTAAATTAATAGTTAATCTAAATTTTGGAATTAAATTTGGAAATTGAATTTGTATTTAAAATTTGAATAAATGACTTAGAAAATGATTTGGGTTTAAGAATACATTTTTTAATGAAAATTGATTTATGGGTAGTTAGTTTAAAAACATTTTCTTTGTATATAATAATGATTAAGAAGATGTAATTATAAAATAATAAAAATGCAATATAAAAATTATTTAAAAGCTTTTAGTTGATGATAAATTCAAAAGCACAAGTGTAAAAAAAGTATGCAAGAAGGTATTAAAACAAATCAGATAAGCATAAATAAATAAATGAAATGAAATGATTCATGTACATAAAAATGCAAACATATGTACTAACTCATATCTTCTCAGCCGAAGTAGCCTCCAAATCAAAAGTATTCTCTGGTAAAAAAACGTAGGCAAGAGAAGAAATATCTTTGATCAAATCAAAAAAAGGAAAAAAAACAGAGAAAAAGACTGAACCAGTAAAGCCTTCCCTGTGCAAACACTGTCCCTCTTTATATATACATCTAATTTAGACTTTGTTCGTTCAAAACATAACTTAGCATTTCAGAAACTAAACTATAATTAACTAAAGGCTTAAATTCAAAGTCTTTGTTTCAACATCAAGCTTCCAGTTTTAAAAACTGAAATCAGAGTAAAGCAAGAAAAAAATTCAAATAACAATCTATTCAAGGTTTTCAAAACACTAGAACAAATCAAAATGCAGATTTAAGACAAATGCAAAGATAAGGAAGCATTCAGATCAATAGAAACTACAACAAACAATCAAAATCCAGAATTCTGTTCCTCTCTGCTCTGACAGAATCCAGGTGAGCAAACCCAACCTGATATATTTTTGAATGATCTGTGAAATTTTCTCTCAAATGTGCTTGATTGATGCTTTGGTTATGCTTGCATGTATGTGTATGTTGAGGGATAATGATATGGATATCTGTATTTAGGCTCTGTTCCTTGTTGTTTAGGTTTTCAAACTTGAAAAACAAAAAATTCAAATCTTCTTCCCTGAGTCTTTTTAGACTATAATATATAAACCAAATTTATTGGTTATATCAAAATAACCATTTCAAAAAATGTTTTTAAAATTTAACCTGTAGCTGGTTTAAATAAAAGGAAGAAGAACAGTTCTTTTGAGAACTTATCAAAATCTCGATCATAGGAATTGTTTGTTTCAGGTATATAATCTGTTATGCTATCGAAAACTAGGATTTTTGAAATGAAAATCAAGATTTTTAGGCTTTTAAATAACGAGAAATCGAGAGTTGAACGTTATATGGATATCGAGTATTTTCTGGTGATTGGCGAAGTAATTGGCCTTGAGATTTTTACTGAAGCATGTTTGAGGATGGGGGATCTCGGCAAAAATGATCGAAAATTTTTCCGATCATCGAGATGGAGGTGCGAGGATGAAATAGGGTTTTACACCCATTTTTGATTGACTAAGTTGCCGTGTTCGTACGTCGACTACGGTGAATCGGACATAATTGCAGGTGGTGGAATCAAAGTGTTGAATCATAGCGAGGGTTCAGATTTGTGGACGTGATTTCTGATGGTCAGAAGTGACGTCGGCGAGGCATTTTGTGTTGACTGGGTTTGGTTGCCTGGGTGTTTGAGCTACTCGATTTCAATTCGTGGTCAAGTTCGACGATCTGGGTGTGTGGAGGGCTTGTAGGTGTTGTCGACGATTTAGGGGAGGGGGGTGATCGACGATGATCGAAGTCGATCGGAGTCCCTGTACACGTGCACGGAATTATATGTGTATCTGTTGATTTAAGGCTTGGGGAAGATGAGGGATGCATCGGTTGGTCTCGAAGATGGTAGTGGGTTTCCTTGAAGTTTTCTCGTGTATATTCTCGGGTTATTCGCATGGAGGTTATAGGTTTTAACAGTTTCAAAATTTTAAATCAAACAGAAAAGAAATGAGAGAGGGATACTCGGGTTGTTTCTCGGGAAAATGAAGTTTGGCCTCGGGTATAGTTCGAGCATTTTGGGTAGCGGGTTCGGGTAATTTTAGAATAGCAGGTTTTAAACTATTTTTAACAAAGTTTTACAAAGCATATGTTAATTTAATCAAGTTCTTTTAAAACACATTAACTATGTTTTAGAAGTTAAAATGAAATGCTTTCAAATTTTAAATTAACTTAAGTAACTTAAGTTGTATTATTTGCTAATGGTGATTTATTATAAAGGTTTAAGTAATAAAAGTTTTAAATGATAATTAAGATATGTAATGATTTTTGATTCATAAAGGATCATTACCTAATGTGATTACTTAAAGGTTAATTGCCTTAATTTAATTGAAGGTCGATGAATTAAAATAAGTAATTAAGAAATAATTACTTAATAATTAAAGGATAATTAATTAAAGGTAAATTAATTAATTAATAATAAAAGGTGGATAAATTTCTAATTACTTAAGGGTAATTAGAGGATAATTAATTATGTAATTAACTTAAAAGTTAATTTAATTAATGTGATTAATCAAGAATAATTAATTAATTAAGAATAATTAATGAAGGTGATTAAGATTTAATTTATAGTAATTAATGGTAATTAATCATCGATTAAGGATAATTAATGAAAGTAATTACGTGGCTAATTAATTTTAAACCACGCTGTTTATCCATCTTAATTAAAGATGATTGATTATTATTGAATGTTGTGTATTGGACTGATATCTCTATTATGTGATTGTGATGCTATGTAATGTAAATTGCTTTGTGCTGAGCTATGATATCTGTGATGAAGATACTACTGTATGAATATGAAAACCCCTTGGCCCATAAAATGGCATTTGAATTTCGATGCGACAGGGAGTCGGGTTCTAGATGGTTATCTGAAACCTACATCGAATCATAATGGTGAATCTTTGTAATTGATAAATTTACTTTATTTGTGAATCTGTGAATGAAGATAAGCGTTATAGGTTATACCGCTTATCGATATCGATATGATTAATTCTGTGACGATTGATGATATTGCACTATTGTGTGAAACCCCTGGACTACACTATACACACAAAATATGGATTTCATGAGGAAATCTGTTAAGTCACAGATATTTTTGAAATAGTTTCAAAAGTTTAAATTTTGAATCCAAACGGTTTTGGAAATGAAATTGGCTTAAATCAGAAGAGCTTTTGAAAAGTAGTTTTAAAGATGAAATTATAACTTGATAAAGTTTTGGAATTTAAATAATTTGATTTAAATTTGAATTCAAGATTTGAAATTGAAATCTGTGTTTGGAAATTTTGGTTTAAAATGATTATACAAGTTATAAAGGTGTTTATATGGGTTTTGAACTATTTTAAAAGTATTGTTTCGAGAATTTGAATTCAACCCAAGTTTTATACTTGAAGGGCTTTACTCATGCAAATGTAATCAGACTTTTCCGAAATGAAAACTATTTGATTCCAATTATAATAGCTTTCATATAAGGAAAGGAAAGTGTTTGCACCAAAAATGGTCACAAACCCCAAGTATCGTGAAAGCACCAAACAATGAATATAAATCACCAATACTCGAGCACAAGTCTCAGATCCAAGCAAGCAAAAAACAGCAATCCAGAAATAACAGTCAGAAACACAAGATTTATAGTGGTTCGGCTATCTCCGGCCAACGTCCACTTCAGAGTTTTTTTGTCTTTTTATTGATGTTCTTTGCTGATTACAAATGATTGCAGCAGTTACAATAGAGAATTTCGAGTATAACAGCAGTAGTACGGCATAGGATTCTGATTCAAACCCATCATTCTTTGTCAAAAAAGTAAAATTTGAACAGAAGGTACACAAGAATTTTTCTGTTTTTATGTTATTTTGTACTCTACAATTCCTTTTTGTGGGATCATTTTCCCCGAGAGGGTAATGAGAACAATTAGAAAAGATTTCAAATCGAATCGAAATAGTTTTGAAAACTTTTAACTAATCTTTGTGAAAGATAGTCAAACCTTGATTTGAAATTGAAGAACATTTTAAATGGTGTATCTTTTATATAAAAGATTTGGAATGGAATTGTTTTGTGTAAATGATTTTGAAAGCTATGAATTTAATCTATGATTTAAAGATTGGATGAGTTAATCCAGAAAGGAAAATTGTTTTAAAAAGGGCTATGAATAAATCCTTGTTGAAGATTGGTGAAGTTTGTTCGCAAATTGAAAAGGGATCTGAAAAGCGTATCTTTTGTATAAAAGATTTGAATTGGAAAGATATAAATGAATCTTTTTGAAAGATTCGTGAACTTTGTGCAGTGATTCTTTTGTTCAAAAAAATTCGTAAATGGTAATTTGTTTAAACCATTTGAATGTAAAGTTTTGGGTAATAAGTTGTGACTTAATTGAGATCCCATTATCCATATGATTTTTAAGTATTGCGCTCACCATTCAGTTTAGCCGAGAGAGGACTTTGTGTCATATAACCCATTTCGAATAGTGATACGACGTTATGGATGGCAAATTGAAGACCGGTGGTGAAGAACGGATATTTTCGAAAGCGAAAGGATAACCCGTCGAATGTCTCTGCACCGAATGGACCCCATTATAGAGATTTGAACACCCTTCGTGATGGGGAGTCTAGACGTGATTAGGGATTATCTGAATTTGCAAGGGCTTCCTTGGAAGTGCCTTTGGTTCTGTTCGAACCTGGAACAAACTTGTATGGATGTGTGTCTGACATTACACTTTGAGATGTAAAGCTAGTTTCTATCAAATACATTTCTGTTGGTGGCGGAGATTTATTCTCTTTGCTTAACACCCTTATCTGAGACGTACGAGCTCAGAGGTTTTGTAGTTGATGGTTACTAGTGATACATTCCCAATTTGGCAATGTGGCATACGAAGTGCTGTTGATAATTGGTTGGTCGAAGCATGGCTTTGTAAAAAGTGTAGCTTTGTGGACGAGACTTCGTCGAGCTTCACAACCCGGAAATAGTCGAAACAGGAATGTTGCGGCTAGGTTTTTAGGGGTAGTGCCCCTAGGGTATGTCCATTTTCTTCTGGATAAGAGGTGATATCATGGTATGGAGCCCAGATATTTAACCTATGTGGTTATTGCATATTTATTACTTTGTGGTTGTTGGTTGTCGTGATCTCGGAATAAAGGTCGGTAACGACCGGGGATGGCATAGCTCGTGTGTTAGTTACCTAGTTACAGCTTGGTTAAAGTGTGAGGTAGCGTCGGCCTTGTTTGGCAGAGATCCGGTTAGGTTCTCGGGGACGTCCTTCCAGAGGCGTTCCATTTCGGTGTGGGAAGTTCCTTTGCCTGACCATTTGTTCGAAATCCAAAGAAATAATACGCGCCTTGTATGGTTTAGTTGTATAACCTGCCATGGAATATGGCGGTAACCTGCTATTGAACATGGTAGCTATAGTAGGCATACGACAAAATGTTGTATGCTTGCTAAGATTTTTATTTTATTTTCGAAAGGTTTTCTGCACTATGCACTAATAGTAATGTCAAATGGTTTTCGCGTATCAAGCATTTTGACTGTCATAAGGAGAAATCTCCTCAAGTTTGCGCTTGCATTGTGTGTGTGGCGAGAGGCCTTATGGTAGTTTCATTTTCCAAAAAGCATTGCAGATTTCAAATTTAAATTCTTTTGATTGCTTTTAAAGATAAACTATTTTCGTTTGCTCATACCAGTCTCATGATTGACCCGGAGTTTATTGTTCCCTTCCTAAACTATGGGTGCCCAAAATTTTCCACACGGACAGTCTAGAGTTTGGTTTTCAGATAGTCAGGTAGTAGATATCATTTGGTAGCTTCAGCTTTCTATTTGATATATTTTGGAGTCTTTGGAGTGCATGGACGAGACTTGCTTATCTAGGTGAACCGTGATAGTGGATCGTGCTTGAAGTTGGAGTTCTAGCTTTGGAGTTTTGGATTGGAGTTGCAGTACTAGATTTTGTCAAAGACTCATCTCATATTATATTGTGTTCTGCTATATTTTGTGTTGTATATTCTCTGATATTGATGATTATCATTGTATCAAACTGATGTATTGGATATTGTATTCATGTTGTATCAGTGATATCATCTATTATTTCCGCTGTGTTATTTATCATCTAATGGTGTTATAAGCTCCGGCGATACGAATTTGATGTTGTTGTTGGACATCGAGTTTGGGTCGTCACAAGTGGTATCAGAGCTAGAGGTTGAGTAAGAACTTTAGCTACGGAGTATAACACATTTGATGGCTCATTAGAGATAGGGTGAAGTATACCCTAGAATGAGCACAACCGTGAACCGAAAGCCCGAATTACTCAGTCTATTTATTTAAACTGTAGATATCCCTAAGATATCTTGTCCATATGCCTAAATCAAGTTTTCTTACTATTTACAGATAGTGAGAATGAGCGGAAGAAGAGGAAAAGGTAAGGGACCGGGAAATACCACTACATCTAGTCAAGTTCCTATAACAGCAGCTATTCCCACTCAACCTCGGTTGGATTTGGCTGATTTGTATCGAAAGTTTTCTACACTTGGTGGAAATCCATTCACAGGCAAAGAAACCGTTATCGAAGCACAAGCCTGGATTCGGTCATGTGAAAGAATCTTTAGAGGATTGAAGTTAAAAGATGACCAAATGCGATTGATAGCTTCTTGGCAACTCCAAGAAGTCATTAGTTTGGTGGGAGACAATTACTGTGGATGAGTCAGAAGATGAGTTTACTTGGGAGCAATTTAAGGAAGTGTTTGAGAAACGATATATGCCATCGGCTGGTATCTCCCGAATGTACCAAGAATTTATAGATTTGAAGCAGGGAAGTTTATCATTTGAGGAATATTTGAACAAATTCAACGAATTGTCTCGTTTTGGTTCGGAACTAGTGAATACACCTTTGAAAAAGAATGAAAGGTTTATTCGGGGAATGAACAAGAAATTCCACGAAAGGATGACAGCCCACGTCAAAGAATCTTTTTTTGAATTGATAGATATGGGTTATAGGTATGCTACCCCGGATATGCAAGAAGCCCCAAGGGAAGGAGGAAATACGAGCAATCAAATTGGAAGAAAAGAAAGTTCGGGAACAAGAAACCATATCAAGGCAAGGAAAAGAAGGACAATCAGGGAAACCCGGCGAAAGATATAACTTGTTACAATTGCCAATAAAAGGGCCATTATTCAAACAACTGCAAGAATCTGAAGAAACAAGTTAAGAAAGAACAACCTGTGGAGACTGGTCAGGGAGTTAAGAAATCCTATTACTGTCACAAGCCAGGTCAGGAAGTTAAAGATTGCTTGAAAAGGAAGCAAGCTCATGTAGCAATGGTGTATGCAATCGAAGGTGACTCTTCAACCTCAAAGGCTAATTAAGGAAGTGAAATTTTATAAAGTGACTATCTCGTTATGATTAAATTGTTCGAATTTTGTTCGACATGAGAACAACCCTTAGTTTTATTTTTCGGCAAATCACAAATGAGTTAAATCTTGGATCTGAGATCGTAATCGAATCTATAAATATCTATTTCATTGGGTTTCGATAAAATCTACGAACGGTTAGTTATCCCTTCGAACTAACAATACCCCTATATAGTTCGTAGATCAGATAACCCAATTGTTTCGTAGTCGATTGAGTTTGTTCTCATATCTATTGTTGATATTCTGATTTGGTAAGCCAAATGCAGAATTGATATCCGATTTGATTTGGAAAGATATTCTCTATCTTTCATCTATCTTTGTTATCTCCTGGGCAAATTTTGGGTACGAAATTTCTTAAGGGGGGATCTG
Source organism: Allium cepa (assembly GCA_030765085.1). Taxonomy (NCBI): domain Eukaryota; kingdom Viridiplantae; phylum Streptophyta; class Magnoliopsida; order Asparagales; family Amaryllidaceae; genus Allium; species Allium cepa. Next base: position 55,933,108 of record CM060928.1, read on the forward strand.
TAACGATCCCAATTTTGAATTTAACTTAAATTAATAGTTAATCTAAATTTTGGAATTAAATTTGGAAATTGAATTTGTATTTAAAATTTGAATAAATGACTTAGAAAATGATTTGGGTTTAAGAATAATTTTTTTATGAAAATTGATTTATGGGTAGTTAGTTTAAAAACATTTTCTTTTAAATAATGTGTATATAATAATGATTAAGAAGATGTAATTATAAAATAAGAAAATTGCAATATAAAAATTATTTAAAAGCTTTTAATTGATGAGAAATTCAAAAGCACAAGTGTAAAAAAAAAAAGTATGCAAGAAGGTAATAAAACAAATTGGATAAGCATAAATAAAAAAATGAAATGATTCATGTACACAAAAATGGAAACATATGTACTAACTCATATGTTCTCAGCCGAAATAGCCTCCAAATCAAAAGTATTCTCTGGTCAAAAAAATGTAGGCAAGAGAAGAAATATCTTTGATCAAATCAAAAAAAAGAAAAAGAAAAAAGAGAAAGACTGAACCAGTAAAGCCTTCCTTGTGAAAACACTGTCCCTCTTTATATATACATCTAATTTAGACTTTGTTCGTTCAAAACATAACTTAGCATTTCAGAAACCAAACTATAATTAACTAAAGGCTTAAATTCAAAGTCTTTGTTTCAACATCAAGCTTCCAATTTTCAAAACTGAAATCAGAGTAAATCCAAAAAAATCAAATAACAATCTATTCAAAGTTTTCAAAACACTAGAACAAATCAAAATGCAGATTTAAGACAAATGCAAAGATAAGGAAGCATTCAGATCAATAGAAACTACAACGAACGATCAAAATCCAGAATTTTGTTCCTCTCTGCTCTGACAGAATCCAGGTGAGCAAACCCAACCTGGTATATTTTTGAATGATTTGTAAATTTGCTCTCAAATGTGCTTGATTGATGCTTTGGTTATGCTTGCATGTATGCGTATGTTGATGGATAATGATATGCATATCTGTATTTAGGCTCTGTTCCTTGTTGTTCAGGTTTTCAAACTTGAAAAAAAAAATTCAAATCTTCTTCCCTGAGTCTTTTTAGACTATAATATATAAATCAAATTTATTGGTTATATCAAAATAACCATTTCAAAAAAAAAAAAATTAACCTGTAGCTAGTTTAAATAAAAGGAAGAAGAACAGTTCTTTTGAAAACTTATCAAAATCTCGATCATAGGAATTGTTTGTTTCAGGTATATAATCTGTTATGCTATCGAAAACTAGGATTTTTGAAATGAAAATCAAGATTTTTAGGCTTTTAAATAACGAGAAATCGAGAGTTGAACGTTATATGGATATCGAGTATTTTCTGGTGAATGGCGAAGTAATTGGCCTTGAGATTTTTACTGAAGCATGTTTGAGGATGGGGAATCTCGGCAAAAATGATCGAAATTTTTTTCGATCATCGAGATGGAGGTGCGAGGATGAAATAGGGTTTTACACCCATTTTTGATTGACAAAGTTGCCGTGTTCGTACGTCGACTACGGTGAATCGGACATAATTGCAGGTGGTGGAATCGAAGTGTTGAAGCATGGCGAGGGTTCAGATTTGTGGACGTGATTTCTGATTGTCAGAAGTAACGTTGGCGAGGCATTTTGTGTTGACTGGGTTTGGTTTCCTAGGTGTTTGAGATATTCGATTTCAATTCGTGGTCAAGTTCGACGATCTGGGTGTGTGGAGGGCTTGTAGGTGTTGTCGATGATTTAGGTGGGGTGATCGGCGATGATCGAAGTCGATCGGAGTCCCTGTGCACGTGCACAAATTTATATGTGTATCTGTCGATTTAAGTCTTGGGGAAGATGAGGGATGCATCGGTTGGTCTCGAAGATGATAGTGGGTTTCCTCGAAGTTTTCTCATGCATATTCTCGGGTTATTCGCGTGGAGGTTATATGTTTTAACAGTTTCAAAATTTTAAATCAAACAGAAAAGAAATGAGAGAGGGAGGCTCGGGTTGTTTCTCGGGAAAATGAAGTTTGGCCTCGGGTATAGTCCGAGCATTTTGGGTAGTGGGCTCGGGTAATTTTAGAACAGCGGGTTTTATACTATTTTTAACAAAGTTTTACAAAGCATATGTTAATTTAATCAAGTTTTTTTAAAACACATTAACTATGTTTTAGAAGTTAAAATGAAATGCTTTCAAATTTTAAATTAACTTAAGGAACTTAAGTTGTTTTATTTGCTAATAGTGATTTATTATAAAGGTTTAAGTAATAAAAGTTTTAAATGATAATTAAGATATATAATGATTTTTGATCCATAAAGGATCATTACCTAATGTGATTACTTAAAGGTTAATTGCCTCAATTTAATTGAAGGTTGATGAATTAAAATAAGTAATTAAGAAATACTTACTTAATAATTAAAGGATAATTAATTAAAGGTAAATTAATTAAGTAATAATTAAAGGTGGATAAATTTCTAATTACTTAAGGGTAATTATGGGATAATTAATTTTGTAATTAACTTAAAAGTTAATTTAATTAATGTGATTAATTAAGAATAATTAATGAAGGTGATTAAGATTTAATTAATAGTAATTAATGATAATTAATCATTGATTAAGGATAATTAATGAAAGTAATTACGTGGCTAATTAATTTTAAACCACACGGTTTATCCATCTTAATTAAAGATGATTGATTATTATTGAATGCTGTGTATTGGATTGATATCTCTATTATGTGATTGTGATGCTATGTAATATAAATTGCTTTGTGCCGAGCTATGATATCTGTGATGAAGATACTGTTGTATGAATATGAAAACCCCTTGGCCCGTTAAATGGCATTTGAATTTCGATGTGATAGGGAGTCGGATTCCAGTTGGTTATCCGAAACCTACATCGAATCATAATGGTGAATCTTTGTAATTGATAAATTTACTTTATCTGTGAATCTGTGAATGAAGATAAGCGTTATAGGTTATACCGCTTATCGATATCGATATGATTAAATCTGTGATGATTGATGATATTGCACTATTGTGTGAAACCCCTGGACTACACTATACGCACACAAATATGGATTTCACGAGGAAATCGGTTAAGTCATAGATATTTTTGAAATAGTTTCAAAGTTTGAATTTCGAATCCAAACGGTTTTGGAAATGGAATTGGCTTAAATCAGAAGAGCTTTTGAAAAGTAGCTTTAAAGATGAAATTATAACTTGATAAAGTTTTGGAAATTTAATAATTTGATTTAAATTTGAATTCAAGATTTGAAATTGAAATCTGTGTTTGGAAATTTTGGTTTAAAATGATTATACAAGTTATAAAGGTGTTTATATGGGTTTTGAACCATTTTAAAAGTATTATTTTGAGAATTTGAATTCAACCTAAGTTTTATACTTGAAGGGCTTTAACTCATGCAAATGTAATCAGACTTTTTTGAAACGAAAACTATTTGATTCCAATTAATAATAGCTTTCATATAAGGAAAGGGTTTCCAATTTGTGTTGAAAGATTTCAAATCGAATCGAATTAGTTTTGAAAACTGTTAACTAATCTTTGTGAAAGGTAGTCAAACCTTGATTTGAAATTGAAGAACATTTTAAATGGTGTATCTTTTATATAAAAGATTTGGAATGGAATTGTTTTGTGGAAATGATTTTGAAAGCTATGAATTGAATCTTTGATTTAAAGATTGGATGTGTTAATCCAATTTTAAAGGAAAATTGTTTTAAAAAGGGCTATGAATAAATCTTTGTTGAAGATTGGCTAAGTTTGTTTGCAAATTGAAAAGGGATCTGAAAAGCGTATCTTTTGTATAAAAGATTTGATTTGGAAAGATATAAATGAATCTTTGTGAAAGATTCGTGAACTTTGTGAAATTTGTGAAGTGAATCTTTTGTTAAAAAAAATTCGTAAATGGTAATTTGTTTAAACCATTTGAATGTAAAGTTTTGGGTAATAAGTTGTGACTTAATTAAGATCCCATTATCCATATGATTTTTAAAAACTGCGCTCACCATTCGGTTTAGCCGGGAGAGGACTTTGTGTCATATAACCCATTCCGAATAGTGATACGACATTATGGATGGCAAATTGAAGACCGGATATTTTCGAAAGCGAAAGGATAACCCGTCGAATGTCTCTGCACCGAATAGCCCCCGGTATAGAGATTTGAGCACCCTTTGTGATGGGGAGTCTGGACGTGATTAGGGATTATCCGAATTTGCAAGGGCTTCCTTGTTTCGGTTCTGTTCGAACCCAGAACAGACTTGTATGGATGTGTGTCTGACATTACACTTTGAGATGTAAAGCTGGTTTCTATCAAATACATTTCTGTTGGTGGCGGAGATTTATTCTCTTAGCTTAACACTCTTCTCTGAGACGTACGAGCTCAGAGGTTATGTAATTGATGGTTACTAGTGATACATTCCCAATTTGTCAATGTGGCATACGAAGTGCTGATGATAATTAGTTGATCGAAGCATGGCTCTGTGAAAAACGTAGCTTTGTGGATGAGACTTCGTCGAGCCTCCCAACCCAGAAATAATCGAAACAGGAATGTTGCGGCAAGGTTTTTAGGGGTAGAGCCCCTAGGGTATGTCCTTTTCCTTCTGGATAAGAGGTGATATCATGGTATGGAGCCCAGATATTTAACCTATGTGGTTACTGCATATTTATTACTTGTGGTTGTTGGTTGTCGGGATCCCAAAATAAAGGTCGATAACGACCGGGGATGGCATAGCTCGTGTCTTAGTTACCTAGTTACTGCTTGGTTAAAGCTTGAGGTAGCGTCGGCCTTGTTTAGTAGAAATCCGGTTAGGTTCTCGGGGACGTCCTTCCAGAGGCGTTCCATTTCGGTGTGGGAAGTTCTTTTTCCTGACCATTTATTGGAAATCTAAAGAAACAATACGCGCCTTGTACGGTTTTAGTTGTATAACCTGCCATGGAATATGGTGGTAACCTGCTATTGAACATGGTAGCTATAGTAGGCATACGACAAAATGTTGTATGCTGGCTAAGATTTATATTATATTTTCGAAAGGTTTTCTGCACTATGCACTAATAGTAATATCAAATGGTTTTCGCGTATCAAGCATTTTGACTGTCATCAAGAGAAATCTCCTTCAAGTTTGTGCTTCCATTGTGTGTGTGGCGGGAGGCCTTATGGTAGTTTCATTTTCCAAAAAGCATTGCGGATTTCAAATTTAAATTCTTTTGGTTGCTTTTAAAGATAAACTGTTTTTGTTTGCTCATACTAGTCCCATGACTGACCCTTAGTTTATTGTTCCCTTCCTAAACTCTGGGTGTCGAAAATTTTCCACACGGGCAGTCTGGAGTTTGGTTTCCAGATAGTCAGGTAGTATATATCATTTGGTAGCTTCAGCTTTCTATTTGATATATTTTGGAGTCTTTGGAGTGCATGGATGAGACTTGCTTATCTAGGTGAACCGTGATGGTGGATCGAGCTTGAAGTTGGAGTTCTAGCTTTAGAGTTTTGGTTTGGAGTTGCAGTATTGGATTTTGTCAAAGACTCATCTCATATTGTATCGTGTTCCGCTGTATTTTGTGTTGTATATTCTCTGATATTGATGATTATCATTGAATCAAACTGATGTATTGGACATTGTATTCATGTTGTATCAGTGATATCATCTATTATTTCCGCTGTGTTATTTATCATCTAATGGTATTATCAGCTCCGGTGATACGAATTTGATGTTGTTGTCGGACATCGAGTTCGGGTCGTCACAAGTGGTATCAGAGATAGAGGTTGAGTAAGAACTTTAGCTACGGAGTATAAACATTAGATGGCTCATTAGAGATAGGGTGAAGTATACCCTAGAATGAGCACAACCGTGAACCGAAAGCCCGAATTACTTAGTCTATTTATTTAAACTGTAGATATACGTAAGATGTCTTGTCCATATGTCTAAATCAAGTTTTCTTACTATTTACAGATAGTAAGAATGAGCGGAAGAAGTGGACAAGGTACGGGACGGGGAAATACCACTACATTTGGTCAAGTCCCTATAACAGCAGCTATTCCCACTCAACCTCGGCCGGATTTGGCTGATTTGTTTTGAAAGTTTTCTAGACTTGGTGGAAAGCCATTCACAGGCAAAGAGACCGTTATCGAAGCACAAGCCTGGATTCGGTCATGTGAAAGAATCTTTAGAGGATTGAAGTTAGAAGATGACCAAATGCGATTGATAGCTTCTTGGCAACTCCAAGAAGAAGCATTAGCTTGGTGGGAGACTATTACTATGGATGAGTCAGAAGATGAGTTTACTTGGGAATGATTTAAGAAAGTCTTTGACAAACGATATACGCCATCGGCTGGTATCTCCTGAATGTACTAGGAATTTATAGATTTGAAGCAGGGAAGTTTATCATTTGAGGAATATTTGAACAAATTCAAAAAATTGTCTCGTTTTGGTTCGGAACTAGTGAATACACCTTTGAAAAAGAATGAAAGGTTTATTGGGGGAATGAACAAGAAATTCCACGAAAGGATGACAGCCCACGTCAAAGAATCTTTTTCTGAATTGATAGATATGGGTTATTGGTATGCTACCCTGGATATGCAAGAAACCCCAAGGGAAGGAGGAAATACGAGCAATCAAAATTGGAACAAAAGAAAGTTCGGGAACAAGAAACCATATCAAGGCAAGGAAAAGAAGGACAATCAGGGAAACCCGGCGAAAGATATAACTTATTACAATTGCCAAGAAAAGGGCCACTATTCAAGTACAGTGAAGCTCTAAAAAGAAAGAAAAAAAAACGACAAGAAATTCGAATGTTTTAACTTTATAATTCAATTTTATAAATCAATTTGAAAACGAAAATGATGATTTTAGGAAGTTATTTCAGGATTTTTAGTGTATTAATTTGTGAGAAAAAGGGAGTTGAACAGAAATTCGAAATGCGGCAAATTCTGGTGATCGCGAGATCGTGGGGTTTCGAGCTTGGTGTCAGAGATGCTTAGGTGGTTGTTGGATTCGAAAAAAATACTAGATAATTTTTTAATTCATCATAGACGAAGATTTGAATCGATTTAGGGTTTTGGGGTATGTTGGGTTCGCTGTTGTTCACGAGAAGTTTTCGTCGTTAATGGTGGTCTAACGGCAATCGCGAGTGGGGGAAAATACGGGATCGAGGGTAGCGCAGTTCTAGGCGAGGCGGCGAGGTTTCAGATGATCTACGGCGACGGTGCGAGATCAATTTAGGCGATGGGGTGTTTCTGGGTTGGGTTCCAGGTTGAACAAATTAGTTCGATTTCAATTCTTGGTTAAGTTTGTCGATCTGGATGGTTGGTTGAGGTGAGGTGATCGTCGTTGATATGATGGCGGCGGCACGGTTGATCGGTGATGGACGGAATGGTGTGCACCTTGCACGTGCACGTTTTCTCGTCTTTGGGTTTTGTTGGGTTGGGAGCGATGGTTTTTGTCTCGAGTGTCTACTCGCGGTGGAGGAGGAAAGGCTCGAGTTTGATGCCGTGACGTTTGCTAGTTTTATTATATACAGAGTTAAAAAAAAGAAGAAGAAGGAAGAACTCGGGTACTTGGTAGATTTGCTCGGGTACAATTTCGGGAAGGATGGATTTTGCTCGGGGTCGTGTTCGATACAGCCCAACAAATTTAAAGTTTATAATGTTAAGCAAAATTTTAGTGTTAACAAAGTAATTAATGTTTGACTAGTTGAGTTAAGAACTTATTTCAAGTTTTAATTAACCAAGTGGATACATAACAATGTCTTCTAAAAGCTTGATTAATATTTTATAATTAGTAGTTAATATAAGTAAGTTTTAATTTTAGTTAAATTTAAAGTCTTCTAAGTTAATAATAATTTGTTTTCAAAGTTTAAGGAAGATTTTTTTTATGTTAATTAAGATAGATAATTATTATTAAGTAATTGTTTAAACAATTAAGACTGATTAATTTATAATTGTTTAAAAAGGGTAATTAAGAATGATTAATTAATTTATAATCGTAATTAACTAAGTGATTAGAGATTAATCAATTTTAAATTAAAGATTAATTAATTACAATTAAGGGTTAATTACTTTAAAGCATAATTAATTAATGTGGTTAATTAATTAGGATGATTAAATTAAGAATAATCAATTAAGGATAATTAATTACAATAAAGATTTAATTAATAATTGAGGATTTATTAAATTAAAGTAATTAATTAAAGGGTAATTAATAAAAGTAATTAAGGTTTAACTAATTATAATTAAGGATTAATTAATTAAGATAATTAAGGAATTATTAATTTATGAAGGCGATTAAGACTTAATTAATTGAAATTAATGATAATTAATCATTGATAAAAAAATTCTGATGAGAGTGATTATGTGAGTGATAAATTTAAAACCACACAACTTATTCACTTTAATCAAAGATGTTGATTGTTATTGAAAGCAGTGTGATGGATTGATATATTTGATATGTGATGTGATGCTATGTGATGCTTTGTGTTGAGCTTCTATATTTGTGTTGAATATACTGTTGTATGAATATGAAAACCCCTTGACCCCTAAAACGACATTTAAATTTCGATGCGACAGGGAGTCGGATTCCAGTTGGTTATCTGAAACCCACATCGAATCGTATTAGTGAATCTTTGTGATTGATAAATTTATTTTATCTATGAATCTGTGAATGAAGATAAGCGTTAAGGTTTATACCGCTTATCAACATAATTAAATCTGTGATGATGATGTTGTGCACTATTGTGTTGAACCCCTGGACCACACTTATACACACACAAATATGGATTGCACGTGGAAATGGGTTAAGTCATAGATTTTTGAAATTGTTTTAAAATTGGATTTTTGAATCCAAAATAGTTTTGGAATTTGAATTGAAAGCTTCTGAAAATGAATTTCAAAACTAAAAGTTATTTTGAATAACTTGATTGAGTTTCAAAATTTAAATAATTTGATTTAAATTTGAATTAAATATTTGAAATTGAATTCTATGATTTGAAAACTCTGGTTTAAAAGAGATTATTCAACTTATAAATGTGTTTATATGGGGTTTTAAACCATTTTAAAAGTGTTGTTTTGGGAATTTGAATTTAACCCAAAGATTTTAACTTGTATAAATATAATTGGATTTTTCTGAAACGAAAACTATTTGTTTTCAAAATAAAGGCTTCCACATAAGAATGAACTTCCAATTTGTGTAAGAAGGATTTCAAGTCTAAGATAAAAATGGTCTTCCAAGTTATCAACAAATCTTTGGAAACGTGTTTTGAAAGCTATAAATTTAATCTTTAATTAAAAGATTTAATGAGTTAATCCAATTGAAATGGAAATTGTTTTGAAATCTATGGATAGATCTTTGTGAAACTAGGTGAACTTTGTGAAACGAATCTTTTTGTTAAAAGATTAAAATAGTAATTTGTTTAACCATTTGAAAGAAAGGCTTTGAATTTTTATAAGTTGTGACTTAACTGAAATCCCATATCCATATGTTTTTAATATGGCGCTCATTATTCGGTTTCGCCGGGAGAGGACCTTGTGTCATATAACCCATTCCGAATAGTGATACGACATTATTGATTGCATTTGAAGACCGATGTTGAAGACCGGGTGTCTTCGAGAACGATAGGAAAACCTATCGATTGACTCTGCACTGAGTTGCTTCGGTATAGAGTTCTCCCTAAGTGACTGAAAGTCCGATCGGGATTATGGATACCCGAATTGCAAGGGCTTCTTCGGAAGTGCCTTTGGTTCTGTTCGAACCCGGAACAGACTTGTATGGTTGTATGTCCGACACTACACTTTGAGATATTAAACCGATCTCTATCAAATACATTTCTGCTTGTTGGCGGAGAATTTATTCTCTTAGCTTAACACCCTTTTCTAAGACGTACGAGCTCAGAGGTTATGTAGTTGATATTTATCAGTGATATATTCCTAATTTGGTAGTGTGGCATGCTGAGTGATGCTGTGTATCATTTGTTGATCAAAGCATGGCTTTTGTATAAAGCGTAGCTTTGTGGACGAGACTGCATCAGGACCTCACACCCCGGAAATGGTCGAAATAAGAAAGATGCGGCAATGTTATGAGGGTCGCGCCCTTTAGGGTGTGTCATTCCCTTCTGGAAAAGGGTGATATCATGGTATGGAGCGCAGATACTTCACTCATGTGGATACTGCAGATCTATTACTTTGTGATTGCTTTGTGGTTTAGAGGCTCCTCGGATAAAGGTCCCAAAGGCCGGGGGATGGCATGCTCGAGTAGTAGTTACCTAGTTACAGAGGTAACCCAGCCTTGTGTTGGCAGAGATCCGGTTAGGTTCTCGGGACGTCCCGCCAGAGGCGATCCCATGGAAAGTAGGAAGTTCCTTAGCCTGACCATTTGTTGGAAATCCAAAAAAAACAATACGAGCCCTTCACGATTGCAATTGTATAACCTGCCACCTCAGGTGGTAGCTATAGTAGGCATAGATCATGGTACCTATGCTGGCTAGGATTTATATTATACTTTCGAAAGGTTTTCCACTATGCACTTGTAATAATATCGAAAAGAATTTTTGCGTAGTAAGCATGTTTGACTATCATAAGGAGAAATCTCCCACAAGTGTGCGATTGCATTTTGTGTGTGGCGGGAGGCCTTATGGTAGTTTGATTTTCCAAAAAGCATTGCAGATTTCAAATTTAAATTCTTTTGTTTGTTTTAAAGACCAATTGTTTTGTTTGCTCATACCAGTCCCATGAATGACCTGGAGTTTATTGTTCCTTTCCTAAACTCTGGGTGCCCACAATTTTCCCACACGGGCAGTCAAGAGTTGGGTTTTCAGATAGTCAGGTTTAGTAGATTATCTGGAGCTAATTCAGTCTTTGGTTTAGGACTGCACTTGCTTATCTTTGTGCATCGTTATTGGGAGTTCGAGCTATTTCTGGATTGGTGCCTTAGAGATGGAGATTACCGATACTGGAGTTCTTTCTCGAAGACAATATTGGAGATTTTGTTCCGCTGCTAGTGTTATCTTTTCTTTCCGCTGTTATTGTCTTGTATCATATCTCTAATGTATATTGATATTCATTGTATCATCTTGTTGTATCATATTGTATCACATATTGTATCAAATGTTGAATATTGACATATGCTATTCATTTCTTCCGTTGTGTTGTACTTAATGTGTTATAAGCTCCGGCGAACCAGATTCGACGTTTGGATCTGTGGCATTTGAGTACGAGTGTCATATTCGGTGTCGATTTTCGAAGGCGAGTCAGGGTCGCTACAATACTCACACTCATTTCAACATTAATTAATATAGGTCAATTAATTAAGTATAATACGTTACATGGTCGTGCACATTTGGATGGATATGATCCAAATGTTAGATTTGATATTAAAGGAAAAGTTCTAAAGGAGATGAATGAAAATGATTCTTTCCCTAAATAAAACAATACCTTCCACATTAATTTAATATTATTTGATTCACTCTTTCTCTTCCACTAATGGCTTGCCATTCCTCTAAATATCCACATTAAATATATTAAAATAGTCATATTATCTGAATAAAGCAAAGACATTTAAATAAAATATGATTTTATTAAACAACTATATTGAATCTAATGTTAAATATTAGATTCCATAGGCCCACTACGATCCAGTTAGGGATTTTTTTTAAATTTACTATTTCACCCATTGCAAAACGGACCGGGTTCCTATACTCATGATCGGCCTGTCGCCCACCATCATCCTTCCCTCAATCCTTTATGATTCCATGTATCCCGTAGCGCTTGGTTAATCCATAGACCGTTCTGCATATGTCCCTTGAACTGCTCTCATGATTTCTCCAAACTGATTAATAAATCCTTTCTTCTCACCATGTTATCACTCGACTAGTAGCCTTTACTCAACCTCAAATCCATGTTATGTAGTAACAAACTTTAATGCTTACTCACCTGAAAGCGCTCGCATTCATCTGTTTACCATTAATTTTCCTTTCCATAACTTTCAATATCAAAGCCCTCAATACATCACTCAATCTTCATAGAATAAAACTTTTTAGTAGTTAAAGTCGCTTAGAATTTAAAATAAAGAAGAAATGCTTATAGAATCCACCAAGAATGAAGAAAACAACATGAAAACAGTTAGGACAACAAAGCATGTAAAGCAACCATAGTAAAATAGACTAACACATAAAGCAACCAAACCAATGAAACACATTAAGTAAGAAAAATAGTCCAGTAATTAAACATACTAAGCAACCAAAATAATATAAAAAAAAATCAGTTTAAATAAAACTCATTTAATAACGAAAGTTCCTCTGGCGATTCTTCCTTTTGCAACAGCAGCCTTCCACTTCGACTGATTTTTTCTTCTCTTCCTCTTCGTTCTTCTGGTGCCAATCCTTCCGCGTTTCTTTTCTAACCTTCTCGCATGCCTCCGGAGGAGAAGAAGCCCGGTTCCTCTTCACCGGATCTGGTTTTCCCCCTTCCACCTCAGCTTGTATTTGTGACTGCGCTGCCTGTGTATCCTCCATCTGAATTGTCTCGACCAACGCTGCACCACATTTTCCTTGCAGTTCGGCCGTGTCAAGTGAACATCATCTTTATCCCCTCTCGGCCTTAGAAAACATTTCATCTTAGTCGCAGTCTGTTGTTGGCTTGTCGCCTATAACTAGTGATGTTGAAATTGGGCACTGTGTTGGTATAATAGATAGGACTTTGGAAATTGATGTGGTAGGTGGAAGTGAAATTATTACTGTGGTTGAGGATGATGTGTGCATTTCAATATGGAGAAAATCTTGGTTGCGCTCCTTGTGTTCGTCAAATTGACGAACCCATTATCCCATCTTCCGGTATTATTACCTCCGTCTCCTCTCCGAATGAAACATGTGCACTTCCCCTAGATCCTCTATTAGGGTAGCTTCGTAATGGACGTCTTTGTTTTTAAAATGCCACAAAATGCGGGTATTCATTCTCCTCGCCGCTTTTATAACATAAAGATCGAGGGAGTAACGATACCACCTGTCGAAGTGATTAAAGCCGGTGTTGCTTATTGGAAGGATTATTTGGTTGGCTTTTTCCTAGACTCCAACCCTGCCTATTAACTTGTTAAGGCCCATTGTAACCAAGTATGGAAGTCAAAAGGGTGATCAAGTGCAAACTTTGACAATGCTATGTTCTTTTTTAAATACTCATGATGAAAGACAACCTATTCTTGAGGCCGATCCTATTATCATTAATAGGAAATCATTCAACATTACATCCTGAAGCCTACCAGTTAATAGGGCTAAGGCTCAGGTTTTACCTATCCCTGTCTGTGCCCATTTTTCTCATATGCCGTCCATTCTACAGCCTTTGATCGGGATTGATTGGCTAGCATGCCTAGGTGGTAAGGTGATTTTTTATGACGCTAACACTGTAGCCAGGAAGAGATTAGTTTACGCTAAAGGCCTGATTGAAATAACCCCTACCAAACCTTTACCCTCTGTGTTAAAAGTCAAACTCGATGCGGGCCTTTTTGTTGAGGTCAGAGTTTGCTACAGTTGGAAACCGGATATCTGTACATCCTATCATTTCTTTGGGCATCCTTTGAAAGCTTGTTCTAGATCAGCCTCTGCTATCCCTGTTCCACTATCTGATCAATTTCCATTTCCTCATCCTCTTGTCAGGAGGTGGGTCCCAAAGATTACTCCTCCTCCCCCGACCCTGCTCCTGTCACTCCTTGTGTAGCTCTTGCTGTTGATGCTCCTGTTGCTCCTTATGAATCTCCTATTGTTGGTGCACCTATTGGTGGGACCCTTGTTGAGTGTGCTTCTTCTGTTCCACCCGATTCTATTTCTTGGAGTTTTGAGGAGAGGGCCTGGATCTATATTCCTTTGAGATGCGGTACTCGCTAGAAACCGATACTTATTATGCATATATCAATGATATTGAGGGTAAGAGTCAATTTCTTATATATCATATTGAGGATGAGGGTATGTCCCTTGCTAGGGTTGGTGAGATTGGTGAGCTGAATAAAAGTAAGTTTTATGACATCGTTTGGAATAGAAAATTTATTTACTCGCCTTCTTTTGAAGGTTACGTTCTGAACCTAGCTGCTTTTTTCTTTGGGTATGTTCATGTTATGGGCCCATCGTGTGTTGTTGGTTCTAGCATTTCCTCTTCGGACGACGCGCAGTTTTAGTTTTTAGTAGTTTAGGCTCTTTATGCCTAGCTCATGTGCCCTTTGGTTTTGGCTATTTGATCTAGTTTAGTTGTTATGTGCATGTGCTAAACACCTGTTTTTTCATTATTTATATAGTGGCACGCTTCACTATAAAGCCGACTAGCTTTGCTAAATAATAATAATAATAATAAATTGAGCAATAAAAATAGGCAGGAGGGAAAATTATACTGATACTCCTTATTTCTAAGAGAATTCAGGTAGACGAAACTCTAGTCAACAGAGCCACTGTTGCTCAAGAAGTAACCCAACCATACCATCATTTATTATCCCAAAGTCACTTGTGTTTAGGCCCTTTAAGGTTGAAGCTTACTACACAATTTATCCTTTGGAGTACCTTCTCTCTTGACGTAGCATTTCTTTCTAATAAAATATTTCTCAAATAAAATATTATTCCTTGCGAATTGTTTTCCTAAAATATTTCCCAAATAATTTTCTCCACAAAATATTTCCTAAATATTTTCTCAATGAAATATCATTTTTAGGGAATATTTTTTAAACTAAATACATTACAACCTAAATATTTTTTCCTAAACACCGAATGATTTTCTTATAAAATATTTTTGGCAAAAAGTTATTCTTAACTTGAAATATTTCTAACCAAAATATTTTTCTTCTAAAATATTTGCTATCAAATAATTTTTCAAACAACATATTTTCAACTAAAATATTTTCAAACAAAAAAATTTCCATTCAAAATGTTTTCCAAATCAAAATATTTTTATTAAATTATTCCTTAAATAAAACATTTTACCTTAATAAAATATTTCATAAATATTTTAATCGATGAAATATTTCTCTAACATGTGTGTTAAAAAAATGTTTCTCTAATATTCTTGCAACAAAATATTTTTGACTTGAGTATTCAATTTATCATAACTATCAGCTAAAACATTGGTCTAACACGGTCGAAAGACTATGTAGAACCAATAATCCTAAATGTAGATTATTTTTGATGAATATATGAAGTTTTTTGTATTTAATTTAAGTGTCTAGATAGTTTAAATGCAGTACTTTAGATCAAATCTACGAAATTGATGACGATATGCAAGATTATGAAGAGAAAATAACAAAAAAGCAAGAACATAATATGTATAGTGGTTTAACTATGTTTACATCTATTTTAAGATGTTTTATTATTGTTTTACACAAGCTTCTGAAATTAAACACAATGATAATCTCAAAATTGAATGCAGGCCGATAACGTTAATACTTTCCCTAAATATAAGGTACCAAATGTAGGATATGCAGATTACAAATCTAAAGGCAGAATTAACACTGAAGAGGGTGAATAGTGTTTAATTAATTTTATGAATCTTTTTGAAATCTTTTCAAATTAAACACAAACAGATGCAATTCACAAACGTAGGGACAATCATAGAGCCAGACATAGATACAAATAGTAAATAAAAGCAGTAAAGGAAAGAACACACTGGAATTTTATACTGGTTCGGAGTTCCCATACATCCACTACCATACGATTTCTTGTGCAGATTTCTTTTCAAGTATAATCTTGATATTACAACCTCAATTTCAAGGCCATGAGATACACCCTCCTATCTCCGACTCTAGGAAACACTCTCTTGATTTAACCAAGCTACAAGATCACCTAATTGATTTACAGGCTACAATCACACCCAATTGATTTATAGGCCGCAATCATGCCGTTTCCAATCACACTTTGATAGAGAGAGACTCGATACACATCGATCTTTTGATCATTGATTACAAGTGATCCTATAACTCTGAATAGCACTGAGATCTTTGAGAGAGAGTGGCGGAGAATCAAACTAGAGACGGTCAAGATTGATTCAACTAAGATTTCGATAGAGTTTTGTTAAGAATTTTTGAAAATTAGAATGGAAGAGAAAGAGAAGATAAAACAAAAAAATCTTAAATGAAAATTCGTTGAAAACTACAGGTATATATAGGCGAATAACGGTCATGTCCTTTCATGAAAGTTTATGACGAATAGACACTTCTTTTGAAAATTCGAATTTTGAAATCTACAGTTACCATGTCGACATGGGGGGTTTACGCATGTCGACATCCCCTAGTACTTTTTGAAAATTAATTTTTGTTTTAAGGGAGATTTTCTTTCTAAAG
Source organism: Allium cepa (assembly GCA_030765085.1). Classification (NCBI taxonomy): domain Eukaryota; kingdom Viridiplantae; phylum Streptophyta; class Magnoliopsida; order Asparagales; family Amaryllidaceae; genus Allium; species Allium cepa. Next base: position 55,949,391 of record CM060928.1, read on the forward strand.
TTTGTCGAAACAATCTTAGAAATTTGTAAACTATTTTGAATATACTTTATGATTATAAAAACCATTATAAAGTGATCTTATGAAATATAAAAGTAATAAAATCTAAATATATAAATATTTTGAGATTAAAGCTAAAACATTAAAACCAGGAGATAGTTTAAAAACAAGAAATGATTTTGAAACTAATATGATTAAAAATAGTTTTTGAATTAAGGCTAAAATATTTAAACCGAGAGAGAGATGTCTTTTTTAAAAAGACAGTTTTGAAAAAAAATCTAACAATCAGTCGTTTTGAAAAATTCATGCGTTCTATTCCACTAGAGAAGGTCGTGCGTTTCATCCTACTAAAAAGGTCGTTGGTTCCACCCATTATTAAAGCGAGGAGGTGGATTCCATTCCACAATTAAAATCCGAATAAAGATTTTAGTGCTAGTATGAAGTTTTAACATAAATCTAGACTCTTTTACTTACCTTGATATCTTGAACTCTTGATAATCTTGATACTCATGAGTCTTCAGTCTTGATTTCTACAATCTTTAATTCATCAGTCTTGAATCTCTATATTTTTCAGTCTTCATTCTCAGTACCTACATATACATATATATCTAGACAACGATATTAATATTTATATTTTATAAAATGCCCTAAGGTTGTTATCATCAAAACCATCATCTTAGGAACCAACACCAAAAGCTTCCAAAATTCAAAAGGTGCCTTTTCAATTGCGTGTGCACAAATAATCATAGCTTTAATAGAACGAAGTTAGGGCTTGGATTTGAGATTCTCCTATACTAACTCCTTCCAAAATATCTTAGATGTACATCCAAACAACTAGGAGGAAGAATCCGATAAACCTGGGTATTTCGATGGATTGGTACTAATTCATCAATGGATCAACATTAATCAATGGACTTACTTATTTTCCTCTACTTCTTTGATAAATCCTTTTCTATTTCATGCATACACCTTCAATCATCCTCCGAAGCCAAACTCCCACGTAGATTCACCGAGAGTTACAAAATTGATGGATTTATACCAATACAACTATGGATCAGTACTGATCGATGTACTTAACCAAAGTTCCTTCTTTGTCATTTGTTGTGTTTCCTACTATATTTTCCTTGTGATTAGTATCCATTCCTTCATCATTTCTACATCCAATATAATCGAATTGTTGCTTGAGAAAAATGATCGATGGCACTTCCCATCTAAAGCACGCTTCTATGAACATACTGTGTTTTGTTCGAAGCCAAGCGAGCAGGTCTTGAATTGAATAAACGTTTCCATTACTTAGGCCATCTTTATTGATAGTCATACCTTTCAAAGTCACTTAGTTTTCACATTCTTTGAGTCAAGTCTCCTTGATATATATAAATTCTGGAGTTTTGTAATCTAGAAAACTTATCATTCCTAGTGAGGATTTTATTAATCTACAGGTAAGTTGATGTCCATAAATCCTTAAATCCATTCTCTCAGATGTATGGTGGTTGGTTGAGATATTATTTCTCTTCCCATTTTCTTTTCATTTTTCTCATTTTTATGGATTAGTACCGATTGATCAATGGATTGGTACTAGTCTGTAACAACCTATACTTTAATGAGCCTAAATTTCGACAAAAATCGAAACCCAAGTCCATCAAAGCATAGATCGTTGGATTTAATACCTGCAAATAATCATTAAATTATCATAGACTAACAAAAATATAAACTCTTGATGAAAACAATAAAAGGATAGGAATACTGATTATGATTACTACCTTGAAATTAATGGTATTCTTTGGATAACATATTGTCACATTAACGTAGAGCATTAGAGTAAAGGGGACTTCTCCACAACTAAACACATCCAACTCCAGTGACCCGTTCCTCTAAATATATTATGTGGTTGTAATGAGGTGAGGGTCAGAATAATATTCTAGTGACTGGAGAATCTATAAACTGTCCATAACATGAATTTGTACCAATTTGTTTCTATTAATTGTTATGTCTATAAAGGATAGAAATTCTAATCTAACCTTGCATTGCGCACACGATTACTAACTTAATTTCCAAGGTACAAAATATTAATGAAGCCTTATCAATCACCCAATTACTTCCATACTCAGTTGCCACTTAATACTTCTAAATATGAAGCAGGCTTCTACTATGACCACGTAATACTTTTAAAAGAGGAATATGCAGAATTTGCTATTTAAGAACTCAATCGAGGTAGGCTCCATCATTTAAGGCCTAATCCCAAGGTGGACTTCTAATGTCATCAATATTGATCTACTGGTCCTAGATACAAAGACCTTTGACAACTATATATGGCCTTTTAATTTATAATAGCTATACTACTAGTGCATCTATCATTATTAAAGTCTTAGCAATGTGGAAGACTATACCCAAGCCACTTATTACCTCAATAACAAGGGCTAGGTAGACCTTTGATCTTTTAACACTTATTTTATAGGTAGGACTTTGCCATTTAGTACCTAATCCTAAGGCGGACTCCTTACTGGTTTTATCTAGCTTACATTGCTTGAAAATCTCATTGGGCCATTTAATACTTCTTTCAGAGGAAAGGGACGGACCTTGCACCTGCTTAATACCTCAAACCTGAAGCGAACCCCTCCCAAGATTTCAAGTATCACTCTTGTAAATATGGAATCCTATTAGAATACATCCTTCGGTAGGGAGGTGGACTCTTAGATTCCACTTAATACCTCAACACCGAAGTAGACCATTTTAAAATATCCTTATTTATTTGGAATCTCACTAGGTTATTGCATATTTTCTACCGAGATATCCCTCACCGCGCCTAATTCCAAATTTGGACCATTTAATACTTTTCAATTAAGAAAGCAAGTCCAATCTCTCATGTCGTCATGGGTCCTAGGATTAGTGATATCTCACATCGATAATAAGTGCACCTGACTACAAGCAGCCTCAAAGTGAAAGGCACTCGTCCATCGAGTGACTCTACTAACCTCGCATCACTAATCTACTAAGTCCAGTTAACTAACCTAAGTCTTTACTTATATTATCTTAGATAGACATTGAACTTAGCCTACTAACTCCCTTTTTATTTAAGGCAATAAGATTTACCTTAAATACTTATCTACCTATAAATCGCTTTTTAACGCTCATAAATGTGAATTTGTCCATAAAATCCTAACGGACATTTCCTAATACATTCATGTATCTTTATTAACATCAAATTATTAACTTTTTTATATCTAATCCATTTTTATCAGACCCATTAATCCATTTGTGTCTATTAGTTGTAACCCTTAATTTAATGTGATCTATTATTTTGCATTAATTGCCTTTTAATTTAGGTTACAATCTTTCATTTTCTATTAATTAATTAATAGAAATTCTTAATTTATTTTCCATTTATATGAATTACCAACTTTTCTAATTCTAACTCTTCACTTCCCTAAATATAATAATAACTAATGAACATTAGCATGAATAATGCATGAATAAACGCTATTCTTCTTTATTAACGCAATAAATACGTATAAACTATCTAATAAAAATACGTATTCGTAACTTAATATATTTTAGTCATATTATGTAGCTAAAATATACTTTTCATATTTTGTTTACTGGAATTAAATTCCTTAGGAAGATTTTTGGCTATGATTACCATAAATTGGTTTAACAAAAAAAAAGAGGAAAGATTGACTTTATTTGAAATTACAAGGAATAGATTTTGTAACGCCCCGAAAATTTTCGACTTTTGAAAATTCAACATCGACACTCACTTTATCGACTGCCGAGAAATCGAAGGTCAAAAACCGGAATGTTATGGGGTTTAAAAAGAATTTAAGAAAAGAAAAAGAAAGAAGAGAGAAGAGATAGGAAATAGAGAGAAAAGAAGATAGATAATTTTTAGAAAACAGAGAATTTTAAAAATAGAAGATAGAAGAATTTTAAAATAGAACGGACAAAAGAAAACAACAGAACAACAACAGAATCTCACAATTCGCAGCGGAACAACATATAATAATAAATGAATAATCTTTAAACAAAGAACCATATCAGTTATTACATTACATTTCATTACATCACATCATATCAGAGTGTACAACATCATACAACAACAAACAGTGCAGCGGAAAAGAAATACTATATAAACTAGTAATACGCCATGCCATCCAGCTTGCCTCCAGCAACTTCAGAATATCCTGATAAACCTAACTCTTAACTGCCCGTGTGGAAATTGGTGGGCACCCAGAGTTTAGGAAGGAAAACAATAAACTCCGAGTCAGTCATGAGACTGGTGTGAGAACTCAAACAGTTTATTTATCTTAAAATCAAAATAGAGGAATATTTTTTTTATCAATTCGCAATGCTTTTAAAAATGAGACTACCATAAGGCCTCCCGCACACACACACATGCAAACGCAGAATCGGAGGAGATTTCTCCTTATGATAGTCAAAGATGCTTGATACGCATTTAAAATAACATTTGATATTATTACTAGTGCATAGTGTAGAAAAAATTCATGTCGAAAGTAGAATATAAATCTTAGCCAACATACGACCATTATCGTATGCCTACTATAGCTAACTATGTTCAATAGCAGGTTACCGCCACATTCCATAGCAGGTTCTACAACTAAAACCGTACAAGTCTCGTATTGTTTCTTTGGATTTCCAACGAATGGTCAGGCCAAGGAACTTCCCATTGCCACATGAGAATGCCTCTGGATGGACATCCCCGAGAACCAAACCGGATCTCTACCAACACAAGGCCGGGTTACTCCTAACTGAGTAACAACTGACCGAATATGCCATCCCCCGGTCCTTTGGGACCTTTATCCGAGAGCTCTCTAATCAATTCACACAATCATAAAAACAAAGTGTTTCAACATGAGTAAGTATCTGGGCTCCATACCATGATACCACCCTTTTCCAGAAGGAAATGGACATATCCTAAAGGGTGCTACCCCTCATAACCTTGCTGCTTCTTTCCTGTTTTGACCATTCACGGTGTGTGAGGCTCGACGAATTCACGTCCACAAAAACATACTTTATACAAAAGCTATGCTTTGGGTCAACAAATGATCAACACAATGATCACAAGGATAGACGATCAAATAAACGATCCTATCACAAATAATCAACACAATGATCATTTCAGCAACACTCAGCATGTCACATTACCAAATTGGGAATATATCGCTGATAACTTCAACTATATAACCTTTGAGCTCGTACGTCTCAAAGAAGGGTGTTAAGCAAAGAATAAATTCTCCGCCACCAACAGAAATATATTTGAAAGAAATCGGCTTTATATCTCAACTTGTAATGTCAGACATACAATCCATACAAGTCTGTTCCGGGCTCGAACAGAACCGAAGGCACTTACAAAGAAGTCCTTGCAATCCGGATATTCACAATCCTGATCGGATTCACCATCACATATGGAGAACTCAATACCGGAGCAACTCGGTGCAGAGTCAATCGATAGTTCATCCTATCACTCTCGCAAATACCGGTCTTCAACACCGATCTTCAAATGCGATTCACAACGACGTATCACATATTCGGAGTGGGTTATACGACCCCATGGTCCTTTCCCGGTTAACCCGAATAGTGAGCGCTTATTCAAAAATAAGTGTGCATTCAAATTCAATCAATTCACATCAAATACCCATTCAAAGGGGAATATTGATAGTCGGTTATTGAACTATCACTAGATATGCACACATCACCAGATTCCAAATAATTTTCCAAATTATTTATTTTCCAAAATATCTTTACAAGATATATATAATTTCAACACTTCAAAAATAAATCAATATTTATTTTTAACAAGTTCCACTTTCACATATAAATTCCATAATGAATTTATATTTCAAAATATCCATGCATATTCGATTTCAATAATTCATTTCAATTTATCTTCAAAAGATAAATTCTAATTATTCACTTCATATTGGAAAACGTTTCCCTACTTATTTATTCATAAGTAATTCACAAATCTCTTTTATTTTCAACACTTAGAAAATATTCAATATACTTAAATCAAATTAAGTATATCTTTCATTCTTTTAAGGAAATCATTCACTTAACATATTTATTTGGGCCAAAACGAATGTTGCGTAAAACATCGTTACAACAACCCAAAATCACTAGTATAGGGATTCGAAATTAAAATAGATATATAAATCCCAATACTATTCAAAACATTTTCTTTCGGAAATCATTTACTATAACAACAGTGTTATAGTCCACTATTTCCTTTTATTTCTCGAAAACGTCTATTTCAACAATAAATGTTGAAATCTATGGTTTCGAATCACAACACCTTTTAAAACATCGTTAGATCGTTTTAATTCTATTTAAAACATTCACATTCTAAACAATTTCTTTAACGTGTTATTCACTGTTCAAAAACGTGAATAAACTACGTTAACAAACTTCATCATTTCTATTCACTTTAACTTAAAGGATTATTCACTGTCTAAAACGTGAATATAACTCTATCTCTAAGTTATAACAATTAACTTATCAAAATAAGTCATTTGCGGATTTATGAAACAACGTTTATAAATTCCGTTTCTATTTATTTATAAAAACTTCCTTTTTATAAATTCCTTTATTTACCTATTCCAGTTTATAACTCAATTATAAACTAAATGTTTATATTATAATTAAATACTTATAAAACGATTATTTTACAAAATCGTTCTTTTTAAAGACTTTTCAATTTATAAACCTTATAACTTATAAGATTTATTTATTTAATCAATCTATTCTTCAAATAATTTCACCAAATTTATAAATCTTACTATTTATAAATTTCATTTGTAACTTCACAGTTTATAATTCTATAAATTTCATTCTATAATGAAATTCATTTTCACTTAATTCAAACACTTATAAAAACTCATTTTATAAGTCAATATTTCAATTTATAAATATCCATTTATAAATCTCTTAATATAAATCAGTTTATATTATTATTCTAAAACGTCTTTAAATTCCTTTATAATTTCATCATTTCGATTTATAAAATAATCAAATTTTATAAATCCTATATTTAAACTTTTATCATATATTCAAAAATCCAATCTAAATTATTTTATAAAGTCATTAGTTCGTATTTCTCAAAAACCAGCTTTTAACTATATTTCACAAAACCCATAATTTTATAACTTTAAAAATTATAACGTTTATTTATTTAAAATGGATCAATTCCAAAAATATAGTATATTTTCAAAAATCACTTTAAAACCATTTTAAAATCCCAAAATCTGGGTCCAATGATGCTACACCAAATAGTCAATCACGACTAACAACGATATCATATATCGATATGATAATCCATCTAATATCAAAATATCTGAAATAAAATAAATACTGTTGAGGAATCCAGTTGGATCCCTCCAACCTGTTTCCTGCATCCAAAAACATTAGCACAATACCAATTTCGCTCCAGTACGAAATTATCGCGGTACATATTCTTATTAAATATTATCCGCTTAATAACGGCGTAATAGGGTCTCATCCGCTAAACAAAAAATGCGGGAAATCAACAACTGCAATATATACATATGCCAATATATATATATTGATATTATATATAATACCAATTTCACTGTTTATGAAATATTCGCGGTATATGTTTTTAATAAATAACATCCGCTTACTAACGGCGCATAATGTCTATTTTAACAATCAATAATTTACAGTCATCATTCAAACATGCATTCAAATATTTTAAATCTAACTATTTAAAATAAAATCGAAATCTATTCGATTGAGTGAGAAGTTCTCACCTTGGTTTTAATTTCCGTTTCAGCTTTTATTTCGAATAAAATTAAACGCGCGTTTAATTTTACCCGAAATTTTCACTAACTCCAAACGACTCCAAACCAACTCCATCGCGTAGTGCTCGTCCATACGATTCCAACGCAACTGAGTTTGCATTTTTTCGACCTCGTATGAAAAAGTTATGATTTTTACAAGTTTGCACACAATTTTATAACTAAATTTACAATATAACTTTCATATTTAAACCCTCAACTCATATGGACCCTTAGATCTTGCACTGCATCATCAAGGCCGTTCCCATCATCTTCTTTCCCACACGAAATGTTCCAGGTCGTGGCCGCACATGTTGAAACCCATAAACATGAATTAGGGTTGAATTATTCTCCCTTTGCACTCAATGATAACCCGATCCAGTAGCTCCATGTCGTAGCCCTTCCCATCACCCACCTGCGGCTACAAGGAGGAGGAGCTCGGCTGTACAAAACGCCTAGAAAGGCGTGCGAAAACTGATGGTAACGGCCCATCCTTGCTCCCTCTACACAACTCCAAACGCGATCATATCCGTATGGATTTCAAGCTCTCTTCATGCTCTACCTTTTTCGTGTTGAACACTTCTTCTAATTCCTTGTAGATTGGGAGAGATTGAGAGATGAAGGAGATGGATTTCTGGCCATTGAATATTAGGGCCGGCTAGGGTTTTGAGTTGTTATTTATTTTTATTTTTTTTTTAATTGAGAGGGGTGGTCTATTTATAAGAAACAGCTAGCGTAAACACTATTCATCCCGGGAATTCCGAACTCCGATTTAGACGCCGTAACCAGCGTACCTAGGGTTTATCCCGCGTTCCGGACACAATGGAACAGGTTTCGGAAGCTAATTCGGAAGTATGTGCGAGTTATGGCTGAAAACGCTCAATTTGAATTAAACCGATTTAAACCGATTTCTAGGCGTTTTAATTTGTACCGGACAAACGGTAAATCCAAACGACTTGAAATTTGAAACCTTACAATAATATCACATTACGGATCCGATGAAACTGGTTTCGTCGAAATCCGAGACTTTTTGAAAAATGGCTATTTTGACTCGCCAAATTTAAATTAAAAACGATTCGATGCGTTTTGAGCTGCCACGATCAAACGATAGCTCCGATTGACACGAAATTTGAAATCCGATAATAACTAACTATTACGGATCCAATGGAACTGGTTTCGTTCAATTCTGAGACTGTTCAAAAATTGGCTATTTTACAGTCGATTACTAAATATTAAAATATTCAATTTTCACAAATTAACTTTTAATTCGATTTTAAAAGTTCTAAAATATTCCTATAACTCCAGTATGATTAAATAAAATTTTTCAAATTATTTTCTATCATATTTAACTCAATTTTCAATTATTTCCATAATTTAACATATTAAATTATCGATTTAATTATTCAATTAAATCCAAAAATTCAAATAAAAATTTATTTGACTTATAAATTCACTTATTAATATTTAAAATTAATTAAATATTCAATTTTTTTATTATTAGAAATTCTGGGTCGTTACAATCTTTCCCCCTTAAAAGAATTTCGTCCTCGAAATTACAAGTGAGAAAAGTTACAGAATTTATTAATTTTCCAAAAATTCATTGTTAACTTCTTACAAATCTTTACTAAGTTTTCAAATCATACTTAGTTATCTTTTCAAAAACAATTTCTATTGTTTAACTTTCAACTTCAAAACAAAGTTTAAAGTTTTCAAAAAATTTCCCAATTTTCTCAAAATTTTTCTAACGCCTTAAATTTTCGAAAAAATTCGCCATGTCTCCTTTGCGCGGCTCGATCCAAAAAAAAAATGACAGTATATATATCACAAATATACATCTCATCAAGTAATGAGGCATCCCGAAGGGAAAAAAGTGTAAAAGTACGATATTTAATCCGAGATATGTACCTTATATTTTATTAGCAAGCATATACGGCTAATATAGCGCTAAAGCGACTCCCAATGCGAAGCAAACGCGATCCGCACCTACTAAACACTTAACAAACAACATGAGAACATGCACATATGCAAATAATTTCAATATACAACATATAGCAACATAATAACTATATATATGTCACATAGAAATGCAACAAAACAACAAATGCAAACATATTCAACCATCAACCAACTATAATCCATAACCAATAATATTCATTCATATTCTCATTAATATACAATGAAATGGTTTTCAATTTCAAATCACATTTGATTTATTTACATTGGATTTACTAACATTCATTCTCAATTCAATTAGTTTACATTTACTAATTAAATCCAATTCACATTCAATTCTATTCAAATTTATTTACTTCTAATTTGAATTCAATTTCATAGCTTTCAATTTCATTAACACTTAATGAATTACATACAATCAATCAACAATCAAATAACAACCAATGTATATTAATTTCAACCAAATTATCTCACTTTACATTCATTTTGGTTTAACATTAAATTGACTTCTATTCCAATTTATTCAACTAGCCCTTTTAATGAATTAATACTTCATTCATTTTTTCCATATCAATTAAATTTACATTTAATCGATTAACATTCAATCCATTAATTCAATTCAATTACTAAAGTTGAATTTCATTCACATAACTTAAGTTTATATTCTTTCAATCTACTTGATTATTTACAACTCATATCCATATAATTTCACTTCTTACATATATATGTTTATTTGTAATGGTAAATCACTTTAATTATAATTCAATTCTTATAATTCTTTTACTTATACACTTATTCTTTTATTTAGATTATTCAAACAACCTAACAATCAACTTATATACACTTTAATAATTTTGAAAAATTATTTCTTTATATATAAAATATAATCAAGGTAAAATTATTGCATTTACCCAATTTTAAAATCAATATTGTACCGAATTGTTCTATTCAAGTGTTTATAGATCCCTATCAACAACGTTAATTACTCGTATTAACCAGAATCTATATACCACTCTACAAACCAATCATCACAATATAAAACAATTTTATATTCACTAACAAATACGCTCTCATAGCTATTATTACACTCAAACTCATTCTAGAGTACTGCTGACTCTATCTCTAACGAGTAATACCCATCAGAACCATGGTTCTCGCTTAACCATCAGCTCTGATACCAAATGTAACGCCCCGAAAATTTTCGACTTTTGAAAATTCAACATCGACACTCACTTTATCGACTGCCGAGAAATCGAAGGTCAAAAACCGGAATGTTATGGGGTTTAAAAAGAATTTAAGAAAAGAAAAAGAAAGAAGAGAGAAGAGATAGGAAATAGAGAGAAAAGAAGATAGATAATTTTTAGAAAACAGAGAATTTTAAAAATAGAAGATAGAAGAATTTTAAAATAGAACGGACAAAAGAAAACAACAGAACAACAACAGAATCTCACAATTCGCAGCGGAACAACATATAATAATAAATGAATAATCTTTAAACAAAGAACCATATCAGTTATTACATTACATTTCATTACATCACATCATATCAGAGTGTACAACATCATACAACAACAAACAGTGCAGCGGAAAAGAAATACTATATAAACTAGTAATACGCCATGCCATCCAGCTTGCCTCCAGCAACTTCAGAATATCCTGATAAACCTAACTCTTAACTGCCCGTGTGGAAATTGGTGGGCACCCAGAGTTTAGGAAGGAAAACAATAAACTCCGAGTCAGTCATGAGACTGGTGTGAGAACTCAAACAGTTTATTTATCTTAAAATCAAAATAGAGGAATATTTTTTTTATCAATTCGCAATGCTTTTAAAAATGAGACTACCATAAGGCCTCCCGCACACACACACATGCAAACGCAGAATCGGAGGAGATTTCTCCTTATGATAGTCAAAGATGCTTGATACGCATTTAAAATAACATTTGATATTATTACTAGTGCATAGTGTAGAAAAAATTCATGTCGAAAGTAGAATATAAATCTTAGCCAACATACGACCATTATCGTATGCCTACTATAGCTAACTATGTTCAATAGCAGGTTACCGCCACATTCCATAGCAGGTTCTACAACTAAAACCGTACAAGTCTCGTATTGTTTCTTTGGATTTCCAACGAATGGTCAGGCCAAGGAACTTCCCATTGCCACATGAGAATGCCTCTGGATGGACATCCCCGAGAACCAAACCGGATCTCTACCAACACAAGGCCGGGTTACTCCTAACTGAGTAACAACTGACCGAATATGCCATCCCCCGGTCCTTTGGGACCTTTATCCGAGAGCTCTCTAATCAATTCACACAATCATAAAAACAAAGTGTTTCAACATGAGTAAGTATCTGGGCTCCATACCATGATACCACCCTTTTCCAGAAGGAAATGGACATATCCTAAAGGGTGCTACCCCTCATAACCTTGCTGCTTCTTTCCTGTTTTGACCATTCACGGTGTGTGAGGCTCGACGAATTCACGTCCACAAAAACATACTTTATACAAAAGCTATGCTTTGGGTCAACAAATGATCAACACAATGATCACAAGGATAGACGATCAAATAAACGATCCTATCACAAATAATCAACACAATGATCATTTCAGCAACACTCAGCATGTCACATTACCAAATTGGGAATATATCGCTGATAACTTCAACTATATAACCTTTGAGCTCGTACGTCTCAAAGAAGGGTGTTAAGCAAAGAATAAATTCTCCGCCACCAACAGAAATATATTTGAAAGAAATCGGCTTTATATCTCAACTTGTAATGTCAGACATACAATCCATACAAGTCTGTTCCGGGCTCGAACAGAACCGAAGGCACTTACAAAGAAGTCCTTGCAATCCGGATATTCACAATCCTGATCGGATTCACCATCACATATGGAGAACTCAATACCGGAGCAACTCGGTGCAGAGTCAATCGATAGTTCATCCTATCACTCTCGCAAATACCGGTCTTCAACACCGATCTTCAAATGCGATTCACAACGACGTATCACATATTCGGAGTGGGTTATACGACCCCATGGTCCTTTCCCGGTTAACCCGAATAGTGAGCGCTTATTCAAAAATAAGTGTGCATTCAAATTCAATCAATTCACATCAAATACCCATTCAAAGGGGAATATTGATAGTCGGTTATTGAACTATCACTGGATATGCACACATCACCAGATTCCAAATAATTTTCCAAATTATTTATTTTCCAAAATATCTTTACAAGATATATATAATTTCAACACTTCAAAAATAAATCAATATTTATTTTTAACAAGTTCCACTTTCACATATAAATTCCATAATGAATTTATATTTCAAAATATCCATGCATATTCGATTTCAATAATTCATTTCAATTTATCTTCAAAAGATAAATTCTAATTATTCACTTCATATTGGAAAACGTTTCCCTACTTATTTATTCATAAGTAATTCACAAATCTCTTTTATTTTCAACACTTAGAAAATATTCAATATACTTAAATCAAATTAAGTATATCTTTCATTCTTTTAAGGAAATCATTCACTTAACATATTTATTTGGGCCAAAACGAATGTTGCGTAAAACATCGTTACAACAACCCAAAATCACTAGTATAGGGATTCGAAATTAAAATAGATATATAAATCCCAATACTATTCAAAACATTTCCTTTCGGAAATCATTTACTATAACAACAGTGTTATAGTCCACTATTTCCTTTTATTTCTCGAAAACGTCTATTTCAACAATAAATGTTGAAATCTATGGTTTCGAATCACAACACCTTTTAAAACATCGTTAGATCGTTTTAATTCTATTTAAAACATTCACATTCTAAACAATTTCTTTAACGTGTTATTCACTGTTCAAAAACGTGAATAAACTACGTTAACAAACTTCATCATTTCTATTCACTTTAACTTAAAGGATTATTCACTGTCTAAAACGTGAATATAACTCTATCTCTAAGTTATAACAATTAACTTATCAAAATAAGTCATTTGCGGATTTATGAAACAACGTTTATAAATTCCGTTTCTATTTATTTATAAAAACTTCCTTTTTATAAATTCCTTTATTTACCTATTCCAGTTTATAACTCAATTATAAACTAAATGTTTATATTATAATTAAATACTTATAAAACGATTATTTTACAAAATCGTTCTTTTTAAAGACTTTTCAATTTATAAACCTTATAACTTATAAGATTTATTTATTTAATCAATCTATTCTTCAAATAATTTCACCAAATTTATAAATCTTACTATTTATAAATTTCATTTGTAACTTCACAGTTTATAATTCTATAAATTTCATTCTATAATGAAATTCATTTTCACTTAATTCAAACACTTATAAAAACTCATTTTATAAGTCAATATTTCAATTTATAAATATCCATTTATAAATCTCTTAATATAAATCAGTTTATATTATTATTCTAAAACGTCTTTAAATTCCTTTATAATTTCATCATTTCGATTTATAAAATAATCAAATTTTATAAATCCTATATTTAAACTTTTATCATATATTCAAAAATCCAATCTAAATTATTTTATAAAGTCATTAGTTCGTATTTCTCAAAAACCAGCTTTTAACTATATTTCACAAAACCCATAATTTTATAACTTTAAAAATTATAACGTTTATTTATTTAAAATGGATCAATTCCAAAAATATAGTATATTTTCAAAAATCACTTTAAAACCATTTTAAAATCCCAAAATCTGGGTCCAATGATGCTACACCAAATAGTCAATCACGACTAACAACGATATCATATATCGATATGATAATCCATCTAATATCAAAATATCTGAAATAAAATAAATACTGTTGAGGAATCCAGTTGGATCCCTCCAACCTGTTTCCTGCATCCAAAAACATTAGCACAATACCAATTTCGCTCCAGTACGAAATTATCGCGGTACATGTTCTTATTAAATATTATCCGCTTAATAACGGCGTAATAGGGTCTCATCCGCTAAACAAAAAATGCGGGAAATCAACAACTGCAATATATACATATGCCAATATATATATATTGATATTATATATAATACCAATTTCACTGTTTATGAAATATTCGCGGTATATGTTTTTAATAAATAACATCCGCTTACTAACGGCGCATAATGTCTATTTTAACAATCAATAATTTACAGTCATCATTCAAACATGCATTCAAATATTTTAAATCTAACTATTTAAAATAAAATCGAAATCTATTCGATTGAGTGAGAAGTTCTCACCTTGGTTTTAATTTCCGTTTCAGCTTTTATTTCGAATAAAATTAAACGCGCGTTTAATTTTACCCGAAATTTTCACTAACTCCAAACGACTCCAAACCAACTCCATCGCGTAGTGCTCGTCCATACGATTCCAACGCAACTGAGTTTGCATTTTTTCGACCTCGTATGAAAAAGTTATGATTTTTACAAGTTTGCACACAATTTTATAACTAAATTTACAATATAACTTTCATATTTAAACCCTCAACTCATATGGACCCTTAGATCTTGCACTGCATCATCAAGGCCGTTCCCATCATCTTCTTTCCCACACGAAATGTTCCAGGTCGTGGCCGCACATGTTGAAACCCATAAACATGAATTAGGGTTGAATTATTCTCCCTTTGCACTCAATGATAACCCGATCCAGTAGCTCCATGTCGTAGCCCTTCCCATCACCCACCTGCGGCTACAAGGAGGAGGAGCTCGGCTGTACAAAACGCCTAGAAAGGCGTGCGAAAACTGATGGGAACGGCCCATCCTTGCTCCCTCTACACAACTCCAAACGCGATCATATCCGTATGGATTTCAAGCTCTCTTCATGCTCTACCTTTTTCGTGTTGAACACTTCTTCTAATTCCTTGTAGATTGGGAGAGATTGAGAGATGAAGAAGATGGATTTCTGGCCATTGAATATTAGGGCCGGCTAGGGTTTTGAGTTGTTATTTATTTTTATTTTTTTTTTAATTGAGAGGGGTGGTCTATTTATAAGAAACAGCTAGCGTAAACACTATTCATCCCGGGAATTCCGAACTCCGATTTAGACGCCGTAACCAGCGTACCTATGGTTTATCCCGCGTTCCGGACACAATGGAACAGGTTTCGGAAGCTAATTCGGAAGTATGTGCGAGTTATGGCTGAAAACGCTCAATTTGAATTAAACCGATTTAAACCGATTTCTAGGCGTTTTAATTTGTACCGGACAAACGGTAAATCCAAACGACTTGAAATTTGAAACCTTACAATAATATCACATTACGGATCCGATGAAACTGGTTTCGTCGAAATCCGAGACTTTTTGAAAAATGGCTATTTTGACTCGCCAAATTTAAATTAAAAACGATTCGATGCGTTTTGAGCTGCCACGATCAAACGATAGCTCCGATTGACACGAAATTTGAAATCCGGTAATAACTAACTATTACGGATCCAATGGAACTGGTTTCGTTCAATTCTGAGACTGTTCAAAAATTGGCTATTTTACAGTCGATTACTAAATATTAAAATATTCAATTTTCACAAATTAACTTTTAATTCGATTTTAAAAGTTCTAAAATATTCCTATAACTCCAGTATGATTAAATAAAAATTTTCAAATTATTTTCTATCATATTTAACTCAATTTTCAATTATTTCCATAATTTAACATATTAAATTATCGATTTAATTATTCAATTAAATCCAAAAATTCAAATAAAAATTTATTTGACTTATAAATTCACTTATTAATATTTAAAATTAATTAAATATTCAATTTTTTTATTATTAGAAATTCTGGGTCGTTACAGATTTCTTTTTATTGGAATAGGCAATGTAAATTATGGAGAATCTATACTTTGCACATCTTTCTCCTTTTTAATCAAAAGTTGCCCTTTTGGATGAAAAGTGGAAAAGGTAAACAAATTTATAAAAATCAAAAGGATATTCTTCCTATAAATTAAACTATGAAAAATTTAAAACATAGCATAAATTGGGTAATAATCCAAAAATCCTATTTTACACTCAAGTATAGATCTGGAATAAAAATATACAATATTCAAATTCTAAAATCTTTAGGACTGATTTCCATATCTAATTCTAAACATATTTCAAATTTGATTTGAAACAAGAATACGTAGGCAATAGTTTTCTACACTAATTTAAGCCAACAATTCACAAATAAAATTGATTTAAAATTAAATACAATACATAAAATTTCCCATTTACCTTCTAAAAATGATCCAAATCTCCATACGTGAAGAAGAACCTTAAATTCATTTTCAAATCATTTTTAAGCCAAGAAAAATGTATAAAAAGTTATATACACACATTTGAATTACAGATCGAAAAAGAGTTTTGGGCTTAAAGAGAAATATACTGATGCAGCGCAACGCAAGAATCGCTTTGAATTGCGACTTAACTCAAGCGAGTTAGTGCACCAGGAAGTCCGACCAAACAAAGTAGCGCTCCAGGAGTCAAGACCTAGAACCAACGAGTTACGGCCTAGTAGTGAGTCGCGACCTAACATGCAACGCATCGTAGTAACAGTTGATACCTTAAGTCGCTCATGACATATTAGCGAGTTATGACCTAACTCTACCGTGCTACGACCTAGGCGAGATATGCCGCATTCTCACATGCCACTTTCTTTAGGACGCGAGAAGTTAAGTCGTAAAGCCTAAGTCGCTCCAGAATGCCATTCCAGCAGGTCGTTGCTGTGCTTTCTTATGTCGTCGAAGGTAGGTCGCTCACCTTATGCTATCTCTTAGGTCGCTCCAGAGTTAAGTCGCTCAAGATTCTTGAAGCTGTGTATGTTGTTAAGTCGCTCAAGTGTTAAGTCGCGTGAGACTGTAACATGTTAAGTCGTAGGTCGTGTTTGTTGTCACGTATATGTTGTAATTTGTTGGATTGCATGTATGTTGTATATATTGTTATGTCGTGTGTTGTAACTCGGGTCCCTTAACTCGTTTGTTTTTAGGTCGTTATGTCGTTATGTTGATAGGTCATTGTAACCTGTATTTGTTCTTAGGTCGTAAGCCATGAGTCACTTGTGTAGTTGGGTCGTTTGTGTATGTTGTAAACTCCTATAAATAGGGGTATGATGTCACTTGTAAAAGAGGTTGATTTTGAATAAACTTTTTTTGATTGCTTTGTGCCTCTTTAAAATTGGAAGTTGAGTGTTATCTCCTTTCTCCATCTTCGGTTATTCGAGTGCGCTCGAATCAACGATTTGAAGCCGGTTCACAGAATCTCGTGCGCGAGATCAACGTCGAAGAATCGTAGATCTTCTAACACGGTTTCGTGCGCGATCAACGTGTTAAAGATAGCTAGAATCCGGTATCTCATGAGATCAACGGATTTGGGCATTTATCTTGGGTATTATGAATCCATCGATTCATCTTTGTATCGTTCCATCGTCGTTTGTTCGTTGTGCATCATTTGGTGACAACTTGTTGTTAATCCGCTGCGCCAAGTTCCCTCCCCCGGTTGAAAGGAACTCGACCCCGAATTCACACTTTCCTCTTCTACAACACGCTTATCCCCTTGATATGGAATCAATTGTTTGACGTTAAAAACATCGACCGTATGGACATGATCCGGCAACCTTAACCGATAAGCATTATCATTGATCTTCTTTAAGATTTCTACTGGACCAATCTTTCGCGCTTTCAATTTGTTGTAAGTTCCAACTGGAAAACGATCTTTCATCAATACTGCGTAAACAAAATAACCCTCTTTGAAGTCCACACTCCTTCGCTTCTTATCTGCCAGTTGCTTATACTTCTCATTTGACTTAAGCAATCGTTCATGAATAATTCTGTGACACTCCTGCAACTCATTCATGAAATCACAAGCTCGTTTAACAACCCCTTTCTGACGTGGAACTATCGACAAATCCAACGGTCCTTTCGGAATTGCTGAATATACTACTTGAAATGGACTGAATCCAGTACTTAGATTAACAACATGATTATGTGCGAATTCTGCCTGACAAAACTTCACATCCCAGCTCTTTAAATTATCCTTCACAAGACATCTCAACAAGTTTCCCAAAGATTTTTTCACCACTTCCGTTTGCCCATCCGTTTATGGATGATAGGCGCTACTAAAATTTAGCTTAGTCCCAACCATCTTCCACGGACTCAACCAAAAATGACTTAGAAATCGAGTATCCCGGTCAGAAACAATGGTCTTAGGTAGCCCATGTAGTCGATAAACCTCTTTAAAGAACAATTGAGCAACACGGACTGCATCGGCGGTCATTTTACAAGCTATGAAATGTGCCATCTTCGAAAATCTATCCACCACAACATATATAGAATCGTTCCCTCGTTGAGTTCTTGGCAAACCCAAAACAAAATCCATGCTAACATCAACCCATGGTCTAGTAGGCACGGGCACTGGAATATACAATCCTGCATTTGTAGCTGTCCCTTTGGAAACTTGACATATGTGACATCTCTGCACAAATCTTTCAACTTCTTTCCTCATGGAAGGCCAAAAATTTGATTGAGAAATCAACTACAAGGTACGATCTCTTCCCACATGACCTTCTTCATGCAATTCCTTCACAATCTGCAATCGCAAACTGCACTCTGGTATACACAACCGATTTCCTTTGAATAGAAAACCATCTACCAACATATACTCATCCGTCTTCCCTTTCTCGACTTCATCTACCATCTTAGCAAAGTAAGGATCCTTAACAAACAATTCTGGAAATACATCAAACTCCGTCACTTCAACTCTCATAGTAGTCAACAAATGATTTTTTCTACTCAATGCATCTACCACCCGATTTGTCACTCCCGACTTATGCTTTACAACAAATGTAAACTGTTGCAAGTATGCGATCCATGAAGCATGCCTGAATGCAATCTTATCTTGTCCCTGCAAATGTTTTAATGCTTCATGATCAGTATACGACACAAACTCCTTATATAACAAGTAGTGTCTCCAGTGCTTTATGGCTTGGACAATAGCATAGAACTCCAAGTCATAGGTACTGTATCTTGTCTTGGCTCCAGAAAGTTTCTCGCTAAAATAAGAAATTGGACGTCCCCTTTGGCTTAACACTCCTCCAATTCCAACTTTAGATGCATCAGTATCCAACTCAAAGAGTAACTGAAAGTCCGGATATCTAAGAATCGGTGTTGTAGTCAAGAGTGTCTTGATCTGTTGGAAAGCAGAATCAGCCTCTTCAGTCCACACAAATTGCTTTCCTTTCATATAATCTGTCACTAGTGCCATTACACTACTGAAATGTGGAATAAACCTTCGGTAGAATGATGCTAACCCATGGAAACTTCTCACTTCAGTTATAGTCCTGGGTTGTGGCCAATCCTTGATTGCTTCAACTTTACCTTGATCCACATGGATACCTTCCTTGGACAACACATGCCCCAAAAACAAAACACTGTGTGTCATGAACATGCACTTCTTTGTTGCCGCGTAAAATTGCTCCTGACGAAGTATCATCAACACTTCTCGCAAGTGTTGTAGATGTTCTTTTTGTGCTTCCACTGTATATCAATATATCATCAAAGTATACCACTACGAACTTTCCAATAAACGGTCGAAAGATCTATTCATCACTCGCATAAAAGTACTAGGTGCATTCGAAAGACCAAACGGCATGACCAGCCACTCATACAACCCTTCCCGTGTCTTGAATGCGGTCTTCCATTCATCCCCTGGTCGAATTCGAATCTGATGATACCCACTCTTCAGATCAATCTTTGAAAAGATAGCGGCTCCACTCAGCTGATCTAACAAGTCATCCAATCTTGCCATCGGAAATCTGTACCTCACTGTAATCTTGTTTAGTGCTCGACTATCTGTACACATTCTCCAAGTTCCATCCTTCTTTGGCACTAACAAAGCTGGTACTGCACAAGGACTTAAACTTTCTTGTACGCTCCCTAGTTCAAGTAACTCCTCCACTTGCCTTCTCAACTCTTCGTGCTCCTTTGGACTCATTCTATAATGTGGTTTATGTGGTAACACAGCTCCCGAAACAAGATCAATCTGATGTTGTATGTCTCTTAACGGTGGTAACTCTTTCAGTAATTCTTCAGGAAATACATCTTCAAATTCCTTCAACACTGGCTTAACCTCCTCAGGAACCTCAACCGTTTCACTACTTTCACGTCCAATCAACAGAAATACTTCAGGTCCATCCTCTACTTCGTTGACAAACTCCTTCAAAGATAACAAAGTCTTTAGTTCTTCGATTTCCTCCAATTTGCTTTCATTTTGTTGTTTCTTTTTAGGAGCTAAAGTGATTCTAGTGCCCTCGAACATGAAACTATAGCAGTTGGTCCTTCCATCGTGTTGCACAGCTCTATCGAATTTCCACGGTCTCCCCAACAACAAATGACATACGTCCATATCTACCACGTCACACCAAATTTCATCCTTATACTTCTTTCCAATGGAAAAAGTTACACAAGCTCTTTGACTAACCTTCACTTCCCCACCTTTCCTCAACCAAGCTAATTTGTAGGGTTTGGGATGTTTCTCCGTCTTTAACGCTGACTTCTTTACAGCTTCTATAGAGATGATGTTATCACAACTTCCTGCATCGATAACGAACTTACAAACCCTTCCCAAAATAGTGCACGTCCACTGAAAAATATTACTCCTCAACCAACTAGTCTCCTCTTCCTGTTTTGACGTCAAGCAAGATCTCCTCATCATTAAAGAATATCCCTCGTCCCCCGCCAATAATTCTTCTTCCTCCTCAACTTGTGGTGAATTAGAACATTTTATTTCTGCATCCTCATCCTCAACCTCAGCAACCATCACTCGCTTCTTAGGCCTCGGACTTTCATTTCTCTTATGACCAAACTCCTGACAGTTATAACACTTGAAATTGCTGTTGACCTTGGTCTTAGCAACTTCATTGACAACCGGTTTACTAACAGCTTTGGAATCATTAGTATTGCTACTAGCCCCTTTCACCTGATTGATCGAACTTGTAAGCGCACCACCTCCTCTTCTACCTTGCTTCTCCCAAGATAGAACCTTCTGGTGTGCTTCAGCAACGGATCTTGAATCAAACATATTTACCATATCATGAATTTGCATTCTCAATCCTCCAACAAATCTAGATGTCAACTGTTCCTCCATTTCCATGATATCGTTTCTAGCAATCAATTGATAGAACTCATATGCATAATCATTTACCGACTTTGTCCCTTGTCTCAAATTCTGTAAGCGCTGATACATAAGAGACTGATAATTATAAGGCAAGAAAGTAGCCTTCATCAACTTCTTCATCTTTTCCCATGAAACAATCTTCGACTTTCCCATTCTCTCCCGTGTAAGTTTAGTTTGTTGCCACTATGCCATAGCTCTTCCCCTTAATCGTGTAGCAACCAACTTAACTCTACGATGCTCGGGTACTTCCTTGAAGTCAAAATTTTTCTCAACATTTGATAACCAATCCAGAAACTCTTCCGCTATCATTTCCCCTATGAATTCTGGAATCTCTATTTTCATCCCCGACTCCCATCGACGATCATCTTAGACATTTCGATATTGACTTCGTACTTGGTCTCGATCTCGATAATGAATACTACCTCTATCACCATCTTCATCATATTCAAATGTACTTCGATATCTATCCCATCCATCTACATCTCCACGATCATGCATGGTCCTTCTACTCTGTCTTTCAATATCACGATATGATTCATTTTCAAACCCCCGTGGAGTTCTTCTCTCTTCATTTCTGTACTCATGGTGTTCTCGTTTCATTGAAACTGATGATTCTCTTCTTTCTGGACAAGATTGTGGTGACACCTTCCTTGCTTCCGAAACCGATGGCGAAACCATGTTTCCTCCATGGTTCGAGATCGGTGACGTTCTCCTTTGACTTTGATTCATGTCATTCATCAATTTCTCTAACTTCCCAATACCTTCATCGAACTTTTCATTGATACGTTGTTCCATTTGCTCAGCTTCTTGTCTTCTATACACATCTTTAACATTTTGAAATCGATTAACACGTCTCGGCGGCATGATCATCAACAAACTCCAAAGTAACTTTAACTCTCGGCTTGAACTTAACTCCAACTCTCGGCCTTGATCTACAATAGTGATGCATGCCTCCAACTTATAGCTTGGATCTAACTTTAACTCTTCCTCTTGGCTCCACAGGCTCGGCTTAGCTATGATTGGCTAAGTTTAGGCTCTGATACCAAACTTGACGCAGTGGATTAACAACAAGTTGTCACCAAATGATGCACAACGAACAAACAACAATGGAACGATACAAAGTTAAATCGATGGATTGATAATACCCAAGATAAATGCCCAAATCTGTTGATCTTGTGAGATACCGGATTCTAGCTATCTTTAACACGTTGATTGCGCACGATACAGTGTTAGAAGATCTACGATTCTTCGACGTTGATCTCGCGCACGAGATTCCGTGAACCAGCTTCAAATCGTTGATTCGAGCGCGCTCGAATAACCGAAGATGGAGAAAGGAGATAACACTCAACTTCCAATTTTAAAGAGGCACAAAGCACTCAAACAAAAGTTTATTCAAAATCAACCTCTTTTACAAGTGACACCATACCCCTATTTATAGGAGGTTACAACATACACAAACGACCCAACTACACAAGTACGGCTTACGACCTAAGAACAAATACAGGTTACAACGACCTATCAACATAACGACATAACGACCTAAAAACAAACGAGTTAACAAACCCGAGTTACAACACACGAAATAACAATATATACAACATACATGCGATCCAACAAATTACAACATATACGTGACAACAAACACGACCTACGACTTAACATGTTACAATCTCACGCGACTTAACACTTGAGCAACTTAACGGCATACACAGCTTCAAGAATCTTGAGCGACTTAACTCTGGAGCGACCTAAGAGATAGCATAAGGTGAGCGACCTACCTTCAGTGACATAAGAAAGCACAGCAGCAGCCTACTGGAATGGCATTCTGGAGCGACTTAGGCTTCGCGACTTAACTTCTCGCGTCCTAAAGAAAGTGGCATGTGAGAATGCGGCATATCTCGCCTAGGTCGTAGCACGGTAGAGTTAGGTCATAACTCGTTAATATGTCCTGAGCGACTTAAGGTATCAACTGTTACCACGGTGTGTTGCATGTTAGGTCGCGACTCACTACTAGGTCGTAACTCGTTGGTTCTAGGTCGTGACTCCTGGAGTGCTACTTTGTTAGGTCGGACTTCCTGGTGCACTAACTCGTTTGAGTTAGGTCGCAATTCAAAGCGATTCTTGTGTTGTGCTGCATCACACACACACTCTCTTATATATATATATATATATATATATATATATATATATATATATATAACGTCATTATTGCATAGTGTTCATTCGCTCTTCTTCTTCTCTTATTTGGTTTCTATTCTTCTCCAATTATATGTATACAAATATAAACTTTTATTTTATAATTTAAAAACAGTGGAGAAGAGAAAACGGTAGAGCTTCGCTGCTGCTTTCGGAAAAATATAAGAAGAGAGGGTTAGGCCTGAATTATTGACATTAGAATCAACCTTGCCAGCTTGATTTAAAATATTGAATCTAGGCCATTGCAGCCTATTTTATTGCAACCTCGAGGTCGCCGCTGTTGACAGCTATGGGTCACCAGTCGAGTGGCCCCAATAATGGTTCAGCCGTTGTGCCTGAAAAATTAATATAAAAATGTTAATTTTCCTACTGAAATTACCATACTGATTTTTTTGGTCCATAACTTCTTTATTGGACTCCAATCAAAAAACTCCAAATGTGAAAGTTGCTAAAAATTTCGACACGAACGTAATGGCACAAGTTTCATGGTCAAATTCCATCGTTTACAAAAATTTCATTTTTGAAGCCTAATTAATTACTAAGTAACTAATTAAATAATTAACACCAAATTACGGGGTGTTATATGGTCGATCTTTATGTAAGTACTTAGTACTTGGAATTTTTTCACCACTTTGCACTTTTCTGTAATCTTCTATCTTCAATTATTTTCAACAACGCCTAGGGTTTTATAGAGCTTCTTTGTAATTCGATAAACTGATATCGATATTCCCTTCAGCTTTATGGTACGATGCTCTCCATATTGATCGTGCATATCCCAATTACACTTCTCTAATGTACACCAACCCCAAACCCTTCCCTTAATACCCAGTTTGGGAATTTTAAACTATATTGATTGATTATGGGTAAGAGTGGGATGGTTATTTGTCAGTTTGGACTTTATTTAGGCATAATTGAAATTTTTTCCACTAGTTAGTATGATACCATATTAATACTTGGCATTAGGGTTAACTTCCAAAACCATATATCGATCGATACGGATTGATGTCAGTAGAACACATGGGATTTGGAGACTTTGTCGAACTTTATCATTGAAATTTCAAGGAATACATGTTCCATCATTATTCACCTCCTCGAAAATTTTAGTTTCCTAAAAAAACCACTACTACTCCGGGGAAAGACAAGCTGAGAACAAGAGTCCCTTCCTGCATAGATTAGTCCGGGACTATTAGCGTAGTCAATATATTAACAACTTTCATCCAATACACAATCTCATCGTGTTTTGGGAACTCGTTTACCAACATGAATAAGCATTCATTTCACATAGCACCTTACCACACCATGCACAAAGAATGAAATACGTACACACCTAGGATATTATTGTCCCTAATTAATATACAGAGTCCAATGGATAGACATATGTCAACATTTATTAGGCAATGTATATTGACCCCATTGGGCACTAGATACAGTAACTTCACACATATAGGAAATTAAATGATGTATCGTAGCTTATAATATTTTTCTTTTGAGTCATGTATCCATCTAGATATGGAGACAAGTAGTTCTACAAGATTAGTTCTTGCAACAACTTCTTCTACATCCACTTCTCTAGAAATTGCTTCTAAGTCCATTCTGGCCTTTCCTTTAGCGATTGCTATCAGGCTACCTAATGCACATGAAGGCCCCATAGTTATTGTTCTTTTAAGCACCGTTGAAGCTTTGCAGTTAAAGCACCGCTAAATCCCCGCTATAGCGCATAAAACTCTTTGACTGCTATGCTATTTCAATTTAGCGTCCCGTTATTTTCCTCTACATCCCTAAACCAAGGCATTTTAGCACCCGCTTTAGCAATATTAATATTCAAAAGTTGATTTGGCTAGCTCTCTTTTAAACCAAATCAATAAAGTTAGGGTAAAGATCTAATTTAAAGGCAAAAGTGCTCAATATAAGTTAGAAACCTATTATAGTCATCAAATCAAGTCCGCATAAATCATGGTATTGTTCGATTTTGTCATATAAATTTAAAAAATATTACTTTTTCCTATGAAAATGAAGTGAGAATGAGAATAAATTAACTTTAAATATATGGTATTAATGAAGTTTTTTGCACCTTCATTACTTTTTGCTATATTTCCACTATAATTTTTGCACCTCTACCACTACAGAACCGCTAAGCGTTTATCAGCACATCATTGAAGATTCTCCTACAAAAGTAGCTCCAGATGTCGCATTGGGTGAAGTGGCCTTTTTCGATAATCACCCGATTCTCCTCCATCATGTATTACCATCACGGATGTCCATAGAATATGTAAGCGACATTGCATCTGGAAGACGAGGTCAGACTACCGCAGCCATTCAAGAAGGTGCATAAACTAAATGTCGTTACACTGCATGTAATTGAAACATGTCCCTAGCGTGGTTCTGGCTTTTAATCCTTTTTTTAATTGAATCTCCAGTCGATTAAAATTGCTCCACCCCTACTACGTCCAAATGTGTATATAGTACTAACAAGTTTATATA
The DNA here is from genome assembly GCA_030765085.1 of Allium cepa. NCBI lineage: Eukaryota > Viridiplantae > Streptophyta > Magnoliopsida > Asparagales > Amaryllidaceae > Allium > Allium cepa. The sequence goes on from CM060928.1 coordinate 55,975,985, forward strand.
TGCTCCTCGCTTACCACTTTGGATGAGAATTGGGATTGTTTGAAATTAACACTTAAATAATCTAAGGCAAAGATCTCCTAATACTTCGTATGTCTTCTACAAAGTGCATCTCTCTCACTACGTTGTTGTCGATCTTCATAGCACAAGGGGCAAATTTAATGATAGTTATTTTTTCCTAACTGGTCTAGTGTATGTTGTGTATAGATGGTTCTCTAGATAGAGGTCCTTTACAACATTCATCATATATCCTATCAGTAACTCCTTCTTAGATTAAATCTCCAAACTCGTCTTCGAACCTTTGCAAATATTCCTCCTAGAGTTAAGAATGATGCTCTTCGACTCATATTGAAAGATCTCATGAAAGAGTTAGTGGTATGCTCTTAGGGAAATTATGTAATGTGTTACATATATCTAACACTGTAATTAATATTCTTTATAATAGAGGTATTTTATTTCTGTTATATACTTTCTTATATTGTGATATAATTACCTAAGTAAGTAATTTAAAGTATATTAATAACAAAATTAATTGACCTTTTTTCAAATATTCATAGTAAAGATGTTTCAAGAATGGATATCTATACATCCATTGAGACCAGAGTTTGTAACACTCTCCAAATGTTGTACAATGTATTATGCATTGTTGCTGGGGGTACCTAGGGTTACATACTTGTAGTTACTAAATAACTATGGAATGATTTATTCGACAGTTTCACGTTTGTTGATAATAACTAGGACAAAATCTCAATCTGACAATGTTACACAGTTCCTTCAACTTAAGAATACTATGGAACTTCAATGTGAATACTCAATTTTGATTATAGTTAAATCATGGTCCGAGAATCCATCGAGCGACTATAGTTGTGTCAAAGTTGGAGCACTGGAAGTGAAGCAATATTAAATTGTGAATTTTTCATTTCAGTTGTATGATATTAGTATCACGATCAACTGTAGCCAACTAAAAGTCAAAATCTTTGCTCATAATAGTACAGTTAATAACAAATGTTATTATTGAAAATGGACTTTTCTTATGGACTAACTTAGCTGAATAAGGAAGATATTGGAATTTTGACCAAACCAAATTCGTAAATCCTAAAGTGATGCAGTGTCGATGAAGTGAATGTGTGTGTATAATCGTTGCTAAAAGATACCGCATTAGAAAATGTGAAATTGGATTTTATCAAAAAGTCTATAAGCGATGAATCTGGCCAAATTGTCACACCACTAGCTATGGTGACTGTGAATGTCAATATTTGAATTGTTCACTATTATTCAACGATTGAATTCACACCTCTGGGTCTTACAACCACATTTGCGAATTCTCTAAGAAATCACAATTAGTTTATAAAATGTTATGAATTAATTTAATTAATTAATGTTTAATAAACATTGACGATTATTCATTTTATGTTTTGGGTGTTGTTTGCAATTATTTGGATGTGTATATAAAAGTTATATATGCATATATCGATATACAATACCAGTATGTAATAAATGGGCTTTAAATACACTTTACATGTGCATATTTTAGTTGTATCGCTCTAATCACAATTCTATATATATGTAGTTTCCTCATCTTGATTTTGATTTATTGCTACATTCTAAAAAACTTTCGATTGATTTGGTGTTTGATTTATTTGATAGTTTCAAATCAAAATACATATATGTTCAGACTTATGTTTTTTAGCTACGAATACGGCTCTGATAAACATGTAATAGCTTTCTAAACATAGTATACATTATTTATACTTTAATAATCTAGCATTGAATTTTGATCATTCAGAAATATAAAAGTTCATTGATTTCCTTTTCAAGTTAACATATGTATTTTGAATTATCTAGTATTGAATTTTGATTATTAGAAACATAGAATTCATTTATTTCTTATTCAAGTTAATATTCAAATGTTTAGTTATTTTAAAATTAAAATATTGGTTTTCTTCAGAAGGTTCTTTTATATTACAAACACGCGTATATGTCTGTACCTATAAATGCATTGGAATTTTTTTACATAACTTGTATGTTATTTTGAATTAACTGAAAATTATTTTAATTTTAAAAATACATGTGTGTGTGTTTATAATATTAGCAAAAGGAGATTATATATTAGTAAATTTAATTTGGATCAGAATTCAAATATTTTCTGCAAATCATTCTCGGATTTTAATCTCTAATTTTGTTAATTTTAATCAATCAATTTTTGTCAGATATTATCATTTCAACCTGTAAGTTATTTAGAATATTTTGGAAATATTATATGTGTGTGTGTGCACGCACGCGTGCATGTGCATATTCATTAAATAATTAAATTGAGGAAATCAATTTATATAATGGCGAATATATACATGGTAGGTATAAATCCCAAATTCTACACAAGTATATATTGACTTTGTCACTGATTGTCATATCATCATGTTATACCTTATATATGTTATTAATTACTATGTGCATATATATTTGATGTAGAAGTCCATATATAAATCATTAATTGGTTAGTCACACATGAAAGGATATTGTCTAATTATAAGATCTAAAATTAAAGGAAAGTTTTAAAAAGAGAAATAAAAAAGATTTTCTTCTCTGAATGAAACACAACATTCCTTTCATTTGATTAAATTTATTTCAGTTTATTATTTCATCTATGGTTGATCACTTCCTCCTCTACCTCTCTTGGTTGTATATTCACATTAAATATATTTAATTAAATGGATTAGCTAAATAAAGAAAAACATTTAAAATAAAATAAGGTTTTATTAAAACATCTAAATTTTATCTATAGTTAAATATTAGTGTTCATAGTCCCACTAAAACATCTAACGTTTTATATTTATCCATTTCACATGTTGTTAAACGAACCGAGTTCCTTCATCTTAAAACACTTTAGGAACTATAGCATCTTAACTCCTTCCCCTTACCAACCAAAGACCCTAAATACGCTGAAATAACAATTATGTCCCCTCAAAGATTATAACCTTTAATGGTATATCCTATGTGTTTTAGGGATTTTCAAAGTACCACGGGTGATCACTCTCCTGGCCACAACAATTGCTGAAATAGCACAGTTAGAGCCCAAACCCAAGGCTGGCAGAATAGAAGCTCTACTCAAGGGTGAAACCTTGCTGTAGATTTATAGGAAGAGGGCAAGGTCACAATCACACATGCACTTGGGAAAGAACCATCTACTTCTACATCATTCACTCCTTAGAAGATAACACTTATAAAGGTCAAAATGAAGAAGCTTGACAAATGTTTAGCTCAACTTGACGTATCCTCTTCCAATCATAAATTCGAAGGCGCTTGAAGAAAAAAAGAAAAGAAAGAAATGCAAACATAAGCTATACTATTCATAGATAACTCCTCCATCTACAGATATCTTCTCACTGAAAAGAGATACACTAGAGAACCAGAAGAAGATCTTGCCCAAGCGTCACATCAAGAAAGGATCATCCCTGTTTTTGCATTTTTCTTTTTGATTCCACTATGTTGTATGTGCAATGCTCCTAATTTTGTATGCGACAAGTTAAGTAAATAAAGAAATTTTTTTCCACTTGTATATTTTTTCGTTATGCACTTACTACTCTGTGTTAACATTAGTGTACTTGAAAATATTCAAATATATGCTAGCATGTTCTAATATTCATGCAACATCATACCTTCTATATACATTTGATTCTATATAAAATATTTATTTAATGCAGTTCTATATGAATAAATAGATTTTTATAGTGACAATATGTATTTAAATCAATTTCATTTACAACCAGTTAAACTTTTTTTTAACAATAAATAAAGTTGTATCATATTAATTATCTTGATGTTAGTGTTTGTGCGAGCGCCATTATATTTTCAATTCAGTATATATTATGTTAAATATAAGTTATCTTGAATATTATTTATCCTTTGATGTTTATCTTTAAGCATCGGTATCCATCGACGCGTTCTTTGAGCATCTCTTTGCTATTGATGCCTACTTCCAGGCATCCATCCTTAGTTTAGTCTATCTACAACATCAATCTAGGAGTGAATATATGAGGAAATATTATCTTATTTTCCCTGGTTAGATTATACTCCAAGAATTTAGTATAATTTAAAGGATTCCGTCGATAGCTATCTTCGAGTACCTTAACCATTCATTCTACTAGGAGACGCATGATGCTTGAATTACCAATCCCATAACACAAACTTTAACTTAAGGAATACAATTCCATTGATTCATAATGCAAACTTTATTAAAATTTCTATGATGAATGCTACCTTATTACATAAAATTTAATTATATGAATGTCCAAAAGAAAATTGCTTGTAAGTAAATCAAGTGAAACAGTGATACAAATACTCCCTATTCCATGCCCATGAAACATGGTCCCTATATATAGTTGATAGCTTGAAAGCCCAATATCCTGGCTTTTGTTTATCACATTGGGTCCTTCCTTTCGAACCAAGCGCACCTGAGTTCGGGAAGACTCGTTTTAAAATGTGATCGCATATCCCAAACTTGTGGCTCCAAACCTTGGTATTGAATTGGAGTGCCACTCTTTGCTGTTGAGAGACTACATTCTAATTTTCCATCTCACTTTTCCCCACCTAGTCGAGGGATGCTAATGGTAGCTCATCATTCATCGCAGGGTCATAGTGCATGCACTAGTGAGAAAGGGCCTCGACTTTATTCGGATTCATTACATCAATTTGTATGCTAGTGCGAATTGTGTATGTCCTTAAGCAAATTTATGGGTCATTGGGTAAGCCCATAATGTCACTGGTAACTCATCAAACCCAATTTTCTTTGTTTTGGTTCAACCAATTCCTTATGATGGATTTGATGATCCTGTTCGCTGCCTTCATCTGTTCATTCACCTATTGATGTATTACTACTAGGAAACTCTTTTGAAACCAATATAACATGCGAAATTCAAATAATTCCACTCTTTTGAATTGGAGTTCCGTTGTCAATGATGATCTTTTGTAATACTCTAAACTTATAAAAATACTTTTAACTACAAAGTTAATTACTTTTGCTAAATGGTCGTGCTTCAAATCAGTTAATAAAGCAATTAACTGCAATGATTGCTTATTTTTCTCCTTCGTGTGCGAGCGGCAACACTCCAATACTGTCTACTTCCCATACTACAAATAGCCACGGCCTTAACATTTGCGTAAGCTCATTGGTTAGGGATCTTGGTATCTTTGCAAATATTTAGCACCTATTATGTCGCTTGGAAAATTCCATTGCGCCTTGGTTGACAATGGGCCTGAAATATCCATAGCATAGAACTTCTTTGCTAAATTCTACCCCTTGGTGTGATCTCTAAACTGCCTTGATCGATGGTTTCAAGTATTTCCTTCGCTTCATCTTTTTCCACACACCTTGACAAGGAGGTTGAGAATCCCCTTCAGACCACATAATATAATATGGTGCATTGCGTAAGAGCTTTCGCGTCTATTTCCTACTCTTTAGAAGTGTCCATTTCAATAAATACCCCTTGAAAGGCATCATCCATGACTCTTTATCTTTTATCTCCATGATGAAACACACCTCTTTGAGTCTCGTATTATTCATCACATATACTAGAATGTTTTTAGCAACTATGCATCTCTAGAACTAGAAAATTTAGCCAGTGAATCCAATTTATATTTCACTCTCTGGAGATGTTCTTATTGTATAGTGCTTGATCTCATTCAGTAGTTCTAATACTTTAGAAAAGTAAATGGAAAGTCATGCACCTAGATTGAAATTATCTTTTAAGTTGACATACCGTCAATCGGAATCACTAAAGATTTTCACTGATCGCACTTCCAAATCCTTCGCTATCTTGACCTACCACCAATGCCTTTTACTCTATTTATTTATTCATGGAGTGGTACTCAAGTTTTAAAGCATAACATACCCCCTAACCTTCTAGAATTACCAAGACTACTCTTGCTTTAAAATCATGGTCATTGGCTGCTTCATCTTATGTAATTTTCGTTAAAATAGTTTGAATATCTCCTCTTTCATTTTATCATCCCAAATGGTCAATTTTGTAATAAAATCCGCTAATTGTAGTCAACAAATCACTTTCTCATGATGATAAGTAACCTATTGACCTATCTCAATATTCCACTCTAGTACTCTTCTAAAGTCTCAATGCGATGTGATACTTGCCTAAGGAGTTGATCAGCCAACACCTTTATTGGCTGACTTGAAAATACAGCTTTAACCTTCTCAATGTAATCAATAAATATTAGTCTATCTTTTCCACTTTAGATTAATGCTTTTTCGTTCTTGTAAACTGCTTATGGGTGAATATAGTGGCCTTTGGAATTTTAGTTCATCACACACCAATGTTGGACTTAATGCAGGACATGTCACCTCCAATTAAATATATAGATCTTCTCCTTTCTAAGGCTTTGATGGTATGGGTAATTTTTAAGATGTTCTAATAAATGTTAAACTATAGCTTTTGCACTTATCCATCCATTGGAACTTCCTCCTTTTCTTCTAAAGTGGATTAAAGAATGGTATACACTTAATGGTTTCTGTCCAGATGAACCTACTCAAGCAACAATCTTTTCATTCAGGCTCTGCATTTTCCTTCTTGTCCTTGGGCTATAAATTGTTCCAATATGTCAATCTGCTCTAGATTAGCTTTTATGCCCCACAGTCCACGATGAACACAAATTCATTTTCCCAACATAACTCCGAAACTAAATTTTAGCAAATTCACCTTCATCCCATACTTTCAAATTACAAAAAATATCTCTAATAGGTGCAAAACATGGTACATTGATCTCCACCAACTAACTAGCATATCGTCCACGTACACTACCATTACACATCCAGTTTGTTCTATAAATATCCTTGTTGGATCGAATTAACCATAGAGTAGGGTGAATTGGGTTTATAACAAATTCACAGAATAATAAAAAATTGCAGCATAGATAATAATATAGCAAATGCAGAAAAAATAGCCACACATAATTTACTTAGCTTTGACAAAACCTGCCCACTCCTGCCCTTAAGGTTTCTGCTAGAATTAAACAGTCTTACTGTGACGACCCGGAAATTTTTAACATTTGAAATGGAATATTTAATTGTTTTTAAATATTTGTAGGTTAGTTTAACTTGAATTTCGAATATAAATATGAATTTGGAAATTAAGTTATTGAATTTGATTTATTAATGATGGGTAAAAATTTGAATTTTCAATCTTTAGCTTGTTAAGAATAATTCGATGGATTAGAAAATTTATATTGACAATACTGAAGATAATGGAAGCTCCAGAATTGAATTTGAAAGCGATTTAATCAGTTTTGAAAATATATCGTTTAAATCGATATTTAAAAATAGCCTTCTGAGGCACAGTCTCAGATTTCGACGAAACAAGTTCCATTGGATTTGTAATAGTGTATTATTATTGGATTTCAATTTCCGTAACATTCGGAGTTGTCATGTGAACGTACGACATAAAAACGCGCTAAAATTTTATTGAAAATTCAATATTATAACTAGGTTAAAAAAGCTATCTTCTCCATACGATCGAATTTGGCCTCGAAACCTTTTCCATTGCATTCGGAATGGGCGTATAACATTATAAACGCCTGACAGCACGCTTCGATTTGAAATCGAAATTTTGAGTTGCGTTTATCGAAGTGGTTTGAATTTGAATTTGAAATTTTAAAAATATAAATAATAACATATATTAATGTTTTCTCAAGATAAATTCTATATGTGTTCTCTAATATAATACTTGTCATTATTTTTACACGTGTTCATTAAAAAGAAATTCGAGTAGGTAAAACAATCAGAAAGATATACGAACGAAGAAAACGAAATTAAAAAAATAAACCAAATTTATGTTTCTCTTCAACATTCATTTCCCTATTTCCAAATTGAAATCGAGCAGTGCTCGTTCAAAAATAAACGTCGAGCACAGGGGAAGGGGAAATCTCGTTCCAAATTCCAAATCAGGAGAAGAAAAAATCGAATTCGAGAAGAACAATGGCTGCGCGATCGGAGATTATCATTTCGATTTCATTTCAAAATCACAAGGCGACTTAGGGTGGAAGCTCGACACCGCAATGGGATTCAAGTGGTGGCCTTGTCGCGCATGGGTTTTGGCTTGCAGAGCACGGTGGAAGGTTGTGGTGAACTTCACGAATAGGAGGAGCAGGGGCTAGCGCGCACTCGCGAGTGGGCGGCGATCATTGGAGCTCGGCAGCGACGTCGATTTAGGGTACCGTGATGGCGCATACGATGGAGATGGGTGGATCGGCGATTCGTGAACCTGTCCTAGCTCGAGGCCGCGAGGAGTCAATGCTGGGGCTAGGGTTCGCTATCGATGGAACAAAGTCGAGATGGAGATTTTTGGCCAAAACAGTAAACGATGATCGATGGATTGTTTGTTGTAAGGTATGTTTCTATAATAAATTTTAGTTCTGTGAATTTTGGTAGTTAACTTTGTTATAAAGGAATATACATATTTTTTTCAAGAGGAAGGTGTTTTAACAGTATAACAAGCTACTGTCTTATTATAGAAACATCCACATATTGAAAAAGGAAAATTTAAAGAAAAGAAAATGAAAATACAAATATATCTGGGAAATTATATTCTTGCATGTTTTAATAATATGTAAGTGTAACGGAAAAAATAATATGGATAAGGTTTTGGGAAATATAAGAGTATATGAAATTAGATTTTTAATCTATTTGGATTATTTTTATAAAAATATATAGTGATGATAAACATGTTTAATTAATTTACTCAATTATCTTACTCGCTAAGAAAAACATTAAATGGAATTGATTTAAAATGAAGACATTATTTTAAAATAAAATCTTCGTTGAATAAATTTATTTAAAGGAAATCAGTTCGAATTTTAAATTATTAGTTTAAAATAAAAATCATTGGTAATTAAATTTATAAATGGAAATTTAATGGTTCAATTTATTTGAATATTAATGAATTGTATAATTGTTTATACAAGGTCTAATACAATAAAGAAAACAATCTGGAATGAAAATGGATTGCATGCAAAGCAAAGGTGAGATCTTCTCACTCAATCAAATATTTTTCTGATTTAAATTTTGAATAGTTAGATTTAAAATTGATTGTGCTTGGATGATTAATTTATTATTAGTTATATTAGTTTAGACCCTATGCGCCACATAATAGCGGAGGTTATTATATTAAATCCATATACCGCGATATTCCACCTCAAAGTGGAATTGGTATTATATATGTATTTGGAGATTGATTTCCCGCATTATATAGAGGATGAGACCCTATGTGCCGCATAATAGCGGATGATATTTATAAATCCCATATACCTCGATATTCCACCTCGAAGTGCAATTGGTATTTAATTGTTGTGCTAACGTCTGTGGATGCAGGGAAACATGTTGGAGGGATCCAACTGGATTCCACAAAACATTTTGATTTGTTTTCAAAATTTTGTGTTGATTATTTATAACCTGTGTGGCTATTTGAGATTGAAACCATTAAAGGGTAAAATTTAATCGAATATATTTTTGGTATCGTAGGATACCAGAAATATAAAATTGAATTTTTTGAAAATTAAAGTAGAAAAGCTTAGACCGTTACAATCAAAGTATTAAAGTTGATTTTTATAATCCGATCGAATTAATTCCAAAAATATGGGAAAATATCTTAATAAAGGAATTTCGAGTAATAATGTTTAATAGTTGAAGAATTTATTTAAGATACGTATTTTAAATATTTGAAAGAGATAAAGGAATTTATTTAAAAAGGAAATAAATTTAGAAATTAAATTTGGAATTTAATTCGGAGTTGAAATTAATTTAAAAATCGATTTGGGAATTAAATTGGAGTTAAAATAAATCTTAGGAATCGATTTGGAAATTTAATTTTGGTGACTGTAATAAATTTGGAAATCAATTTAAAAATTGATTTGGGTGTTGAAGATGAATATTTGGAAAACGATTTGAGAATCGTATATCGTAGGATATTTGAAGGTTTAAAATTCACAATGGAAATTTTTTAAAGGAAAGGGAATTTTATTTTAAAAATAAATATCTGTTTAGTTTTAAAAGCGTGGAAAGAAGTTTACAAATTTGGAATGTAAATCAAAATAAATCAAGAAGATTTATTAACTTATTTGAATGGACCATTTTGTAATGGAAAAAGAATTCTTCCCTGGAAAGCCGAGTATATTTTTAAAATAGCTTTTGAATAAAATTTAAAAGTTTTAGATTTGGTTTTTAAATAATACAGTTGAGGAAATTAGTTTTGAAAATTGTTTTTAAATCTTTAAAGTAAAATTTTATTAAATTTATTATGTAAGGGATCATTTTAAAGATTAAATGGATATTTGATTTAGAAAATAGTTATTTAAATATTTATACTCTATCTACTAATTTTATTTTAAAATTAGTTTGGACTTGAAGTCTTATATGTGATAATTAGTCTAATGATTTCATAACCAATATTTAAGTAAGTATTTAAAATGGTTTTATTTTAAATGTTCCAAGAATATTTTGGATAAGTGATTTGAATTATTTTAACTCGGTAGAATTTCAGTGGAAATGAACAAATATTTGGAAATATATTCCGCGTAAGGAAAAGTTGATTTGAAATTTATTTCCAAAGGATTGAAGTGTGAATTTGTTTTCAAAATGTTGAAAAGTGAAATTTTATCTTGCGAAGATATATAGAAAATAATAATAATTAGGGGAAAATTATTTGAAATCCAGCAATTGTTGTGAATGATGATTGATAGTTAAATAACCGACTATCAATATTGGCCTTTAATTGGCAATTGAATTTTGATGCGACCGGGAGTCGAATTCCAAATGGATATTCGAAACCCACATCGAACCTTTGTGATTGTGATGGATCTTTTATTTAAAAGACCAAAGTGGAATTTATTATGATTTGTTTGGAAACTAAATGAACACTTATTTCTAAAATAAGCGCTTGTTATTCGGATTAGCCGGGAGAGGACCTTGTGTCATAAAACCGATTTCGAATAACGATACGACGAAATGGGACTGCATTTGAAGATGGTGTTGAAGACCGGGTATTTTCAAAAATGAAAGGGTTACCTGTCGAATGTCTCTACACCGGGTTGCTCCTTATAGAGATTTTATCACCCTTTGTGATGGGGATTCCAAGACGTGATTATTGAATATCCGGATTGCAAGGGCTTCTTTGGAAGTGCCTTCGGTTCCGTTCGATCTCGGAACGGACTTGTATGGATGTGTGTCTGACGTTACACTTTGAGATGTAAAGCTGGTTTCTATCAAATACATTTCTGTTGGTGGCGGAGAATTTATTCTCTTATCTTAACACCCTTCTCTGAGACGCACGAGCTCAGTGGTTATGTAGTTGATGGTTACTAGTGATACATTCCCAATTTGGTAATGTGGCATACGAAGTGCTGCTGATCATTTGTTGATCAAAGCATGGCTTTTGTGAAGAGCGTAGCTTTGTGGACGAGACTTCGTCGGACCTCACACCCCAGAATGGTCGAAACAGGAAGGATGCAGCAAGGTTATGGGGGTAGCGCCCCTTAGGGTATGTGCATTTCCTTCTGGATAGAAGTGGTATCATGGTATGGATCCCAGATACTTAACTTATGTGGATATCATAAATATATATTACTTTGTGATTGTTGTTGTTGAGGATCCTCGGTTAAAGGTTGTTTATAACCACGGGATGGCATACTCGTGTAGTAGTTACCTATTTTTGCAGAGGCAACCTTGCCTTGTGTTGGCAGAGATCCGGTTAGGTTCTTAGGGCGTCCCTCCAGAGGCGTACCCATGTGCCCCAGGAAGTTCCTTAGCCTGACCATTTGTTGGAAACCCAATCACTTATACGCGCCTTGTACGGTTTTAGTTGTAGAACCTGCCATCTAATATGGTAGCTATAGTAGGCATACTATAATGGTACGTATGCTGGCTAAGATTAATATTATACTTGCAAATGTTTCTGCACTATGCACTAATGATAATATTAAAAAGATTTTGCGTATTAAGCATGTTTGACTATCATAAGGAGAAATCTCCCCCAAGTGTGTGATTGCATTGTGTGTGTGTGCCGGGAGGCCTTATGGTAGTTTCATTTTCAAAAAGCATAGTGGATTTCTTTTGAATTCCTTTGTTTTCTTTTGTAAAAGAATAACTGTAATTTAGATCTAACACCAGTCCCATGACTGACCTAGAGTTTATTGTTCCCTTTCTAAACTCTGTGTGCCCATAATTTTCCACACGGGCAACCTAGAGTCAGGTTATCAGTTATTCGGAAGCGAAGTCAGAAAAGAGTTGCTGTGGAGATCAGGATTTGAAGCTGGATGGCGAGATGTATCTCTTTACTATGTAGTGTCCGTTGCGTATGGTTGTGCAAATCAGTTTTCATATAGTCAAGTTATAATAACTGTCAGTGATGTATGATGTCGTTGTAAACTCTAATGTTGTATTGTATTAACAGTGATGAGTCTTTGATTTAAAGATTATTCATTTATCTATTATATATTGTTCCACTGCGAAATGTGAGATTCTGTTATTGTTTCTGTTCTTCTTCCATCTTTTTCCTCTTTAACCCTAACGGTTCGGTTTTCCGGCATTCGACTGTGCGACATTTGATACAGTGGACGTATAAATGTCGACTTTTGTAAGTCGTAAAATTGGGTCGTTATAAAGTGGTACCAGAGCATTTGGTTATGCGACAACCTTGGCTCTGTTGGGTGTTACTCATTAGAGATAGAGTCAGTAGTACTCTAGAATGAGTTTAAGTTTAATAATAGATATGAACGCATATTTGTTAGTGAATAAAAAAATTATTTATATTGTGATGATTGGTTTGTTGAGTGGTATATGGATTCTGGTCGGTATAGTCCGTACAACTCTATCGAAGGAATCTCTAAACATTTGTACAGAACAATTCGCCACGATATTGTTTTAAAATAGGGTAAATGAAATAATTTTACCCAAATTATTTTCGTACATAAAAGGAATGATTTTTCAGAAATTATTATAGTATATGGTTGCTTGTTTGTTAGGAAGTGATAATATTAAATTATTATCATTGAAATTGAACAAGAAATTGAAATCATAATCAAAAGTTTAGAAATAAAATCCATATACAAATGAAGAGAATGTAAATTATAAATGTGACTTATAATTTGAAATGGAATTCCAGAGAAATATTTGAAAATATTTTTGAAAATGTTTTGAGATTTGGAAAAGATTAAATTCCTTTTAAGTTTGGGAATGATTTCAAAGGTTTTGGAAAGGTTTTTAAGGCATCAAAGCTCTAAACTCTTTTCGGTCGCTGGAAAATAACTTCGGTGATGACTGTAGCATCATCGATGTTCATTTTTGGGTTTCCAAAAGAGGAATTGCTGCTAAATGATTTTAAATGAAAGTTGTTTGCAAACTGGATTTGGTTTTAAGAATTCAAAAAGGATAATTTGAATTGATTTCAAAGATGATTTTGAAAGGTTGAAAAGACTCTGGAATGTTATATAAAATATATATGGAATATCATTAAGTTGATAACTTGTAAAGTTTAAAGTTGTTAAAATAAAAATCTAACTTAAAGAGAAGTTAGAAAAAGGTAAATGTGGAAACAAAAAAAGTTGGAAGGAAAATTTAATTCAAGTGGAAATAAAAAAATGAAAATTGAATAAAAGTTAAGTTAATTTGAATAAAGGTGAATTTTATAAGTCTAATAGACTAAAATGATTGGAGTAAAATTTATTAAGATGGAAAATAAATTGAGAATGAATAAATAAATTTACAATTGCAAGTAAATGAAAGTGAAATTGAATGTTGGAATTCATTTCGAATTTGTAAGCAAATAGAATTGAATTGGAATTGAATTTGGTTTGTGATAAACAAAGAGAAGTATTAAAATAAAATTAGTAACTGAAACTAATAGAAGGAATGATAAATTTAGATATAGTTTGAAATGAATTGAATTCAATAATTATAAATAAAAGGTAAAATTGAATTCATATGGAATTTGAAATCCAATTTAAATATAAGTGGTTGTAAACCCAAAATGATGAATTGAAATTTAATTGTGCTTGGGAATGAACAAAGAATAAAACTGGAATTGAAACTGAATATTGAAAACCAATTTGAATTGTGTGAAAGAAAATGAAGTTGTAGAATTAGTTCGAAGTGAACTTAAGTTAATAAAGGTAGAAATAAAATAAAAGATGGTTTGAGATAAAATATATTGGAATTTGTAATGAATTAGTAAATGAAATAGATTTAAAATAGTGATATGAATCAGTTGTGGATGAAACATAGTTGATAAAATTCAATATTCAGAAGTTAAATTGAATCCAAATAGAATTGAAATTGTAAATTGAATTCAAATGAAAGTGAAAATGCAAGATAGAATGAAAATGGATATATAACTTAAATAATAAAATAAAAATGGTATAAGACGTATATATTGAAAATTTTGCAATGAAATGTGCAAAATGATATTTGAATGTTGTAATTGGATATTATGGCTAGAAGGATGTATAAGTGTATTAAAAGAAATGGAATTCGAATTTTGATTTCAAAGACAAAATTGAATTGCTCGACAAAAAGGTATGTATTTAGATTTCAGTATGGAATTTGATGATTTTCTTGCCCAGCCGCTTGGCGTTTTGTATTCTTTTGGAATTTGAGGGCCTGTGGTGCCATTTTATAGTCGACCCGAGCTAGCCGCGCAAAGGAGACGCTGGCGAAAATTTAGGGAGTTAGAAATTTTTTAAGGAAGTTATGAAAATTTGAAATTTGAATTGTTAAAGAAAACAATGTTGTTTGGAACTTATAATTGAAGTTGGAAAGTTAGTTGAATTAATAATGGGCCTCTGATAAAAAGGATTTGTTTGGAAAGTTGATAAAACCGTTTAGGTTTGGAAAGATAGCAGACGGGTTAAGGATCATTCTTCTTAACTAGTAATTTCGGGACGAAATTCTTTTAAGGGGGGAAGGATGTGACGACCCGTAAATTTTTAACATTTGAAAAGGAATATTTAATTATTTTTAAATATTTGGAGGTTAGTTTAACTTGGATTTCGAATATAAATATGAATTTGGCAATTAAGTTATTGAATCTGATTTATTAATAATGGGTAAAAATTTGAATTTTCAATTTTTATCTTGTTAATGATAATTCGATGGATTAGAAAATTTATATTGACAATATTGAAGATAATGGAAGCTTCAGAATTGAATTTGAAAGCGATTTAATCAGTTTTGAAAATATATCGTTTAAATCGATATTTAAAAATAGCCTTCCGAGGCACAGTCTCGGATTTTGACGAAACAAGTTCCATTGGATCTGTAATAGTGTATTATTATTGGATTTCAATTTCCGTAAATTCGGAGTTATCGTGTGATCGTACGACATAAAAACACGCTGAAATTTTATGGAAAATTCAATATTATAATTAGGTTCAAAAAGCTATCTTCTCCATACGATCGAATTTAGCCTCGAAACCTTTTCCGTTGCGTTCGGAATGAGCGTATAACATTATAAACGCCTGGCGGCACGCTTAAGAAATCGAAATTTTGAGTTGTGTTTATCGAAACGATTTGAATTTGAAATTTTAAAAATATAAATAATAACATATATTAATGTTTTCTCAAGTTAAATTCTACACGTGTTCTCTAATATAACACTTGTCATTATTTTTACACACGTTCATTGAAAGGAAATTCGAGCAGGTAAAACAATCAAAAAGATAAATGAACAAAGAAAACGAAATTAAAAATAAACCAAATTTCCGTTTCTCTTCAAGATTCATTTCCCCCTTTCCAAATTGAAATCGAGCAGTGCTCGTTCAAAAATAAACGTCGAGCACAGGGGAAGGGGAAATCTCGTTCCAAATTCCAAATCAAGAGAAGAAAAAATCGAATTCGAGAAGAACAATGGTTGCGCGATCGGAGATTATCGTTATGATTTCATTTCAAAATCACGTGGCGACTTAGGATGGAAGCTCGACATCGCAATGGGATTCAAGTGGTGGCCTTGTTGCACATGGGTTTTGGCTTGCAGAGCACGGTGGAAGGTTGTGGTGAACTTCACGAATAGGAGGAGCAGGGGCTAGCGTGCACTCGCGAGTGGGCGGCGATCATTGGAGCTCGACAGCGACGTCGATTTGGGGTATCGTGATGGCGCATACGGTGGAGATGGGTGGATCGACGATTCATGAACCTGTCCTAGTTCGAGGCCACGAGGAGTCAATGCTGGGGCTAGGGTTCGCTATCGATGGAATAAAGTCGAGATGGAGATTTTTGGCCAAAACAGTAAACGATGACCGATGGATTGTTCGCTGTAAGGTATGTTTCTACAATAAATTTTAGTTCTGTGAATTTTGGTAGTTAACTTTATTATAAAGGAATATACATATTTTTTAAGAGGAAGGTGTTTTAACAGAATAACAAGCTACTGTCTTGTTACAGAAACATCCACATACTGAAAAAGGAAAATTTTACAGAAAAGAAAATGAAAATCCAAATATATCTAGGAAATTATATTCTTGCATGTTTTAATAATATGTAAGTGTAACGGAAAAAAAATATGGATAAGGTTTTGGGAAATATAAGAGTATATGAAATTAGATTTTTAATCTATTTGGATTATTTTTATAAAAATATATAGTGATGATAAACATGTTTAATTAATTTACTCAATTATTTTAGTCACCAAGAAAAATATTAAAAGGAATTGATTTAAAATAAAATATTAGTTTAAAATAAATTCTTGGTTGAATAAATTTATTTAAAGGAAATCAGTTCGAATTTTAAATTATTAGTTTAAAATAAAAATCATTGGTAATTAAATTTATAAATGGAAATTTAATGGCTCAATTTATTCGAATATTAATAGAATTGTATAGTAGTTTATACAAGGTCTAATACAATGATGAAAACAATCTGGAATGAAAATGGATTGCATGCAAAGCAAAGGTGAGATCTTCTCACTCAATCAAGTATTTTTCTGATTTAAATTTTGAATAGTTTAAAATTGATTGTGCTTGGATGATTGATTTATTATTAGTTATATTAGTTTAGACCATATGTGCCGCATAATAGCAGAGGTTATTATAATAAACCCACATACTGCCGCGATATTCCACCTCGAAGTGGAATTGGTATTATATATGTATTTGGAGATTGATTTCTCGTATTACATAGCGGACGAGACCCTATGCACCGCATAATAGCAGATGACATTTTATAAATCCCATATACCGCGATATTCCACCTCGAAGTGGCATTGGTATTTAATTGTTGTGTTAACGTCTGTGGATGCAAGGAAGCAGGTTGGAGGGATCCAACTGGATTCCTCAAAATATTTTGATTTGTTTTCAAAATTTTGTGCTGATTATTTATAACCTGTGTGTGGCTATTTGAGAATGAAACCATCGAAGGCTAAAATTTAGCCGAATATATTTTTGGTATCGTAGGATACCAGAAATATGAAATTGGATTTTTTGGAAATTAAAGTAGAAAAGCTTAGACCATTACAATCAAAGTATTAAAGTTGATTTTTATAATCCGATCGAATTAATTCCAAAAATATAGGAAAATATTTTAATAAAGTAATTTCGAGTAATATTGTTTAATAGTTGAAGAATTTATTTAAGATACGTATTTTAAATATTTGAAAGAGATAAAGGAATTTATTTCCAAAGGAAATAAATTTAAAAATTAAATTTGGAATTCAATTCGGAGTTGAAATTAATTTTAGAAATCGATTTGGAAACTAAATTGGAGTTAAAATAAATCTTAAGAATCGATTTGGAAATTTAATTTGGTGATTGAAATAAATTTGGAAATCAATTTAAAAATTGATTTGGGTGTTGAAGGTGAATATTTGGAAAACGATTTGAAAATCGTATATCGTAGGATATTTGAAGGTTTAAAATTCATAATGGAATTTTTTTGAAGGAAAGAGAATTTTGTTTTAAAAATAAGTATCGGTTTATTTTTAAAAGCGTGGAAAGAAATTTAAAATTTTGGAATGTAAATCAAAATAAATCAAGAAGATTAATTAATTTATTTGAATGGACAATTTTGTAATGGAAAAAGAATTCTTCCCTGGAAAGCCGAGTATATTTTTAAAATAACTTTTGACTAAAATTTAAAAGTTTTAGATTTGGTTTTAAAATAATACTATTGCGCAAATTAGTTTTGAAAATTGTTTTTAAATCTTTAAAGTAAAAATTTATTAAATTAATTATATAAGGGATCATTTTAAAGATTAAATGGATATTTGATTTAGAAAATAGTTATTTAAATATTTATACTCTATCTACTAATTTTATTTTAAAATTAGTTTTGACTTGAAGTCTTATATGTAATAATTAGTCTAATGATTTCATAACCAATATTTATGTAAGTGTTTAAAATGGTTTTATTTTAAATGTTCCAAGAATATTTTGAATAAGTGATTTGAATTATTTTAACTCGGCAGAGTTTCAGTGGAAATGAATATATATTTGCAAATATATTCCGCGTAAGAAAAAATTGATTTGAAATTTATTTTCAAAGGATTGAAGTGTGAATTTGTTTTCAAAATGTTGAAAAGTGATTTTTTATCTTGCGAAGATATATTGAAAATAATAATAACTGGGGGAAAATTATTTGAAATCCAGCAATTGTTGTGAATGATGATTGATAGTTAAATAACCGACTATCAATATTGGCCTTTAATCGACAATTGAATTTCGATGCGACCGGGAGTCGAATTCCAAATGGATATTCGAAACCCACATCGAACCTTTGTGATTGTGATGGATCTTTTATTTAAAAGATCAAAGTGGAATTTGTTGTGATTTGTTTGAAAATTGAATGAACACTTATTTTTAAAATAAGCGCTCGTTATTCAGATTAGCCGGGAGAGGACCTTGTGTCATAAAACCCATTCCGACTAACGATACGACGAAATGGGACTGCATTTGAAGATGGTGTTGAAGACCGGGTATTTCAAAAGCGAAAGGATTACCTGTCGAATGTCTCTGCACCGAGTTCCTCCGGTATAGAGATTTTATCACCCTTTGTGATGGGGATTCCAGATGTGATTAGTGAATATCCGGATTGCAAGGGCTTCAATGGAAGTGCCTTCGGTTCCGTTCGATCCCGAAACAAACTTATATGGATGTGTCTCTGACGTTACACTTTGAGATGTAAAGCTGGTTTCTATCAAATACATTTCTGTTGGTGGCAGAGAATTTATTCTCTTAGCTTAACACCCTTCTCTGAGACGTACGAGCTCAGAGGTTATGTAGTTGATGGTTACTAGTGATACATTCCCAATTTGGTAATGTGGCATACGAAGTGCTGCTGATCATTTGTTGATTAAAGCATGGCTTTTGTGAAAAGCATAGCTTTGTGGACGAGACTTCGTCGGACCTCACACCCCGGAATGGTCGAAACAGGAACGATGCAGCAAGGTTATAGGGGGTAGCGCCCCTTAGGGTATGTGCATTTCCTTCTGGATAGAAGTGGTATCATGGTACGGAGCCCAGATACTTAACTTATGTTGATATCGCAAATATATATTACTTTGTGATTGTTGTTGTTGAGGATCCTCAGATAAAGGTTGTTTACAATCGGGGGATGGCATACTCGTGTAGTAGTTACCTATTTTTGCAGAGGTTACCCGGCCTTGTGTTGGCAGAGATCTGCGTAATTAGGTTCTCGGGGCGTCCCTCCAGAGGCGTACCCATGTGGCCCAGGAAGTTCCTTAGCCTGACCATTTGTTGGAAATCCAATCATACGCGCCTTGTACGGTTTTAGTTGTAGAACCTTCCATCTAATATGGTAGCTATAGTAGGCATACTATAATGGTACGTATGCTGGCTAAGATTAATATTATACTTGTAAATGTTTCTGCACTATGCACTAATGATAATATTAGAAAGATTTTGCGTATTAAGCATGTTTGACTATCAAAAGGAGAAATCTTCCCCAAGTGTGCGTTTGCATTGTGTGTGTGCCGAGAGGCCTTATGGTAGTTTCATTTTCAAAAAGCATAGCAGATTTCTTTTAAATTCCTTTGTTTTCTTTTGTAAAAGAATAACTGTTTTTTTAGATCTCACACCAGTCCCATGACTGACCTGGAGTTTATTGTTCCCTTTCTAAACTCTGGGTGTCCATAATTTACCACACGGGGTGCCTAGAATCAGGTTATCAGTTATTCGGAAGCGAAGTCAGAAAAGAGTTGCTATGGAGATCAGGAGTTGAAGCTGGATGGCGAGACGTATCTCTTTACTCTGTAGTGTCCGTTGCGTATGGTTGTGCAAATCAGTTTTCATATAGTCAAGTTATAATAACTGTCGGTGATGTATGATGTCGTTGCAAACTCTGATGTTGTATTGTATTAACAGTGATGAGTCTTTGATTTAAAGATTATTCATTTATCTATTATATATTGTTCCGCTGCGAAATGTGAGATTCTGTTATTGTTTCTGTTCTTCTTCCGTCTTCTTCTTCTTTAACCCTAACGGTTCGGTTTTCTGGCATTCGACTGTGCGACATTTGATATAGTGGACGTATAAATGTCGACTTTCGAAAGTCGTAAAATCGGATTGTTACACTTACAGACCTTGTAAACTTGCGATAATCGCTTACCTGATTGTTCTAACCCTACGCTCAAAACCTTGCCTCAACTTTATCCTTGAGTTGAGAATTTCTCGAACTATGGCCCATAGTTTGATCGCAGTTTGATCCTTGTTAAAATCTAGTGTTTTACAATTAAATGGAAAATTACAATAAATAAAACTAAACCCTAATTTTCACAGCCTTAAATTGATTGCAAAAGTACGTGCTCAAATACAAATAAACATAGTATGAATTTTTTTTGACCCTTATCCTTTTTCATTCTAGGTCATTCCTTTTTTCTCTTCATTAGCGAATTAGGGTTTTATCACTAGAGGCGATTGAAAATTTAATCGATGAATTCATGCCTTCTTCTTGTCTCGGTTGATTAAATGTATTGCCAAATGCATTCAATTGCTCCCTTTAGTCGAGTTCTTTGATATCTCAAATTGGAATGATTTGGTATGATTTTTCTAATTTGGGTTTTTGTGTTAATTTGTACTTAACACCTTAAATTGCCAATGATGATTGGTTTTTATAGGGATCGATTCTCTATATTTTGTGCATACTTGTTTGGGTTTGAATTTTTCAATTGATTTTCCTGGTCGTTCGATTTTCTAGCTTGTTCATTTCTTCTGATATCTTTTCAAATTTTTGGATTGAATTTTTCAACCTGTATATATATTTTTCCTTTAGTGTTTAATTTTGAATTTTTGTTTTTGGCTTTGACTTGTTCATTTCCTACATTCATGTGTTGATGCTTAAACATAAACGTGCTTGTATAATGGTTCCTTGCTTGCTGTATATTTTATAATGCACGTACTTATCTCCATTAGAAATACTACTGCAATTGAAATGTTGTGTGATGCTTCTAACTTCCATGTATAAACATATATATGTATATATGTGTGAATGAATGTAGCTTCCCCTTATGCTTTCCGTGACTCTTGATAGCACTTGAATTGGTGAGTTGCCAACATATTTTCTAGTTGATTTTGTTGTAGTTGGTTTAGATGATCAGATATGTATGATGTAGTCGATGTTTGTGTTGTTGCACCATTGTACTTGTTGTTTTACCTTTTCTTGGTGCTTGGGTGTGTGCATCCTTGTGGTTGTGCACTTTTTTCACTTGTGTATGCATGTGCATACATTGTGTGTGCATGAATATGTTGAACCATGTGTTGTGATTGCTTGATGATGCTTTTTAGTCCTTGAGGTAGTTATATTCCAGTTTCTTCTCACCGAGATGAAGCTTGTTGGTGATGTACTTTGATGTTGGCTTTGGAAGCATGTTTTGATCTGTGGAGATTACTTGATGATTTTTGCTACATCTGTTTGTGTGTATATCTGAGTTGCACTTCATAATTGTGCATGGCTCTACTTTTATATATTGGCACTTGCATCTATTTATTGCATGCTTTTTGGTTGCATCCCTTGTGTTTTTATGTGCATGTCTGAACTGCACCTGTATTTCTGACTTTGTTTTGCTTGTTCATGTCTTTTGCTGAATAGTATGTTTGTATTTTGAACTTTTATGACCTTGTTTATTCATCTTGTTGATCTACACTTTTTTTACAGTTTTGTTTTGTGTGTCCTGTGCATGTATTGAGCTTGTGCATTTTCCTTACTTTAGTGGTGCACATGATTTTGATTTATTGTTTCACTTTGCTCATGTTGAGCTATTTTTCTTGAACTCATACTGCTTGTGTTGAGCTATTCAGCTTGGCCTTGCATTTGTCCTTACAATTTAATTAATGTAAGTATGTTTTGCGCATATGCTCAGCCTTATGACATGCACAGAGATACATTGTGCATATCGTAGATTGCTCATGTACATTATTGATATTTTTTATGTCTATTTCAAAAATGAAAAGAAAAAACCAATAGATTGAGGCATTGTCGAGTTCATAAATTATTTATATTTTTTGCAGTTTGAATTCCATTTAATCATACAAAAATCTTAATATTTTATTTATTAGATAAATTCCTCTTTAGGGTGACGATTAAGTTATCTTTAAGGGGAAATTTATACAATGAAGTGTGGTATTTTAAATAAAGGAAAACTTTATAAAGTACTCCTTTAAATGTTATATAAAAAATGTTAAGCACTTTTTAAACATGCATTACAATTAGGACTCTTAGATGAGGTAAGTAGTTACTTCAAGAATGTTAAGCATTTTCTAGTAATGCATAGCCATAAGGACTTTTAAATAAGGTAAATACTACTTGAATACTTATCCCTCTCTTATATATGAGTTCCATCCATGCATAATAGGGAGGATTGATTCAGCCACAAGCACCATTGTCCAAGTGGTTAATTGATTCGGCTTTGGTGCAAGAGGTCACAAGTTCGAAACTTACTTTTGAACGTTTATTGACATGGGATATGTTGTCCCAATGATTTGTTGTATATAAAGTACCATTTCAAAAAAAAATAGGGAGGATTTTTAAATTAGAATGGAAATACGAATCTAGAGATAAAAATTATTCTCTTATGCACAACCATGAGGACTTTTAAATGAGAGTGAATACATTGGGATAGAATTATAAATTACATATAAAATTATAATCGTTGTTTTGAAATACCAACTTCTGCACACTATATTAAATTTGGGTGTACGCCTTGAAAGAAGGATGATAGTGATAGAAATGATCATAGAATATGTACTAATTTCAATAATGTTATAAAACTTGTTCAAATATTCATGAAACTTTAACATATACTTCCTCTTGCTACGAAGTATAATTTAGTCACCACCCATCACTTTCCCGATCAGTATTAATAATTTTTGATAAATTTCAAAAGGTTCAAAAAACCAACAACTAACTATTCCTGAGTTAATCCCTTATCAATGTAAAAAGGAGTATTTTTATTAAATAAAATCAAGGGTAAAATTTAAGTTATTCGAACAAAAAATTCTATATACAAAAGAAGTTAAGAAAACCTATTTTCTACAAGGGGTTTTGTAAAACTATATCTGCTAATTTTAAAATTGGTTGAAAATGCAAATATCATCTCAAATGAAATGTTATATAGTACCACCTGTACTTTAGTAGTGCAAAATGATATATTACGAAACAAGATGACCATGTAATCCTCAATACCAATCAAATTGGTTCAAAGATTTCTAGCAAAGCAAAGGCACACAAAAGTAAAAATTATCCAGCCACTGATTTTTTAGTCGTCATTAAAGGCAACGAAAGTTAATTGTCCTACCAAAGCAATGACCGTTCTTGTTTTGAAAATTCGGTCCATTTTAAACCACCATTTGAAAGCTTTAAGTCCGTCGTTTGATTTAGCACAAAATATGAAGGTTTAAGATATTTAAAACTGCTACTTATCAAAATTGATTTCAAGTCTAGACGATAATTTGCTCAAAGTTTATATGAAATACTATAGCTTGTTTGCATAAATCGGAGATATTTTTCAAGTGATGTACTGAAATGATTGTTGCTTTTCAAGATTTTACAAAATAAATCAGCAAATACTCAAAACAGTAAAGGTGTAGTGCTACCAGTTAGCTTTTTCAAAACTTTAAGAATTTCAAAATTCAAATTAAAGATGTTTAAGTTATGATCGAATTACTACAATTGTATTAAGAAGTTTTAAAACTGTTTTCAAACAATATACTGAATGTTTTAGTTTATTTCAATGTTTCAAATTCTGGAAAAACATAAAAATAAAATTTATAGAATTTTCTATTTATTTTCCAAATTATCTTGAATTTTACAAATCATAGTCAAGGAGTTTAAGATATGTCAATTATACTACAACAGTGTTGACAACACAAATAGAATTAATAATAATAAAAGAAATTTGGGTTTATAGATCATACCTTAACTTACCTTCGATGTCAGGTTATGATTCACTATTTTTCATCAAAGTATGTAGATCTCCAACTCATTTTTATAGGCTAAGGAACATTGGAATTATTTCTCTTTAACTATATATAGAACAACTCGAAGTTATCGTGGTTGTTTTTTGTCCGCTTCTATACCTAAATTTTGGAAGAGGGGAGTGGCCTAACAAAGGATGTAAGATCACTTTCATTTTCAGTCGAAATCTTTAGTACACAGATTTTTTTTATATGAAAAACCATTAATTTTAACAATCATACCCTTAGGAACCCAAATTTGTTTAAATTTAGGAAAATTTATATTCGTAAATCTGGAATCCAAATTTGTTTAACGGTTTTGTATTTGTTTTTATTTCGAAAAATATTATCGATGTATCCTATATTGCCAAATTTTACACATTTTGGTATCATCTTCTCCCTCTAGCGGTGTTGTTAGTCATTTTTTATGTATTGACACTTTTTCAAATATAAATCCTTTTCTATTTTTTACAAATAGTTTATTTCCTAATAATATACTACATGATTTTTCTCCAGTGGAAAGTTTGGGAATAATCAACTCGAGTTAATTAACTTTGGATTTTAAAAGATTATTTTCATTTATTAGCTTAGAACAACAACTAATTGAGTTCTTTCTCTTTTCAAAATCATTTCTTTTTAATACCGAATTTTCATTTTCAAGCTCTTTTATTTTGGTCTCAATTTTAAGCAATTCAGTTTTAAAGAGTTCAAGTTTTCCAAAATGCTTAAATGTTCTATTTCCTTCTCTATTTCATGATTATTTGAAGAACTTTGCTTTTGCTATTTTTCAAAATCACGTTTTCGTTTTCAAGGATTTTGAAATTTTCTTTGCCCTTCTTTGATTCTCTTCCAAAATTTGCACACTTTGAATTTTCGGACATCTTAACCCTTTCCGACTCCTTTGGTAAAATGTCGTTTTTTGCAAATCAACTTATTTTCTTTTTTCACCAAAATCAGAGTTTCCTTTTCTAGGTTTTAAAATTTTTCGTGAAGCGGGCAATTTTTTTCATAATTCAAATAGTTTTTACAATTGAAAGTTTTAATTTTCTTAATATTTTTAAGCTTATTTTCCAATTCATCATGTTTCTAACACAATTTAGATTTCCCACTTTTCAACTTGTTATTTTTCATCTTAAGGTCATCAATAACTTTAGTTAATTTTTGATACAAGAGAACTAAATCTTTGAATGAAAAATCACTTATCTCATCATCTGCTACTTCTTCGTCACTAGCTTCTTTATCGTCGTCATTCAAATTGACTTTCATAAATCCAGTAAAGCAAACTTCTTCAGTTGTGTGTATTTATGGAGCTTCTTACTGTTATTGACTTTTCTGCCATATATTGCATCAATGGTGTTCCAGATTTCCTGTGTAGTTGAACAATAAGAGATATAGTTAAATTCATCTCATTAAATAGAGAGTAGAGAATATTCACAGCACAAGCATTAATCGAAATATTTTTCTTATCTACCATATCATAGCCATTTCCAATAATACCCAACAATTAAAATTAACATATTTTAAATAAAGTTCCATTTTTGATTTTCAATTTAAAAAATCTATTCAATCAAAAGTAGGTTGATTAAAATTGGACCGACTCTCACTAGATCTACAATTAAGATTAGACATTTTCACTAGTAACCTAGCACTGATACCACTTATAGGATCGAATTAACCCTAGAGCGATGGATGAATATGGTGTATAATACATTCACAGAATAATAAAAACTTGCAACACACATAATAACAGAGTAAATGCGAAAATAAAAGCATACAATTTACCTAGCTCGGAAAAAACCGACCTACTGCTTCTCTTAAGGTTTCTAGTAGAATTAAAAAATCAATCGCTTAAAGACCCCGTAAACTTACGACTATCATTTACCAGATTGTTCTTACCCTACAATCAAAATGTTGTCCCAACCCTATTCTCGAATTGAGAATTTTCCAAACTATGCCTCATAGTTGGATCCTAGTTAAAACCAGAGTTAAAAGGTAAACTACAATAAATAAAACTAAACCCTAATTTTTGCAATCTTAAATTGATTACAAAAGTACGGGTTCTAAAATAAATAAACATAATATAAGGTATCGTTTGTTTAAAGTGCTGAATACTGAATGCTGAACACTAAATGCTGAATGTTGAACGCTGATTGCTGAATGCTGATTGCTGAATACATGAAATATTGTTTGTTTGCTATCTAATTAAAATTTTGTTTTAAGATCATAATACCATTTTGACAATATTACCCCTCAATTTTACAAGTAATTATTCTTTGGCAAAGTGTCATTGAAAATGCACGTTTAATTACCTTATCTTATGTCTTATATTTTGTATAAAATAAAAAAAATGAATGATTGATAAAATTATTTATTTATATTTTTTTTCACATCTGCACTACATATTTCTTTCTATATATATTTGAATGAAAAAAAAAATCATAAAATAAATCATATATATTTCATTTTTGTTTTTATTAATCAATTTATAAAGTACTGAATAAAATTATAATCAAAACAAAACGAAAAAATTAATTCAAAAGAAAAAGAGATAACTAAAAACAATATTGATATTATGTCTAAATTTTTACAATTGTTTGATATACTATATAAGACAACTAAATAATGTGTTACATAAGGGTATAATTGAAAATTCAATGCAATAAGTGATCAGCATATTCAATAAGCACTAAAATTTTGCTTATTCATTTCACTTAATAAAAGAGCTTTAATGAGATCACTTCTTTGAAAACAAACTAAGTTATAAAATTTTCTTTGCCCGTATCCTTTTTAATTCCAAGTCGTTCCTCTTTCCTATTCGCTCATGAATTAAGTTTTTATCTCCAAAGGCGATCAAAAGTTTAATCAATGAATTCACGCCTTCTTCCTGTCTCGATTGATTAAGTTCCTTGCCAAATGAATTCCATCGCTTCCTTTGGTCGAGTTCTTCGATGTCTCGATTTGGAATGATTTTTTTGATTTGGGTTTTTATGCTAATTTGAAATTGCCAGTGATGAATTGGATTTTCTAGGGATCGATTCCTTACATTCTGTATATACTTGTTTTGGTTTTAATTTTTCAGTTGATTTCCTTGGCCGTTTGATTTTATGGCTTGTTCATCTCTTCTAATATATTTCAAAACTTTAGGATTGAGTTTTTCAACCCGCGTGCATATTGTGCCTTTGTTGTTTGATTTTGAATTTCTGATTTTGACTTTGACTTGTTCATTTCTTACATAGATGTGTTGATGCTTGAACGAAAACATGCTTGTCTGATGGTTCCTTGCTTATTGTATATTTTATGATGCATGTACTTGTCTTTATTAGCAATGCTGCTGTAATTGAAATGTTGTGCGCCACTGCTCCTAACTTCCATGTATAAACATAAATATGTATATATGTATGAAAATGTAGCTTCTCCTTTTTCTTTCGAAGCCTCATGATAATGCTGGAATTGTTGAGTTGCTAGCAGATTTTTTAGTTGATTTGTTTTAGTTGGTTTAGATAATCGAATGTGGTAGCTGTATTTGATGTTTGTGTTGCTGCACTATTGTGCTTGTGTTTTACCTTTTGATGGTGCATGAGTGTGTGCATCCTTATTCTTGTACACTTTGTTCACTTATGTATGCATGTGTCTGTGTTGTGAGTGCATGAATATGCTAAACTTTGTGTTGTGTTCGCTTGGTGATGCTTTTTGGCCCTTGATGTGATTATATTCAAGTTTCTTCTCACTGAGATGAAGCTTATTATTAATGCAGTTTGATGTTGGCTTTGGTAGCATAGTTTTGATCTTTGAAGATTGCTTGATGATGTTTGTTGAATCTATTTATGTGCATGTCTAAATTGCATTTCATCATTGTGCATGACTGCACTTTTATATGCTGGTACTCGCATCCTTTTATAGCACTATTTTTGGTTGCATCCCCTATTTGTGCATCCTTTTGTGCATGTCTGAATTGAAGTTATATTTCTGAAATTTTTTTGCTTGTACATGTCTGGCTGAACTGTATGTTTGTGTTTTGCACCTTTATGACCTTACGTATTCATCTTATTGATCTGCACTTGTTTACAGTTTTCTCTTGTGCATCCTATGCATGTACTAAGCTTGTGCATTTGCCTTGCTTTAGCGATGCATGTGATTTTGATTTATTGCTTCACTTTTCTTGTGTTGAGCTGTTTGACTTGACCTCACACTGCTTGTTTTGAGCTATTCAGTTTAACCTTGCATTTGTCCCTATAATTGAATTGATGCAAGTATGTTTTGTGTATGTGCTCAGCCTTTGACATGCACAGCAATACACTATGCATATCGTAGATTGCTCGTGTACTTCTTGATATTTTTGGTGTCTATTTCAAAATATGAAAAGAACAAAACCAATAAACTGAGGCAATGTTGAGTTCAAATATTATTTATATTTTTGTCGTTTGAATTTGTTTCTTTTACATTATAATGCGTTTTTATTTTATAGGAAATTGATTGGAGAAGACAAGACAGTTAAAGAAAGATGATAACAAATCGAATTTGTGTGAGTGGGTGAGTTAGTAATATATGAGAGTGTAAAATAATTTTGTATATAAGAGTGTAAAATAGTGTTGTATATGAAAATGTAAAATATAATGAAAGCTAAATAACAGTCTTTCTTTCTTATATCTAAAGACGACACTTAATACATCCTTGATATTCATGTGCCGATCATCTAAGTATCCTAAAGATAGGTCATTTGGAGTGAAGAACGAAAATACAGAATAGAATGCCATAAAATGTAACGAGTAATATATAATATAAATGAGTCTTTATAAAAAAGAATCATCTTTATTATACACAACATTAGAATAAATTAACTTATTATCAGCTTGGACAGATATAATAGCATGTTCTTATAATTGCTGATAGATATAGACAAAAATAAAAACAAATGAGAACAACGGAAGGTAGAAGATATGTGAATACGTTTCGGAGAATCTAGCTCGTCTCCTAAAAGCTCAAAAGTGTCCAGCTAAATCTGGGAAAATATGCTCGGGATAACATGAGAACTATAAGAAAAATAATGCCCGGATCTGTTTGGTAAAACTAGTGTGAAAAACTCGGATCACAAAGAATTTTGTTATTTATAACTTATAAAATCGTTTAAAATCAAAGGTATCTCGTAAGACCGTGTCATACATAAACATAGATGGGTTTTTACCTTACGATAACTGAAACATTTTCTTTAGAAAATCCAATGATATTATAATATGTCTAAGATACAAATACATATATTAATATAGCTGAAATGCTTGCATCTCAGATTTCAGCAATTTGGCACAACTAAATCCATAAAGGCACGTATTGGAAAATGGATTCCATAATGACAAGGCACTTGGCTACCACTTATCACAGTGCATCTCTAGATAAAACACACTGAGAGCCTCACATGGACTCTGTAAGTATCGGTTGGCCCTACCTCTTACTAGATAGTGCCGAATATATCATCAACCTGGTTAGGATCAACAACCTAAATATGCCCTGAGCATACATGATCTATAATATCGATATAGATTGGGTGATGACCATACGCTAATAGTAGCAAACCACTTAGCCTTGATGTGTATTCCCTAATTTTAGTCATTTTCGGGCATGAGGCTTGAGGTTACGATTATCTTTTTAAAAGAAATTCCACTTAGAAGCAAACACTGTCCTCCAGGCAACAATTCAGTGCTAGAAGTCATCCATACAAGTTCGCTCTATGTCTGAAAGAAACTGATGACACTATCTCTACTACATCCATTTTGGAATCACCTTCAGGATTAGTAACAAGTAGCCCTTTCACTTCAAAAGCTCCATATTTAACCATCATCAAGATGTCTGCAACTCAGTATGCTTGAGTTGGATCGAAGTGGTTTTCGGCTAATTTATACTTATCCGATACTGCTCTCTTCATAACAACTTTCAATGGTTCTGGTAAACTCAACCTCGATTCTTTTGAAAATAATCTGACATTATATAGGAGAGGGATCATCCCTAACTATTTAAGTGGATGGATCTTCATATCATTTGTCCTAGGAGAACTAAATGATATTTGTACGCACAGTACAACATTATCAAAGATGATTGTGCCATATAACTCACATGTTTTTCCTAGATATTTCCAAAGTTATATCTTGATCAAGATTTGATAGTCGGTTATTTAACTATCAAATAAGTAAGCAAGCAACAATTCAAAGATTTAATTACCCATAGCAACCACTAAGCCCCAAAATAAATCTTTCGTTTATTTAAATCTCTTTCCAACATATTTATCAAAATATCCATATACTTATCTCACTAGCATAAGTATATTCACAAACATTATGAAATATTTTCTTGTTTCAAAGTCATATTAAAAGGATCAAAATAAGTGATATTTAAAATAGAGATAAGGATAACCCCAAACACAATTCTTTCGATATTATGTCTCGAGCGGATGTTCCATATCACCATAATTGAGAAGGTTGGTTAAGGGAAATCCAAATCATAATTATTTTATAAATTTCCTCTATAAATCCATTTAGTAAATCTCTTTCGTTAAACTCAAAATCCATTTTGTAAAACACTTTATAAATCCCCAAGTTTATTCATAAAACTCTTTTATAAATATCCAAAACTATTTATAAAACTTCATTTATAAACTTTCCTTATCTAAAACAAAAATTCCTTAGTAAACTTTAATCAATAAAGTTCCTTTAATAAATAATCAATTATTAAAATCACTTTTAAATAAATGAGTTATTATTTAAACATTCTTCATTAAATTATCTTTAAATCACATTAACAAAATGATGATTTAAACAAACATTTAGAAAAGCATTAAATTATTTCAAAACATATTTAATAAAATAACTGCTTAATTATCCTTTAAATATCATATTTAAAATGATAATAAAATTTAAACATTTAAATAAACAATAACTTTATTTAAATTTTTGTCAAAAATATATTTAAAATGATTGATTTCACAAAATCAGAAAAAGGCTTAATGTCCACAATGGTTCACTTAATTGAATTTAACTTACCCACGTTATAACATGGGTATTTACATAATAAGTTGATATGTAAAAGGAATCAACAACCAACAATTAATCAACATATAGGTGAATGTCCAAGTTATTATAATAGCAGAGGGGGATGTGTTCTGCAAAACACATGTTCAACTTAATATAATAACATAATTGGTTTTTATTTTGTTGAATAGATGTCAGCCTAATTTATTTGGTGAGTTATAGCAAAACAGTGATTTATTCTGCTAAACAAATGTTAGTATAATTTAATTAGCAAAACGGCGATTGATTCTACTAAACAGATGTCAATATAATTTAATTAGCAAAACGGAGATTTATTGTGCTAAACAGATGTCATTGGGTTTCATATTCAAATGAGGTTACTTAAGGATAGTCGGTAAAGAATTCTTTAGATTAAAATCTTCCTTTAAAAGAAAGTTGCTTCTTGAAAATAAAACCGATCTTTAAAAATAAGGTGGCCTAAACATCTAAAACTTTATTTAATAATCAAATAACACTTAAACTTTTAATTTAAAAATAAATAAACCTTTAATTAATAATTAAACGATAATTAAATATTAAATAAATAATTAACCCTAATTAATCTTTGATTAATAGTTAAATAATAATTTAAATATTTATCAAATAATTAAATATAAATCAATGTCAATTAATTAAATATTCCTTAATTAAAACTTAAATAACAAATTAAACTGTTAAAGCCCGTATCTTCATTACCTTTGAGTAGACAACAAATCACACGTGTCCAACTCAAATTGAATGGAAATATGAATCTTTAGGGGTTAGTCAAGAAAAATTAGAAAAGAAGAAGAAACAAACACAAAATTTTGCAGCGGAATGATAAAATATAATAACCAAATAAACAGTTCATAAAGCTGTTTATATTAACATTTGATTATAATCTACACAACATTCATCAGAGTTATATATATACATTAGAGATAAATAAATAATGTAGTAGACAACATGATGCAAGATTTAGAATAGTAGTATATACCAAATCTTCATCTTCGTCCTCTAGAATAAATCTTCAATAAGCTGAAAAACTCAAGGCTGACCCGAGCGTAATGAAAAGACAAAACGCTCAGGTCAGGACTAAAATATCCTTATGTAAGTCAAATCGATATCGCATGTAACGACATCAGAGATGTTTATGGGATTTTCACATCTCCTATCCAGTGTAAAACGTGCGTGCAATAATTCAAGATATGTTACGGGATTTTCCATCTCTCAGGGATCCGTCAAACTATTTATATGTAGTAGAATACGCTATATATATAATGATAATGACTATTTAGTAAAATAAATATATTTTTTAGCGTTAAGGCTTCACATTAATCCCCTTTAACGCATTTTTAGGAATTATCGTACAGTTTGCATATAATACACCCGTTAAACGGTCGGTGGATAGGGATGCGCCGTGATACGACAACACTAAACCAAAATCGTATGAGTCTTGTTCAGGGACAAAAGTATGACAAGGCACGTAAGGCAATGCCCAAGGTAGGATATTACCAGTTTACCCTTCCCAGTTGGTGGTAACGCATCATAACCATGATCGCCTACCACGTCCAACACTCCCATAATCGGGAGGGTGCACACCAATCAATCACAATGTAAATGATGGTAATACGAAGAAGTGAGTCCGCTCGGGGTAGCTAACCCACTTGGTCGGTACGGCTCTTGTTTTAGTCATTTCAAATTGGCACAAGTGCCAAGCTAACCCATCATCGTTCTCTTTCTTCAAATCCAGCAAACGACACCAAATCCAACCACTTCATTCTGGAATCTCCTCAACGTACGCAGTTGTTAATGTGGTTCCGGTATCGACAGAAAGTAGGCCCATATCCGGCTCCGATCTCTTTAACAACCACACGTCATTTTACACATTGACTAGTTCTTTTACAATTCGAAAATAATTCGTACTTGATATCAAAATATCATATTTGCTTCAAAATCAAATCCATTTTGAAATCATCATAATTATTCAATATATACCATTTCATTTCAAAATCATTTTCGCCTCAATATCGCAATTTCGATTCCAAATTGTTTCAAATTTACATTTGGGTTATTACTTCATTTGACCTAGTTCGTATTTAAATTCATGATTTAAAATGACATTCCACTCTTGAACAGTTTGAATTTTTGAAAAATAGTTTGAATAATTTAAATAATTAAAATAGTTAAAAATAGTGTAAATGGTTAAAGTATTTAAAAAATAGTTTAAATGGTTAAAATAGTTTAATATAAAATAGTTTAAGTATTAAAATGGTTTATATAGCAAAATAATTTAGCAAACCAAAATAATTTGTATATTTAAGAAGATAGCTTTTAAGTAGTTTTATATTAAATAATTAATTTGAAAAGTAATTTCAAAGTCAAACCAATTCAATTCCAATTTCCCAATTCAATCAATTCCAATTTCCATTCAGTCGATTCAATTTCGATTTCAATTCAAATCAATTTCAACTTCAATTTCAATTAATTCAATTCGACGTGCAAATCCAATTAATTCAATTTCAATTTCAGTGAATACCGATTTCGAGCTCGATTTTCAAAATATTGATTCAAAACATTTAAATCAAATTATCCTTCAATATTCAGTTTAAAACCCCAATCTTCAAATATAATTCAATTCTGAGCTCAATTTCAAAATATCGTTTTTAGATCACTTTTATTTGGCAATAATCCAAATTCCGAATAAAACTCCAATCATTTAAAACAAATCATTTTATGAAATTCAAAAATAATTTGATTTTAACTTCAAAATCTCAACTTCAATTATTTAATAATTTCTTTTAACCAAATTTTCATTTCAACACTTCAAGCTCGAATTCATGATTAGTTCGATATCTATAAATTTTATTTTTATTTCTTTTAAATCAAAACCATTAAACAAATTTCAAATATAAAATTTTCAGAATCATTTAATTTAACCAATCCGGTGTCCGTATGTAATTGGCTATCATATGACCAAGTGATAAGTTATTTCAGCTTAACTTCAGGGATGGATATATATCATTTCAATTCAAATCACAATGACATAGGTATGTGTTATTTCAACCTATTTCTTAATTCATTCAAAATAATTCAATTTACAGCTTGCATACTGTAAATAATATACAAGGTGATAATAGGATATATATATAAACAAATGAACATCCAAACATCCAAATATCGACCAATTTTGCATCCATCACAATCAATCATACAAACAGGCAAGGAAATTCAAAATTATTTCATAGTTATTACTATTGGGTAATTTACTGGCAATTCAATTTCAATTTCAAATTTAACTGTTAATTATAATTTATATCAGTTAATTCAAATGACATCAAATTTATCAAACAACAACGAATAAATTCACATCACTTCATAAATTTCAAATTTAACTAGCATAGAAACATTTTAGTATGTATAAGAGTTACAAAACACTCACCTTGAGTTTTTAATTTTAAATCAAATCGTACGACGTACGATTAAACCTAAAATTTTCACAAGCTTCAATCAACTCCAAATTAGTTCCATGATGCAGTACTCGTCACCACTATTCCGATGCTGCTTGTATCGTTCAATTCCAACCTCGTATGCAGGAGTTATAAATTTTTTATGTTTAACGATAATTATATAAATAATTTGAAATATTCACTTATTTAAACTTAAACCTATACCTAATTTCAAACCCAACCCGATAACAAGCCTTCTTCCCCAAATGTCAATGCACGGCGTGACACCACCATTCACGTGTGCACGCAAACCTCCATTGCCTCCACACTGCATGAAACTCAAATCCATCTACACCTATGAATTCCTCTTCAATCGACCTCCGCAATGCACAACATGACGTTGCCTTCCCTACTCTATCCCAAAATGCGTCGAAACTCTACCTGCCACCGAGCTCAGTGGGTCGTGACCCCCCATTAATGATCGGACCCTCAAATATTTTGCATCGAGGTGCAATTCAATTCCTCGAATTCAAAAATGCTATCGAAAACTCGAATCGATAGCTCTAACGCCTAAAAAGCACAATCTAGCTTGCGCCTACTCGAACAAGCATGGCCAGAGGTTGCCGTAACCTACAAACAATGCCTTAGATCTAACCTAGCGATAGAAGATGATTTTTAAAACATGTTTGATGATTTTTAGTTGGGTGGATTAAGAGATGGAGATTTTTAAAGTTCGATTTCTCTTTTTTTTATTGTGCTCGACTATTATGTAGAGAGGGAAGCGTATTTGAAAAGGAAGTGGTATAGTAATAGGTTAAGGAGGCTGACGGATGATAGAAAAGCAGTTAAAAAGAATGGTAGGGTCAAGCCAACACACACACACACGCACGCACATATATATATATATATATATATATATATATATAATTTAAATTCGCAAATCGTCTCGATTACATAACTTAAAATTTCAAACCCCTAACGAGGCGTGCCGCTAGGCGTTCATAATGTTATACTTCTATTTTGAACGCATTGGAAAAGTTTTTGAGTCCTAATTCCACTGTATGTGGAAAATAGCTTTTTGAACCCAATTAAAATATTAAAATTTCGATATTAAATTCAACGCATTTCTATCCTGCATGACCAAACGATAACTCCAAACGTTATGAAATTTGAAATTCGATAATAATACACCATTACAGATCCAGCGAAACTAATTTTGTTGAAATCTGAGACTGTCAAAAATGTTATTTTTACACGTAAATTAAAATATAATATTTTCAATTTCTAATTATTCACTTTAAAATTCAATTTTAATTATTAACAATCTTCATTGTTGTTTGCATAAAACTCGCATCAACTTCCGATATCATTATCAATATATTAAATTTAGAATTCAATTATTCGATAAAACTTCAATATAAATCTAAACAATTTAATTGTTCAATGTTCAACAAATTTCAATATTAGATTCTAAATGAATTTTAGTTATCAATCAGTTACTTTATTTACAACTAATGAATTCAACATTTATTATTTAATCCAACTATTGATTGTAAACACATTCAAAACATAGGATTACCATCCAATACTTGTTATTACTTAAATCTTCGAAATTAGTTTATGCCAGAATTTTATTGAAGTTCAAATCCGATGAATTACATTCGAAACCATTAAATTTTTTTACCTTTAACCATTTTTACTTAATAACCACATTAAATTTAATAACTTAAAAAGCTAAAAATATAGGTCGTTACAACCTCTCCCACTCAAAACTTTTCGTCCTCGAAAAGGAACTAAGTACAGAATTTAACATTTGATATATTTTATTCAAAATTATCAACTAATAAAACAATAAAATTCCATCTATAAAACCATTACTGTGTTTCCACTACGTTACTCTGACCGGCTTATGTAATATACAAGTTAGTTATTAAAACAAGTTATAAAATTTTTAAAACCTCAAAATTTTCTAACGTCTAGATTCATAGTCTCCTTTGTGCGGATCAATCAAAACAACTACAAAGCGCCACTATGGGCCCCAAACCAATAAAAGAAAAACAAAAGCCAAATGGCTCCATCATACAACCACCAAATCAAATGACAAAATAAACACGTACCTTTTTGTCGGGCAATCCAATTTTTTTTTGATTTTAAATACCTGCATCTTACTTACTAATGATATCCAATCATATAATTTAAATCACTTTAAATTTTGCATTTTCAATTTCCAATATTTGCTTTAATTAAGCCCGTAAGATGTATATATATCATCCATATGCAATATCAAATCTGATCACTCACTCGATCACACAATTTCACTTTCGAACTAATATCGTTCACACGACTCTCTAGTGCGGACTCAGATCTGGTTCCTTGATCAGAGACTATTATTCTCCTTGCACATCCATATACTATAATAGAGAATTCCAACATCAATCAAAAATCCATATTCAGGGTTCGCCGTCGAGAATCGAGTGAAAATCTTAACTCGGATTGATATAAATTATCTCGAAATTCCGTGCTCGAATCTGGATCAAATCGTTATGCACCTAAAATAATATACGTACAACTTACATATTTATTTCCAATTGATTCTTAATTATACCAAATTCTTTTCATTCACGTTCATTTTCATAATCTTCTTTAATAATAAATTTATTTGTGAAACATTCTATTAATCATCATTTTAGTTTATAATCTTTCTATAAAATCATATATAAGAAATTGGACTTTGTCTAAGTTTATAATTATTTCAAAGGTTATAAATTCAATTTCACAATTCCTTTGCAAGTTTATATTCAATTTTATAGTCATTTTCAAAGATATTATTTGATTCATTTGTCTTCTTTCTTAAATTCCACTTACTTATTCCATTTAGTCATTAATCATTTTATAATTTACTTAAGTATATATACATTTATTATTACAACAAAAATTCCATTTATGCACATTTTAATTTCTTTTAAGTTTGTTTACTTGTATAATATCCCAATACATATCTAAATCACCATTTTAACTTTTTAACATTCGGTAAATCATATTATACGTTATTAGAATGCAATTTGATATTACATAAATTAATTGATTCACTTTTACTTAATTTAATGCTCAATACTTTAACTTGTTTAAATATTCTTTACTTTCAATTTAACTCTAAAGTTTCTTACACATTTAATTTGGATTTATTAGTTCTCTTATTTTATAAGTTTTAGTTATTCAAATATTTCATTTCATTCAAATAATTTAAAGATTATTAATAATAGAACGTAAAATTTAAATGCGGGGTACATTTCAAATCATTTGAAATAAGTATATTTTTTTTATATATCAATTATAATTTTGGAGTTTAAACCAAAATCTGTTTGTCATAACAATTACTAGAAAAGCTTCTAAGAAGTCTCCCCCAGTTTGAGACTCGAAAATGAACATCGATAGTGCTGCGCAGTCATCACCGAAATTATTTTCCAGCGACAGAAGAGGGGAGTACTGAATTCATTCCTTTCAAAATTTATTTGAAAACCATTTGTATTTGTATATACTTTTAAACAATACTGATATTATTTTCCAAACATTGAAAACCTTTTTCAAAAAACATCAGAAGTTAAATTTCTCAAATTCTCAATTTTATATTCATTTTACTTGCAAATTATATTTTATAAATCACATTTATACAATTTCATTTTTCTTATGATCATATAGTATCTAATAGCTTAGGAATATTGACTAATCAAATAATAAACGATAATGGTCAATATTATCATTTTTGACAAACATTTTATTTAACCACTTCATTTTGGAGTATCATCCACGTACATAGTTGTTAAAGTGGTTCCAGTATCGACAGAGAGTATGCCTATATCGGCTTCGGTCTCTTTAACAACAAAACGTCATTTTATACACCGGTTGGTTCTTTTACAATTCGAAAACAATTCGTACTTGATATCAAAATATCATATTTTCTTCAAAATCAAATCTGTTTTGAAATCAACATAATTACTCAATATATACCGTTTCATTTCAAAATCATTTTTGCCTCAATATCACAATTTCGATTCCAGAATTATTTCAAATTTACTTTTGGGTTGTAACTTCATTTGACCCAATTTGTATTTAATTCATGATTTAAAACAACATTCCACTCTTGACCAGTTTGAATTTTTAAAAAATAGTTTCAATAACTTAAAATAGTTTAAATAATTAAAAGAGTTAAAAATAACGGAAATGGTTAAAATATTTAAAAATAGTTTAAATGGTTAAAAGTTTAATATAAAATAATTTAAGTATTAAAATGGTTTATATAGAAAAATAATTTAGAAAACCAAAATAATATCTATATTTAAGAAGATAGCTTTTAAGTAGTTTTACATTAAATAATTAATTTGAAAAGTAGTTTCAAAGTCAAACTGATTCAATTTCAATTTCCTAATTAAATCAATTCCAATATCCGTTCAATTGATTCAATTTCGATTTCAATTCAAATGAATTTCAACTTTGATTTCAATTAACTCAATTCCATATTCAAATCCAATTAATTCAATTTTAATTTCAATTTATACCGATTTCGAGCTCATAATCAAAATATTGATTCAAAACATTTAAATCAAATTATCCTTCAATATTCGGTTTAAAATCCAAATCTTCATATATAATTCAATTCCCAGCTCATTTCGAAATATCGTTTTTATATCACTTTTATTTGGCAATAATCCAAAGTCCGAATAAATTCCAATCTTTTAAAACAAATCAATTTATGAAATTCAATCATAATTTGATTTTAACTTCAAAATCTCAAGTTCAATTATTTAACAATTTCTTTTAACCCAAATTTTATTTCAACACTTCAAGCTCGAATTCGTAATTAATTCAATTTCTATAAATTTGATTTTATTTCTTTTAAATATAAACCATTAAATAAATTTCAAATCTAAGATTTTCAAAATCATTTAATTTAACCAGTGTTTGCGCAAAAAATGGGCAAACACCTCCAAGCCGTGTGATTTAGTTGATTTTATGTGATTCTTAATGATTTAGATGAGTTATGTAAATATGAAAAAAGCTGGGGCTGAAATGTAAAAGACACACAGATTTATAGTGGTTCGGCCAGAACGTGCCTACGTCCACTTTATATGTTATTATCTTCTTTCTTTCGGATTACAAGTACAATGCTTTGTGTACAAGTATATGAAAGTAGTTTGAAAGTTCCTTCCGTGCTTGAGCTCTCAAACTTGTCTTCCATTGTTGTACCCCTGCCCCTCTATTTATAGAATGAGGTAGGGGGCAGGGGTCTTGGATGTATATAGCTGCTGGTGGGCCCGGGCTGAAGCAATCTGGCCTGGTAGCGTTCTGGTTCGGCGAAGCTTGGTGCGGCAGTGGTGAGTGGACCGGTTGCAGGCGTAGCTTGGTTCGGCAGTGGTGGTTTGGTGGTAGGAGTGTGGATATGGATCGGCAGTGGCCTCGTTCGGTAGTAGATGAAGATGTTTGGTTCGGTAGTGGGGGATGGTCCGGCTAGGACATGGAGAATGTCTGGTTCGGAGGAGGCCGAGGTTGGTGTTTGGACCGGATGAGGTATGCCGAATGCGTTTGGTCCGGATGAGGTATGCCGAATGAGCTTGAACCGGATGAGGTAAATGAGATTTCACCCTTCACTGCCGAATGAAACTTTAAACCCTTGAATTGCCGAACGGACTTAGGAACCGGATGGAATGGAGTTTGCGAACCCGGGTGAAACTGACGCTTCTCGGTCTCGAGATCTCCTGGGTGAGAATTCGCCCAACATTTGCCCCCCAAAGTGGGGCACGTGCTTGCATGTGTCACGCTTTGTTTCCCTATGGTAGGAAGGCTTGTTTTGTAATGCCATGAGCTGGATGTCCATATCCTGTTGATTTCCTACAAAGGAATTTACAGTTTTAATGTGATTTCAAATGACGATCGTTTGGGATCGAAATATTTGAGGCGAAGTGAATTGTGCCGTTCAGGGCGAGATGTGACCGTTCGAGGCGGGTGCCGTTCGAGGCGAGTAGGTGTGCCCCGAGGGGGCTTAGTGTTACCGATGCCAGGCTCACGTTCGAGTGGATTCCTGGATCGTTTGTGAAGATGGTTTATCGCCAGCTCAGAGCATGCCCAAGGATCGTTCGCGACCCCGTACATGTTTAAGTAGCTTAGCCATTTCAGAATTAGCAGAGCTAAATATCCATCCAACCGATGAATTTTAAAAGGATGTCGAAGTGTAGATTCTCACAACGATAGGGTTAATAGCCATTCAGAGCATGCCTGTGGACCGTTCGTGGTCGCGTACATGTGTAAACGATTAACCCATGTTAGTGGGAGATTTACTACTTATTCATCGTTATCATAATCTCCATTTTATCAGTAGATCCTAGAGTCCGGTACTTATCTGAGTGAGGCGCTTTGTATGCCCCCTGCTTCCAGTCTTTGCTGGTTTGGTAGCTTCATTCGGTTTTGGTTTGGTCCGGCATGCCGAACCGGT
The DNA here is from genome assembly GCA_030765085.1 of Allium cepa. Classification (NCBI taxonomy): domain Eukaryota; kingdom Viridiplantae; phylum Streptophyta; class Magnoliopsida; order Asparagales; family Amaryllidaceae; genus Allium; species Allium cepa. Next base: position 56,017,402 of record CM060928.1, read on the forward strand.
TGGTCCGGTGCTTCTGCGCTCGTCTATACATAGGGGTCCCCCCTTTAGTTATTCCTTACCGAACCACCGAGAGCCGAATCAACCCTTATACCGAATCAATCACTAGCCGAACCAATCTCGTGCCGATCCAGGTATATATCCCTTTGCCGAATGATCTTTTTTACCGAATGAAAATGTGTGTTTGCATAGCCGATGAACTCGTATACCGGATAAACCTCCAATGCCGAATGGAACTTCAATACCGGATGAACTTCCAATGCCGAATGAAACTACCGAATGGAGTATATGCCGAATGAGAATTCATACTTGAATCTCGAGTGGAATACCAGACCTATATACACTTGCTTGCTTTATATACTTGCTTGTTTACGTTTCTATACTTCTTGTTCTAACACCGTGTTTTTCTTGTGCTGCAGATAAATGTCTCGCAAAGCGGAAACCCGATCGGATAAAAAGAAATCTAAAAGTAGAGGAGAGTCATCCTCCTCCGTGCCCCCAGCCCAACCAGGGCCGGCGCGACATGGGCCTGCTCCGAGGTCGTTAGTGGACGGGTACGGTCCCCAGGAACTTCTGGTCTCCCCTCCCGATTGCTTTCCTAGCTCCCTAAAGGAGGAGCAACTTGATGTTATATCCCGTTCCTTCGGGATAGACAGGGCTCGCATGCTGTTGCCGGGAGATGGAGTGATGCCGTATAATCCCCCCGAAGGCTACTTTGCTTACAGCAGATATCATTGCATGTGTGGTGCTATCCCTCCTATCAATGCCTGGATAGTTAGCTTTACCACATACTTGAAGGTGGCTCCATTCCAGCTCCAGCCGAACTCTTATGCCATTCTGGTGAGCCTTTTCGTTATCTTCCAGAGGAGGTACGGGCGCCCTCCTTCTAACTGGGAAATTCGATACCTGTATAACTTGAGAGGCTACAAGAAGGGGTCTCCGTATATCAGTCTAGAAGCGGCCGTGCCCTTCAAACCGGTCTTGGACTTATATTCAAAGTTTACCATGTTCAAGAAAGAATGGTTTTTTATCAAGGACGATTCTGTTTCTTTCCGCCTTTTCACCTCCGGCTGTAAGATGAATTTCATTTATATTTTCCATGTTCTGACTGTAGTGCTTCTTCTGACACGCTTCTATTTCTTGCTAGCGACAGGTGGCATTGCAGTCGTGGAAGATGATTCTTTGGCGCGGATGGCTGCTGAAATAAAGGCCATTCCCGCCCGGGACAGGTCGGCCTCGTTCCTGATCAGGAACGCTACCCTCCTGGAGTACAACTTGATCCAGCCGCACCAGTCCGTGGTTAAGCAGAGAGACACGGCTGAGGAGAAGGCCGCTAAAGCTAAGGAGGGGGCCACGGTGAAGAGTGGCAAGAGGAAGCCCTTGCACAACATCCCGTCGCGGGAGGCAAGAAGCTTAAGGAGTCTGAGGGCCCCTCTCCTAGTACTTGCCCGATCATCCCGGAGGAGGAAGGTGTGGAAGAGGGCGAAGGAGGCGATATGGAAGGAGAGTCGGAGGGCGGAGAAGATGGAGATGGTCAGGGTGGTAGTGGTGCTGGTGCCTTAACTTCTGGGCAAGACTCTGAACTGGATGAGGCCCTCCGCCAGGCCTTCGGGGAATCGGAGGGAGAATCGGAAGCGGAGAAGGCGAAGGAGACTGGCAAGGTCGGGGCTGGTGCCGATCTATCCCCTAAGGGCTCCTCAGTCAGGGTGACTCCGGCGGTGCAAGGTGAACTTTTGTCCTCTGTCGATTCCATTTACGATAGGGACTTAGAAATATTTTATGGTTCACTTCCGTCCTGGAATGAGATTCAGGACTTATTGCAGTATCCCACTCCTCCGTAGGGTTTGTATAATAGATGTGCATTCTCACTTTTTCTTTCTTTTTAACTTAACATGTTTCTTGAATTATGGATCGTCGTATGTTCATAACACTTGTTTTTTACTCCAGGGGCAGGCCAGGCGGCTAAAACGTCAGACGTTCGACACCGCCTTGAACAATTCAAGTTGATGAGAGCTTCTGATAAGCCGAAGCCTCTTACTGGTCGTCCTGGGGACGTGGTCAGATGCCGTCCTCTTCTTGGGGTCATTGAAGAGAGCATTCAGAAAAAGAAGAGGAGTCGTTCCTTATTTGAGCCTTCCCCTGGTCCGCAACTTCCTGTTTAGCCTCCTCGTGATACCACGGAGGAGAGCACGGAGTTTATCCCCCTTCCACCTCCTTCTAAGAATCCCACTGTTATCCGTATAAGGCGTCCTGACGTGCCTCGCGACCCCTTCGCCGGTCATCCTGATTTAGATCCAAGCTCTCGGGATATTTCATTTGATGAGGCCACGGGTGAGCACCTTCTTCCCCGCAACCCCATGGTACGAGTGTTAGACGAGACTAAGTCCCTAGATCTTGATCTGCTTACCACTCGAGCAGTGACCACATCCAGACTAAAAGCCACTCCACCTTCTTTACCCGCATTGACCCTGGCCTCGTCTAAAGCCCGAAGATATATCTTGGCCATGACCCGGGGATAGTCATCCATCCAAGACAAGCTGCCCTCCTTCCAAGTGCAGAAGTACATGTCCTGCAGCATCTCGTCCATCATCCCCTCATTCTCCTCAAACTCCCTCACCCGGGCTTCGGAAACCCGCAACTTGGCGACAGCGACATCCCTCTCTGATCGGTATCTCAAGCAGTCAGCCTGGAGAGACCTCCTCATCTCTTCCATCTCCTCCTTTAACTTGACTTGAGCCATCTCCGCGGCCTCAAGCCTTCCAGACAACTCCTCTACCTTCTCGAGATCCGCATTCCAAACCTCATTCACTGTCGCAATGGCCATGTCGATCCGCTCCTTACAGGCGGCCTCCATCTTCCGTAATTCTGCCCCGCTAGTTGGCTTTTAGTCTGGATGTGGTCACTGCTCAGTTCTCGAAAGAGGAGCAAGCGGCGGTGAAGGAGGGGATGCGGTTGCTTGCTGCGGAGGAAGCGGGTGTGCAACTGGAGCATGAGGATCAAGCGGCGGATGCTGGTGAGTTATTCTTCTCTTTTCTCTTTCTTTCTGGGTTTTCATAACTTGATCGTTTTATCGTTTGCTTAATGAGATCCTCTTCTGGATTGAACAGGTGGAACTTCCGATCAACACGCTGGGAGCTCCGACCCTGCGGCCAAGTAGGCTTGGGGGAGTTGGTAGGATGAGAGCGAAGTGTGGACGCGGCTGGTTACTTGTCCGGATTTGGCCACCTTTTTATTTCCCTTTATCGCTGTTTATGTTAGTCCAAAACATTGATGTGACTGTAATAATATTGTTTGCAAAGAATAACTTTATGTGATTTTATGACATAAGCTGATTTTGTTATGTTTAAATGTTGTTGTCATTTTGATGTGGTGCATGAGAAGTATGCATATGCCTGTGACTTTAGCTGTGTTTGATGTTAAGCTGTTGCTTGAAATATAATTTCATGTTTCGCAATGTTAGTGTGACGTATGAATAAACTATAGTTACATATTTATGTACAAGAGAAGAGAGTATCGCCCTTCATGTTTTGGTTGCAGGTGGTAGCTTTGAGCGTCTTGTGTAACTGATCATGGACATAGCTGAGTACCTTGCCACCCAGTACGTAGGCTTAGATTCTCATGAGTGAATGCTCCCTATTTGGTTTCCTGTACTTTGGAGTTTGTTATACAGAATAGGAGAAAAGTATTTAAATGAAATGGAAATATGGGAAAAGTAAAACTTCCAGTCACGGAAGGCCATCGATGTGCTTAAGTTCGTCGCAAACGGGTTTTGTAGTCACTTTCCCTAGCTGTGGGTCTTGGAGACATTCGTCACCCATCTTACGCCTTCGCGGGGAGTTTTCTTTTTTACCACAGCCGCACTTAAGACACATCGGAGCCGAGATCGCACACGGTAACTACCCGAACCATTATGGTCCATAATCGTGGGTATTATTCGATTTACCGTGGCCGGCTAGCGTGGGTGCCGTTGGCCGTGAACTACCCCTGGCTGGCCACACCTTATGTTGGGGCTTAAAGTAGGTTCACAGTTGCCGGCGAGCCGAACGCCGTAATGAGCTGCCATCGGCTATAGTCGGCCTTTATGATGACTTATAATCGGCTCATTACAGTTGGCTTTGAGGGCAGTCGCGAGCAATGAGTTAACCCGCAGCAGAGGGATGCTGGAGCAAAAGAGTCTCATTTGCGAGTGCATAGAATCGTAGCGTACCTGTTAGGCCTTGTCCAGATGAGGCCGTGGTGCGTCTTGAGTGGAGATGCCATAGGATTTTGTTCAACAGAAAAGGATAAAGCTTAACAAGCAGCCAAGATATAAAGGAACAAGTTAAAAAGAGACAAGATTTTTTAAAGTGGTTCGGCATGAAAATGCCTACGTCCACTGATTCTCTTTGTTAATTCACTTCATATGGGCAGTACAAGTTAAGAAAAGTATCGACGGAGGTGTTGGATGTTCCATGCCCTCTGGAACACCTCTCCGTCCACTGTTGACAAAATATAAGCTCCGTTGTGGAGATCTTTATGAATTACATATGGTTCGTCCCACATGGGGTCCAGTGCCCCGGGGCGCGGAAAGATTCGCCTGAGGACAAGATCTCCCTCTTGTAAGATGCGATGCTTGACTTTGGAGTTGTATAGTGCTGCCACTTTTTGTTTGTGAGCTGCTGCTTTGAGTGCTGCATCGTTTCTCCTTTCCTCAATCAGATCCAAAGACATGAGGAGGAGTTCTTCGTTTTCTTCTGGATTGTAGTGGATCCTACGGTGGGAAGGAACAATAGTCTCAACAGGGAGCATTGCCTCCGAGCCGTATGCCAAAGAGAAAGGAGTATGTCCCGTTGATGTTCTGAAAGATGTGCGGTAGGCCCAAAGTGCCGTAGGAAGTTCGTCCACCCAAGCGCCTTTTGACTTTTCAAGTTTCTTCTTGATTAGGGTTTTGAGAATTTTGTTGACAGCTTCGACTTGTCCGTTTTCCTGAGGATAAGCTACTGATGAGAAGCTTTTATGAATTCCATGCTCTTGGCACCAGTCGGCGAATTCTTCGCTGTCAAATTGGAGTCCGTTGTCCGATATGATCTTGAGTGGTACTCCGTACCTGCACAGAATATTTTTTATCAAGAAGTTGATAACTTTTGCTGAAGATATTTTATTTAGGGGTTCCGCTTCCACCCATTTGGTGAAATAATCGACTGCCACTATAGCATATTTGGCTCCGCCTCTGCCCGTTGGCAGTTCGCCAATTAAATCAATTCCCCATACAGCAAAGGGCAAAGGGCTGGTCATTTGAGTAATCTCATTTATGGGTAGTCGAGGAATCTTGGCAAATTTCTGACATCTGTCGCATCTCTTGACGAAGTCTAAGGCGTCTTTGTTTAGTGTGGGCCAGTAATATCCATACCGGAGTATCTTTTTCGCCAGAGTCTGCCCTCCAGTGTGATCTCCGCAACTTCCTTGATGGACGTTGAATAAGATTTCCTTGGCTTCCCTTCCAGCGACGCATCTGAATAAGGGGCTAGAGAAGCCACGCCGATAGAGGATGCCTTCTTGTATTTTGTAGTGGGGAGCTTTCCTCAAAATTCTCCTGACTTCATCACGTTTGTCTGGTAGTGTGCCGTCCTGCAAATATTTCCGGATAGGAGTCATCCAAGTTCCTTCTTCGATTGCAGTTATCAGATTCACTTGTTCGAAACTTGGGGCTAGCTGCCTTGAGATGGCCAGTGCTCCGGAAATGGTGCTATTCTTCATACTAGCTTGCTTTGCTAGTTCATCGGCCTCTTGGTTATCTTCTCGAGGAATGTGTTTGATTAGATAATTGTCCAATTGATCGAGCAGCAGTTTGGTTTTCTTTAGATATGCTGTGAGTCGTTCTCCTCGTGTCTGGAACTCTCCTAGTACTTGGTTTACGATAAGTTGAGAATCACTATGAAGACATAAAGAATTGACTCCAATTTCTAAGGCAAGCTCCAATCCCGCTATTACTGCCTCATACTCCGCATCGTTGTTAGTGGCCGCGAATTCCAACCTTAATGCATAGTACAGCTTTCTTCCCCTGGGGGTGATTATCACAATACCTGCCCCCGAGCCTTGTTCGTTCGATGCTCCATCTACAAAGAGGTTCCACTTGATGTTTTTTGCTATTTCAAATTGATCCTTGCCTTCGTTGGTAGTGAATTCGGCAATGAAATCGGCCATGGCTTGCCCCTTGATAGCGGTGCGAGGGTGGTAGGTGACGTCATACTGACTTAGTTCAATGCACCATTTGAGGAGTCGTCCAGAAGTGTCGGGACGATGGAGCACCTGTCTTAGTGGTTGATCGGTTAGAACTCTGATGGAGTGAGATTGGAAGTAGTGTCGCAGTTTTCGTGACGCGATTAATAAACAATATGCCAATTTCTCAAGTTTAGGATATCTGGCTTCTGCCCCCGTAAATCTCTTACTTATAAAGTATACCGGGCGTTGTGTGCGGTCCTCTTCTCTTACCAAGGCAGCGCTTAGAGCATGAGATGATACAGCGAGGTATAGGTATAGCTCTTCGCCTTCGTTTGGAGTTGAGAGTACTGGTGGTCTCTGAAGGTGTTCGATCAGGTTAAGGAAGGCTTTTAAGCATTCATCGGTCCACTCGAACTTTCCTTTGTCTTTCTTGAGAGCTTCGAAGAAAGGGACGCACTTGTCAGTTGCTTTGGAAATGAATCTGCTTAGGGCGGCCACCCTTCCGTTTAGGCTCTGCATTTCTTTTCGAGTGGAAGGTATCCTTATTTCTTTTAGAGCCCGGATTTGTTCAGGGTTTGCTTCAATTCCTCTGGCATGGACGATGAATCCTAAGAATTTTCCCGATGACACTCCGAAGGAGCACTTTAGAGGATTCAGCTTCATTCCATATCAGCGAAGTACCTGAAACATCTCGCCCAGGTGGCTTACATGATCGTCGGCTCTCCTGGACTTTACCAACATGTCATCCACATATACTTCCATAGTTCGTCCTATTAATTCCGCGAACATCTTGTTGACGAGGCGCTGATAGGTAGCTCCAGCATTTTTGAGTCCAAAAGGCATGACTTTGTAACAATATAATCCCCGGTCAGTGATGAAGCTAGTGTGGTCTTGATCGGGAGCGTGCATGGGAATCTGGTTGTATCCGGAGTATGCATCCATAAAAGATAAAAGTTCGTGCCCGGCAGTGCTGTCCACAAGTTGATCGATTCGGGGGAGCGGGAAGCAGTCTTTCGGGCAAGCGTCATTTAAGTTGGAGAAATCAATGCATGTTCGCCACTTCCCATTAGCTTTCTTTACTAGTACCGGGTTAGCGATCCATTCTGGGTAGATGGCTTCTCGTATGAAGTCATTAGCAAGTAGGTTCTTTACTTCCTCATCGAGGGCTGCTGATCGTTCCGCTCCCATGCTTCTCTTTTTCTGTTGTGTTCTTCGATCAAGTCCCGGAGATGGTGGCATTCATTGGTGTCATGTCCGTGGGATTCGTGGAAGCGGCAGAACTTTCCAGACTTGAGTGCATTATCAGATTCTTTCTTGTGCGGGGGGGCGCTTGTATCCGAGTTCGCCCTGAGTGGCTAGAAAGATATTTTCGATTGTTTCATTCAAAGGAGTGTAGGAGTCAAATCTTGGTCCTGGTCGATATTGGCGTTTTTCAACCTTCCTGCCCCCAGCATTGTCTCTAGATTCATTTCTTCGAGTGTCCTTAGCTGCAGCGGGAACCTTGTCCGAAGTTGTCTTACCTTGTTGCCCTGACTGCCTCTCAGTGGCGGCATCTTCAAGTCTCATATACTTTCCAGCTTCATGGAAGAAATCAGGTAAAGTAGCTGGTTTTTCCTTAGTTAGTCTTCTAGCGAACTTGGTATCTGGGTGTACACCACTACAGAGGGCCATTAGGGTGAGCTTCTCATCGGCATCTTGGACTGCGGCTGCTGCGGCGTTGAACCGGGTTAGATATTGTTGCAGTGTCTCTCCGGACTTCTGTTTGACATTGGATAGAGAATAAGCATCCTTGGGTTGTTCTACATGGATGCGGAACTGGCTAATGAACCTTTCTTTCAACATCTACCATGAGTTGATAGATCATTGGGGTAGATGGCAGAACCAGGAGGTAGCTAGATCTGCTAGGAATAGCGGAAAGCATTTACACAACACCCCTTCTGTTGCTCCGCTCATGAGCATATGCTGGGTGTATCTCTGTAAGTGTACGATGGGGTCGGAAGTTCCCTTGTAAGGTTCCATGGTTGGCATTTTCCATTCCCGGGGGATGATGGCAGTTTCGATATTACGGGTGAAGGGGCTGGTGACCCTAGCGCCTATTCCTCGGTCCCTTTGCTCCCGTTGGACGCATTCTCTGAATAATCGTGCCATTCTTTCATCAGAATTTGGAGCGGATAGAAATGAACTTGGTTCTTCCCTGCGGGATCGATCTCATCCAGATGACCTGTAGGGATGGTATAGACTATCACTTCTAACGTTATCCACTGGTTGCCTCTGGCCGCTCGGATGCATGCTAGGACCAGCTACAGTTGCCCCCTGCCTTGATCTTCCCCTATGGGGTTCTGTTTCGAGCATTTCCATGGGGTCAACTTCGGGCTGGGTTCTAGCTCGGCTCCGTTTAGCGGGGTTTCTATGATTAGGTGGCATGACTGGCTCAGCTACATCCGACCCTCGCCTGGCGCCTCCCCCACTGGGTTCGGTTCCAAGCGTTTCCTCGAGTCGGAGTTCGGGCTGAGTTCGGGCGCGGCCCCTATCATTGTTGTTCCTGTTGATGGCTTCCTCGAAGAGGGAAGACCTTTGCTATCTCCGAGATCCTCCAGATTGAGATTCATCCCATGATTCAGTGTTGCAGTTGGATTCTTCGACGTCCCTCAAGCGTGACATGAGTTGGTTCACCAAAGCTTCTTGTTGGGATGCGAAGCGGTTAGTCACTTCCACCACAACTCTGTCTAGGTCTGCTCTAGTGATTACTGCCGGTTGTTCCGCGGAAGGGGCTGTCGGAATTGCCTGATCTACATGCGGCACTGCTGCTGTAGTGGGATGGTTCTCTTGATCTGGATCCACTGGATTTGGAGCGCTGCTAGTTGCGACGTTCTTTCCCTTGTTGGCGTCTTTTCTTGGCCTGGAAGTCATGTTTCCTAGGCAATGAAGGGTGCTATTGGGAAAGAAGGTTGAATGAGGGAAGCTTTAGCTTCGAGTTCGAAGTTCCCAGTGAAAGCACCAAAAATGTTTGCGCAAAAAATGGGCAAACACCTCCAAGCCGTGTGATTTAGTTGATTTTATGTGATTCTTAATGATTTAGATGAGTTATGTAAATATGAAAAAAGCTGGGGCTGAAATGTAAAAGACACACATATTTATAGTGGTTCGGCCAGAACGTGCCTACGTCCACTTTATATGTTATTATCTTCTTTCTTTCGGATTACAAGTACAATGCTTTGTCTACAAGTATATGAAAGTAGTTTGAAAGTTCCTTCCGTGCTTGAGCTCTCAAACTTGTCTGCCATTGTTGTACCCATGCCCCTCTATTTATAGAATGAGGTAGGGGGCAGGGGTCTTGGATGTATATAGCTGCTGGTGGGCCCGGGCTGAAGCAATCTGGCCTGGTAGCGTTCTGGTTCGGCGAAGCTTGGTGCGGCAGTGGTGAGTGGACCGGTTGCAGGCGTAGCTTGGTTCGGCAGTGGTGGTTTGGTGGTAGGAGTGTGGATATGGATAGGCAGTGGCCTCGTTCGGTAGTAGATGAAGATGTTTGGTTCAGTAGTGGGGGATGGTCCGGCTAGGACATGGAGAATGTCTGGTTCGGAGGAGGCCGAGGTTGGTGTTTGGACCGGATGAGGTATGCCGAATGCGTTTGGTCCGGATGAGGTATGCCGAATGAGCTTGAACCGGATGAGGTAAATGAGATTTCACCCTTCACTGCCGAATGAAACTTTAAACCCTTGAATTGCGGAACGGACTTAGGAACCGGATGGAATGGAGTTTGCGAACCCGGGTGAAACTGACGCTTCTCGGTCTCGAGATCTCCTGGGTGAGAATTCGCCCAACAACCAGTCCGGTGTCCATATGTAATTGTCTATCCGATGGACAAGTGATCAGTTATTTCAGTTTAATTTCAGGGATGGATATATATCATTTCAATCCAAGTCACAATGTCATAGGTATATTTCATTTCAACATATTTCTTAATTAATTCGAAATAATTCAATTTACAGTTTGTATACTATAAATAATATACAAGGTGATAACAAGATATATATAAACAAATAAACATCTAAACATTCAAATATCAACCAATTTTTCATCCATCACAATCAATCATACAAACAGACAAGAAAATTCACAATAGTTTCATTGTTATTACTGTTGGGTAATTTACTGGCAACTCTATTTCAATTTCAAATTTGACTGTTAATTTTAGTTTATATCGGTTAATTTAAATGAAGATCAAATTTGTCAAACAATGACCAATATATTCGTATCACTTCATAAATTTTGAATTTAACCAGGATAAAAATATTCTAGTATGTATGAGCGTTATAAAATACTCACCTTGAGTTTTCAATTTTAATCAAATCGAATGACGTTCGATTTAATCTAAAATTTTCACTAGCTTCAATCAACTCCAAATCTATTCCATGATGCAATGCTCGCCACGATTCCGTCGCCGTTTGTTTCGTCCAATTCCGACCTCGTAAGCAGGAGTTATAATTTTTTTATGTTTATCGATAATTATTTAATTAGTTTGAAATATTCACTTATTTAAACTTAAACCCATACCTAATTCAAACCCGGCCCGATAACAAGCCTTCTTCCCCAAACGTCAATGCATGACCTGGCACCAACATTCACATGCGCACGCAAAGTTCCATCACCTCCACACTGCACGAAACTCAAATCCATTTGCACCTATAAAATCCTCTTCGATCGAGCTTCACAACGCACACCACGACATTGCCTTCCCTACCCTATCCCAAAACGCATCAAAACCCTACCTACTACCAAGCTCAGTGAGTCGCGAACCCTCATCAATTATCAAACCATCCAATCGAGGTGTAATTCAATTCCTTGAATTCAAAAATGCTATCAAAAACTCGAATCGATGGCTCTAACGCCAAAAAAGCACAACCCTAGCTTGCGCCTACCCGAACGAGCACGACCAGAGGCTGAAGCAACCTACAAACGATGCCCTAGATCGAAGCTAGCGACAGAAGATAATTTTTAAAACTAGTTTGATTATTTTTGGTTGGGGGGATTAAGAGATGGAGATTTTTAAAGTTTGATTTCTCTTTTTTTTCTGTGCTCGGTTGTTATGAAGAGAGGGAAGCATATTTGAAAAGGAAGTGGTATAGTAATAGGTTAGGGTGGCTAATGGATGATAGAAAAGTAGCTGAAAAGAAAGGTAGGGTCAAGTCATTAGACACACACACACACACACACACACACGTATATAATTTAAATTCGCAAATCATCTCGATTACATAACTTAAAATTTGGAACCCCTAACGAGGCGTGCCACTAGGCATTTGTAATGTTATACCTCTATTCCGAACGCAATGGGAAAGGTTTTGAGTCCTAATTCGACCGTATGTGGAAGATAGCTTTTTGAACCCAAATAAAATATTAAATTTTCGACATTAAATTCAATGCATTTCTATCCCGCACGTCCAAACGATAACTCCAAATGTTATGAAATTTGAACTCTGGTAATAATACACTATTATAGATCCAATGGAACTGTTTTCATTGAAATCGGAGACTGTGTCGAAAATGGCTATTTTTACACGTCAATTAAAATATAATATTTTCGATTTCTAATTATTAACTTTAAAATTCAATTTTAATTGTTAACAATCTACATTGTTGTTTGAATAAAACTCACATCAACTTCTGATATCATTATCAATCATATTAAATTCAGAATTCAATTATTCAAATAAATCTTCAATATTAAATCTAAACAATTTAATTGTTCATTGTAACGACCCGATATTTTCAACCATTCGCATGCACACATGTCGGACTTGAATTGCTCAAAATACCGCGTTGTAATTAAAATTTGGTAAATCTCAGAATATATAGTAAATACATAATCATAGCTCATAGACACAGAGTAAATAATAATGCAACGGAAGTAAAAGAGATAATAGTTCATGAAGCTACTACATATATATAAGATACATCAGAGTTAAACAAGATACAACAGAAGAGTAACAAGATACATCAGGTACAAATCAGAATACATCTTTGGAAACATTGGATACATAAAGCAAAGTAGATGGCTGGATCCTCAAGAAAAGCCCCAACTCCGAAGGTGAGTCTTCAATGCTGAATCACTTAGTCTGACTCGAGCGTAAAGAAAAACACAAAACAGTCGAGTCATGACATAAATACTTATGAACTGTAAATCAACTAAGTGAACAGTAACAAACTGCATCAATAACTTAAAGGATGCTTGGGAGCACCCATCCTTTAAGGATCCGTTAAACTATTTACTATATAGTAATATTGCGTCATTATAATAGTGTCTATAGTAAAATAAACCTACTTTTAAATAGCATTGAAGGGTTACCCATGTAGCCTGTGACGCCCCACCTCTATACCCACGCTAGCCAAGGACACTACAAGGTAATGCCGTCAACTAACACGGAGAATAAGGCTAGTTAGGAGCGACCATCTATAGCCTTGCTCTAACTATCTATTGAATACATCGACAATAGACATACCAAGCAGGTCGACATACCCAATGAATACTTAAAACAAACCATAGGTGGTTGGCGGATCTATCAGAACAGAATATAACAACTCAAATGTAATATACATCACAGAACAGTAGATTATCATATACACATATATTGATACATAAAAGAGTTTACAAACTGATACACGTCAAGTGGTATAGCAAACCACAATATACAGACGAGTCAAAAGAATACAAATCAGAGTTACAACAAAAAGGACTACACAAAAAACTTTAACAAAAAGGAACAAGCTGAATAGTCCATGCGGAAGCAAAATAGGCTAAGTCCAAAAGCACCTAACCTGAAACAACTCGGTCTGACCCGAGTATGAAATACACGGGTCGGTCTAGCTAAACAAATTAGTTAGATAAACTGAACAACAATAACCTGCAAGATCACAAAGTATAAAAAATATCTCTACAGGAGATAACACAATCATCTAACAAAAGATGAATCATAACAGAACAAGCCTCATCTCATTGGGAATTCAAATAAACAAAGGATATGAATATCCCAAAACAAGCCAAAAAGGCAATAACAAATACCATTGAAGGTAACACAAGTTCCACAAGGTAACAGCGATATATCGTGTGGCCCAAAAAGACCAACACCGAAGAGCGATACCTAGAGAATATACATATCAATGAAAATAAAAGATTGCTCGAGCTCAGTACTGTATAAACAAGGATCCATAAGCCCGAGGGCTCCAAACCCGAATATCACTCGAGCGGCTCATAAAGACCAACTCTGAAAGCGATACAATAGGGAAACAAACCCGAAGGCACAAACCCGAAGGTACAAACCCGAAGGCAACAAACCTGAAGGTGCCAACCCGAAGGCAACACACCTGAAGGCAACAAACCGTAGTGGTGAAGGTTCGAAGGCCCAGTACTGGACACCACTAACTGGCAGAATGTGTCACAACTCTCGAAAAGGAATCCGAAAAGTGCTAACGTGAGTCCCATAACCACTCGTTCGCACTAAACGGTTTACTATCCGTTAGTTAATTTCACACTCAAAGCAGTACAAAGTTCACATCATCTCATTGGTAAACCAGACCAAAAGGTCAAAACAATCAATCGAATAGGTCGGGGATTAATCGGAAAGATAAATGCACGGATTCATGGTCCGTGTTTTACTTAACCATTTAATCTCCTTTCCACTCCGCTCGAAGTGCGAAATTGTGTGTGTGCGTTTAAATAGGATTTATAAATTAGAGAAGCAAGCTTTTAATACAATTTAAAGGATTATTTTATAAAAACCCATGGATTGAAATTAAAAAGGAATCATCAAAGTCAAAATAAACGATGACAACAAATAGGATCATCACGAATCGATTCAAATTGGAAATTCAATCCCAAAAGGCAAAGTGGGCTGAAATAGCAAATTCAGTTGACTAAAAAGAGAATTTAGTTGACTAAATAGAAAATTCAATTGATTGAACAGAGAATTCAGTTGACTAAATAGCAAATTCAGTTGACTGAATTCTACCTGGAAACTTTCTGTTTCCAGGTTCAGTCAACTGAACAGAGAATTCAGTCGACTGAATCTTGCCTGGGCAGTTTTTCAGCCTATCCAAATGAAGAGCAAACTCTTCCAAAATGCAACCGGACGAACCTTGGCTCTAAGGGTTTATGCCAATCGACAACCCGGCCCTATATGCTCCTCAATGCATCACCAAAACATGATCAAAACATCAAAGTTAGGATTTCAAAGATTTGAACCCAAAACACTAAAAATTGGAATATTCACCAATTCAATCCAAACCAAAAGCAAATGCACATGAATAAGTGTTAGGAATTCATACCTAACAACCAAAGATATTATAGTCATAGATGTGAGATAAAAATCTCACCTTTAACCCAAAATAAAGAAGAAGAAGCTCAATCACAAGGAAAAGACTAACCAATCTCTACTTCAAACCAACAAGCTTCAATCTAAGATCAAAATAAGTATTTCCTAAGTTTAAGTTTAGGAAACTTTCTGAAATTGAAGAGGAAAAGAGTTGGAGAAGACGAAGAGGAGGCTACCAATAGCTTCTCTTTGATTTTGGAGCAAGAAATCAAGTTTGCAAGAAGAACTAGGGCTTGGAATTTCTAATTCCTCTTCCTTTCCCCCATTTTTCAATTTTAACTTGAGTTTTAGAAGTGAAAATGAGTGAATGGGGAAGAGAGGGACCAAGTTTGGTTATTAAACTCACAGATGGGCTGAACCCAAACCCAAAACCCAATTAGAAAAAGTAGTAAAATTCAATTTACTCCAAACATATCAAAGTTTATACTCAAAAAGATCGCAAATGCCATTTTGGACTCAATGGAAGTGGTATCGAGCCCCAGTTTGGCCGTTTGCAAAAAGTAGTTTTTCAGACCTAAAAATCCGACTAATGGCGCTACATTTAAATAAAACATTTAAATATATAATCGTTAAATATGCGGGTTGTTACAGATCTCCCCTCCTTACAAAATTGCGACCTCGCAATTCTTAGAGACGATATTTTTAACAACTACATACATACATCATCCCAAAAAGAAAAGGAAATAAGCTTGAGATGAAAAGATATTCTCACCATTGCCAAGCCAAGATAGAAAATTCAGATAAGATCGCTCGATAAACTGTCTGGTTTCCCAAGTGCAGTCATTGGGGCTAGCGGACCATTGAACTTTAACGAGCGACAAGTCCTTGTTTCGAAGGTGTCGCACCTCCGTGTCAAGTACGCGAATAGGTTATTGTACAATAGATAAGTCCGGTGAGACCTCAAGCTCTTGCAAATCAGGAGAAGCGATAACAGAATCCGACTCCCGAAGACACTTCTGAAGTTGAGAGACTTGAAACACATCATGAATGCGAGATAAATGAGCAGGAAGTGAAACTCTATAAGCCACAGGGCCAATACGTTCAGTGATAGAAAATGGTCCTATAAAGCGAGGAGCCAATTTCCCAATCGTACTTAAGAGCATCACTCCTTTCAAAGGAGAAACACGAATAAAAACAAGATCACCAAGTGAGAATTCAAGAGGCTTCCTACGGTTGTCCGCGTAGGATTTCTGGCGGATTTGTGCCTCTTTCATTCTCAACCGAATAAGATCAATCTTCTCGAAAGAGTCACGAACAAAATCCGGACCAAGAATAAGCTTCTCCCCAGATTCCAACCAATAAGAAGGTGATCGACATGGCCTTCCATATAAAGCTTCGAAAGGAGCCATACCGATACTAGACCGAAAACTATTGTTGTAGGAGAACTCTACAAGAGGTAGGTGATCCTCCTAACTACCACCAAAATCAAAAATACAGATACGGAGGAGATCTTCCAAGATACGATTCACCCGTTCAGTCTGTCCATCAGACTGCGGATGATAAGCTGTGCTAAAATTAAGCTTTGTTCCCAAAGCTTGATGAAGACTCTTCCAAAAATGACTCGTGAATAAAGGATTATGGTCACTCACAATAGAACTAGGAACACCGTGAAGTCTCACGATTTCCTTGACATACAACTTAGCCAAATGCGAAGTAGTCCTATTAGACTTAATAGGAATAAAATGAGCAGATTTAGTGAGGCGATCAACAATAACCCAGATACTAGAATGGCCCGATCTCGAACGAGGTAGGCCGTCAATGAAATCCATAGAAATCTGATCCCATTTCCACAATGGAATCTCTAGAGGCTGAAGAAGACCCGAAGGACGTTGATGTTCGGCCTTAATACGCTGACAAGTTATGCAATTACTCACATAACTCGCCACATCGCGCTTCATGCCTTCCCAATAATAAAGACGACGCATATTCGCATACATCTTACTACTACCAGGATGAATGGTATACTTAGAATGGTGACAATCATCAAGAATGTCATGCCTAAGTGCAAAATCAGAAGGCACAAAAAGACGGTTCTTCTTGCGAAGACACCCATGAGAATCAATGCTGAAATCCTGCAACGCCTCATCACAGGATCCAGACTCACAAAGCTGAATAAAATGCAACAAATCAGGATCACGACGCTGAGCATCGACAATATGATCCAACAAAATGGGTCGAGCTCCCAAACTAAATAATAGAATAGGAGAATCAGAAGATGAACCTCGATCACGAATTTCACAAAAAGATAGAGTCTCAAGAATATTCCATTCGGCAAGCATCATAGAAACAACAGCCGAATGTTTGCGACTAAGCGCATCAGCAACGCGATTACCCATACCAGGGGTATACTGGATATCAAAGTCATAGAAAGCAAGAAACTCGAGCCAACGTTGTTGTCTCATATTGAGTTCCTTCAAAGTGAACAAATACTTCAAGGATTTATGATCGGTATAAAGAATGAAGCGCTCGCCCAATAAATAGTGTCTCCAAATCTTCAAGGCAAAGACAATGGCGGCTAACTCAAGATCATGAGTGGCATAGCGAACTTCATTCGGACGCAGTTGCCTAGAAGCATAAGCAACTACCCGATCCTTCTGCATAAGAACAGCACCGAGACCACTACCACAAGCATCGGTGTAGACAACAAGATCATGATTCCCTTCGGGAACCACCAAAATAGGAGCATTAGTGAGAAGTTCCTTCAATGTCTGAAAGGAAGCTTCACACTTGTCGGACCAAATAAAACGAATGCCTTTCCGAGTAAGGCTGGTGAGAGGAAGCACAACATGGGAAAAATCCTTAATGTACCGACGGTAATAACCCGCTAATCCAAGGAAACCACGAATCTCATGCACATTCTCAGGCCTCTTCCAATTCTGGAGGGCTTTAATCTTTGAGGGATCGACAGAAATGCTATCGGAAGATACAACATGGCCTAAGAACTTAACATTATTCTCCCAAAAGTGGCATTTGGAGAATTTGGCTCTAAGCTGATGATGACGGAGAGTACTCAAGACAATTCTCAAGTAATTAGCATGCTCAGCTTTAGATTTAGAATAAATAAGGATGTCATCAATGAAGACAAGGAAGAACTTATCGAGATATTCCCAGAATACTCGATTCATGAGATCGACAAAGAAAGCAGGAGCGTTCGTCAAATCGAACGGCATAATGAGCCACTCAAAAGAACCATAACGAGTGCGGAAAGCGGTAAGCGGTATGCTATCCTCCGCAACTCTTAACTGATGAAAACCTATGGCAAGGTCAAGCTAAGAAAAGACCTTAGCACCACTCAATAGATCGAACATTTCATCGATCCTAGGCAATGGATACCTATTCCTGATGGTTAACTTGTTAAGCTTGCGATATTCAATGCAAAGCCTAAGAGTTCCATCAGACTTCTCCACGAAGACGACCGCGGATCCTCACGGAGAAAAACTGGACTGAATCAACTGCTTGGACTCAAGCTCTAAAAGCTGCTTCTTGAGTTCCTCATTTTCCTTTGTAGACATCCTCGTGGGAGGAAGACTAACTGGCTGCGCACTTGGAATGAGATCAATGCGGAACTCAATTGCCTGTTTGGGTGGCAAACCCGAAACAGGCTCAAAAACATCAGAAAAGTCACAAGCAACAGGAATACGAGATATATCATCATCATCTCGCGAATCAAGAGAATGTAAAGCGATTTCGGAATTATCCACGTTCGAAAGATCAAGTAATAGCTGAGTAGGCGAATCCGGATGTCGAAGATACAAAATTCTCTCTGAACAAATAATCCTGGCATCATATCTCACTAGCCATTCCATTCCCAAAATCATATCAAATCCCAGACAAGAAATAATTCTGCACGAAAAGAAAATCCACATAAAACAACCTCAACATCATCACAAAGCATACTAAGGGTCACGGATCCTCCAATAGGATTCGCAATCCTTAAAGAAGTAACCAAACAAGAAACATCCAAGGATGAATCATCAACGAGCTTCTTCGATACGAAAGAATGTGAAGCACCCGTATCGAAAAGAACTCGAATACTATGGTTATGAAATAAAATAGAACCTTCCAAAATAGATGGAGATATACCTTTAGGCTGAGAAGGACCTTCAGAAGCCTTAGCGGCATAAAGCTTGCTAGACTTGGCACCTGCCGGAACAGTAGGGCAAGTGGAAACATGATGACCTTCCTTCTTGCAATAGCGACAGAAGAGAGGCTTGGAACAAGCTCGAATCACATGATCAGGAGAACCACAATTGAAACACTTCCGAATGAAAGGTGTTCCAGAAGACTGAGGCTGAGAACTAGAACTACCAGTCTTCTTCTTCTTGGAAGGAAAAGACCTGGACTTCTGAAATGGAAACCGCTTCTTTTTGGTGTTCTTGGAAACTCAACATCCTCACCACTGTCACACTCCTTCTCGACGGTTTCAAGATGAAGTGCAGAATCAACCAACTCCTCAAAAGAGAGCTTAAGCTGGAGCAACAAAGACTTCTTAAGATATTTCTTAAGACCAGAGACAAACTTCAAATTCTTCTTATAAGAAGTGCTAATGAACTCAAGACCATACTGAGATAAAGCCTCGAATGATGCAACATACTCAGAAATAGAAGATTCCCCTTGCTTCAACTCAAGGAAGCGACGGGTCAATAAAACTTTTTCAGATTCAGGAACGAACTTGAGTTCAAATCGTCCCAGAAACTGAGTCCAAGAAAGAGTAGACTCATCAATTTCGGCTATAAGAAGCTCATACCGATCAAGAGCACGCCCTTGTAATAAGCTAAAAGTTACAAGAACTCTATCATGGTTAGAAAGATCCATGCGAGAGAAGATACGCTCGCACGTGCGAAGCCATGCTTGGACTTCAAGAACAGACTCGGAGCCCTTAAACGGCTTTCCTCCAAGATGAAAAATCACTGCACTGACGTGCAAAGGCAGACTTACGAGGTTGAGATACTCGAGGAGGAACTGGAGGCTGAGTGCTCCTAAAAAATTCCAAAAACTGATCAGTAGACATATAAACGCCATCCGGATGTGCGCCACTGGATTGCCAAGCATCCGAACGTCGTCCCCTGCCTCTTCCATCCAAACGTTGAAAGTTAAGATAAGAACAAGATTATTCACAAGGTAGATGTTATTAATTCAAATGTGGAATACTACGGAACAAAATGCATTCCTAGACGTATTCCCACATTCTATCTAACCTTTGATGGTAGAAGGAATAGAGAGACACGATGATTCAAAGATTTGTATCACTTATACACTTTGATGTACCGGAATATGTGCTTCTATTATGTGTTTATCATATTTTGTTCTGAACTCAGCTCCGATACCAAGCTGTGACGCCCCACCTCTATACCCACACTAACCAAGGACACTACAGGGTAATGCCGTCAACTAACACGGAGAATAAGGCTGGTTAGGAGCGACCATCTATAGACTTGCTCTAACTATCTATTGAATACATCGACAATAGACATACCAAGCAGGTCGACATACCCAATGAATACTTAAAACAAAACCATAGGTGATTGGAGGATCTATCAGAACAGAATATAAAAACTCAAATGTAATATACATCACAGAACAGTAGATCATCATATACAAATATATTGATACATAACAGAGTTTACAAACTGATACACGTCAAGTGCTATAGCAAACCACAATATACAGACGAGTCAAAAGAATACATATCAGAGTTACAACAAAAAGGACTACACAAAAAGCTTTAACAAAAAGGAGCAAGCTGAATAGTCCATGCGGAAGCAAAATAGGCTAAGTCCAAAAGCACCTAACCTGAAACAACTCGGTCTGACCCGAGTACGAAATACACGGGTCAGTCTAGCTAAACAAATCAGTTACATAAACTGAACAACAATAACCTGCAAGATCACAAAGTATAACAAATATCTCTACAAGAGATAACACAATCATATAACAAAAGATGAATCATAACAAAACAAGCCTCATCTCATTGGCAATTCAAATAAACAAAGAATATGAATATCCCAAAACAAGCCAAAAAGGCAATAACAAATACCATTGAAGGTAACACAAGTTCCACAAGGTAACAACGATATATCATGCGGCTCAAAAAGACCAACATCGAAGAGCGATACCTAGAGAATATACATATTAACGAAAACAAAAGATTGCCCGAGCTCAGTACTGTATAAACAAGGATCCATAAGCCCGAAGGCTTCAAACCCAAATATCACTCGAGCGGCTCATAAAGACCAACTCCGAAAGCGATACAATAGGGCAAAAAACCCGAAGGCACAAACCCGAAGGTACAAACCCGAAGGCAACATACCCGAAGGCAACAAACCTGAAGGTGCAAACCCGAAGGCAACACACCCGAAGGCAACAAACCATAGTGGTGAAGGTCCGAAGGCCCAGTATTGGACACCACTAACTGGCAGAATGTGTCACAACTCTCGAAAAGTGCTAACGTGAGTCCCATAACCACTCGTTCGCACTAAATGGTATACTATCCGTTAGTTAATTTCACACTCAAAGCAGTACAAAGTTCACCTCATCTCATTGGTAAACCAGACCAAAAGGTCAAAACAATCAATCGAATAGGTCGGGGATTAATCGGAAAGAGAAACGCACGGATTCATGGTCCGTGTTTTACTTAACCATTTAATCTCCTTTCCACTCCGCTCGAAGTGCGAAATTGTGTGTGTGTGTTTAAATAGGATTTATAAATTAGAGAAGCAAGCTTTTAATACAATTTAAAAGATTATTTTATAAAAACCCGTGGATTGAAATTAAAAAGGAATCATCAAAGTCAAAATAAATGATGACAACAAATAGGATCATCACGAATCGATTCAAATTGGAAATTCAATCCCAAAAGGCAAAGTGGGCTGAAATAGCAAATTCAGTTGACAAAACAGAGAATTCAGTTGACTAAATAGCAAATTCAGTTGACTGAACATAGAATTCAGTTGACTAAATAGCAAATTCAGTTGATTGAACAGAGATTTTCAGTTGACTGAATTCTGCCTGGAAACTTTCTGTTTCCAGGTTCAGTCGACTGAACAGAGAATTCAGTCGACTGAATCTTGCCTGGAAACTTTCTGTTTCCAGGTTCAGTCGACTGAACAGAGAATTCAGTCGACTGAATCTTTCCTGGGCTGTTTTTCAGCATATCCAAATAAAGAGCAAACTCTTCCAAAATGCAACCGGACGAACCTTGGCTCTAAGGATTTATGCCAATCGACAACCCGGCCTTATATGCTCCTCAATGCATCACCAAAACATGATCAAAACATCAAAGTTAGGATTTCAAAGATTTGAACCCGAAACACTAAAAATTGGAATATTCACCAATTCAATCCAAATCAAAAGCAAATGCACATGAATAAGTGTTAGGAATTCATACCTAACAACCAAAGATAATTATAGTCATAGATGTGAGATAAAAATCTCTCCTTTAACCCAAAACAAAGAAGACGAAGCTCAATTACAAGGAGAAGACCAACCAATCTCTACTTCAACTCAACAAGCTTCAATCTAAGATCAAAATAAGTATTTTCTAAGTTTAAGTTTAGGAAACTTTGTAAAAATGAAGGGGAAAAGAGTTGGAGAAGATGAAGAGGAGGCTTACCAATAGCTTCTCTTTGATTTTGGAGCAAGAATTCAAGTTTGCAAGAAGAACTAGGGCTTGGAATTTCTAATTCCTCTTTCTTTCCCCTATTTTCAGTTTTAACTTGAGTTTTAGAAGTGAAAATGAGTGAATGGGGAAGAGAGGGACTGAGTTAGGTTATTAAACTCACAAATGGGCTGAACCCAAACCCAAAACCCAATTAGAAAAGGTAGTAAAATTTAACTTACTCCAAACATATCAAAGTTTATACTCAAAAAGATCGCAAACGCCATTTTGGACTCAATGGAAGTGGTGTCGAGCCCCAATTCGTCCATTTGCAAAAAGTAGCTTTTCGGACCCAAAAATCCGACTAATGACGCTATATTTAAATAAAACATTTAAATATATAATCGTTAAATATGCGGGTTGTTACATAGTCCCTAACACGTAATAAGCCCAGTAGTCCATCCAGTATCAGTATATCGCTAGATCGGAAGACTATCCAAAATACTCCATGGGCTACGGGAGAAAAACAAACTCGTAGTAAGGCTCGCTATAGCAGGTGACACGGCACAGAAGGCAATGCCAAGGTAGATATACCAATTACGCACACGGGCTGGTGGTACTATAGCAGCCACATACGCCCACCTCGGAACACACTTCCAAATCAAAATCAGAGCATGGCCATCAAATCAACCACAAGTAAGAGTATAGAATCGAAGAAATGTGTTTGATAGGAGGAATGACCTCACTTGGCCCGAGATCGCTTCTGTTTTAGCCACCTTATGCCAACGCACGGGAGTTGGGTCCATGTAATTTACCTCAAGAACGTCGCCACCATCCTACTTCATTCTGGAATCTCCACCGCGTATACGGTTGTTAAAGTGGTTTTTTGGAGTTGGCAGAGAGTGTGACAACTTCCGATCCCGGTCTCTTTAACAACCAAACGTTATTATAGCGCCGTGGTCATTTCAAAATAGATTTTACTTCAAAATCAAATCATTTCATTCCAAACTATATTCCTTCAAAATAGTTCATACTTTGAAACCAAAACCATTTTTTTTATTTCAAAACTATATCCAAATCAATACGATATCATTTCCATTTCCAACATATATTCACCTTTCAAAACCATAATACTTTCAAAGTTATAACTCTTTCAAAAACCAAAATACTTGAAATCATTACACTATGAAATTCATAATATTTCGAAATAATACATTATGAAATCATGGAACATTCCTTTAATTCTTTGCATTTTACAAATTTAATCAATTAAACCCAAATTTCCAATTTCCAATTTAATTCAATTCAAACCATCAACCAAAGCTTTAAATATACCATATTTAAAAACTAAATTTTATAATTTCATATATCTCAAATTTAACTTCATTATTACTTAGTTTTAAAATGTTCATTTCATAAATCCAATGTCTTTTAAATAAACTCAAATTACAAGTAAACCAACTATCCTTTCATACTAATATAAACTTTAAATATTTATTTGTCAAATCAAATATCATTTCAAATTCACATTCTTTATCAAAATAAAGACTAAATCATTTCCAAACCATTTCAATCATCAAAATATCATATCCTTTCAAAACCTCATTATCAACTCATTATTTGAATTCGAATTCATATATTCAATTTAAATATCATTTTTTAAAATCAAATAAGTCATTCATTTATTATTTTAAGTATCATTACAAAACACATTTCAAAATTTCATTTAAAATTTCATTTATCTCATTTCATTCCATTTATCATATAACCAAGTAAACTTTATTTAAATTTAAATTCAATTTAAATTCTTAAAAGTCAAATTTAAATAATAAATTATATTCAAAACTCCTTATATTTCACAAGTAATCAATTTCCAAAAGTTAAATCATTTAACACTTTAAACTATAACTCAAATGGCGTTAAAATCTATAACATTTCAAAACATTGACAAATTATAGCAACGACAGCATTTATAAAGTGCTATCGTAGCTTATAGTTTTCAAGATAGTTTAGTTCAGGACAACGGCATTTATGAAATGCCGTAATAGATATTTAGATATTTTAACGTAGTTAAATTCAAAAACAACAGCATTTAAAAATGCTGTCATAAGATCACAACATTTTCGAAAAATGGTGTTAATAAAATTTCAAATGTTATTATAACCTTTTCAAAAACAATAAAACTTCAATTTTAGCAAATTGTAAACTTATAAATCATATTTTCTAGACTTCAAAATTTCACATTTAAATAATTTTAACATATGATTTATTACAACAAAATTTTAAAATCAAATATTCAATTAAAAACTCAATTCATTTGTTAAGTCAAAATTTCACCATTTATTAACTTATTAATTTAAACAAAAACTTAACATTCTACTTCAAATATCATGTCAAAACTTTAAATTTTATTTCCAATTTTACTTACATTTTAAAAATAAAATTTAGTGTCAAAAATCACATTTACCTTAAATTTACATACTTAAATTCACAAATTCAAAACTTAATATTTAGCTTTCTTAAAACCATAAAATATATATTTTTAAATCAAATTTCATACTTTTAAAAATACATATCCTAATAAAAATCATTTAAAAATATACCACGGGGTCTGTATATAATTTTCGAACGTAGGTCAAGTGATACGGATGTATATCATTTTAATCCGCAGTTTACAAAGAAACCTGGGTTCTGTCATTTCAAATCCGCAATCACAAGTAAATAATTAAAAATCACTCAGGCCTACCATTTCAGCCCATAATGATTTTTTCCGATTTTAAAGTTCATTCGGGTATGTATCATTTCAATCCATAGTGATTCTATTCTAACAGGGAACTTGCAGTGTGATCATATACATAGACAATATAAACAAATACACTAACATGTAAATGTCACAATATAATGTCATTTATCAAACGTCAGGTGATAATTTACAAAGTAAAGATGGTAATAACATGGTATATCATATCATATAATCATAATTTACTTGCATATACATTTTTAATTACTAAACGCTTGTCATCAATTCACTATTTCATAAGTAAAAATGTCAGAGTGAGAAAGACTCGCCTTTTCAAGCTGGAGACCAAAACAACACACACAAGAGCGATTCCAAAAGCACGACAAGCACGATTTGAATTGAATGAATGGAGAGCCTTGATATTGTTATTATATACAACAAATAAACAAGACCATATAAACATATGCATATAATACAAATATGAATTGAAACGAAATGGAAATTTGAATCAACAAAGAACATTACCCAGCTTTAACATGAAAGTGCCTGACCATGACAATATGGCTTGTCACATGATCAAATGGGCTTATTCTCACCACATTAGGCTTGGCCTAGATGTCAACATAGCTCGGTTTGTGTCAAATAAGCATGGCTACAAGGAGACGTAGGGGTAGGAAAGTTGCAAAGTGAAGTATGCAAAGGACAAAGCAAAAAGGTGATGTTTGGATGCATTTTTGGATCGGCTTGGTCATCATAGAGCTCAGCCATACATAGTACAGATCCGGTCATGTCAGGTACATGTCTAGAGCTGATGTCAAAGATGATGTGATGGGTGGAGGTGGGGTCTAAGGAGGTGGCCAAGGTGATAGATGAAGGGTAGGTGATGAACTAGCTAAGCTATGCATGTTTTGGAGAGGTGTTTGCAAATTTGAAGTGCTAGCATGAATTGGATGCCACTGCCTGGACTTGGTCAGAGGAAAGGGAGAAGGAGCTGCTGTAGATGGAGGAGGTGATGGTTGGTGGAGTGGTGGGGAAGTTAGGCGGAGCAAAGCTAGAAGAGGCAAGTCAAAAACAAAAGAAAATTGAAGAGGAGAAGAGATAAGAAAGTGAAGCCATTTGCATTTTTTATTTTCTTCCTTGCCATGAGTTTTTTTGGAGATGAGGAGAGAGATTTTTCACATGAATGCTAAATGAAATTCATGGCTGAAGAAAAAGAAAAGGATGGCCAAAAGCATGAATAGCCAAAGGAAGGAAATGAAAAGGCAAAGGTGAAATGAAATGACATAAGCAAATGAAAGGACTTTTACTCTTGGCGTTTCTTTTTCTTTTAAATCAAAATAAACCAAATAAATCCAGTAAATGAAATAGAAAAGGAAAACAAAATAAAGTGAAGAAGAAAATAAATATATATTTTAAGGAAAAATATAAAATAAATAAAGAAATAGTATAATAATTTAAACAAGACATTAAAAATTGAAAATAATATACAATTAACATTGGAAAATTATAACAATACTTTTTAAAATGTTATAAAACTAAAATATATGCATAACATGCAACATTACACATATTAGAACATGAAATGACAAACAAAAATATTATTTATATAAATTAAAATAAACAATTTTATTAAATAAAACAATCTACACACAATATTGTAAAAAGCATAACTTTCACAATATTAATCGGATTTCAACGAAACGAAAAGCAGTGTTCTTGAAATTTTATTTATTTTCATAATAAAAGATAAAATTCAAAAATTAAAATATTTAAATTTTAAATTTAAAAGTCAAAATTTGACCAAATTGACCAAAATTCACATTTTTGGAAAATATTTTATTTATTCATGTTTGAAATTCTAATTCACATACAAATCAAAATTTATATTTAAAATAATTTTTTTTATTCGTTTTAATAAATAAAATAAAGTTTTCAAATCAGGAATTCAATTTAAAATAATTACAAAATACAGGGTTGTTACACTCTCCCCCACTCAAAACTTTTTGTCCCTGAAAAGGAATAAGGTACGGGAAAGCACAGAAAAGATAGAATAAAATAGGATTAAACTATATGACAATAAGATTTCAATTTTACCTAATAACTGTTGTTATAGGTAAGTTTATCAAGATGGAGATGATCTTCTCAAGATCCTCCAGAATCGAGAACACAAGCACGAAAAAATAAATCCTCTAGAATCTGATTCACCCTTCCCGTTTGACCGACGGTCTGTGGATGGTAAACAGTGCTCAGATTCAAAAATGAATCCCAAAGATTATAGAAAGGTTTCCAAACAGACTGGTATAAGTAATAGCCTCCCCATTCTATAGCAAGATAAGGGAAATAAGGACAACCAAAAGATAGTTTGAAAAACAAAATAAGATACTAAATTTGAAACCATGAAAATTTCAACTTAAAGTGAAAATTAATTTTACATAAGTTAAATAAATCTTAATCATCTGTAATTTCATTATCTTATCATCAAATTATCTTAAGTTAACAATCTCTAAAATCATGGATTTGAAAAAAATCATTTATTATACTCATAATGTACTCAATAAATTTAATTCTTCTTTATTCCTAATTAAAATTAAATTTATTTCTCTCAATATATTTTATCACCTATGTTAAATATATTTACACTTGCTATAACTACTTTAATTTATTCTTAGTTCCTTTAACATCGTTTTATATTGTAAATTATTCAATTACCTTTTTTACTTACCTCTGTTAATCTTTAATAACCGAAAGTTAAGTGTATAATATTTATTATAACCACTCAAATTTCACTTATAAATTTTTTTATATTGTATATTATCCAATTACATATTCAACTTATGTATAATTTAGGTAAGTTATACTGGAATGAAATTGTGTATTATACAAATGAAACTTTC
This sequence comes from Allium cepa, assembly GCA_030765085.1. Lineage (NCBI taxonomy): Eukaryota > Viridiplantae > Streptophyta > Magnoliopsida > Asparagales > Amaryllidaceae > Allium > Allium cepa. The sequence continues at coordinate 56,045,200 of CM060928.1, forward strand.
CAATTTAATTATTTCAAGCTTGAATTTATCCAAATCTTGAAACTATCTTTCAAGACAAAATTTAGGAATTAAATTTCCGATAAGTTCCAAACTATTTAGAGATAAATAAATGCACATATACTATATATGTATATCCATTCAAATTTAAATCATATATCAGCATATGTTATAAATCCAGTTTTAATTTTAGAAATTCAAATCAATTAAATTCCCTAAAACAAAACAATAGCAAGACTAAGAATAGTCTCTTCACTTCGAAACTCGAAAACGAATGTCGATGATGCTGCAGTCATCACTGAAGTTATTTTCCAGCGAAAAAGAGAAGAGCACTAATTTTAAACTTCAAAATTCTTTGGAAACAAATTTCTATTCGAAAATACTTTAAATAGTATATCCTTTAAAACATTAAACACAAGATTTGAAATCCATCGGAAATTAAATTCTCAAATTCTTGTTTACATTCATTTTAAATTTCCAAATAAATTTAAAACCATGTTTTATAGTTCAATTATTTATATAAGAAACAAGAGATAATGATATATAAAATCAAATATTATTCCTTAACAACCAATTCAATAAAATCCAGAAAAATTTATAATATAGTTACAAAATTTATTTCATTACTAAATTTGAAAAACATATTGTGTCAGTTTGCTATGTTCAAGTGTTTTGGAAATCTTATCGATAGCGTTGATCAGACGAATCGATCCGAAACCCAAATCAACATCAACAACTCAAACAACACAATATACAAAACATTTTGAATATTAGTTTACAAATACACTTCAAGAATGATTTGAAGATAAGTTGGAAACAAAGATGAGATGATTAAATAATAGAAGAGGAAGATGTATAAGCTTATATAAATCGTGGACAGCCTTAACCGGGTCAACCATGACTTAAGGAATAAGATTGATGTGAATTTCTAGGGTAAATCAACATTCGATCTCAAGAGATAGAATTCAAAATTATAAGAGATACCGGCATCTAAACCGAAGATATAAAATCTTTGGTGAATCGATGCTATTGTAAAGGAGTTTCACCCCTTTTACAAATCAATTTGAGACTGGCGGGACCGCCGACTCATTATAAAGATCATTCGAAGTGGAGTTATGGGATACTCCAGAATCAAAAGAAGATGAATATTAAGGGACATGAATGGATTTTGGAACGGTAGGTAATGTTCCAAAATTCAAAGGAATCGAGTCAAAAAGGAAGAGATTCAAACTCGAATGAAAGTGATCTGTAAATGCATTTACCATATATGCTAAGTTTGCCTAGAGCTACCATTGCTCTAATACCAAATGTAATGACCTGATATTTTCAACCATGCGCATCCACACATGTCGGACTTGAATTGCTCAAAATACTGCGTTGTGAATAAAATTTGGCAAATCTCAGAATATAGAGTAAATACATAATCACAGATCATAGACACAGAGTAGATAATAATGCAGCGGAAGTAAAAGAGATAGTAGTTCATGAAGCTACTATATATATATAAGATACATCAGAGGTAAACAAGATACAACAAAAGAGTAACAAGATACATCAGGTACAAATCAAAATACATCTCTGGAAACACTGGATACAGAAAGCAAAATAGATGGCTGGATCTTCAAGCAAAGCTCCAACTCCGAAGGTGAGTCTTGAATGCGGAATCACTCAGTCTGACTCGAGCGTAAAGCAAAACACAAAACACTCGAGTCAGTACATAAATACTTATGAGCTGTAAATCAACTCAAGTGAACAGTAACAAAATGAATCAGCAATATAAAGGATGCTTAGGATCGCCCATCCTTTAAGGATCCGTTATACTATTGACTATGTAGTAATATTACGTAATAGTCCCAGTAGTCCATCTAGTATCAGCATATCTCTAGATCGGGAGACTACCCTAAATACTCCATGGATGGGAGAAAAACAAACTCGTAGTAAGGCTCGCTATGGTAGGTGAAACGGCACACAAGGCAATGCCAGGGTAGGTATACCAATTACGCAGATGGGCTGGTGGTAACGTAGCAGCCACATACGCCAACCTCGGAACACACTTCCAAATCAAAATCGGAGGATGACCATCAAATCAACCATAAGTAAGAGTATAGAATCAAAGAAATGTTTCCGATAGGAGGAATGACCTCACTTGTCCCGAGATAGCTCCTGTTTTAGCCACCTTATGCCAACTCATGGGGGTTGGGTCCACGTAATATACCTCAAGAACGTCGCCACCATCCTACTTCATTCTGGAATCTCCACCGCGTACACGGTTGTTAAAGTGGTTTTCGGAGTTGGCAGAGAGTATGACAACTTCCGATCCCGGTCTCTTTAACAACCAAATGTTATTATAACGCCATGTACATTTCAAAATAGTTTATACTTCAAAATCAAATCATTTCATTCCAAACTATATTCCTTCAAAATAGTTTATACTTCGAACCAAAACCATCTTTTTATTTCAAAACTATATCCAAATCAATACGATATCATTTCCGTTTCAAACATATATTCACCTTTCAAAAACATAATACTTTCAAAGTTATAACTCTTTTGAAAACAAAAATATTTGAAATCATTACACTCTGAAAATCATAACATTTCGAAATCATACATTTTGAAATCATGGAACATTCCTTTAATTCTTTGCATTTTATAAATTTATTCAATTAAACCCAAATTTCAAATTTCCAATTTAATTCGATTCAAACCATCAATCCAAATCTTTAAATATACCATATTTCAAAACTAAATTTTATAATTTTATATATCTCAATTTTAACTTCATTATTACTTAGTTTGAGATGTTCATTTCATAAATCCAATATCTTTTAAATAAACTCAAATTACAAGTAAACCAACTATACTTTCATACTAATATAAACTTCAAATATTCATTTATCAAATCAAATATCATTTCAAATTCATATTCATTATCAAAATAAAGATTAAATCATTTCCAAATCATTTCAATCATCAAAATATCATATCCTTTCAAAACCTCATTATCAAATTATTATTTGAATTCAAATTCAAATATTCAGTTTAAATATCATTTGTTTAGATCAAATAAGTCATTCATTTATTATTTCAAGTATCATTACAAACACATTTTAAAATTTCATTCAAAAATTCATTTATCTCATTTCATTTCATTCCATTTATCACATAACCAAGTAAACTTTATTTAAATTTAAATATTAAATTATATTCAAAACTCCTTATATTTCACAAATAATCAATTTTCAAAAGTTAAGTTATTTAACACTTTAAATTATAACTCCAACAGTGTTAAAATCTATAACATTTCAAAACATTGACAAATTATAGCAACGACATCATTTATAAAGTGCTATCGTAGCTTATAGTTTTCAAAATAGTTTAGTTCAGGACAACGACATTTATAAAATGCCGTAATAGATATTTAGTTATTTCAACATAGTTAAATTCAAAAACAACAACATTTAAAAATGCTGTCATAAGATCATAGCATTTTTGAAAAATGCTGGTAATAAAATTTCAGATTTATTTAACTTTTTCAAAAACAATAAAACTTCAATTTTAGAAAATTTTAAACTAATAAATCATATTTTCTAGACTTTCAAAATTTCACATTTAAATAATTTTAACATATGATTTATTACAACAAAATTTTAAAATCAAATATTCAATTAAAAACTCAATTCATTTGTTAAGTCAAAATTTCACCATTTATTAACTTATTAATTTAAACAAAAACTTAACATTCGACTTAAAATATCATTTCAAGACTTAAAATTTTATTTCCATTATTTACTTATATTTTAAAAATAATATTTAAAGTCAAAAATCACATTTACCTCAAATTTACATACTTAAATTCACAAATTCAAAACTTAATACTTAGCTTTCTTAAAACCATAAAATATATTTTTTTAATCAAATTTTATATTTTTAAAAATACATATCTTAATAAAAAATCATTTGAAAATATACCACTGGGTCTGTATATAATTTTTCGACCTAGGTCAAGTGATACGGATATATATCATTTCAATCCGCAGTTTACAAAGAAACCCGGGTTCTATCATTTCAAACCCGCAATCGTAAGTAAATAAAATAAATAAAAATCGCTTGGGCCTATCATTTCAGCCCATAATGATTTTTCCCGATTTTAAAGTCCATTCGGGTATGTATCATTTCAACCCATAGTGATTCTATTCTAACAGGGAACTTGCAGTGTGATCATATACATAGACAATATAAACAAATACACTAACATGTAAATGTCACAATAAAATGTCATTATCAAATATCGGGTGATAATTTACAAAGTAAACATGGTAATAACATGGTATAACATATCATATAATCATCATTTACTTGCATATAAATTTCTAATTACTAAACGCTTGTCATCAATTCACTATTTCATAAGTTAAAATGTCAGAGTGAGAAAGACTCACCTTTTCAAGCTGGAGACCAAAACAACACACACAAGAGCGATTCCAAAAGCACGACAAGCATGATTTGAATTGAATGAATGGAGAACCTTGATATCGATCTTGTATAGAACAAATAAACAACACCATATAAACATATGCACACGATACAAATATGAATTGAAACGAAATGGAAATTTGAATCAACAAAGAACATTACCCAGCTTTAACACGAAAGTGCCTCACACGACAACATGGCTTCTCACATGATCAAATGCACTTGTTCTCACCACACTAGGCTCGGCCTAGGTGTCAACATGGCTCGGGTTTGGTCGAAATAGGCATGGCTACACGGAGATGAAGGGGTAGGAAAGTTGCAAAGTGAAGTATGCAAAGGACAAGGCAAAAAGGTGATGTTTGGATGCATTTTTGACTCGGCTTGGTCATCATAGGGATCAGCCATACTTAGTAAAGATCTGGTCATGTCAGGTACAGGTCTGGAGCTGATGTCAGAGATGATGTCATGGCTGGAGGTGGTGGTTAAGGGGGTGGCCAAGGTGATAGATGAAGGGTAGGTGATGAACTAGCTCAGCTATGCATGTTTTGGAGGGATGTTTGCAAATTTGAGGTGCAAGCATGAATTGGATGCCACGTCCTGGACTTTGTTAGAGGAAAGGGAGGAGGAGATACTGTAGATGGAGGAGGTGATGGTCGATGGATTGGTGGAGAAGCTAGGCTGAGCAAACTAGAAGAGGCAAGTCAAAAACAAAAGAAAATTTAAGAGGAGAAGAGATAAGAAAGTGAAGCCATTTGCATTTTTTTCTTTTCTTCCTTGCCGTGATTTTTTTTTTGAGATGAGGAGAGAGTTTTTTCACGTGAATGCTAAATGAAATTCATGGCTGAAGCAAAAGAAAAGGACGGCCAAAAGCATGAATAGCCATAGGAAGGAAATGAAAAGGCAAAGGTGAAATGAAAAGACATAAGCAAATGAAAGGACTTTGACTCTTGGTATTTCTTTTTCTTTTAAATCAAAATAAACCCAATAAATTCAGTAAATGAAATAGAAAAAGAAAATAAAATAAAGTGAATAAGAAAATAAATATATATTTTAAGGAAAAATATAAAATAAATAAAGAAATAGTTAAATTATTTAAACAAGACTTTAAAAATTGAAAACAATATACAATTAACATTGGAAAATTATAATAACACTTTTTAAAATGTTATAAAAGTAAAATATATGAATAACATGCCATATTACACATATTAGAACATGAAATGACAAACAAAAATATTATTTATATAAATTAAAATAAACAATTTTATTAAATAAAACAATTTACACACAATATTGTAAAACGCATAACTTTCACATTCACAATATTAATCGGATTTCAACGAAACGAAAAGCAGTGTTCTTGATATTTTATTTATTTTCACAATAAAAGATAAAATTTAAAAATTCAAATATTCGAATTTTAAATTTAAAAGTCAAAATTTGACCAAATTGACCAAAATTCACGTTTTTGGAAAATATTTTATTTATTCATGTTTGAAATTCTAATTCACACATAAATAAAAATTTATATTTAAAATAACAAAATTTATTAATTTTAAAAAATAAAATAAAGTTTTTAAATCAGGAATTCAATTTAAAATATTACAAATACAAGGTTGTTACATTCAATATTCAAAAAAATTTAATATTAGATGCTAAATGAATTTTAGTTATCAATCAATTACTTTATTTACAGCTAATGAATTCAACATTTATTATCTAATCCAACTATTGATTGTAAACACATTCAAAACATAGCATTATCTTTACTTGTTATTACTTAAATCTCCGAAATTGGTTTATTTCAAAATTTTGTTCAAGTTCAAATCCGATGACTTACATTCAAAACCAGTAAATTTTTTTATCTTTAACCATTTTTACTTAATAACCACATTAAATTTAATAACTTAAAATGGCTAAAAATACGGGTCGTTACATAAACCTTCATTTAAAATAATTAAATCATAATTAATTTTTAATTAAATCTTAACTTGAATTTAACTTAACTAGTAAATAATTAATGATTAAATTCCTTTTATAAGTAATTAATTAATTAATTAATCCTTATAAAATAATAATTAATTTAATAATATTTAACCTTTTAATAATTTACAATTTATAATTAACTTACTTAAAAATAATTAAGTACTAATTACTCTAACTTAATTAACGATTAAGTACAAACTATCTTACTCAATTTGCTTAATTAAATAATCAATAAATAATTAATTTAATAATTTTCCTAAAATAAATAATTAAGTAATAATTATCCTTCAATAAATAATTAAATAATAGTTAAGCTTTAATCTAATTAAAAACTTGAAAAATGGTTTGAATTTTTTTTACTTAAAATACTTTTATTTATAAAGTGTTGGTTTTGCCAAATTCCCATAAAGACTATCGCTATGGATGGAGTAACTTAAGATTAGCTTCTAAGTTACTATCATTCTGACTCTTTTACTCTAACTTTGTTTCAGTTTAAAACCGAAGTAAAAATTTTAGAAAACTGAAAACGAAGTTAAGACTTTGAGAATTTTATTATCAAAAATAGTAAACTCCATTGATTTTACCAAAAGATCTTAGGTCCATTAACATGGTAATTCTTAATATCCATAACATACTACATCATATCCAAAGTTTCACATACAATTTCATATCCAAGATTTAAACAAACAACATCACATCCATAAGTAAAGTTCACAAATTCACAAACAATACTGAATTTAGACTTCATTCCAAGTCAAATATTCCATCTCATACCACAACATTAATATATAACCCAAACATATACTGATCCAACAAATTTCAATACATATCATACGTAATTTACACAACATATCAAAGGTAAAAAAACCATTTTAAAAAAAAGTTTACTCACCCAAAGGTTTCCAAAATCTTTTCTTATTTGCAAAAAAACCTAAATTTTGCATAGCTTTGAAAAAACTTGATTTTGGACTTTGAAACTTAGAAATAGGATCAGATATGAAGGCTTTAAATTTGTCCATGACATGACAAGGCATGGCCATCGGCTGTGTAGGCGAAGTGTGGCTTTTTTTTGAAGCAGAAGTATGCAAAAATGGAAAAGTAAATGTTTTAAAACAAGCTTAAAAGGTAAAACTTTTTTTTTTTAATTTCAACAAAAGCCATTTAATGGCAATTAGCGTTTGAAGGAAGAAGAAAAATGATACAAAATGAGAAAGGAAATTAAGAAATTTGGTTTTACATAAAATGCCTTAAAACAATTACTAAAACGCACTTATGTACACGTCCCTCACTCCATGGTTGCCACCTCATCCTTGTCCCCTCATTACCATGCAAATCACGAAACTAATGCCCCGGTTTACCACACTTGAGCCAAAACATACATTAAATGCAATGTACTTATGTCTCGTAAGGCACCTTTTTCTTTTTTTTATATATTTAAACTTTCACAAAGGTTATAACATACTTTATATAAATATACATACGTTTACATTCAAACATATCTTAATCATTTTTTAAATGTACGTGACTATTATACTTTAGGGTTTACACTACTTCCGACAATTTTTATTTGACGAAAAGTCGAAAATTCGAAAAACGAATTCTGGTATGTAAACTAATTTTGAAAACTATTTCACCATCATTGTTTAAAAAGTTTATTCTAATTATAAAATCCATTATTTGAATATTTAAAATTAATTAAATATTCACAAATAAAATCGGTGAAATTCTAGGTCGTTCCACACTCCTCCCTTTAAAGAATTTCGACCCCGAAATTTTTCCACAGCCCTAACCTAGAGATACTTGACACTACTCACTAATTTGTTAGATGTACATAGATCATTCCTCTGAAAATCCAATTTGATCACTTACTCGAATACATAACTTCACTTCTGAACTAGTTTTGCTCACTTGATTTCTTAGTGCGGACTCCGATCATGCTTCTTAATTAAAAACCTCCGTTCTCCTTACATAGCCATATACTATGATGGAAATATTTTGGTTCTATATTAAGAACCCTCACCAAATGCTCGTCTTCGAGATCGAATGATAAATCCTTATCCGAAATAATGTGAAATAACTCTAGTCATGTATTCGAATCTTGGATCGAGAACTATGTGAGAAGGAAAAATGATCTACATACAGCCTATGTACTCATCTAAAGAATCTTATCTGCCCTATTACTTTTAACCCTCTTATAGATATTTATTAAATCATTCCATAAAAATTCTAATTCAGGTTCAAACAATTTTAAATGATACAACTTATTAATGAAACCTTTTCATATAATCATTTTACCTTGTTATTTTCATAATACTCTTCTACATCATAGGAGTATATACAAAATATCCGATTTTTAAATCCTATTCACTTTGATATATTTAGATGTAGGCCTAAAATAATTTGGGTCTTAAAACTGAGTCTATCAATCCAACCTCTTTACCCAATTGGTCTGGGAGGTAGCTAAGAAAAGCAGGATGCTGGTATCCAAACTCCATCCGAAAATCTACTTTTCTTCAGACTCTCTAGGGTAAAAATGTTTACTAGCCAGCTCACTGACATCAAATATTCACTTACTAGATGTTTAAAATAAAAAAAAAACATTTTAATAAAACCAAATTTATTAAACCTTACTGCTATATTAATTTTAATTTTATCTTCGTTGATTTATCCACTTTTAATAAAAAAACCGTATTATTTTTGAAAAACTTAGGAGCCAATGCTCGGTTTTATTTCAAAAAAAACTTTTGAAATGGTACTTTAGTTTTAACCCTTAGAAAATATACATATAGCCCGAGTAATTCTCAAGGAATTAGGTACTACCGAATAGTGTCATAAATCCCTTTACCAAGAAGGCTAATACTCAAGAGAAGTATTTACCATCCCAACACATCCCTTTCCCATTTTGAGTCACTTTCGAATCACTCGAATTAGTTAAATAAAAAAAATTCCTATTTCAAATCCCTTTATGAAACAATACAATACATACATACATACATATATATCCAAATAGATAGTTTAATAAAGTATTTATTGCCACCTTACTTTGGATTTGTTCGGATTCGAACTAGTTTCGATCGTATAATGACAAAGAGAATAACTTTCTGTGTGCACCAGAACGTTCACGAAGGAAAACATCGGACCGTCACTAAGATTATCAATGGATACCCAAAAAATACGGAATCCGGTCGTATCCACATCCAAAAAGTGGATAAATATCTGATATACAAAAAAACAGATGCGGATGCGGATACGAAGACATCCACATCCGAAAATTAGCCATCCGATTTTTGTCATGATTATAGTTCAAATTATGTGCATTTTAGTGCAGTGATGATATATGGTTATTATTTTATTAAGTTAGTAGTTTACAGTACATGCATTTAATGCTTTTTAACCGCTCGAAATTATTTATTATCATCATAGTTTTTAATTTTTAACACTTTTGTAATTAATGGGATTAAAAAATATTGATGTTATACTGAAATTTTCTTTTTATAATTCTTGATTATCGGTCGTACATGGATATGATAATTATTCGATATCTGTCCGTATCTGTGGATGCGGATATCCAATTCGAAAGCATTCGTTGACATGCCTAGTCATCACTTAGAAGATTATTTCGATCATCACAAAACAAATCAAGGCCTATTCCTCTGGCCAAACCAAAGAAAACACTTCTTTCTATAAAATTTTCATTTCACGGTATTTATACTTTAAAGTATTTTTTTGAAATAGACAGCGAGGTTGATTGGGCCCCTACCAGATTTATTAAAACAGAGTAAAAGGAGAAGAACATACAAAAAGATGACACAACAAAATGTGCCAACCCTAATAAAGAAAAAACAGGGAACAACAACAACACAAGACAGGAACTAGGAAAGGAAACAACTGAAACAACACATACACTAAGCTGAGAATAGAAGGAACACCACTGCAAGAAGGCAAGACTACAACAGTAGCATGCACAGGCCATGCACAAGACATACCCAGCACAACAGCAGTGAGCTAACACCACAGGTCATTCTGGTGAGGGGAGAACCTGTGGTCAGTAACACAAATACCATACTTAATCTCTCTCATCAACTTCTGCCATAAATTCGATGCAGGAAGAAACACATATTGGAAGCATCGCTTATTCCTCTCTATCCATACATTACGTATGTATAATTTCAGAACAAAGAAAACAATATCCCATCTGCTGGATCTCCATCTTGTTGCCTTGCGTAGGACTGACCAATCAGCTAACGTGACACCTTGAATGCCATCAACCCCAGCTTTATACATAAGTGATAACCACAAAATAACAAGATAACTACACTCAAATAGAATATGATCAACAGTTTCAGGGGATATATTGCAAAATACATACAGGTTGACCACATTCATTCCAACAGCCACAAGCCTATCCCTTGTCATCAATGCTTTGTTAACTGCCTTCCAGAACAACACATTATCAGAGCTGGACGTATAAGAAGTCCACGCAACCTTAGCCCATAAGAAAACAGGCAAATCTCCATGCTTGGCTAGGAGATCGAAGACAGCACTGATGCTATGGGATTTTCCACACCAGGAAAGAGCATCCTCATTCATTATTATAACAGAGTGGTTAGCCATATTGCTCCAAAGGGTGTTAACAGTTTGATTACTGGAATGTGGAACATTCAAATTACCATGAGCTATAAAATTAATAGCCCTAGCATTGAACCCAATCCCAGATTGCACTTGTTCATGGGTAGACAACAGAGAAGATAGGACACAACTATAGCTTACCCACGGATCATTCCAAAAGCTCACTGGGGGTATATTGAATTTAATCAGGGGGAGTAATAAGGGTCTAATGCTCAAAATTTTCCGCCATATCCAACTACTACCTTGAGTAACCTCCATGGTCCAAAAGTCTTTATCCTTTATATTATATCTCCAAGACCACTTCACCCACTAACTATCTTTCTTATTCAAGATGGCGTTGACATGAGAACTAACAGCTGCAATATTCCATAATTTGATATTTTTGATTCCAAGGCCACCTTTACTTAAAGGTCTTTCCAAAGTGGAATAGGGAGCATGAATTATCTTCCTATTATGAATGGATCCAGTCCATAAGAATCTCATCATGGCAGCTCTGATCATGTGAAGGAGCTTGGTAGGAAGAATGAAACATCTGGCCCAATAAACTGTCATCGAAAAATAGACAGCTTTAATAAGAACAAGTCTTCCTGCCATAGATAGAAACTTAGTAAGTCAACCTAGTAGTGATTCTTTCAAAGAGAGGAAGGCAAGCAGATTTGGTAACTCTCGAGGTGCACAATGGTAGGCCTAAGTATGTCATATTATTATTCATAGGTTGAAGACCAGACATACCCTCAATTCTAACCCTATCAATGTTGTTCATACCGGCAATAAGAATCTGGGATTTGTTGGTGTTTAGCTTGAGGCCAGTGGCTAAGTAGAAATTGTTCAAGGTATCAAGTAAATGTTGAATGGACTGATCATTCGGCTTGGTGAATATCATGATGTCATCAGCGAAAAAGAGAGATGAAATGTGAAAGGGTTTGCATTTAGGATGATAAAAAACACTTTTATCATCAAACTTGATGGATAGCATGCTGGTGAGAGCCTCCATTACAATTATAAATAAATATGATGATATTGAGTCCCCCTGCCTCACACCTTGTTTCCCTCTGAAGTACCCCGATGTTTTCCCATTATAACAAAGAGTGAAAATGGGACTGGAAATGCACACATACACCCAGGCAACATATACCTTTGGAAATCCCATTGCTGACATTGTTCGAACAATAGAAGACCATTGTAAGCTATCATAGGCTTTACTTATGTCAAGCTTCATCATGGCACGAGGGGAAGTCTGACTCCTACCATAACCGTTAATTAATTCATGAGCCATCATTACATTATCAAGAATGTTTCTGGCAGGAATGAAGGCAGTTTGATTCGTCGATATAATTAAAGAGAGAACATGGACAAGCCTTGAAGCAAGGATTTTTGATATGCATTTATAAACAACGTTACAACACGATATAGGTCTAAATGATGTTGCATTTAAAACTGGTCTAACCTTCGGGAGAAGGACAAGGTTAGTTTCATTAACTTCTCTCAACAACTTAAATTTGTCAAAGAAGTTATGAACAGCAGCCAAAAAATCGGATTTAATAACATTCCAGCTATGCAAATAGAACACAGGGTTAAATCCATCTGGTCCACCACAGGAGCTTGTGTTCATGGAAAATAAAGCTTTTTTAATTTCAAGGTCAGTCACTTTAGCAAGTAGCATGACTTTCATGTCAGCTTGTAACTTGGGGAGGGGGATATTATTGAGCTTATCAAGATCAGGTGAGAAGTTAGAGGAGTTACCAAGATGATCAGTGAATGATTGAAGGAGATAATTGTCTATCCCCTCAGTAGTGTTAAGAAGATTCCCATTATCATCCCATAACGTGGCAGTACGATCTCTAGCACGCTTGTCTTTGATAGAAGCATGAAAATAATTTGTGTTTCTATCCCCCCCATTAACCCACTTCTGATGAAACTGCTGCTTCCTCATACTTGCCTCAACATTTAGAGCTTCATTGAGCTGGAGAAAAAGATTAGATTCATTCTGAGCAAGGATAAGATTGGAAGGATCTTCATTAAGCATGTCCTGAGCATGTATCAACTGAGCTTTGATATTCTTGATTTGATGTGTACCATCCCCATATTTATCATGTGCCCATTGCTGGAGAGCCTTTGATGTAGCCTTTAGCTTCCTGCAAAGAACAAACATAGGATTTCCATATATATTATTAGACCAAGCAGTAGTTATAATATTATTATACTCCAGGTCAGAAACCCAAGCATTATAAAATTTAAAAGTCCTCTTTCCTCTACTAGCCAAACTAGAAAATGTAAGGATGAGGGGGGAATGGTCAGATAAGATAGGGTGAGGTATGGAAGAAGAAAGGGAAGGCCAAAGGGAGAAGGCAGCAGCATTGCAAAAGGTATGATCAATATTGGAGAAGGTTCGAACGCCAGATCGACTTCTGTTATTCCAGGAAAATGGAACACCAGAGCGAACAACAGGGAGAAGGTCAGAGTCAGAAAGTGTAGAGTTTAATGGAGCAATGTCCCTAGGCAATAGAGGCAGTCCACCAAATTTATCAGAGAGATTCAAGCAGCAGTTGAAGTCCCCCAACACAATCCAAGGATGGGTATTTTGATGTAAAGAAGGGAGAGTATTTAGTAGAGGTTGCCTCGAGGCAACATCATTATGCGCATAAATGAAAGGTATATAAAAGGAAAGCTGAGTTGGTAGGTAAAGGGCATGAAAGTGCATCATTTGCATGGAGGAGGGAATATGATTAAGGGAGAAAACAGTGGGATCATGAATAACAAGGATACGACCATATGGGGCTTCATTCAAATTGTGATTGATCACCCAGGATGGATTAATATAGTTTGCTGCCCTGATAGATAATGGTAGAGAGAGCTTGGTTTCCAAAATGGCAAACATTTTGATGTTGTGGTCATGAATAATGGTTTTAACATGATCAAGTTTCTCATAGTTATGAGCACCCCTTGTATTCCAAGAAGCGATCTTATTCATCATAAAAACTACAGGGAGAGATGAGACACACCTGCCCTACTCCTTGTTGAAGGAGGATCAACTCTAGCTGATTTAAGTTTAGCAGAAAGAGAAGGAGACTTTGTGGATTTTAGGTTGTCTGAGGGTGGATCATCAGGAGGAGAGACCCATCCAGGAATTTTGCCCTTGAAGTTGTACGGGGAGGTGATGGGAATGGACAGGGATGTCAAAGGGGCTGATTCCTGAAGAGGAGACAGTTTAGATGATGAGGGTTGAAAGATAGAAAGGACAAATTCTTCAATGGATTGCATGAAGTCAAGTTCAAGGCACTGCAGAGATTTTGCTTTTGTAATCACCTTTGCATGTGTTTCTTGTATATTTAAGGGTGGTTGATCACAAGAACATCCACTGTCAATTGATATTCCTTCACAAATCATTGTACTTTTAAACTTATTTCCATGATTTGATACTTTATCAAAGTTTGAATGTAACTGGTTTGACTTTGCTTTGTTTGCCATTAATTCTGAGGGAACAATATCACCTTCCACAATATTGGAGCATATATTCATCATTGATCCATCACCAGTTCCAGAACAGTTTAAAATATTAAAGGGGTTATGGATCAAAATTGCTTCGGGTAAAACATCAATCTGCTCTGTACCTACACGAGGTATTTTTGGATCATCTTTGGTTACAACTTCATCATTTACCATTGAATCTTCAGGCTTGTCCTCCACTGCAATATCCCCTACCACCGATAGAACTTTGCTTTTGATCAATCTATTTTCTTTTCCAACCCCTATCATTTTGTCATTGATACTCGACCTTTCCTTCCTGTAGGGTACCCTTCTCCACCCATTTTTTCTTCCTGTTTTCTCCTTGTCATCCACAATTGTTACTTCCTTCTTGTTCAAGTTATCAGTTTTATTATCTCCAGAATGATCCTTTTTGAGGGCTTCCTCAATCCTACCACTTAAACTTTTTTGAACCAAACAGTCTTGTTTATCATTCCCAAACTCTTTGCATGTCCCACAGATCTTTGGTTTCCATAAGTATTCAACCTTAACCACTTGCATTGAGCCATCCAACAACTTCACCGAAAACGACTCAGGTAATTCAACCATAGCAGTTACCTCAACCATACACTTTGCATACCCAATCCTGTCTAACTTTTCAGTTGCTTCATCCATACAGAGAAATCTTCCAAGTCTTGTTGCTAACCAGTTAATTCCTAAATGTGACCAGCAATATAGGGGGATATTAGACAGTTTAATCCACACTGGTACAGATTTAATAGTGCTGACACTATTGCCAATGGAGGGATCCCACTCCTTCACAATAAACAACTTGTTCCTCAACTTTAAAGTATTTTTAATTAAAAGTATTACTACTTTTCCAAAAAATCATTTGAAAACTTTACCGAAGTCACCAGGATTTAAATTCATTGAAATTCCATCTTATTTTCAAATATGTATTTTATAATTCTGATTTATAAATTGTTGTATATAAAATCTTTCCTTAAATATTTTTAAAATACATTTCCTTTATTTTAATAAACACTCTTTTATTAAAATCAAATTCTTTTGACCCCACATTGTCATCGAACACCTTATAGTAAAACTGTGAAACTTGATTCACAAGGTGTTCATTTTAATGTCCATACAAATTCTATCTATCCAACCTATGATTGAAAAAAGGAAACTACCAATAAATCAATAATTGTCAATGCTTAAAATTGGACAAGCATGACTAACCACACCCTATATGATAATAATTAAACATTACCAACTCCTAACAATAATCAAATCCTATATAACTACACATTACTTTTGAAAATTTATTTCTTTATATATAAAATATATTCCTAAGTAAAATTATTTTATTTACCAATTTAAAACAATACTATGTTTATTTTCCTAGTTTAAGCATTTAGAAACCCCTACCGACACTGTGGTGCCCTCACGTCTCGACCAGAATTCATTACCCGCTCAACCGGCAAATCAATATAATATAAAACATTTTATAGATATAAAAAATACACACTTGATATACACACTCAAACTTATTCTCGGGTCTCACTTACTCTATCCCAATCGAGTCAACCACAACAAAGCCTAGGTGTTCACTCAAACTAAGCTCCGATACCACATGCAACGATCCGTCTTTCTTACACCCAAAGGTAACACATAATACATCCTTGGTATTCATGTGTCATTCATTTAAGTGTCCGAAAGATAGGTCATTCTAAGTGAAGAAAGAAAAGACAAAACAAAACCTCAGAAAACGTGACGAGTAATATATAATATAAACAAGTCTTTACCAAAAAAATCATCTTTATTTTACAAAATATTAGAGCACATTAACCTATTATCAGCTTAGACAGTTATAATACATGTCCTTACAATTCCGATAAATGCAAACAAAAAACGAATGAGAACAGTGGAAGATATAAAATACATGAATACTTCTTGGAGAATCCAGCTCATCTCCTGAAAGCTCCAAAGTGTCTAGCTAAATCTGGAAAAATATGCTCAGGCTGACCAGAGCATTACAAGAAAAATAACGTCCGGATCAGTCTGGTAAACTAGCATAAGAAGCTAGATTACAAGGAATTATATTATTCACAGCTTATAAAATCCTTTAAAATCAAAGGTATCTCGTAAGACCATGCCACACATAAACACATACAGGTTTTTACCTTACGATAACCAAAACACTTTCTAGAGGAAATCCATTGATATTATTCTAATTTCTCAGATATAAATACATATTAATATAGCTAAAATGCTTGCATCTCACATTTCAATAATTGGGCACAACTAAGTTCGTACAGGCGCATATTGGAAAATGGATTCCATCAATGACAAGGCACTGGGGTACCACCTATCAAGTACATTTTTAGATAACACACAGAGAGCCACACGTGGACTCCCTGCAAGTTAAGGTCGGCCCTATCCTTACTAGATAGCGTTGAATATGTCATCGTTCTGACTGGGATCAACAACCTAAATGGGCCTTGGCATACAAGATCTATAATATCGATCTTGATTGGGTGATGACCATACCATAATGGTAACGAAACACACAGCATTAAAGCATATCCTTTGATTTTAGTCATTCCCCAGTTTCAGGCTTGAGGTTACGATTACCTTTATTAAAACAATTCCACTAGGAATGCTAACATTGCCCTTTAGGCAGCAATATAGTGCCAGCATTCATCCATACAAGTTCGTTCTGGGTCTGAACAAAACTAAAGGCATTACCTTTGCTACATCCATATTGGAATCACCCTTAAGATTAGTAGCAAGTAGCCCTTGCACTTTAAAAGCTCCATTTTCATTCATCTTTAAGATGTCTTCGGTGTGAAATGATTGAGTTGTGCTGTGTTCTTCGACTCTTAGAAATCGACACTAATACATCCTCGGTATTCACGTGCCGCAAATCCAAGTGGTGAAGAAGCATATTCTTAAGGGTAAGAAAGAAAAAATAAATAAATAACAGAATCTCGCATATGTTATTTCAATATAAATTTTACAACGAAAATTGAAATACATTTATCAAATTTAATGTAGACAGTTATAAATTCTTGTCCTTACAAATGTGGAATACTATAGTACAAGGTGTGGTGGAAATAGATAACAATCTTCAGACAAATCATCTGACTCCAAGCTTCGAGCTCCATCCATTTATCTTCTAAACTAAACCTGACTACTAGGCTTCTCGAGGAAAATTAGGGCGCCTAGAGTTTAAGGAAAAAATAAAGTCTAGGTCAGTCATGCGACTAGTGTGATAACACAAAATATGCATTTTGAAAACAAAAATGTAACTCATAAGACCACGCCGCACATAAACAAGGAATGAGCTTTTGCCTTATAATAACCAAAACATTTTATGTCAAAATACTTGATATTACTTTTAATGACATATCATTGAAAATATTTGCAAGTAAACTCATTAATCTTAGCCGAAATTGTTACCATTATTAAATTCCAACATACTAGGCCCTATAAACAAAATGGAGGGCACTTATTAGAGAATGAATTTCCATACAAATGACTAGGTGAAAGGACTACTTTCCGGTAGTACATCTCTAGAGTAATGTACCAGGCCCAACTGATGGTCCTCTACAAACACAAGATCGGCCTACCTCTTCCTAGATAGTACCGAATATGTCATCATCCGGTCATTAGCAACCAATCCAAGGGACCTCGTAGCATACATTCACATCAGTTACGTTCTGAATGCCATGGTGTGAAGAAATATATCTAGAAGGGGGTGATCATACCCTAATGGTTGCGAACCACATATCCTTGCTGCATCTACCCTTCGGTCATTTTCGGTGTGAAGCCTAAGGTCATGATTACTTTTAACATAGCACATAATCTTCCTTTGAATGTCGCATTTCCATTCCATTGATCCCTATTAACTTCCATAAACATACAACCTCCGAGCTCATACGTCTCATAGAATGGTGTTAAGCTAAGAGAAGTTGCCTTCTTCACCATCAAACAGATGTATTTTGTAAAAGTCAAGGTTGAAATCTCAAGAATGCAGTGTTAGACATCTATCCATAAAAGTTCATTCTAGAATTGAACAAAACCAAAGGCGTTCTCCTACCACGTCCTGTCGAGAATTAACCCTAGGATTAGTAGCGAGAAGTCCTTGCAACCCAAAGAATTTCAAAAATGAAAGGACCACTACTACTTTATTATTTAGGAGCTAACTAGAATTATCAACAAGCAGTCCTTTCATCCAAAAAATCTTTGGTCTTCATCTTTATTTCTCTCTACTAGGTCTTTATTTTTCAAATGCATATATTGGTTCGAAGTAGTTTTTGGATAGGGATTTCCCCAGATTCGACCCTGGTTCCTTTGATCCAATCATCGATAAAAAGCAGTTTTGCGAATAAGGAATCATTCTTTTAATGATTAAGTTCTTTTTATCAAAGATGTCCCTCAAAGATATATATTTCTATAACATTCTTTCCGGTATATAAAGAATTATCAAACTTCTCTTATCAAATCTTTAATTACTTAAAACCTTTTTTAATTTGGACTACTTCAAAATCATTTCTTTTATACTTAGGGAAATATTCCCAAAATCATTTCATTTAAATCTTAATAAAGATTTTTTAATTTAAAATTCGAAATTCTATTTAGTTAAAAAACCATGTTATCTAGGATGTTAATCCAAAAATCGGTAAATATTAAGTGAGAAGAATCTATAGAAATCATCTAACTCTACTCAATATCAATTTCCATATTCAATAAATACTATGGGTGAAATAACGACAAAATCACCTTTTAAATTCCACGAATAATATGAGTTAACTCTTCAGGTTTTAACACCGAGTACAAGAAGATCCTCTCCATAAAATTTAAATCATATTAACGCTAGAGAACTTTGACCATATGAAAATCATCATACTACGATCATATGAAAGCTTTTGGAATTGGTCCATAGACCCTTGAGAAGGCTCGACCAAGACTTCAAGAGGACGGCCAAAAGTATGGAAGTGAAGTGGTGGGGCTTGGATCTTGAGTTCACAAAACTAGACCCGAAAATATGTCATCTTTTCTCTAATTTTTGACCCTTTTACTCTCAAAATTTGAAAAAGTTTTTAACCGAAAATTTGTTGCAATTTATTTTCTCTTGAATTTGTAAAAAATAAACACTTGATTTCCATTTGTTTTGAGGAAGTTATGATTAAAAGAAGAGAAGGTGTTCTCGGATTCATAAAATACGAAGCCCTAAAATGCACTATAAAAAAGTGGTATTTTGACATAGTTAGACTCCAAACTAGAAGAAGTGTTAAATATGAAAGTTGCAGTTCATGGAATTTTAAATAATTAGATAAAATGTATTACCTCATCTGGATCTGTTTTGGAGGAGTTTTCCTCAAATGAAAAAGAGGTATTTTTGACCATTAAAATTGGGCTCGAAAATGTTTTAGAAAGAATGGTGTTTTGAGCATTGTTAGGTTTCGAATAGGAAGAAGTGGTAAACTAGAAAGTTGTAGCCACTAGAATTTTAAATGGTTTTAAAAAAAATAGTTTCTTCATTTAGGTTGGATATGAGGAATTTATGCTAGAGTGAATAAAGTGAAAAAATATGATGAGAGGGTAGGCTATTTATAGCCAAAGAAAGAGTGTAAAAGGATCCATACAAGCATCATCACTTCATGGCTTCTCCAATACACCTTCCCCTTTCAATCAAATGGCTAGAAGCCTCCCCTCCCATGTGCACATCACTTTCTTCCACTTCATGTATGCATAGGTTGACTTATAAAAGCTTAAGGAGAAAGCTTACATAAAAGATCTTAGATTTTTGTATTATGCATATATTTTTAGATGTATAAGTATATATGTAGGTATACATATGTTCATGTGCATGTTAGTGGATTCATTTGTATGTTATATATGTGCACATAACATATAAACAACGTTGCTTTGACCTAGAATTACTACCGAAAAAATATATAAAAGATCATTTGGCCATGCGGGTTCTCCATAATAATTATGCCCCATCCCTTTGGCCAATTTAGCTCTTAATATAGGATCGTTCAAGTCAGGTTTCTTTGTTATTGGGATAGGTGAATTCTTATGGATCCATCCCCCGAAAGAACCGGACATGATAATTTTTCCGAACAACTTTCGTTCGATAAACCGTTGCTGGTTGGAGAACCGATTCCCAATCACATTTTCACTTGTACTTTAACGTACATATATTTGTAAATAAATTTGAAAACATTTTATTATCATTTTAGATGAATTCAAATGATCATATTTCATTTATAAAACCATATAAATTTATGTTAACAATTATTTACAAAATCGCTATTATACCGATAAAGCGATATCGATTTTTTTGTATATATTCAAATCAAATATAACCCTTTATAAAACTGTTATAATGATTAATTATCATTTTATATGTGTTCAAAATGAATTATTCTCATTTAAAATAATTATTTGAATAATTAAAACAATTAGCAAACCTTATATCTTGATTTAATTTAAATAAGTCTATATTTAAATAGATGTCATTAATCGACATAATTTTTTAGGAAAATATTCTCGTAGATATTTATTCAAAATAACTTTACTATCACTTGAAACGATATTATCTGTATAATCATCTTTCATTTTAAAAGTAAATCCAATTTATCAAAGTGATAATTGGCAGGTCATTACAGACATCCCCTCTTAAAAGAATTTCCCTCCGAAATTACCCAAAACAAAAACCTAAAGGTTCTGCCAAAAACATTTATTTTTAAACTTACTCTCATACGATGTACATAGATAATCTATACACAATAACCGACTATTCGAATTCACAAATTCATTTTCAAACTAGTATTGAGCCCCTGATCCTTTAGTGTAGACTCTGACCAGGCTTTCTAATCAGAACATTAGTTCTCCTTGCATAGCTCTCAACTATGATAGAAAACTCAAGCATTCAACCACAGACCATTATCAATGTTTGTCGTTAAGAATCGAATGATAAATTCTTTTTCGGATAAGTGTCAAACACATCAAATTTTTATACTCTAATTTTACATTAAATTGTGCGATGAAATAATCCATATACTTCATATGTATTTATTAATCTTTTAAAAAATTTTATGAAACCAATTAATAAACTTTCTTTCCTTTTTTTAATATTTCATAAAGATAACCATTCTACATTTCTATTTCCAAATATTTCAACTTAAAGAAAACTTTTCTTTTCAAAAGATAAATATCTTTTTATTATAATACATTTCTGAACATATCTTAATAGTTTCTCGAAAATTATTTCCAAAATAATTCGTTAAATCGATAAATTACCATAAACTTCCTTTTGAATATCAAATGTGAAAAAATTCTTTATTTCGTTAAAATTTCTTTATCAACTATCGCTCTTTTATTAATTAAAACTTCCTTCATACACATTCTCTATACTTATCCTAGTTTTAACTATAATATTTTCTATCTTTTTATAAAAGACTCTAATACTTGTTATTATCATTAAAATCCCATTATTAAAGATCTAAATAAACCCATAAGATTTCTTCTAAAGTGTCATTCAAGGGTTTAAAAATAAATGTTGCTATAACATCGTTTACTACAAACCCAAAACAATTCACTATTAACTTAGATATTTATTTTAAAGATCAAAGCATACCCATGCTTATCAATTTAGATAATACACTTTGATGAAAATTTACAACCGTTAATTTTTCAAATAAGTGATTCACATTATTCATTTATTTTTTTAGAAGATTATATTGATCGAGTAACTCAAAAGTGATACCAAAGAACTAGGTACTACTAATAGTATCGCATATTTCCTTAACAGGAAGGGGAACCATCCGAACACATTTCCTTAACAAGAAGAGGAACCATCTGAACACATCTCTTACCCATTTTTAGTTACTTCGAGCCACTTAATTCAATTAATCATAAGATTGTTTTTCGTTTTCAAATCCCATTCTAGAAATAAAATATTATTATTCCTTTTCCAAAAATCATTTAAAATTCCTTTCCAAAATACCGATATTTAAATTATAAAAAAAAAACATTCCTTTATAAAGCACGTTCTATAAGACCATTTTATAAAATTACGTATATAAAATCTATTCATAAGATTTTTTATCTTAAATAAGTCACTTTAATAAACATTATTGAATACCTCATAATCAAATTGTGAAATTAAATTCATGAGGTGTTCGTACTTAAACTTTTAAATTTAACAGCCAATCAATTAATGATAATAACTGAGTATTATCCTTCCTTTAATCAAATAACTATATTACTTGAAAAATATTCTTTATTTCAAATGTAATCGTAGGTAAAGTTATATAGTTTACAAATTTTCAAAACCAAAATCATTTGTATGTAATATTAACAAATACGCACTCGTATATAATACTCTCACTCATTTTAAGGTGTTACTAACCCTATCTCTAATGAGTTACTCATTCTAGGGTGTTATTAACCCTATCTCCGATGAGTCTTTTACCCCTATCAGGCTCAGGTGTTCGCTTAACCTAAGCTCTGGCACCACATGTAAAGATCTAGGCTTTTCAACCATCGATAGCAACAACCGGTAGGCTTTTCAACCATCCCAGCACCACCGTGGCAATACATTGGTACCTTGAATTTGATTTTATGGCCAACCTCATAACGAACAACCAACCCTTTTCCATCTATGGACATGTGGGGGTAAGAGTCTCTTGCTCACAACCAATCAGAAAGTGTGAACCCCCTATCATACTACACACTTCAACCAATAGAGCATACCCCAACACGAGGGGTAAGTGCCAGATCAGATCTGATCTCGGTTCCTTCGATTCAATCATCAATAAAAAGAGGTTTTATGAATAGGTTAAGTTCTTTTATCAAAAATCTCCCTTGGAGATATATATATATATTTCTAAAACATTCTTTATATATGGAATTATCTAACCTCTCTTACAAAATCGTTGATTACTTAAAACCCTTTTTAAACTTGGACTAATTCGAAATCATTTCTTT
The DNA here is from genome assembly GCA_030765085.1 of Allium cepa. Lineage (NCBI taxonomy): Eukaryota > Viridiplantae > Streptophyta > Magnoliopsida > Asparagales > Amaryllidaceae > Allium > Allium cepa. Next base: position 56,068,756 of record CM060928.1, read on the forward strand.
TGTAATTAAGGAAATATTCCCATAATCATTTCGTTTAAATTTAAACAAAGACTTATTAATTTAAAACTCAAAATTCTATTATTTAAAAACCATGTTATCTAGGACGTTAATCCAAAAAACGGTAAGTGAGTGGAATCTGTAGAAATCATCTAATTCTACTCAATATCAATCCTTATATTCAAAAAATACAATGGGTAGAATAGCGGTGGAATCACCTTTTAATTTCACGAATAGTACGAGTTCCCTCTTCGGGCTTTAACATCGAGCAAAAGAAGATTATCTCCATAAAATCCAATCGTATTAATGCTGGAAAAATTTATTATTTAAGAAATTTTGATCCAAGTGAATAAAATTCACTAACCCCTCCGTTGGGACAGTTTGGATAGCCAAAAGAAGTGCAGTAAACTAATTTTTCAGACTCAAGCCTAGACACTATCTCTTTGACACTCATAGACGGTCAAGTTATTTGATCGACCCTAAATCATCGAAACATTTAATCTTTTCACAAACCCTTCAAATTTCCTTTAACTCGCTTTTTTAACCATTTAAAAAATTTATAAAACATTTGGAAAATAATTGCTAATTTTAAAACTTATTTCAAAAGTTATAGAAAAGTACTACGGAAAAGTGTCGCGAACAGTGCTTTTAAGCTATATTGATCAAAACGACTTTTATTATTTGAAAATTCATTTTTAATAATAATTTTTAAAACATTTTAAAATATTTATAAGATTTATTCCACGTTTTTAAACAATTTTAAAACATCATTTTTAAAGAAATCCTTTTATGGATTCCGAACTGAATAACCGCGATTTTTTCAAAAACTTGTTTTACTCATATTTCAAAATATACTTATCCAAATTTAGATTTTTATTTCTTTCTCAGGAAACTATGGACATAATAGTTTGAAAAATTCTTATCTTGAAGAATTCCAAGCTATATTACAACTTTTACATTTGTTTGACTTTTATAGCGCGAAATCGCGAAATGCCTTTACGCGACGCGCTTATTTTTAACTAAATTTTCCGTTTCTTTTCAAAATTCGAAAAAACACTTCTAAATGTTAATAAAACATTTCAAACTCTTTTTAAAACCATTTTTAAGAGGTTTAACAATTCCATACACACTATTTCATTAATATAAGGAAAGTGATTTCCTTTGTGCTTATCGACGTGTATATTCGTGACTTGCATATATATTCAACATTCATATGAAAACAACCAAACTTGATAATCACGACATATTAATCATCCATTTGCAAATGTCATATCATCATTCAAAATATAATATAGTAGTTTAGGAGTTCTCACCATCATTGCTTCCTAACTTCGCTACCGACAATAGCCCAACTACAGTCGTGTGAAAGCTTTTGGAATTGGTCCTTAGACCCTTGAGAAGGCTCGACCAAGACTTGAAGAGGATGGCCAAAAGTATGGAAGAGAAGTAGTTGGGCTTCGACCTTGAATTCATAAAACTAGACCCGAAAGTAGGTCATCTTCTCTTTGATTTTTGACCCTCTTACTATCAAAATTTGAAAAGGTTATTAACTGGAAAGTTTAGTCACAAAATATTATAAGTGATTTTGTTATTTCAAAATCATGTTAAAATAATCAAAAAAAATGTTATTTAAAATAGGGATAAGGATAAGCCCAAATGTTATTCCTTCAATGTTAAGTGTCGAACGAATGTTCCATACCACCATAATTGAGAAGATCAGTTAAAGAAAATCCATGTATCAAATTATTTTATAAATTTCTTCTTTAAATCCTTTTAATAAATCTCTTTCATTTAAACTCCAAATCCTTTTATTAAACACTTTATAAATCCTCAAATTTATTTCTAAACTCTTTTATAAATATCCAAAATCATTTATAAAGATTCATTTATAAACTTTCTTTATCTAAAAAAATTACTTAATAGACTTTAATCAATAAAGTTCCTTTGACAAACAATCAATTATTAAACCACTTTTAGATAAACAAGTTATAATTTAAACTTTTTTTTATTAAAATTTCTTTAAATCACATTAATAAAATGATAATTTTTAAAATATCATTTAGAAAAGTATAATATTATTTCCAAATACCTTTAATAAAATAATTACTAATTACTTATCCTTTAAATATCATAATTAAAATGATAAAAAATATTAACATTATAAATAAGTAATAACTTTACTTTAAATCTTTATTAAAATATGTTTAAAATGGTTAATTCCAAAATAGAAAGAGGCTTAATGACCATAGTGGTTCGTTTAATTAAGTTATACTTATCTAAGTTATAACATGGGTATTTACTTACCAAAAAGATATGTGAAAGGGATCAACAACCAATAATTAATCAACATACAAGTGAATATCCAAGTTATTATAAAAGCAAACTGGCATTTGTTCTGCTAAACATATGTCCAAGTTAATATAATAGCAAAATGGGTTTTTATTATGTCTAGTAGATGTCAACATAATCTATTTAGTGAATTTTAGAAGAATGAGGATTTATTCCCCTAAACATATGCCAATGTAATTTACTTAGACAAAAATGTGATTTATTCTGCTAAACGGGTATTAATATAATTTAATTAGCAGAATGGTTACTTATTCCACTAAACAGATGTCATTGGGTTTCATATTCTATGGGGTTACTTAGGGATAGTCAACAAACTTTTTATTTAAAAATAATTAAACCTTTAATTAATAATTAAACAATAATTAACTATTAAATAAATAAGTAAACCCTAATTAATCTTTGATTGATTATTAAATAGTAATTTAAACCTTTAATTATTAATGAATATTAGTTAATCGTAATTAATTAGTTATCCCTTTATTACAACTTAAATAATAAATTAAACCTTCATTGAAAATAAATCGTAACCAAGTTTTAATAAAGTCTTAACTTAAATTTAACTTGATTAGTAATTAATTAATAATGAATACCCTTTTATAATTAATTAATTAGTTCTTATGAAATAATAATTAATTTTCAAATAACTAATTAAATAATAATTAGCCTTTTATTACTTACCAAATTATAATTAACTTGCTTAAAAATAATTAAGTACTAATTACCCTAACTTAATTAATGATTAAGTACGAATTATTTTACTTAATTGCTTAATTAAAAATCAATAAATAATTAATTTAATAATTGACCTTTAAACAAATAATTAGGTAATAATTATCCTTAAATCAATAATTAAATAATAGTTAACCATTAAACCTAATTAAAGACAAAAATGATTTAAAACAGTTCAGTTAAAGCACTTTTATTTATAGAGTGTTGGTTTTTCTGAACTGCATCCATAGCGACTATCGTTATGGATGCAGTAACTTAAGGTTTATTTCTAAATTAATATCATTCAAACCTTTTTACTCTAACTTCATTTCAATTTAGCATAAGTAAAATATTAGAAAACTAAAAACAAAGTTAAAACTTTGAAAACTTTTGTTAACAATAAACTCCACTGATTTTTCTAAGGTATCTTAAGCCCCTTATATGGCAATTTTTAACATCCATAACATACTACATCATATCCAAAGTTTCGCATATAGTATCATATCCAAGATTTGAATACACTAAACATAGACTTAATTTCAAGTTAAATTTTCCCTCTCATATGACAACATTAATATATAACACAAGCACACACAAATTCAAAATTTTCAACGGATATCATACCACAATTTCTACAACATATCAAAGTGAAAAACTTCATTTTAAACAAAATTTTACTCACCCATTTTTTTCCAAAATCTCTAGTTTGAAAATAAGACTTAGATCTCGCATATTGGTCTTTAAAACTTGGAAATGGGCTCGGCCATGAAGTCAATAGGTTCGACTGTGGCATGATAACGCACAACCATGGGTTATGTAACGGAAGTATGATGTTTTTTCTAAAATAGAAGTGTGTAGAAATGGAAAAGGAGATGTTTTAAAAGAAATTTGAAAACATTTAAAAGGTAAAACTTTGATTATTATTTTTTTGAAATTAAAGAGAAGCCATTTGATGGCCATTAGAGCTTAAAAGAAGAAAGAGAAGAAGAGTTTGAAAACAATAGATATGAAAACAAGATGAGAAAGGAAATTATGATATTTGGTTTCATATAAAATGCCTTAAGAGAATTGCTAAAACGCCCTTTTGTGCATGTCTCCAGTCTATGGTTGCCACCTCATCACCCTTGTCCCTTCCTTACCATGCAAATCACAAAACTAATTCCCTCCTTTAACACATTTGAGCCAACATACGTCAAATTCACATGTACTTATGTCACTTAAGGCATTTTTTTCCTTATTTTTTTATATATTTAAACTTTTCACAAATGTTATAACTTACTTTATACGTACATATATACACATACCTAAGTGTGTGTGTGTCTATATATATATACATTCAAACATATCTTAACCATTTTATAAATGCATATGACTATTTATACTCTAGGGTTTACAATGTTTCCGATAATATTTATTTGACAAAAATTTGAAAATTCGAAAAACGAATTCCGAACACATTTTTGATTCTTCTTTGAACTAATTATTTTTGTATAGTTTTGAAAAATATTTCACCATCATTATTTATTACTTAAAGGAGTTTTATTTTAATTATAAAATCAATTATTTGAATACTTAAAATTAATAAAATATTTGCAAATCAAAACGGTGAAATTCTGGGTCATTACAAGCTATGTTGTAAATTTGTAAAATTTGAAATTGTAGAAATAAACTATTTGTTGAAATATAATGTTTCATTTGTTTACTATTATTTTTGACTTTAAAAAATAATATTATATTAAACACACATACAATATATATATATATATATATATATGTGTGTGTGTGTGTGTGTGTGTGTGTGTGTGTGTGTGCGCGTGCATGTGTGTTTTTTACCATCAAACAAAATTATAAACTATTATATTCTACAATCTTGTTAATAAGTCATTGGGAAGTAACTCCAGCGTTCATCAATCCGATGACATTACATTGTAGTAATACAAATTCAAATCTACAGTAAATCCATATGCACCTGCTATGGGATTGCATTGTAAATTTGATTATATATAGAATAAGCATCCGTAAATGAAAGTAATTCATGTTTCTGTTCAATCCATCAATTAGTCTATTCATAAAAATGGAAAGATGTCCTTCGAGCATGATTTATTCAAGTCAGAATAACTAATATATTTCCCTAACTTTCCATTTGGATTAATAAATATCGTTGTATTTACCAGCTAATCTGGGTAGAGTGATTCACGGATAAAGTTGTTTTTCATCAACTTATCCACTCTTTTTACAATGTAGTAGATTTCTCTAGATCCATATTATGTCTCTTTTTCGACACTGGGAGGAACATATGGTTGATGTTGAATACTTGACACGCAACTTCAACATATCGGAATTAGTCCATGTGAACACATTGATTGATTCGACCTCTAAACCCCATTAATTACTTTTACATCCTTGAGCAGGCTAAGAACCAATATTGACAATCTTTATGGGATCCATCTTCTTCTATTTAATTTTTCTACCAACTTTACTGGTCCTACCCTATCATCATCCAGCTCTTCCTGCAACTCCATAGCTTCATACCTCTTGCTATTAGATTAGAGCCGAGGCTCAAGTGGTGGTAGCTATGACTTTTGTGTCTTGATATATAGAGAGGCTTCTCTACATTGGTTCCCTTCTCTTTATGCCTAGATGAAACATCCTGGGATTTTCAACCATTCACATCCGCACATGTCGGACTTGAATTGTTCAAAATACCAGATTGTTAATTTAAATTTGACAAAACTCGACATATACGGTAAATGAAATAATCACAGAATCATAAACATAGGGTAATATAACAATATGCAGCGGAAAAAAAAAATGAATAGTAGTTCATGAAGCTACTATATATATCAGAGTTATATAAGATACAATAGAAGTTTCAAAAACAATTGTCAAATACAAAATCAGAATGCATCAATGGAATCAACTGAATAACTGCAAACTGAATAGATAGATGGATCTCCAAGCGAAGCTTCAAACCCCAAAGGTGAGTCTCAAAAGCTGTATCACCCAGTCAGACCCGAGCGTAAAGCAAAACACAAAACACTCGAGTCAGGATTAACATTCTTATATCAATAAAATCAAACTCAAGTGAAATAACAACTGAAATACAAGTAGATCAAAGGATGTTTGGGATATCCATCCTCTAAGCATCTGTTAAACTATCTGCTATATAGTAATATACGCTATTATAATAATTCTATCGAAAAGTAAACTATTAAATTAGCGTTAAGGCTTTACATTTTCCACCTTAACATATTTTATAGTGCCAATAGTCTATACAGTACCGTAATACCTCCATATCTGGAGGCAACCAGAGGATACTCCATAGGTATGACACAAATCAAACTCGTAGAAGGCACGCTAGGGTAGGTAACACGACACAACTAGGCAATGCTAGGATAGATGTACCAATTACGCATTCGAGCTGGTGGTGACGCATAGCAGCTACTATCGCCCACCTCGGAACACACTCCTAAATCAAAATCAAGGGTGGCCACTGAATCAATCACAAAGGCAGAATATAATATCGAAGGAATGTGCCCGATCGGAGGAATGACCTCACTTGGCCTGAGAATCACTCTTGTTCTAGCCATCTTATGCCAACTCACGGGAGTCGGGTCCACGTATATATCTCAATAAAACGTCGCTATCATCCTACTTCATTCTAGAATCTCCACCGCATACACGATTGTTAAAGTGGTTTGCGGTATTGGTAGAGAGTAAATAATATCCAATCCCAGTCTCTTTAACAACCAATTGTTATTGTAACCCCACGATTATTTCAAAATAGTTTATACTCTAAAACCAAAATATCATTGCCATTTCAAAACCATATAAATACGATATCATTTCCATTTCAAAACCAAATACGATATCATTTCCATTTCAAATATATCCAGTTCCAAAATCATAGCACTTTCAAAGAACACTTTCGAAACCAAACACTTGAAATTATAACACTTTCAAAACATAATACTTTAGAAATCATAATTTAGAAATCATAATACTTTGAAAATCATAACACTTCCCACTTAATCGGTTTAGATATTAAAATAGTGTATGAAATAAAATAGTTCATATAAAGTAGTTATAGGTTAGAATAGTTTATAATAAAATAGTTAGTATATTGAAATAATTTATATTAAAATAGTTTATATTAAAATAGTTTATATTAAATATAAATATAGTTTACATTAAAAATAGTTTATTTTAAAATGGTTTGTATTGAAATAACTTAATTGGAAATAATTTATAAAGTAAAACATATGAATAGTTTTAAATATAATTTAAAAATACTTTATATAATAAAATATATTCTTCAAATTTCATAAATAGATTCAAAATCAACTCAAATTCCAAAATTCAATTTCAATCCATTCTCAAATCATTTATTTCAATTCAATTTAGTTTCTCAATAAACCATTTCAAATTATATCGATTTCAAAAATAGATTTGAACCACAAAATAAACCATTTCAATTTCAATATATTTCAAAGCTTTAAATATTCGACATTTCAAAACTAAATATGATAATTTCATATACCTCTTAATTTAACTTCATTATTATTTAGTTTTTAAATATTCACTTAATAAATCCGATATCATTTAAACAAAACCCAAATTTCAAATCACTAAATATTTCCTTCAATTTATTTAAACTTGAAATATTCATTTAACATCTTTAACCAAAATCAAGTTCTAAAATAATATCCTTTAGAAATCTTAAATTCAATAAGTTTCAAATCGATTTAATTAAATAAAATTCTTAATCAAATACCATTTCAAATCAATTTCAAATCTATCCTTCCAACCTTAATTTATTAAAATTTATTATAAACTCAATATTTGAAAATATAATTTTAAATAAATACTTAAACATATTATATATAAATTAAACCAAACTTTATTAAATTAAATCTTATTATCAAACTTATTTTAATAAAACTAATTTATACATATTTTAAAATAGTAAAATTATAAGTAAATTCTTAAAATTTATAATTTCAAAACTAACTTATTGTGACAACCCGACTTTCTACTCCCAGAAAATCGCATCATCTATTAAGAAAGAAAGGGATAGAAAGAGAAAAGAAAGAAGAGAAAGAAGAAACAATACTAGAATCTCAACAGCGGAACGAATAAATTATATTAATAACATAAGTATTTACATAATATACAACATCAATCAGAGATACACAGCATACACATCACATATACTAGACAGTTACAAACACCTGTCTAGTATTTACAACTTAATACAAACACAACATAGAGAACACACAGCGGAAACTATATATCTATAACGCAGAAGCCTCCTGCTCCATTGCTCCTCCAATATTCGTCAAAGCCAACCTGAATCCCTTGGCTACTCGTAAAAATTTGAGTACCTAAGAGTTTAAGAAAACAAAGATAAACTCCGGGTCAGACATGGGTCTGGTGTGAGTAACAGGTTAAGATTGCCTAACTTTAAAAACCTTTTTAAAAGAAAAGGTATCACGTAAGACTTCCCACACATAAACATGGAAAAGTTTTTACCTTACGCTAACCAAAACAACTGATAGGAAATCCGGTGATATTATAATAGTGTCTAGCGTTTTCAAGTAAATATGAAATAGCCGAAATTGTTACATCTATTAAATTCCAGCTACTAGCCACTAAAGTGGGTAATACAATCAAAAATTGTTGGCACTTATTGGATTTTGGATTCCATACAATGGCAGGGCTACTGGGGTACCGCCCGTCACAGTACGTGGCCTAGATCACCCTACCGAGGAGTACGCCCGCTCCCCTGCAACACAAGGCCGGAACCATTCCTTACTGAACAGCCCCGAACAAGACAACCCCGTAGTTGTTTGCAACCAACTTCCCACAAAGCCGAATATAAAGGGACTTATAGACAGGGGTAAATCTCGCTCTCCAGTGAGAGCTACCCACGAAGCCTTGCTGCACCTCCCCTGTTTTAGCCATTCCCGGTTAATGAGGCTGGAGGCTACGATTACCTTTAGAGAACACATCTCTTAGTATGCTCATCTTCCACCTGACGATGTTCTAAAAGCATTCAATCCATACAAGTTCGTTCCAGGTTCGAACGAAACCAAAGGCATTATCTCGTTACACTCATTTTGGAATCACCCTCAGAGTTAAAGACGATAACCCTTGCATTTTGAACCTCCATCTTCACTTGATATTCACGACCTATCGTTAATTTGGATCGATGTGGTTGTCGGATATCCAAATATGGAAACCCGATCCCGGTCTCATCGAAATCCAAAACGTGTCTTTTAGGTCCAAGTTGTTTTAAAGTTTTAAAACAATTCAATTCAATATTATCTATATACTCACAGATAGATAATACACAGCATCACAATAGATAATCAATATTATCATCACAACAGATAATCTATATTATCAACTCAAACAAATAATTCATATTATCAACTCAATGCAACCATAGCATCCAAAACACACAACATCACTTATCTCATAACTGAGATCTCAACCATTTAGGGTAATCAGTATCAATCAACCTTCATAAGCAATGACTTATTAATCATTCTATAATTAATTTAAAATGAATTAAATTAATTTCTTCTTCCTTAATTAATTTAAAATAAATTAAATTAATTACTCATGCATATAAATCTTGCTTACATATTCCTTAATTAATTACAAATCGATTAATTCATTACCCTCAAATAAATTACCCTAATTAATCACCTTGATTAATTATTCTTTAATTACATTCAAGTAAGTAACCTCCAATTAATTTCACAAATTAATTATTCCAAACCAAATCAGTAATTAACCTGTAATTACTTCATTAATTAATTAATTATAATTAATTACATTAATCCTTAATTAATCACATTAATTAATTTCTTCATTGATTAATTGTTCTTAATTAATCCATCCTTAATTAGATCATTAATTATATAAATTAATGATCCCAAATTATTTTATTTATAATTATCCTATTAATTATCAATTATCCACATTGATTAATCACTCTTGATCACTCACATTAAGTAATTAACTTAATCAGTTTCATCTCTTAATTATCTTTAAATAACTCAGTTATCAAAACCTAAATTAATTAGACTAAGTAATTAATTATTGATTACTTACTTTAAGTAATTCTTCAATATACAAATTACATATTAATTACACAAAGTAATTGAATTCCATACTCCTCAATTATCCAAGTATCCTTCAATTAAATTACATCAAGTAATTTATATTCTTAATTACTTCACTAAGTAATAATTCATTTTTAATTATATTGGTAATTACTTCTCAAATCAACCAGTGATTAATTTAAATTAATTAAACTTAATTAATTAACTTAATTAATCAAAATAAACTCAATTAATTACAATTAGTAATTAATTTCTTAATTACTTTCATTAAGTAATTCCCTTAAACAATGCAAATGATTATCTTTAAATTAATTAATTCAATTAATCATTAAAATTAATCATATTACTTAATTATTTAATAATCCTGGATTGATGACCTTCATTAACCAATAACAAATCTTTAATTACATTTCCAAAGTAATTAACTGAATTTATCAATATTAATTCTTAAATTTATTTATAAAACTCATTAATTAATCTTTAAAATTATTAAATTAATCAAGTGATAATCAAAAACTTAATTAATTATTAATTACTTGATTAATAAATTCAAATCATTAATTAAATTAAATTAAATCTTATTTAATTAATTGATTTCTTAATTAAAATTTAATCAATTTTAATTAACTTACTTAATCCTTTAATTAATTAAATAAAACCCTTAATTATTTAATTAATTAACCCAAATTATTAATTAATTAAATTAATAAATTACAAAACTTAATTACCTTAATCAAATAATGAATTATAAATCATTAAATTCCAATCAACTTTATTGATAATCACTAATCTTATTCATGATTTAATTATCATTATCAAAATAATTTATAAACAATTTGTTTTTAAATTCCATCTAAATTCCATTTTAAATTAAGATTTAAAATGAAATCTATTTTTAACTTAAAAAAGGTTTAAGTATTTAAAAACTCTTTAGTTTTCATTTTAAAGAATCACTTATCTTTTAAAGAAATTTTAGAAGAATAGTTTTAACTCATATTCAATTTAAATAAATTTAAAATTATACTTTAAATACATTCAAATGATTTTGAAAACATTTAAATTCAAACTTATTTAATTTCAAAACTAGAATTCAAAATCATGCTTTGAATTCATATGCCTATATTTCAGATTTAGAAAAAAAACAGGTTATAAAATTATATAATCTTTAAACTTAATTATAACATTGGAATTTATAAACTTATTTTCTTTTCAAATCCTAAAATTCAAATTCAAATTTGAATTCAGGTTCACCATTCAGATTTTTAAACTTAAATTTTAAAATCATGTTTTAAATCTCATTTTTTCAGATTTATAAAACACTTATAAAAACTGTACAGTTTTAGTTATTAAACATTCATTTTTTTTATATAAAATTTGTTCATTTGAAAACTGGAATTCAAATTCATTTGAATTCATAATTTAAACATGCTTAAACCTAATTCAAACTTGCTTTGTTCTCTTTTATTAAAATTTAGTTTTTAAAAATTTAAAAACATGAAACAGTCAGGTTCCTGAAAACAAAACCTGCAACTAAATAAACTACCCGAGCTCAACACTCTTTTACTTCGAGTCTTCCATCACCAATCTTCGAGTAAAAACTCAAAATACTCGAGCAATTCACGAGAACAACAACACCAAAAATTCCAGAGACAAGCAAACCATCCAATGTCACCGTGCATATGCACGGACGCTGTGGACGTTTCCGATTATCAATGATGATCAACCCTTATCCACTAACAACTCCTAAATCCAACTCGATCATCAGATTGCACCTGCATCAACTCGAACTCGATCTCTAGTCAAAACCTAAAACTTGGAACTAAGCATCAGAACAACCCCCAACCTGGAAATCAATTCGCCAGCACAATCTGACCACCAGAATCCCTGAAATTCTGGTCAGTCCATCGTCTACTTCCAAGCTTCAATCATCCAAGACCCCTTAACACTCGATCAACGGTAGGAGGTGGGGTGCTCGAATTTTCCTAGCCTTGTCAAAACTAGGGCTCCAAACCAAGAATCGACCACCGCTGCCTCCTTGACAAAATGTATCACCAACAACCATTTTTTCCATCAACTACAATCACTCCACCATCTCTACCCAAGATCCCGACCTCCCTAATCATTTGAGTCACTAGAAACCCCATAAATTCATTTCCAGTTCATTCCAGAACTGCTTCTTGATTCCCAAATTAAAAATTATGATTTTGGTGTTAAAAATCATGTTATAGTTTTTGTTTTCACTTTAATATACTGAATTCATAATTTACAAAGATTGAGTTTATTTTTTCTTTACTTTGTCTATTAAACACTGTTGTTTTTTTTATATTTCAGAGACACCCAAGCTTGAAGATTAGCTTAATCAAGTTTTAAACATTAGATCATAATAAATCAAACAGCTTTCGTTTGAAAACCTAATCCTAACAACAATTGATTGAAGAGATTATGAATTTAAATTCTAAAACAGGTAACTGGAAAACTAGAAAAAACAGAGAACATTCATATGGAAAAAGACATGCATACAATAGATTGTATTTACATGTATACATACTACAATATGTACCACAGAAATAGCATGCAACCATATTCAATCTTAAGTTATTAAAAAAATAATGTTACTCACCTTTCTACAGAAGAACAGAGCAGTATTGACAATGAAGGAGCTTTTATTTCCTGTTAAAACTTCATGCATGCTGGCTTTATTCTTTAAATTTTGAAAAAGATGCAGACTTGGTTTTCAGGATTGTAGTTTGCATGTAGGCCTGATTTTCAAAGTTGATTCCAGATTTTGTAAGAATGCAGTTGATCTTCAGGTTGATTGATTTTTTTCTTTTGCAGGAACTTGTTTTGTAGGATTGTAAAGTAATGCAATTGAAAGTTTGAGGAGTGTTACAGATCATTATGTTTGAGGGATTTCAGATTTTGTTTTTGAGAGGAAATTTGAGTTTCAGATTTTTGATTTTTTTCTTCTTTGATACACTAATCTTTTGATTAAAAGATAGGAAAAAAATGAAGAGAAAGAAATTATGGTTTATAAGAGTTGAAATTAATTTAACAAAATAAATAAAAGAAAAATAGAAATTAAATGACACTTGTCATTAGAGTTATTAACTAATTAACACATGTATAAACAAGTCTTTATAAGCTTACATTTGTCTTTCAAGTATTAAATGCTTATTTCTTATATAATTAAATGTAAATAAAAGTTTTTATATAAATTTTACTAAATACTTATTTATATACATATATAACTTTAAAGAAAATGAGATCAATTATACTTATAAATAAAACTTATACAAATTTTTTAAAGAATCAATTAATTTGAATTTCAAACAAAATTCCAAATTCAAATTGATCCTTTGAATTTCAAATTAAAATCAATTTATTCAATTTAAAATGAAGATTCTATTTTCTTATTTTAATTCTTTTTATATTTATGGAAAAATGATTCATTTATTAATATGGCTTGAAAATAACAATTTAACAAATTTTAAATGATTTATAAAGAGATTATAAATCACTTTTATTAATAAATGAATTTATATCATATGCTATTTTATATTTTAAACTTATATAAAATATTTCTAAATCATATTAATCAAATAATATTTAAAAAAAATCAACTTTTATTTAAAACAAAAATTAAGCTAAGATAAATTTTAAACAAATTTAACATTTGTTTTGAATATTTACTAACCATATAGCTATTATTTTAAATAATTTGAGAAACTTAACATTAATTTAAAACATGATTTCCCAATTACTCAATATATTATTAGAATTTAAAAACAAAACTTCATTTATTTATTAAATTCCAAAACAAAGATTATCTATAATATATATACAAATATATATATATATATATACACACATTATAATTAAAAACATTTATTTTAACTTTTAAAAGATAAAATCACAAATTAAATATTTATTTATTCAGATTATTAAACCAATTCATATTTTATTGATAAATATTATCAGATCAATTTAATTTTATATATAAAGATTATTAAATTGATATTGTCAAAAATTCTGGGATATCATATTCCTTCCCCCTTAAAAAAATTTCGTCCCCGAAATTTAAAACAAATGTAATTTAATAACCTATTCTAGATTTTAAATTTTAAAACCAAGCATATATCAAACATATGCTAACAACCATAGCAATCAATTCATTCGATCAAACAAAATTAACTATCCAAACAAAATTCCAGATAGAGTTTCCTCGAGTTTCCCAAGTAAACACCGGGTTACTCGCTCTATAGAACCCAAACAATCAACTTTACTAAGCTACAGAACTCCTACTTATCCAGATCTATAACTGAACAAGACATCAGACTACAGACAAGTCTCACTCAACCACCAAATCTCCCAGAACAGCTGATTTCAAAACTAGAAATAGATCATACACGTACTCCCTCAGAGATACGTGAAACACATCGAATTCCAGTTGTCTAAACTGGCAACTCAATCCAGAAAATTAAACATTTATCCAAAACAGAACACCGAAGAAATCCAAAATATCTCTGAGCTAGCTTACCCAACCTTACCAAAATTTATAGCTCCTAAAACTGAGAAAACTTATCCAAAATCAGATCTTCGACTTCATATCCACAAAACTCTTCAGACGATCTTAGGCTGCCTACATCCTACCTGATCAGCTCAATCCTCGCTGATATCTCAAGAAATAAATTGGACCAAACCCAATCTACCAGAATGATCCTCCACGATCAACCAAGATCAAGAACAGACTCCACTCACAACCATCAGAAGAAAACAAACTTCTCCTATCCGGAAAAGAAAAACAGATGCACTCCCAAACTGCTTCCGCTGCACAACTCTGATCTGGAGTAGAAAAGAACGCTGATGAAGAACACAAGCATTACTGGACAACAAAACCAAGAAGATCTCTAATAACCCAGAGAAAACTCAGAAGTTTCTCAAATCCTGAGCTGCTTCAACAAATTCCATCTCAAGGAACCAACCTTCAACTAGTTGAACCACCAGTACCACATTAAGAAGACCGAATCTCTAGATTAGGACTACTCCTGATTTCCAGAAAACATCCAGAAAAATCTCCAACAATCCAAAGGAACACTCAACTATCGCAAGTCACTTTTGCGATCAATCCAAACTAAAATCCAAAGAAAACTGTTCTCTCTTTACCAATCAGAACCACTTATGTTGGTCTTACCAATCCATCAAAGAAATGGATTCTACTCTACTACTTCTGAACTCCACCTCCAGTAAACTGCTAAGCCAGAAAACTCTACCGACACACAGAACACTCCGAGTTGCACTGTTGACACCAATGCCAAAGAATTCCTATTCCAAAGCTCTTCGAGAAACTCGGACTTCAAACCAAATAGAAACACCTTGCTGAACTCAGCCACAATACCGAAGCAGACCTACTTCCTTAAACTTGTTCCGAAGAAATATCTTCGGAAACATCCATAGTCACTGCATCTCATCACGCAGCTACTACTTCCCGAGATAACAAGATACCATCACTCGCTTCTGCTCAGCCAACAGATCCAAACTCTACTCATCCAACTTCAAAGACGAACTCCGAACCTTAACAAGTTACTTTCAGAGATCAATGAAGTCCTTACACCACTGCAAAGCTTACTCGAGACGGTATTAGGTCTACAGTCTCGACAGATGCACTTCCAATCTCAAACATACAAACTACAGCCAATGGTAGTCGTGTTATACACACCACTACCCCAATCTACCTTCATAACCCATATTGAAAAACTCGAACAGGTAACCCAATAGATAGGTAGAAATAAATAAATAAATATAAATATATTAAAAATTACAAATGCGCTCTCTCAGGGTAGACACCGCTCCAGAGCCTAGGTATTCACTCAACCTAATGATCTGATACCAACTGTGACGACCCGACTTTCTACTCCCAGAAAATCGCATCATCTATTAAGAAAGAAACGGATAGAAAGAGAAAAGAAAGAAGAGAAAGAAGAAACAACGCTAGAATCTCAACTGCGGAACGAATAAATTATATTAATAACATAAGTATTTACATAATATACAACATCAATCAGAGATACACAACATACACATCACATATACTAGACAGTTATAAACACCTGTCTAGTATTTACAACTTAATAAAAACGCAACACAGAGAACACACAACGGAAACTATATATCTATAACGCAGAAGCCTCCTGCTCCATTGCTCCTCCAATATTCGTCAAAGCCAACCTGAATCCCTTGGTTACTCGTAAAAATTTGAGTACCCAAAGTTTAAGAAAACAAAGATAAACTCCGGGCCAGACATGTGTCTGGTGTGAGTAACAGGTTAAGGTTGCTTAACTTTGAAAACCTTTTTAAAAGAAAAGGTATCACGTAAGACTTCCCACACATAAACATGGAAAAGTTTTTACCTTACGCTAACCAAAACATTTGATAGGAAATCCGGTGATATTATAATAGTGTCTAGGGTTTTCAAGTAAATATGAAATAGCCGAAATTGTTACATCTATTAAATTCCAGCTACTAGCCACAAAAGTGGGCAATACAATCAAAAACCGTTAGCACTTATTGGATTTTGGATTCCATACAATGGCAGGGCTACTGGGGCACCGTCCGTCACAGTACGTGGCCTAGATCACCGTACCGAGGAGTACGCCCGCTCCCCTGCAACACAAGGCCGGAACCATTCCTTACTGAATAGTCCCGAACAAGACAACCCCGCAGTTGTTTGCAACCAACTGCCCACACGGCCGAATATAAAGGGACTTCTAGACAGGGGTAAATCTCGCTCTCCAGTGGGAGCTACCCACGAAGCCTTGCTGCACCTCCCTTGTTTTATCCATTCCTGGTTGATGAGGCTTGAGGCTATGATTACCTTTAGAGAACACATCTCTTAGAAAGCTCATCGTCCACCTGACGATGTTCTGAAAGCATTCAATCCATACAAGTTCGTTCCGGGTTCGAACGAAACCGAAGGCATTATCTCGTTACACTCATTTTGGAATCACCCTCAGAGTTAACGATGGTAACCCTTGCATTTTGAACCTCCATCCTCACTTGATATAAATGACCTATCGTTAATTTGGATCGATGTGGTTTTTGGATATCCAAATATGGAAACCCGATCCCGGTCTCATCGAAATCCAAAACGTGTCTTTTAGCTCCAAGTTGTTTTAAAGTTTTAAAACAATTCAATTCAATATTATCTATATACACACAGATAGATAATACACAACATCACAATAGATAATCAATATTATCATCACAACAGATAATCTATATTATCAACTCAAACAGATAATTCATATTATCAACTCAATGCAACCATAGCATCCAAATCAGACAGCATCACTTATCTCATAACTGAGATCTCAACAATTTAGGGTAATCAGTATCAATCAACATTCATAAGCAATGACTTATTAATCATTCTATAATTAATTTAAAATAAATTAAATTAATTACTTCTTCCTTAATTAATTTAAAATAACTCATCTATATAAATCTTGCTTACATATTCCTTAATTAATTACAAATCAATTAATTAATTACCCTCAAATAAATTACCCTAATTAATCACCTTGATTAATTATTCTTCAATTACATTCAAGTAATTAACCTCCAATTAATTTCACAAATTAATTATTCCAAACCAAATCAGTAATTAACCTGTAATTACTTCATTAATTAATTAATTATAATTAATTACATTAATCCTTAATTAATTACATTAATTAATTTCTTCATTGATTAATTGTTCTTAATTAATCCATCCTTAATTACATCATTAATTATATAAATTAATGATCCCAATTATTTTATTTATAATTATCCTATTAATTATCAATTGTCCACATTGATTAATCACTCTTAATCAATCACATTAAGTAATTAACTTAATCAATTTCATCTTTTAATTATCTTTAAATAACTCAATTATCAAAACCTAAATTAATTACACTAAGTAATTAATTATTGATTACTTACTTTAAGTAATTCTTCAACATACAAATTACATATTAATTACATAAAGTAATTGAATTTCAAACTCCTCCACTATCCAAGTATCCTTCAATTAAATTACATCAAGTAATTTATCTTCTTAATTACTTCACTAAGTAATTATTCATTTTTAATTACATTGGTAATTACTTCTCAAATCAACCAGTGATTAATTTAAATTAATTAAACTTAATTAATTAATTTAATTAATCAAAATAAACTCAATTAATTACAATTAGTAATTAATTTCTTAATTACTTTCATTAAGTAATTCCCTTAAACAATGCAAATGATTGTCTTTAAATTAATTAATTCAATTAATCATATTAATTAATTATTAAATAATCCTGGATTAATGACCTTCATTAACCGATAACAAATCTAATTACTTTTCCAAAGTAATTAACTGAATTTATCAATATTAATTCTTAATTTATTTATAAAATTCATTAATTAATCTTTAATTATTAAATTAATCAAGTGATAATCAAAAATTTAATTACTTATTAATTACTTGATTAATAAATTCAAATCATTAATTAAATTAAATAAAATCTTATTTAATTAATTGATTTCTTAATTAAAATTTAATCAATTTTAATTAACTTACTTAATCCTTTAATTTATTAAATAAAACCCTTAATTATTTAATTAATTAACCCAAATTATTAATTAAATTAAATTAATAAATTACAGAACTTAATTACCTTAATCAATTAATGAATTATAAATCATTAAATTCTAATCAACTTTGATGATAATCACTAATCTTATTCATGATTTAATTATCATTATCAAAATTATTTATAAACAATTTGTTTTTAAATTCCATCTAAATTCCATTTTAAATTAAGATTTAAAATGAAATCTATTTTTAACTTAAACAAGGTTTAAGCATTTAAAAACTCTTTAGTTTTCATTTTAAAGACCACTTATCTTTTAAAGAAATTTTAGAAGAATAGTTTTAACCCATATTCAATTTAAATAAATTTAAAATTATACTTTAAATACATTCAAATGATTTTGAAAACATTTAAATTCAAATTTATTTAATTTCAAAACTAGAATTCAAAATCATGCTTTGAATTCATATGCCTATATTTCAGATTTAAAAAAAAAGGTTATAAAATTATATAATCCTTAAACTTAATTATAACATTGGAATTTATAAACTTATTTTGTTTTCAAATCCTAAAATTCAAATTCAAATTTGAATTCAGGTTTACCATTCATATCTTTAAACTTACATTTCAAAATCATGTTTTAAATCTCATTTTTTTCAGATTTATAAAACACTTATAAAAACTGTATAGTTTTAGTTATGAAACATTCATTTTTTTTTATAAAATTTATTCATTTGAAAACTGGAATTCAAATTCATTTGAATTCATAATTTAAACATGCTTAAACCTAATTCAAACTTGCTTTGTTCTCTTTTATTTAAATTTAGTTTTTAAAAATTTAAAAACCTGAAACAGTCAGGTTCCTGAAAACAAAACATGCAACTAAATAAACTACCCGAGCTCGGCACTCTTTTACTTCGAGTCTTCCATCACCAATCTTCGAGTAAAAACTCAAAATACTCGAGCAATTCACGAGAACAACAACACCAAAAATTCAAGAGACAAGCAAACCTTCCAATGTCACCGTGCATATGCACGGAGGCTGTGGACGTTTCCGATCATCAATGATGATCATCCCTTATCTACTTACAACTCCTAAATCCAACTCGATCATCAGATTGCTCCTGCATCAACTCGAACTCGATCTCTAGTCAAAACCTAAAACCTGGAACTAAGCATTAGAACAACCCCCAACCTGGAAATCAATTCGCCAGCACAATCTCGACCACCAGAGTCGCTGAAATTCTGGTCAGGCCATCGTCAACTTCCAAGCTTCAATCACCCAAGACCCCTTAACACTCGATCAACTGTAGGAGGTGGGGTGCTCGAATTTTCCTAGCCTTGTCAAAACTAGGGCTCCAAACCAAGAATCGACCACTGCTGCCTCCTTGACAAAATGTATCACCAACAGCCATTTTTCCCATCAACTACAATCACTCCACCATCTCTACCCAAGATCCCGACCTCCCCATTCATTTGAGTCACTAGAAACCCCATAAATTCATTTCCAGTTCATTCCAGAACTGCTTCTTAATTCCCAAATTAAAAATTATGATTTTGGTGTTAAAAATCATGTTATAGTTTTTGTTTTCACTTTAATATACTGAATTCATAATTTACAAAGATTGAGTTTTTTTCTCTACTTTGTCTATTATACACTGTTGTTTTTTTATATTTCAGAGACACCCAAGCTTGAAGATTAGCTTAATCAAGTTTTAAACATTAGATCATAACAAATCAAACAGCTTTCGTTTGAAATCCAAACCTTAACAACAATTGATTGAAGAGATTATGAATTTAAATTCTAAAACAGGTAACTGGAAAACTAGAAAAAATAGTGAATATTCATATGGAAAAAGACATGCACACAATAGATTGTATTTACATGTATACATACTACAATATGTACCACAGAAATAGCTGCAACCATATTCAATCTTAAATTTTAAAAAAAAATAATGTTACTCACCTTTCTACAGAAGAACAGAGCAGTATTGACAATGAAGGAGCTTTTATTTCCTGTTAAAACTTCATGCATGCAGGCTTTATTCTTTAAATTTTAAAAAAGATGCAGACTTGGTTTACAGGATTGTAGTTTGCATGCAGGCCTGATTTTCAAAGTTGATTCCAGATTTTGTAAGAATGCAGTTGATCTTCAGGTTGATTGATTTTTTTCTTTTGCAGGAACTTGTTTTGTAGGATTGTAAAGAAATGCAATTGAAATTTTGAGGAGTGTTACAGATCATTATGTTTGAGGGATTTCAGACTTTGTTTTTGAGAGGAAATTTGAGTTCAGATTTTTGACTTTTCTTCTTCTTTGATACACTAATCTTTTGGTTAAAAGATAGGAAAAAAAATGAAGAGAAAGAAATTATGGTTTATAAGAGCTGAAATTAATTTAACAAAATAAATAAAAGAAAAATAGAAATTAAATGACACTTGTCATTAGAGTTATTAACTAATTAACACATGTATAAACAAGTCTTTATAAGCTTACATTTGTCTTTCTAGTATTAATGCTTATTTCTTATATAATTAAATGTAAATAAAAGTTTTTATATAAATTTTACTAAATACTTATTTATATACATATATAACTTTAAAGAAAATGAGATAAATTATACTTATAAATTAAACTTATACAAATATTTTAAAGAATCAATTAATTTGAATTTCAAACAAAATTCCAAATTCAAATTGATCCTTTGAATTTCAAATTAAAATCAATTTATTCAATTTAAAATGAAGATTCTATTTTCTTATTTTAATTCTTTTTATATTTATGGAAAAATGATACATTTATTAATATGGCTTGAAAATAACAATTTAACAAATTTTTAATTATTTATAAAGAGATTATAAATCACTTTTATTAATAAATGAATTTAAATCATATGTTATTTTATATTTTAAACTTATATAAAATATTTCTAAATCATATTAATCAAATGATATTTTAAAAAAATAAAATCAACTTTTATTTAAAACAAAAATTAAGCTAAGATAAATTTTAAACAAATTTAACATTTACTTTGAATATTTACTAACCATATAGCTATTATTTTAAATAATTTGAGAAACTTAAAATTAATTTAAAACATGATTTCCCAATTACTCAATATATTATTAGAATTTAAAACAAAACTTCATTTATTTATTAAATTCCAAAACAAATATTATCTATAATATATATACAAATATATATACATTATAATTAAAAACATTTATTTCAACTTTTAAAAGATAAAATCACAAATTAAATATTTATTTATTCAGATTATTAAACCAATTCATATTTTATTGATAAATATTATCAGATCAATTTAATTTTATATATAAAGTTATTAAATTGATATTGTCAAAAATTCCGGGATATCACACTTATAATTTTAAAAGTTTTCAAAAATAAAATTTTAAAATTAAGAACTTAACTTTATAAAATACATTTATATATAATATCTTGAAACCAATGTTTATTAAGCCATATATTTCTTTTCAAAAACATAGAAATCATTTTTAAAATATTTATATATATAGACCAATGGTGTCTATATATAATTTTCCATCCTATAGACAAGTGACATGGATATTTATTATTTCAATCTGTAATTTAAATATATACGGGTATATATCATTTCAACCTGCAATACTAAATTCAATTCAATGAAAATCGCTTTGGTTTATCATTTCAACCCATAATGATTTTCTCCTATTCTACAGATCGTTCGGGTATATATCATTTCAACCCATAGGGAATTCTAAACTAATAGTGAACTTGTAGAGTGATAGCAGATATAAATATAACATGCATATATCATCAATATAAATAACAGATAAGGGTGTTAGATGTCACAAGTGAACAGATATAGATAATATCATATATGTAGCAATGTAAATAACTAATAGTAGCATATTTCAATTGTCGTTTCAATTAAAGTCAAATTTAATAAATATAAGAACGTTAATCATGAGTGATTGCTCACCTTTCGAGGCTAGAGAATTTGATAGTGAAATGAGTTACGAATCCAAGCACGAATTCCAAAACAAAGCTAGATTGGCACAAATTTGACAGACAAACTGATAAATAGGAATTTATGGGAATAAATCGAATCAGCTCGATACATACAGAAAATATATTATCATATTACTTCCTTTTGAAATAATGTTTAAATCAAAACATGTATTTTAAAATAATAAATATATATTTAAAAAATCAATATAACTTTAAAACGCATACAGTGGAAAATCAAATCTATATCAATTAAATTCAAAATACATATATATTATAGAAAAAAATCTATAGGCATTTTGGAATCAAAGCATCAACATATATAATATATAATAAGACTCATATTGGTAGACATATTTCTATCATAGTATACATACCATAAACTTTTATATGCACAACACGGTATGCTAATGAACTTATACCTAAAAACAATAATATATGTATCAAGTTATGAACCATTTATAACTCGCGTATACAATACTTCATTTCAAATCTGATATACAGCAACATACACACACACACACACACATATATACATGAACAAAATAGCTAGATCTTCATAAAAATATCAAGATATACATGAGCATCATAACGGGCTATGCATACACACACACACATAACTATATATGAATTAAATCACATTTTAGTTTTTAAAACACATAAAAGTATATTTCGAAAACCTTGTTCTTAAAACGTATGCTTTCTTTTAAAAATTAAATTTGTATATATATACATTATATATGAAACATCATTATCTAAACTTAATATACAACAGATCATGTATATAAATCACTACAATTCATAGAAGTAAAATACAAAAGTACACTAGATCAATATATATATTAGTACTTTATATATATATATATATATATATATATATATATATATAACCGGATCATACAAGCTATATAACTGTCAAGTAAGCTTATACAATATTATATAAAGTATATGACCGCATATAAATATATATATAATATAGCTCTGCACTATATACTTACAAATAAACTGATTATGTACATATTATATATATATACACACACACGACTCACTAGACTTATATACATCAACGGGTAAATATATAATATCGTATATTTAAACCGACATTAATCTAACATATAGTATATATAACAGAAACAATATATATATACTAACCTGACATCGAAAATCTTATATATATACATGTATATATATCACATGACTTAAGAAATTTGCTCGATGGGTGCTGCAAATGGCGGAGCTAGGGAGGAGATGGTTGTGTCGAAGAGGAGGCTCTGCCATTGGTTGCTCATGGCTAGAGGAGTGAAAAACAAGCTCGATTGGGTAGCTCGGATGGTCTCGGGTGTGGGTTGGCGTTGTGCCCAAGCAAGGTCAGGGCTGACGTGCTTGGGGAGTGTGCTAGCTTCAGAGGTGAGGTGGCCGCATGGGAAAGATTTCACCAGATGAGTGATGTATTTTGGCATTGAGATGGAGGCCGAAACAGTGGGGAAGGGAGAAAGATAAATGGATGTGAATGGCTTCAGTAAAAAGGAGGATGTTATATTATTTATTTCATATATAAACCAGAGTTGGAACAATGAAGGGACAATAGAGAAAACGAACCACCAATAGAAATGAACCAGCAAAATAAATATCAACCAACGGAATGGTGAAGGTCATGTGTTGTTTTCAAGAAAAATTAAATAGAAGACTATTGGAATTACACGGTGGTATATGAATGGACAATGAGAAACCAAAAGTTTAAAATATATACCGATACGACAAATCGTATTGCAGATTCCGTCGCGTACAGGTCCTCGAAATGCACAATCAAATAGACTACAAAGATCAGCACGACGAGACAACCAAAAAGGTATAAAGATATCAGTGATGGGACCGTCCGGTCAAAAGTCGACATCAATATCGAAAAATGCTACTAAAACGCCGAAAATAAAATAAAGGAGGAATAGCGGTTCAGATTTGAAGAAATGAAATATGACATCTTACTCAGAATATGATTTACAAATTTATTATATAAAAATATTCAGGTTTGGAAAACATTTTATTTTCATCAAATTTAACTGATTTGAATTTAAATAAAATTACACAATAAAATAAATTTCCATATTTTCATATGAAAGTTTACCATTTGCTATGTTTAAATAGGCGTATTCCAATATTAAATTTTTATTTTAAAATTTTATTATTTAAATTTCACAGAAATTCAATTAATTAAATTAGTAAAACCATCAAAATTTATGGGTCGTTACACTAGATGCTTTGAGCTTAGCAACATAACACTCTGTCTTGACACTTTGGTTTCTTAAAACAACCCCACTTCACAATCTATTGGAAATCTCAAAGTTAAACACCATGGAGCTAGAGCAATTCTAAATTTTTGTTGGGTCGACCAACCCAAATATGAGTTATACATAAGTTAACCTTCGACCATGACAAACTTCTCGACCTATGTAACCTTATGTGGCATCTCTCCTAACTTCATGGTTAGGTTGATACAACAAATTGGAACTGTTGCCTCTACACTGAACCACTGTAAGAGTTTGGTTATAGGTAACTAGTCCATATGGCTTAACCTCATCACCTTACAAGCATGTATTAATAGAATATTTATTGAGCGTCTGCTATCAACCAACACTCAGTGAATTGTAGCCTACCAAATCGTGACTGTCAAGAATTGGATATCATATATCTGTTAAGGCTAGTATACTTAACACCCACTATAAGATGAATGGTAAATTGCTCTTGATTGTTAGGGAAAACAAGGGTTACATAGATAATAACTCATCGAGAGTCTTCTATAGTTTAATTATAAAGTCAAATAGAGGATCTCATATGACGATGTATAGTATTTTTTTTGACTTGAGAATACTGTGGTCTTAAGTGTCAAAACTATACTTTAACTATAGCTAAGAACATGACAATGATGATCATTTTAAAACCATATTTAGGTGTAAGTTGAAATACTTGAAGTGAAACACTATTTAAGAGAGGATTCAACTCTTTCGAATAGGCAGATAGTATAATCATAATAGATAGTCAACTTAAAAACAAAGTCTTTAGCCCAAGAAAATTGGATAATTAGTAATTCTTATTGGATTGAACCATGGACTTTAATGTTGGACTGCGTAATTCAATCTTAATATTATTTGAGATTTGATCATTGATTGAGCTTTAGAAATATATGTGATATAGTGATGACGAAAAGAAAATATGTAAAATATATATCATTGCTTAAGGGTATAACTCAAATGATTAGAAACATGATTTCACCTAGATAATCTGCAAGCAACTAAATTTGTGTCCACTACTGAACTTTTGCATAGTCTATGCTTGATATTTGGATTGCTTAAATATAACTTAGGGTTGTGTTCACACCAAGGAGTGACAAAATGGAAACACTTAGCTTTTCACCGAAAATAGCTTAATGGAATTAATTTACAAATGTTATAAACCATTATGGAGAAATTAATAAAAAAATTATAATGACTTAATTTTTATTTTACTAACACTAATATTGAACTAAAACATTAACTAATAGAATATGTAATTATTGCACATTTATTTGATTATTTTTATATGTCAAATATAATATTAATTTAATAATAAATAATATTTGCCAGTCAAAATTGTCAATATATATTAATAATTAGAGGACTGACCATATTTGTAATAGTCAAATGGTTTATTATTGATTGGTTGACGGACTAAGTAATAAATACAGTCATGTCTATGAAAATATATGAAGGATATATTTTTACAGCATCTGATGTTATAAACAAACCCATAAGGCCTTTATTTAACACATACAATTTCTCTTCTCTCTCTGTTATTAATTGTATCGTAATGATGGATTTTGCAACTCCATTACTGATTTAGAGAAATGTTCTCTTTGAGGCTAAGTTGATGATTTGAGGTGTGATCGACATCTACGATCGTTGAGGATTTTAAAATATTTTTGTTTTGAAATTAAATACATACATACATATATATATGTATACACACACGCACACACATATAATTAAATAAAATTATGTGCACATGCACACATATCACCAAGCATCATTACCATCTCTAACATATCTCAACCACCAACTCTGATAAATGCTCATAGCTATAACATCGACATCATCCAAGTCTTTTTCAAAACCATAATTTTAGTATTTTGACAAAAAACATCGAAGAAGAAAAATGATTCCTGCAATCGAGGCGGTATGTCAAACATGGGTTTGAAAATCGAAATAATGGAATGAAGGCATATCGTATGGTGAATGAGTTTCAAAGAGATTCGTTGGAGTTAACAAATCTATAGGAACACGACGAATTCAAAGAAATACTCGAAGTTGGACAAACGTTGGAAAAGTCAAGTATTTTATTTATCGAGTTCTTTTTGTTTAGTTTTGTTAAAACCCCATGGACAATCTCCAAACAACTCCAAGTTTTGAAAAATAAATTCTAGATGTCTCAACCTAATTTTAGAATTTTAGGGATTTTTTAGTGTATTGAAAGAGGTCAAATGATGAAGCAGAAGACATGTCATGGTTTGAATTCACAAGGTTTAACATGTGGTGTCCATAGGTCAACCTTAGGCCAACCAAATGTTGACCCATGGAAATCAAAGATCAACACGTGATTAACAAGAGCAATAAATTTCAAATTTCTTTCCTTCTCTTCTTTGCATCTCTTCGTATCAGTCCTTTTACAGCCACTTCTCTTCGGCTTTAAATAAAAATAACTCCTCAAATGCACGTCTATATCATTTATAAAAGTAATTATTCTCTCTTAGATCAAATCACATCTCTATTCTCGATTCTTAAATTTTCTAATTTACTACTAATATATTCTCTTATCAGACACAATCACTGATCATTCAATTCCGTATTCATTTAGAATAAAGTTTACCTCCTATATCACTTGTTCATTCATTTTAGTGATATTGTACGTGGGTTATAGGATATTGTATCTCAACAGACAAATCAATATAATTAAGATACATTTCGGTCTATCTTAGTAATAAGAAGTCTTTTGTAGAGTCCCATATAGAGTCCATATGATACCTATTCCTCTAGCTCAAGTGAGGAAAGATACTGAAATTCCAAATAGGAGTATCAGGATCAAACAATGGACCAAGATTAGAACTGGTATAAATCATTATGTCTTCTTATTGAATTTACAATTTCTACTTTCTTTATTTTATTCTTGATAAATAATACAATTTATTATAGCACTATACACTCAGCTAGACTAGTTATAATATAGATATTTATGGTCATGGTGATCTATATGGTCTTCCATTTGGTATCAAAGCAGGATGTTTTAGGTTAGTAAATGGATCACAAAATTGGTTGAAAATTATAAGGTAATAATATTTTCCTTTGTTTGAAAATTATTATTGTGTTTCAAAATCAAAAATATCTCTATAAGATAGTTTATTTTTAGTTGATTAATAAGAGGTAACCAGTCAACTGAATGATAGTTCATTCGACTAATAGCTAAAAATTGCCGACAAAACTATATTAATGAATTCAGAATTTTATATTTCAAATGAATTTTTAAAGCCAAATGATTCGATATAAAAGGTGAAACAAAATCGACAACAATTGAAATGAACCCAAGTGCTAGTGTTTTTGAAGTGGAGTGTTTGACGTATTTACCATTAACATACGTTAGCTACTTAATGAGAAGTACAATAAAAAATATGATATTTAAAATATTCCCCTAAACATGTTGATCTTCTTAAATAACATTGGCCGAGATAATTACACGAGTCGACCTATGTAAATCAACATGTTGGCCTATGCAAATAAAGAATTCGACCCTAAAGAAGGTTTTGTTTGAAATTTTAAAAACCTTTTATATTATTTTTTCAAATATTTATTCTTTTCCATAAAGAGAACTCTTCCTCTCCTTTATAGTAGATCCCTCATACTCAAAACCATTGGAAAACCCTTATTTAAAAATTCAAAAGTATAATATTTTTTATGGCATCGGGTAAATGATCAACTTCTCAGAAGCAAGACACCTCCCAAAGCTCCATTTTATAATCAAAGAAAATCTTAGCTCAATAACAAATCAGATGTTATCAAGTGCCATAAATGGGTAATCAATTTAACTATATTTTTGGAAAAAGCCATTAGATTCAATGATTTTACGTTCTTCAATTTAAGAAGAATATTTGAATTAATTGGCTAACATAACATTTTTTATAAGAATTTTCTTCACAAACACTACCGATGTATCATGTGGTTTTATGAAAACATTGCTATAAATCACTCTGAAGGAATGTTATTTTCAAAGTGGAAATCGGATCAATAGGCAATGTTCTATGAGAAATTTTTGTCAATGGTAGACAGTGGAATTGATGTGGATGATATAGAAATGACTAATAAGAAGATAGGGTATTTATTAATACCCCTGTATTCGCTTTTCCCGTCCTGTTTATAATATTAAAAAATTATTTTATTTTTGCCCTCTAGTAACCAATTAAATGTTTGTTTCATCTACCATCTTTTACTGGTTGAAACTTTAATAAAGAGATTAAAATTTTCATGGAGGTTGGAAGTGGCGATTCAACGGCAAATTTTGCAGACTTCATTCAACGTCGCCCCCTCTTATTTCTTCATCTTTGCACATGTTGTTAGAGTTTTGATCGAAAAACTTAGACAAAAGAATGAAATTCAGATCCTAATCACTAGGTAAAGAAGTGATTAGAGACCTATTATAACGCTTGCATCTCCGCTCACCTTATTTGTATCTTGCAATTGCTAGGGTTTTGCAAAGTTTTTTTTAATAAAAGAAGAAGTGATGGAAAAAAGAAAAAAAAGTTTGAAAGGAGGAGGGACAATTTTGGAATAAACAAGGCGGTTGAAGAAAAAAGTAGGGTAATAGTTTTTTGTTCAAAGTAATGGGGTGGGAAAAACAAATATAGGGGCATTAGTTATCTACATGTTTTTGATGAGCAAGGGTGAAATAGGCTAAAGTCCTTTCAAGAAATTTTCCCACATAGGAATTACAATGTCTATTGTAACCTTTTCACATGTGACTTTAAGCATTTAGAAGTCTCCTTAACAACCTAACAAGTCGTACATAAGGGATATAGCTTACTAATAAACAAGCCAATTTGCATACATGCGTATTTCCATTCTCTTTGAGGCTTACTAGCATACAATGAGTCATTATATCATAATATTAAAGTGGATCCAATAAAATATGATGATGATTATGTTGAGTCATCGATTGATGATTACAAATAGAATATGGAGCAATTATGCTCGCTTAACTCGAGATAATGGATTAGAAAGAATAGCATTTGAAAAAATAAAGTATAATAGACGAACAAAGGGGTTACAGATTATTAGGCTCTTTTTATTATTAAGGAGGATCTAATGATTATGGTCGGACGTGGATTAGAGTGAGTTCGAGTGGTCAGAGCAGCACTCCAAATTTAACCTATATTTCACAAGGGATTAATTATATTCCTCTCATATTGATGTCTAGTATAATGGCATACCATGAGCATCCAACTTTCTGTACACCCTAACGTGAAGCTAGATTAATAAATATTTAATTTTAGTTCATTTATAAAAAGACACATCGATATGGACGATTACATTAGATATTAGTTTTACAATTTGTAGAAATTTATTGTAAATATTTCACATTGTGAACAAAATTTGGATCATAAACTTTTTATATATGAAAGTCACTATTTTGTAGGATCGTGTAATATGGATAAACTATTTGTGTGGAATATAAACTAAGTAAGTAAATAATTAAAGCAATAAAATAAATGACACCAGAGATTTTTATACTGGTTCGAAGTCCCTTTCTACATCCAGTCCCAGACTTATTCTGGAATTAAACTAACAACCCTCACTTAGCCCCAGAGGAAAAGGTTTACACCGCCTGAGCAACCGAACGTGACTTCTACCACCTAAGCAACCGAATAGGACTTCTACCGCTTGAGCAACTGAACAGGACTTCTTTTACAAGTAAACAAAAGTATCTGACTATAATGTGCCCTTTAAATAGCACTGATAAGTCAATTAAGTACAATCTTCCTATAATCTTTTCCTTTATGATATGTAGTGTAATGTGCTTGAAGAATGTGAAAGATAGAATGGTCAACGATCAGAGATTGTATGAAGTTTGAGTGCAAATTGGAAATAGAATAAAATATAAGAATTCAAGAATATTAAAATCAGTTAGGTTTTTTTTGAATATTGAAATCTATTTATAGAGATTAAAAAGTTGCAATCATTCAGGAAAGATAACATTGAAAAAAACGGGTGCAACTATTGATTTGGAGATGTTTCTCTTTAATAAAGAGAAGTGTCTTTTCATAAAAAAAATAACCGTTATAAATATTCAGCCAGTTGAAATAATAATTCAGCCTTCTGAATTTGTTAATTTTGAAAACAGCAATAAAATAGGCATTTTCAGGCCTAATTCAACTGGCTGAATGAAACCATTCAGCCGGCTGAAACTTCATATCAATTTATGAAATGTTTCAGCATTCAGCCGTCTGAATGGTATTATGCAGCCGGCTGAATTCTGTTGATATACAAAAGTTACCATACCTCATTTGGTTAGAGCACTTGCCTTTTAAACTAGTGACCCGGGTTCGAGCCTCGCTCCATGCAATTTTGGAAAACTTGATTTTTCATTTAAAATATGAATGTATATGTGTGTATACCATTTTGAGAAGATTATAACATTTGTAAACTCTAGACACGACACTCTATGACTAATAATACTTTCTTTGTCACATTCGTCTTGTCTTTATCGTGTATATCCCTTTTTGTATCTCCATATAAATACTTTCATCCTTTTTTTGTACTGCGTATCTTCATTTTGAACATATTTGTCTGTCTCTTTTTGATGCTCGTATACCTGCAAATTAGCTTAGAGAATCTTTGGCATAATTGTATAGTTATTATCATTAAAATCCAGCAATAGAGGTTCTAACATTCTCCCCCTTCTTGATGATGATAACTACACAATTTTTAAAAAATATTCATTCTATATATAAATAATATTAATATTTTAAAGCTCCCGCTAAGTTTAACATCTCCCCTAAGTATAATATCTCCCTCAATTAATATGCATATGAATTTCTCCCCCTTTGTCATTATAAAAAAGAATGAAGGAATATAATAAATAATTAAATCATATCTTGTAAATAATTCTATTAAATGTATGTAACATCCTTTAAATTCCAAAATCTATCTTTTTCCTTTTATTTCTCCAAGTCCCTGCAATAAATAGTAATCATTTTGGGTACCCGCTTATTATGTTAGGGTCCAAGGGGTTCGGTCTTTGAAAACCATATCCATTTGGGTGTGGTTGAACCTCTATAAATATAATTTTCATTATTAACAACCATATCAAAATAATCATCAATGTATTTTTCTCTATTTTTCTAATTAACAGAAACCTAAATACTTAGATAATTTTTATTCATATTTCCGGTAAATGATTTTGTACTTCTAGAGAAATTATAAACATAATTGGTCATAGCAGTATTTGAATTTCTATAAAAATTGGATTTAGACTTTATCCAAAATTTAGTGCTAGCACTAACATTATTACTATACATGAAAGCGTATCTAGTGCTATTTCTACGATCAATTTTATTATATCCTAAACAACTTTTGTCATGTAAAGGTCTATAAATAGATAAAATCATATTTAAATCATTTTGACCTTTTTTAAATTTTGTGACTTCAGTGTTAAATTTATCAAATTTAGCTTTAAAGTCAAAATTATTATTTTCAAAAGAAATGGTACTATTTTTCAAAATATCAATTTGTTTGTTTAATTCAGAATTCTCCTTTTTATCGTACAGTTCTTATTTTCGAGAAGAAAAATTCGAGATTCTTAATTATCTAAAGATGATTGTAATAAATCATTTCGTCTTTTCAAATTTGCAATTTCTTGTGAAAAAATTTCTTTTTCTTTTTCAAGCATGGTATTTTGTTCATCTAGAGAGTTTTTTAGAGCCTTAAAATTATTTTTCAAAACACCATGTTGATTTTCTAAATCTAATTTTTCCTTTTTAATTTCTCATTATCTATTTTGATTTATTTCGTCTTTTCCAAAATAAGAAAATTATGTTTTGAGATTTTATCGCACATACTAACTAATTCATTATTACCATTTACTGAAATTTGTAAATCAGAAAATACCTTTTTGTAGTCCTCATTAGTGGCTTTGACAAGGATGTTGCTTGTTGTGTTTCGATTGAATCTTTTTTTCGCCCATATTCTATGATGTTGTGACGATCGATAGAATTCCAGGCTCCGATACCAAATGAAAGTTATTGTGCTATAGGATCATATAATATGGATAAACTACTTGTGTGGAATAAGTAAGTAAATAATTAAAGCAGTAAAGTAAATGACACCAGTGATTTTTATACTAGTTCGAACTCTCGTTCTACGTCTAGTCCCAAAACTCCTTCTGAATTAAACTAGCAATCCTCACTTAACCCGGAGGAAAAGGTTTACACTGCCTGAGAAACCGAATAGGACTTCTACTGCCTAAGCAACTGAATAGGACTTCTACCGCCTGAGCGACCGAACATGACTTCTTTTACAAGTATACAAAAGTATTTGACGATAGTGTTCTCTTTAAATAGCACTGATAATTCAATTAAGTACAATATTCCTATAATATTCTCCTGTATGATATATAGTGTAATGTGCTTAAAGAATGTGGAAGATAAAAGTGATCAACGATCAGATATTGTATGCAGTTGAGTGCAAATTGAACATAGAATAAAAGATAAGAATTCAAGAATTCAAAAATCAGTTAGTTTTTTATTTTGAATTATAAAACCTATTTATAGAGATTAAAAAATTGCAATCATTCATGAAAGATAACATTGAAAAGAAATAGATGCAACTACTGATTTGAAGATGTCTCTCTTCGATGAAGAGAAGTGTCTTTTCATAAAAAAACAGCCGTTATAATTATTCAGTCGACTGAAATAATAATTCAGCCTTTGGAATTTGTTAATTTTGAAAATAGCAAAGAAATAGGCATTTTCTGTCCTAATTCAGCCGGTAGAAAACTTCATATCAATTATGAAATATTTCAGCATTCAGCCATCCGAATGGTATTATATAGCCGGCTGAATTCTGTTAATAAACAAAGGTTACCATACCTTGTTTGATTAGAGCACTTGCCTTCTAAGCTAATGACCCGGGTTTGAGCCTCTCTTCATGCAATTTTTGAAAACTTGATTTTTCATTTCAAATATGAATGTATATATGTGTAAACCATTTTGAGAAGATTTTAACATTTGTAAGCTCTAGACATGACAATCTATGACTAATAATACTTTGTTTGTCACCTTCGTCTTATCTCTATCGTGTATATCTCTTCTTGTATCTCCATATACATACTTTTCTCCTTTTTATACTATGTATCTTCATTTTGAACGTATTTGTCTATCTCTTTTTGATGCTCGTGTACCTGCAAATTAGGTTAGAGCCTTTTTGGCATAATTACATAGTTGTTATCATTAAAATCCAGCAATAGAGGTTCTAACAACACATTCAAATTCTGATAGGATGTAATCTTCTTTATATACTAGTATGTAGTCCATGCCGATGACATGGATTCAAATTTTACTTGATTTAACTTACAATATGATATGTTGGATGATCAATGATAAATATATTCACAATTTAGTTGGTGGTAAATTAAGTCTCCGTTAAAAATTGAAAAAATGCCTACTCGAAAGCATTTGACATTTTTAACATTGGTTTATCATATGTATGTTTGACTTAAAAGTTATGTCAAAGTTTAAAGAGTGTTTAGAAGTTTTAAATTGCAGTTGTAGGAAGGAAACGTACACTTTGCATCGGACGTATGTAAGGTAAGTATGACATAAAATTTACTTCTCATGCATCATATGGTTAACTATGTACGAACTAATAATTATTGATTATTTATATTAATTATTAAGTAATAAATTTTCGTTATTAATTAATAAATATAAATATGAATTTTAATTTATTAATTAACAAATAATAAATAATAATTATTATTTACAAACTGCTGCAAAAGAAAATATACTAATAATATAGGAAGAAATAATCTACCTTTTAGTTCATATCCCAACCTCTAACCACGTCATCAAACTTTAATTAACACTCTAACTATAATGCAATTTGATTGGAACTCCTCTTATTCAATTATTATGTTTGAAATCTACAAAAATGTTATGGGTTTATGTGCCGACTTAGTTAGAATTAATTATATGTTAAAAGAAAATAAATATAATTTTGTAACTTTTGGTTAATCATAACTGACCAAACTAAAAGCGCATGTGCTTAATGTGTAATAAAAGTTGAGTTGCGGTTTTTTTAAATAAAAAGCATTCGGCTATGGATTATTTGTTCACCATTGTATTTGTAATATTAATTGTATTCATTTCTAAATTAAAGAACATTCCAAACATTTGCTTGTCGTTACCGCATTCAATATTACAAATAATTTTTAATTCAATTTAATCAAATGAAATAAATAATTAATGCACTGATGAATGTAGCCATGTTAAGTAGAAACCAAATTAGCCTTATATATGAAAAAGAAATTAAGTTGCAATGTAATATTTGCAAGTACTTTTGTTCAGGGTTACAAATCGAATTTAACATATTCAAAATCCTAAACAAATAAGTGGCAGTAACTAATTTCTCTTGATAAATCATTAATTGGTGAATCACAAATTGGCAATTGAATGCAGTGCAATAATATTTGTATTTTTAGCAAAACCTGTATGACGTTTCATATCATACGATAAACAAAATAAAGCCACCAAAAGCATTTTCGTCCAAATTTAGTTCCGTAATCCCTCTTCACAGCAAGATCTTCATCTTGTTTTCATTTTTTGTACTATTCTTTACAAATCTTCATGTTTCTTTACTTTATCCTAATGAATCGCATCCATCAAGGAGTTGCATGTAAGATACATATTATTCATCTAAATAATATTGAAAGAAAGCATAGAAAGAAGCCGTTTTAATAGTAAGTCAATAACATTTGTATTGTTCTAACTATCTTTGAAATAAATAATAAATATCTGTATATAGTAAATATCATATATGTCATATATGATTGCTTTTATAAGACAAGTTTAAAGTAAAATATGTAGAAGTAATTATTTAAAGAGAAAAACATATTCCCATGTATGTTCCATTTTCATTGTATGTTATACTATGAAAAATCAAAGGTTTGCTGCAAAAGTCCTTAAAGTCACAAAATTAATGTATAGTGTAAGTATTGCTAGATTATTCAAACATAAAATTATAAATCGCATAAATAAAGTATCAATATTTCTGTGGTAAGATATTTAAATCATATGGGCATATTTTTCAACTATTCAAGTTCTAAAATAAGGACAATTTTTGCTAGTAGGCTTCAGGAAATATCATATTATGCTTTTAAGCTTCAGAAAAAACTAATTAGCAAACTAGGCTTCGTTTCGGTTTATACTTGCGCAAATATGGAGTGCGCAAGTGTAAATTTTTTTAACTATAACTTGCGCATTCCAATGCGCAAGCTTTATTTTAAAGCTTGCGCACTTATGGAATGCGCAAGCTCATTTTTGGGCACCAAAAAGACAAAGAGCAGATTTGAGATTCATTTATCAACATTTCTACTTTCTTCCTCAAACCCTTCCCATTTCTCAATCCAAACTCATTTTTCTTCCATATCCAAATCCACAATCACCTTATTAACCAAATAGTTTCTAAGCTATATATGGAATCATCTTCTTCATCGTTACAAAACAAAGGTAATAATTAATGTTTTTGAAAATTAAGATATAATTTTGCTGTTGTTGATGTTGTTGAAAATAAAGAATTATTGATGGTAGTTGTGTTAATTATTAGAGAATGGTGCTGTTGTTGAAGTGTTGTTAGTGTTTAACGAACTAGAAAACCCAATTTAAGTATTAGTAAACTGAAATTCCTAATTTACACCTTAATTTTTTATTATGACGGCAGACATTAATGATTGGGAGATAGACGATGAAACATTTTGATGGGATTGAAGGGAAAATCGGAGTTGCAAGTTCAAGTCACATTGACTTTGATGTCGATCATGTTTTGGAAACACAGTTCGAACCAGTACCACATAAATTCCGTTTAGGATCATCAACCTTACACGCTCGTTTACGTGAAGTTGTTTCTACGGAAATGCTCGGTTATCAACATACAATTGACGGAAATTTGCTGACGCCTATACATCATGTTAGTCCATCCGTGCCAAGAGGACAACGACCATTTTCAAACTGGTATTGCGGAGATATGTGTGTAGTGGTTGTTTGCAAAAAATAAAAGAATGCTGAACGAAAAATTTTCGGGTGTAGTTCGTACAACGAATATAGATTGAATACTCGTGAATATGATTGTTGCAACTATTTTAAATGGATTGATCAACCCCTGTGCGAAAGGGGACTTGATATGCCCACGAACTGCAAGCTGAAATAAGTCGTTTGAAAAGCGTGAATGAAGAATTAAGGACAAACAGCGAAAGGCCTAGAATGTGGTAGATGTTTGGGAGTTGGTTAAGTTGTCATATTTGGATTTTATGTTGAACCGTTGTATTTGTAATATGTTGTTGCGAAAATGTTTCTATTTGTTGTAACCCGTAACGTATGCAAGGTAGATAGTTTATTATGTTGTTGAAATGCATTTGATATTGTTGACTTTATTGATGAAATATATTGGTTACGTTATTATATTGATTTACTTGTTTGGGTTTTTTTAAAGATTGAATTGATTGCTTCTGGTTGAAGATTGCTTGCGGAAGCAAAATCTACCTAGAAAAATAGGTAATATGTAACGACCCGAAATTTTCAAACCCGAAAATTCCAGATAGTTATGAAAAAGAAGAAAGAGATAGAAGAAGAAGAAGATCAGAAAGACCAACATCTCACATTCGCAACGGATAAAATATAATAATAAATAATAATGGTTTACAAAAGAATACTATTTTGTCGATTACATTTATAGTACATCAGAGTCACACATATATACAGACACTGAATATACTCAATTATCATGTCACAAATACACAACAATATTATACAGCGAAAGCACTCCATACGTTCTTGCCATCCAGCTCGACTCTTGAGCTCCAGAACGTCCTTACCTGAAAATCTATAATACTCGGTCTGACCCGAGCATTACATCAAAGTAACACCCGGGTCAGGCTGGAAACCGACGTGAGTAAACTCATCTAACATGGAATACAAAGCATACAAGTTATTCAAAACCCGGGTAACTCGTATCAATTTACAAAGTCACAATTTATTACAAACATCACTTATTCCACACATCCATGTTATAAGTACCAAAGTTTAGATTTAAATAGTCGAATTCCTTTAAATCACTTCATTCCAGCCTATAGATTTCACATATCAATCTATAAAAATTCGAAGTGGTTACGGTTATCTTCTAATACCCGAACCCGGTCTCTTCGAGTCTCGTGTCATCCTAACCCAAGTTATCCAAATGAAATACACAACATTTCATATCAGAGATATCAACTCATTCAAAGCATCCAATACCATTTAATCATCCATAAGCAAACTTGATCACTTCCAAATTAATTCAATTGATTCTAATTGAATTTCTAACCTCAATCACTTAGATTCCTTCATTTAACATTAATTCCAAATCAATTAATTAGTCAACCCTTCATTCTTCATCTTATTAATCACCATGGATTAATTATTTTTCAATTACATTCAAGTAATTATCTTTATTTAATTTCACGATATTAATTATTCTTAACCAAAATCAATAAGTAATCTTAATTACTTCATAAATTAATTAACTATATTAATTACATTAATCCTTAATTACTTATATTAATTAATTTCTCATAAGTCACATATTATGG
The DNA here is from genome assembly GCA_030765085.1 of Allium cepa. Classification (NCBI taxonomy): domain Eukaryota; kingdom Viridiplantae; phylum Streptophyta; class Magnoliopsida; order Asparagales; family Amaryllidaceae; genus Allium; species Allium cepa. The sequence continues at coordinate 56,107,485 of CM060928.1, forward strand.
GTTAATCAATTTTAATTTACCAATCTTTAATTACATCATTAATTATATAAATTAATGATTTCCAGTTGTATTTTAATTTTTTTTTAATCTAAATTAATGACATTAATTAAACAACAGTATTAATCATACTTGATTTATTTCCACCTGAAATTATCTACCTTTTCATTTACTTCATTAAATAAATTAATTCTCATTAATTAATTATCTTAATTTATCTCTTGAATAATTACACAAAGTAATTTTATTAATTGTATTAAGTAATTACTTATTAAACCACCCAATGATCATTCTAAATTAAATTAAACTCAATTAATTAGCCCAAATCATTAATTAATTTAATTAATTACTTATCCATTTAAATTATCTTACCTATTTAATGAATCTCCAATCGTTAAACCCTTATTGATTTTAAACTGAACCATTCTTTTATTTATGATTTAAGTTTAAAACCATTTAAAACCCAAATTCTTCCAGTCAAACAACAATTAACTCGAGAACTAACCAAAACCAAAGTCACCAGATCATCAGTACACATTCATTCAATTCAATCAATTCAATCATTCAACCAATTATTTAAATTTATCCATTTAAATCTATATAAAAATCAAACATAGTGAGATTTACTCACCTTAGCCTTTATTTGCAATCCATTCCATCTCGACTATTTTCTTCACGGTTATGACCTTGTATAAACAATTCATGATATATTACTATTTGAATTAATCAAATAATTAATCACCATTTACTTATTTAATTTTTAACTTGTAATTTGATTTAAAATAATTTTACCATGAAATCTTTAGTAACAAAAATAAATTAAATAAGCTAATTTCACAAGTTAATCTCCTTGAATCCATTATTATTATTATTTTAAATAAATTAGTAAGTGAAAATATGTATATGTATTTTTATATAGATATATTTATACTTATATATTTTTCTTTGAAACCCATACACTTGTAAAAATTATTTATGTGGATTCAAAATCTAATTTCATAGAAACTATTCTACATTCATAATTCCTATATATATATTTTCCATATATATACACAACTGATTAAATCTCAAAACCAAAATTGTTGTATTTTTTTCTGTTTATACAAATAAATTATTATACTTAAATTGAAACAGAAATCTATACCTTACGGCAATACGAGAACCCGGAACTACCTTGTACGCGACTCCACCGGCGTTCGTCCCTGCTCCAAAACTTCGAATTTCCCTGCCACTGCCCTTCCATCTTTTGCTAGAGCCGCACATCAACCATTGTTCGATCAGAACCACCCATCATCTGCTCATGTTCCAAGCGAGCCGCCGTCCTCAATGCCTTCGCCGCCCCGATTAACTCGCCGTCTCGACTTGCCTCGCATTCACGCCTTGCAGCCACCATCAAGATTTCCTCCAACCTGATGAAGATGCGAATCACGGTGACGTCGAGGCCTAAATGTCGAAGGGCTTTTCGATTTCGACTCGAAACGAATCCATTCGGTTAATTTTTTATATATTTGCGTTCGATTTTCTGTTGAAGGTTAGAGAGGGGATGGGAATAAGATATAGGGTTGGGGATGGCTTCCTGAATACGATTGTTGATTAATAAAAATATCTCTGATTGATTATATTATAAAACTTCCAAAACATCTCGTTAAGCATAACGCGAAATCCCGAACCCCGAATCAGACATGCCGACATGTGTTTATAAGGTTTTACCCATATTCAGAACATAATGGAATGTGTTTCAGAGCCTATTTCTATCATATGAGCGAGTTACGGAAATAAACGATCAATTTTAAATTAAATCGATTAGAATAGTATCTAAGCATTTTGAGCTGCCAGGGTCAAACAACAACTTCGATTGCTATGAAAATTGAAATCCGATAATAACTAACTATTACGGATCCAATGGAACTGGTTTCGTCGAATTCCGAGACTATGCCTCGGAAGGCTATTTTTAAATATCGATTTAAACGGTATATTATTAAAACTGAACAAATCACCGTTATATTAAATTTCAACCATTCCATTATCTTCAGTATCATCATTATAAATTTTATAAGCCTTCAAATTATTTTAACAGGCTTAAAACTGAAGATTCAATAATTTACCCAATTTTAGTTTATTAAATCTAATAACTGAATTGCTATTAATAATAATATTTGAATTCAAGTTAAAAAAAATTAAATTTTTAAATATTTACAATCAATTAAATATTCCAATTTAAATTGTTAAAAATTCCGGGTCGTCACATAATAATTCATCAAATTGATGTTTATAGTTATGTTAGTGAACAAAAACTATGATGTGGTGTTGGAACTTATTTTGCAGATAATGTCAAAGGTTTCGACTATATTTTACTTTGATGGCGAATTGTTGGTTGATGATGAAGGTAAACCTAGATATGTGGGAGAAAGGCGAAAAGGATCGACAATAAAAAATCATTGTAGTTTCGAAGAGCTTAAACAAAGGGCATATGAAGTAACAAAAGAAAATTTTGTGATATATGATTTAAAATTAGCGGTCAAATGGGTTCGGGATGATGGTGCATCTGCTATTGATTTGGAGGATGACGATGATTTGAACTCTACCTTTTCAGTTTGGATGAGAGTTATAGAAATCTATGTTGTGAGAGTGGAACATGAAAATGTGGTTGAAACACAAGCGTCAGTAATCTCTGGGGGTGACTATATGCATACCACACAGTTACAAGAAACACAATAGTCGGCGTATCCATCGTATCTTTCAAGCCATCAAGGTGGAGAGTTTACAAATTTACTTCACAGGTACAGCGGAATGGCTGGAGTCTCTTCTAGTCAGGAATAAAATATGATGCAGAACGCTATAAATCCAAATCAGTCGCAAGCATTTGAAAAGTGAGCACTGTTATACGTTGGAACTTGTATTTTGACTTACGTTAATGCAAAATATATGACGTTTGTTTTTTGTATTCCTAGTGGCGTAGATGCATTTACTAGTTGTGACGATGATGGTGCCGATTATCATGTTGATACTCCACACGAGATTTGTGGGCAATTGGATAACATGGAAGTTGCTTGTGCGGATGATGAGGATAGAACTTGGATACATCAAATGGAAGTTAACAATGATGCAATCATATATGCAGACATTGAAGAGGCTGATGATGTAAATGCGGAAGAAGAACGAATCACATATGAAGAGGCTCTAGGCGATGATTTATGCACGGCATCAATGATGGCAAAATCAATAATGGAAAATTGTCAACTAGACGTGGAAGTTTTTGGAAAAGAATGTGTAGAGAAAGGTCCACAAGTTGGGTTGATTTTTGAAAGTAAGCAGAAGCTTGTTGAACAGTTATGTGAATGTGCGATTAAATGTTCAGTTTCGTTTCAAGTTCTGAAATCGCATGCAAATCAATACACGGCCCGCTGTGATGTAGAAGAAACATGCCCTTGGCGTGTTCATGCAAGCCTTTCGGTAAGAAAAAATTCAAACCGGGGGAAGATAAATACATATGGCGGCGATCACACTTGTTTAAGTGCAACCATCAACTCAAACCATCGACAGGCAACGCTAAGTTTATATGCAGCAAAATACTTCCGTTGATTAAAGCTGAAACAAACATGACTGCAAGAACTTTTCAAGAGACAGTGTCCAACATGTTTCATATTAAAGTGAGTTATTTTTTAGCTTGGCACGGACTGCAGAAAGCTATTACAATGATTTATGCCGATTGGGAATCGTCATACGCGGAATTGCCGAAATATCTTAGAGCCCTACAATATACCAACCCTGGAACCATATATGAAGTTATTCATAGTCTTGGTTTTTTTGATGATGCTTTTTGGGCTTTCGGACCTTCTATTCAAGGCTTCGACCACTGTCGACCCATACTGTCTATTGATGGCACTCATTTATACGGAAAGTATCTGGGTACATTACTAGTAGCAGCTGGGGTGGACGCAAATCAAGGGCTATTTCCTTTATCTTTTTCTATTGTACATACAGAGTCATGGAAAACGTGGAGTTGGTTTATTCGTTTCATATGAAATTATATTCCATCCGTACGTACTAGATGTATCACCTTTATCTCGGATCGTATGAAAGGAATTCCACGTGCGCTTAGAGAAGCTTGGCCAATTGAACATCATCATCGCTTTTGTATCCTTCATATTAAAGAAAATTTTAAGAAAGCGGGGTTTGGTATGGATGAGCTACAAAATTTATTACACGCATGTGTCACAGCATCAGAGGTCGTAAAATATAATGATCTTTGAAAATAGTCGAAGGATGTAAATCGAGATGTCGATGCGTTGATTGAAAGAAGTTTGAAAGACCAGGAACCAAGCTGGGCTCTTTGTCATGACGGTGGAGTAAGATTCAATATGATGACGACCAACGTTTTCGAAAGCTTTAAAGGTGTGCTCAAAAGAACTAGGAATTTACCTGTTAGATCATTGATTGCATGAACATTTCATCGAATGAACCATTACTTCGTCGAACGATGAACTTAAGGGGAAGAGTGGACGTCGCAACTCGCACCTAGGTGAGAAGCACTAGCGCGGAGAAGAATGGAAGAATCGAGGCTCATGTCTATAGAGACATATAGATTCGTTGAATGGCAGGTGAAAGATGTGCATATGTTTGACTATACAGTGAATATGGAAGGTAATGTTGCCAAATGTTCGTGCAACATGCCGACATTAGATCATTTTTCATGCTCCCATGTATTAGCGGCATGTTCACGTGGTTCGGGTGGTTCTAATATAACGTATTTTGACTTAATCTCCATGTGGTACGCGAAGGCTATGTATTCCGCAGCTTATGCTCCTTTATTCCACCCTGTACCAGATAGTCGACATTGGAACGTCTACGATGGTCCAATTATACAATCACTGCCTGTACGTAGAAATTCAGGTCGTCCTTAATCTACTCGATTAAAAGGTTTCATGGATCCGTCATCTTCATCCGGCCATAACAGATGTAGCAAATGTGGTTCTATTGGCCACAAGAAGAAAATTTGTCCACGATGAATTGTAATTGAAGTAGAACATGTATGTTTCTGTATGAGTTGTTGACTTTGTTATGTAGTGATGTTGCCATTTGAATGGTGTTTGCGTGGTATGTAGAATGTTGTTAAGACTTTTTATGTGAAAGTGTGTAATTTACGGTATTGAAAGAGCTCTCTGTCTTAGACAGGGTCAAAAACATGCGCATATATGGATTGCGCATGCTTTGTGGTCAATATAGCTTGCGCAATCCATATATGCGCAAGCGTGTTTTTAAAATAACATGAAAATAGCTTGCGCAAATGTGGAATGCACAAGCTGTATTGAAAATAAAGCTTGCGCATTCCACATTTGCCAAGCTGTTTTTTGGGTCAGTTCAAAACAGTGGGCTGCTCTGCCAAACTCCTAAACCAAAATTTGCAAACTCTCAAATTCACAAAGCATGCACAAAACATTCCATTAACAGTACCATCTCCAAACAAAACAAATAGCATGATTCAACTAACAAAATAAATAGATTGAATAAGTCGTACAATAACATAGAGACGTACAAGTCTTACAGTAAATAGATTGAACAAGTCGTACAATAACCCCTTAATCAACCAAAAAAACAACAACAATAAGTCCGACACCATCAACCACGAATCCGTCTAAGCTCAAGTGATGGTGTCTCTCTTCTTCTTCTTCTTCTTTCGTTTGTACACAATGAGAGCCGATCCTTGGCTTTCTTCGAATGTAGGAGCGGGTGTCGGCAATGGAATTTCTTGTTGTTGGCTTGGCCCGAAAATGAGTTCTTCTTGTTAAATTTCTCATTGTGGCACCTCTTGCGCATGCTCATATGTCGACTGTCCGACATATCTGAATTGTTGTTCTCCTTCGTTCCAAACGGGCCAGTCAGCATGAGTTTCTCCACTAGTGTATTGTTGCTCTACCTTGGGCCAAGCGGGCCATCCAGCTGTAGTTTCGCCACCGGGATGTTGTCAAGTCTCCCCCTCCATGTGTGCCTCCTCCCATTGGGTTTGTCCACCCGCTACTGTGGTATATGTCTCCTCTGTACAATGTGATGGCTCTTCTATAATGCGCAGCGGCTTGACCGACCTTCTTAGCTTGTTTCGACCTAAAATCGTGTCAAGTATTCGTTGTAGGTCAATGCACTTGCTTTTGACCTTGTCCGGCTCCATATGACTTTCTTCTATTTCGTCCACGATAACCAAAGCGCTATATATTCCACTTACCTAAACCATAAGTCATAACAATGCATCAATATATATATATATATATATATATAAATTGAACTATAAAAATTTTGAAATGACAATACTTACCACATCACGTTCTAGAGGAGCACAGGGAGTGTACGCAACCAACTTCCTCGCTGATTTTTTAAGAATATAACGATGAGTAATTCGCCAATACCAATACTCGTACTCGCTCAAAGGTGTCGGAGGCTCGCGTGCTCGTTCGGCTGATCAATTCTTGATTGCCAAATAACAATACTTCCCTCCAAAAATGCCATCCAGCTAGTGGGTTCTGGATCAAGGGGGACGACAGGATCGGGAATGTGCTGATAATCAAAGGAAAAATGTCTCATAACCCGATCGGGTGCATACAACTCAAAGTCTAAAAATAGAATCAGTCGGCTCTTAGTAATCCAACCGGCGAACGCATACTCGACTTTCGGATGTCCAAACTTATTCACTAATGAATATGTTTCCCATGTAACCGCGTCATCCGCCAACAAATCCAACTCATTACGGTAAAAATGTACATTTCGTGGCGTCTCACGCCAACTCCTTGCACAATTCCACCTAGCCCCAAATGGAAGATACGAATCTAAGTAGGTAGGAATTCTAATAGACGGCCGTCCAATAGCAATATGCGACCATGACCATAGTTGCAAAAACGTTGCACAACCCCCTAAAACTTTTCGACGTTGCAAGGCAACCTGTGACAACTGATTATACAAATAGCATAGAACAACACTACCCCCAGAATGAAATCCATAGTTAGCCAAATCGTCCAAAAAAGATAAAAATTTCAAACTTAATCTCCCTTTCGAATGATCGGGAAATAATCGGCAGCTCAAAAAATACAATATTACGGTATGAGTACGGCGAAGTATATCTAAATCGGTCACCCCTTCGGGTAGTGGTTCGGAAAATTCACTTTTAAACCAAGTCATTGATAACTCACTTTTAGACCTAACCACCTCTCTAGGTGGAAAAATACAAAGCAAGTCATGAGCCAATTCGATGTAATCGATATCTAAATTTTGCAAACATACCGGACGACCGTCTGCTTTATGACCGGAAAGAAAATGCACATCCGCTAGAGTCACTGTCATCTCCCCGACTCTCATATGAAACGTATTTGTTTCCGTCCTCCATCTATCGCATAAAGCGGTAATAAGGTGATGATCGAAACGAATGTAGTCGATTTGCATAGCTTGCCAAAATCTGGAGATTCGTAGATTCGCCTCCAATCTTGGATCTTTATAATCGATCTTCTTGAGCTTGCTTGAATGATCGCATATTTTCACTGTTTCAACACCCTGAAATGTATAAAAAAATAAAATTGTTGCTTCATATTTGCATTTTTCCGGTTTACCAATATCAAACATTTACCTCCATTAATGTATCGTTTTGGCTTATATGGTGTTCTTGAAGATAGAGAGCACTTCTATCTTCGTGCCTGGGAGACAATTCTACAAACAACAACAACTGTTTATCACTACAAAAACTTTGTACAAAGTTAGGGTTTTGTCTATATGAAGACTTCATATCCTTTTTCATTTTCAACAAAGAAACCAACAATTAGAGCACCTTGGCATCGACATCATCATGACTACCAATTCCATTAACAACAACAATCATTTTTAAAGTAGTAATCATTTTACAATCAAAATATAATTACCTCTATCAAAGAAGAAGAAGAGCTTGCTTCCATTTTATGCTTAATCTAGTGGTTGATTGAAGGAATAGATCAAAAGCAATGTTTTAGAGTTAATAGATTTAGATTTGGAATGGGTTGGAGGTTGGGAATGAGGAGGGTTTTGTTAAAAATTAAGATAGCGGATGAAATGAATCTCATATCTGCTCTCTATCTTTTTGGTGCCCAAAAATGAGCTTGCGCATTCCATAAGTGCGCAAGCTTTAAAATAACGCTTCCGCATTTATGGAATACGCAAGTTATAGTTAAAAAAAAATTACACTTGCGCACTCCATATTTACGCAAGTATAAACCGAAACGAGACATAGTTTGCTAATTAGTTTTTTCTAAAACCTAAAAGCATAATATGATATTTTCTGAAGCCTACTAGCAAAAAGTGTACTCAAAATAATAAGTTAAGGTTCGAGGTTAGCAGGACCATGTACAATTTTATTACTCCACCAAAGTATGCTCCATGCTCAAATGGAAATATTTGTATTTGCTACTTTGCACATTAAAAGGAAAAAAAGTCACTACTTACCGGTACTGCACTATCCTTCCATCCTCAACATGCATAACAGTACTAACTTAGCTGATGGTTCAATAGATATACAAATCATTTGTTCGGATTTTAGTTACCGTTTGTCAAATGTGCTTATTATAATCAGTATCATTTTTATTAGATTTGAATCAACATACATATAAGTATATAGGTAACTGAATTAAGCGAATTGAGTTTCTGGAATATAAATAATACACAAGGTAACATGTTTAAGTGCTCATCAATGATTTTGCTTGCTATCACATATTAGCAATTTTTATCACACAACGTATATCCTAGACAGTAGGTAAATATGTATCTCAGTAAATATGATAACGGGGACATGCTTTCTTTCATTACATTTGTCAAATGTTACGATTTAGCATCATTCACTTCTCCAAAATTATGAAAATATACTTCAACGGTTGAAGGTTGGAGTTGGCTCTTAAAGGTGTAATGTTTATTGTAATTAATTTTTTCTACACCATTCCACCTTAGGCAATAGTTTGTAATGCTTATTAATTTATCTCAATTATAATATCAACAATGCAACTACACCCAAACCAAAATCGAGTATTTTCTATGGCCTTATGTGGATGGTATTGCACGTGCCTTCCTGATGCAGCGCACCATGCCTTAAGCCTTAGGTCGCTCACTAGCGAGTTACGACCTACAGAGCTATGACCTAAAGATCAACGACCTAACGGGCTATGCCAACCAGCGAGTTATGTTAAGTCGCTTGGTCTTAAGTCGCTCCAGTATGCCAACCAACGACCTAGCGACCTAGCGAGTTAAGTCGCTCTCACATGCCGCACTCTATAAGTCGCTCAATTTGTTACGTCGCTCATCTTATAGGTCGCAAGTCCTTAAGTCACATGAAGATAAGTCGCTCAATCCATAAGTCGCAACCTGAAGCAGATTGTTCTTATGTTGCTCGTTTCTTCTTAAGTCGCTCCATGGTTAGGTCGCTTGTATATGTTAAGTCATTCCAGTTATGTCGCTCAAGTTGATAGATCACTCAAGCTCCTGTTGCCATGCTATTGTTGAGTCGTAGGTCGTTCCTGGTATTAAGTCGCTTATGTGTTAGCTCGTTTGTTGACTTGTATGTTGTAGATCGCGTGTGTTGTAACTTGTATCTGTTAAGTCGTGTATATGTTAGCTCGTAGGTCGGCCACCTGTTAGGTCACATGTTGTTAGGTCGGTCTGCTGAGTTGTAAAGTGCTGTAAATAGGGGTGTTGTGTCAATTGTAAAGGGATTGGTTTTTGAATAAAATTTTGTGGAGAGCTTTGTGCCTCTTTAAAAATTGAAAGTTGAGTGTGAGCTCCTTTCTCCATCTTCGGCAATTCGAGTGCGCTCGAATCAACGAATTTGAAGCCGATACGGAATCTCGTGCGCGAGATCAACGTCAAAGAATCGTAGATCTTCTAACGCGGCATCGTGCGCGATCAACGTATTGAAGATAGCAAGAATACGGTATCTCGAGAGATCAATGGATTTGGGAATTTATCTTGTTTTACTTGACACGAATCATTTCATGAGGAAGAAGTTGCATTAATTTGCACGTCAAAGTTTGTTAATCCGCTGCATCAATTTGGTATCAGAGCTTGCAGAGCTAAGTTGAAGCTAAGTATGATCAAGGCCGAATCAATTCAGTTCAAAACCGAGCTAAGTCAGATCCATATCAGACCCGAGCGAGTTAAGCCAATTAGGTCGAAGCCGAGCTAGTGCAGAGCGGAGTTAAAGTAGAATTTTTTTTGTTGGATCCGAGTTTGTTGATAATCATGCCTCCGAGACATGCTAATCGATTTCAAAATGTTGAAGATGTATATAGAAGACAAGATGCTGAACAAATGGAGCAATGAATTAGTGATAAATTCAATGAGAAGCTTGATGAGGGAATTGGTAGATTGGAAAAGCTCATGATGGATATAAATCAAACTTGACAAAGAACATCGCCAGGTTCAAATCAAGGTGGACATGGAATTTCGCCATTAAATTCCGAGAGGAGAAGAATGTCACCACTATCGGATCGGGAAAGAAGAGAACTATCAGTTTCGGGAGAAAGAGACGTGCGTGGTAGCAGAAATGTTGATGGTCAGAATCGACATCGACATACGTCAGATTTGGAGGAATCCAGTGATGGTGATAGTAGCTTTTGTCGAAACCATGGCCAAGGACGAAGTTGAATAGAGATTTTGAAGATGATCGTCGATGGGAGTCGGGGATGAAAACAGAGATTCTAGAATTCAAAGGGGGAATGATAGCGGAAGAATTTCTGGATTGGTTATCAAATGTTGAAGAAATTTTTGACTTCAAGGAAGTACCCAAGCATCGTAGAGTTAAGTTGGTTGCTACACGATTGAGGGGAAGAGCTATGGCATGGTGGCAATAAACTAAACTTACACGGGAAAAAATGGGAAAGTCGAAGATTGTTACATGGGAAAAGATGAAGACGTTGATGAAGGCTACTTTCTTGCCTTATAATTATCGGTCTCTTATGTATCAGCGCTTACAGAATTTGAAAACAAGGGACAAAGTCGGTCAATGATTATGCAGATGAGTTTTATCAACTGATTGCTAGAAACGATATCATGGAAACGGAGGAACAGTTGACATCTAGATTGTTAGAGGATTGAGAATGCAAATTCAGGATATGGTAAATATGTTTGATCCAAGATCCGTTGCTGAAGCACCCAGAAGGCTCTAGCTTGGGAGAAGCAAGGTAGAAGAGGAGGTGGTGCGCTTACAAGTTCGATCAATCAGATGAAAGAGGCTAGTAGCAATACTAATGTTTCCAAGGTTGTTAGTAAACCGGTTGTCAATGAAGTTGCTAAGACCAAGGTCAACAACAATTTCAAGTGTTATAATTGTCAGGAGTTTGGTCATAAGAGCAATGAATGCTCGAGGCCTAAGAAGCGAGCGATGGTTGCTGAACTTGAGGATGAGGATGTAGAAATAGAATGTTCCAATTCACCACAAGTTGAGGAGGAAGAAGAATTACTGATGGGAGATGAGGGATATTCTTTAATGATGAGGAGATCTTGCTTGACGCCAAAGCAGGAAGAGGAGACTAGCTGGTTGAGGAGTAATATTTTTCAGTCGACGTGCACTATTTTGGGAAAGGATTTAGTTTGTTATCGATGCAGGAAGTTGTGATAACATCATCTCTACAGAAGCTGTAAAGAAGTTAGTGTTAAAGACAGAGAAGCATCCCAAACCCTACAAATTGGCTTGGCTGAGGAAAGGTGGGGAAGTGAAGGTTAGTCGAAGAGCTTGTGTAACTTTTTCCATTGGAAAGAAGTATAAGGATGAAATTTGGTGTGACGTGGTGGATATGGATGTATGTCATTTGTTGTTGGGAAGACCGTGGCAATTTGATAGAGCCATGCAACACGATGGTAGGACTAACTGCTATAGTTTCATGTTCAATGGCACTAGAATCACTTTAGTTCCTAAAAAGCGACAACAAAGTGAAAGCAAGTTGGAGGAATTCGAGGAACTAAAGACTCTGTTATCTTTCAAGGAGTTTGTCAAAGAAGTAGAGGATGGGCCTAAAGTATTTCTGTTGATTGGACATGAAAGTAGTGAAACGGTTGAAATTCCTGAGGAAGTTAAGCCAGTGTTGAAGGAATTTGAAGATGTATTTCCTGAAGAATTACAAAAAGAATTACCACCGTTGAGAGACATACAACACCAGATTGATCTTGTCCCAGGAGTTGTGTTACTACATAGACCACATTATAGAATGAGTCCAAAGGAGCACGAAGAGTTGAGAAGGTAGGTGGAGGAGTTACTCGAACAAGGACGCGTACAAGAAAGTTTAAGTCCTTGTGCAGTACCAGCCTTGTTAGTGCCAAAGAAGGATGGAACTTAGAGAATGTGTACAGATAATCGAGCACTAAACAAGATTACAGTGAGGTACAGATTTCCGATGCCAAGATTGGACGACTTGTTAGATCAGTTGAGTGGAGCTGCTATCTTTTCAAAGATTGATCTGAAGAGTAGGTATCATCAGATTCGAATTCGACCAGGGGATGAATGGAAGACAGCCTTTAGGACACGGGATGGGTTGTATGAATGGCTGGTCATGCCATTTGGTCTTTCGAATGCACCTAGTACTTTTATGCGAGTGATGAATCAGATCTTTCGACCGTTTATTGGAAAGTCTGTGGTGGTATACTTTGATGATATATTGATATATAGTGGAAGCACAGAAGAACATCTACAACACTTGTGGGTAGTGTTGATGATACATTGTCAGGAGCAATTTTACGTGACAACAAAGAAGTGCATATTCATGACACACAGTATTTTGTTCTTGGGGTATGTGTTGTCCAAGGAAGGTATCCAAGTGGATCAAGGTAAAGTTGAAGCAATCAAGGATTGGCCACAACCCAGGACTATAACCGAAGTAAGAAGTTTCCATGGTTTAGCATCATTCTACCGAAGGTTTATTCCATATTTCAGTAGCGCGATGGCACCAATGACAGATTGTATGAAAGAAAAGAAGTTTTGTGGACTGAAGAGGCTGATTCTGCTTTCCAGTAGATCAAGACAGTTTTGACTACAGCACCAATTCTTAGATATCCGGACTTTCAGTTACTCTTTGAGCTGAATACTGATGCGTCTAAAGTTGGAATTGGTGGAGTGTTAAGTCAATAGGGTCGTCCAATTGCTTATTTTAGCAAGAAACTGTCTGGAGCCAAGACAAGATACAATACCTATGACTTGGAGTTCTATGCTATTGTCCAAGCCATAAAGCATTGGAGACACTACTTGTTTATAAAGAGTTTGTGTTGTATACTGACCATGAAGCATTGAAACATTTGCAGGGACAGGATAAGGTTGCAGCCAAACATGCTTCATGGATCGCATATTTGCAACAGTTTACATTTGTTGTAAAGCATAAGTCGGGAGTTACAATTCGTGTGGCAGACGCATTGAGTAGAAGAAATCATTTGTTGACTACGATGAGAGTTGAAGTGACGGGGTTTGATGTATTTCCAGAATTGTTTGTTGAGGATTCTTACTTTGCTAAGATTGTAGATGAAGTCGAGAAAGGGAAGACGGATGAGCATGTGTTGGTAGATAGTTTTCTATTCAAAGGAAATCGGTTGTGTATACCAGAGTGCAGTTTGCAAATGAAAATTGTGAAGGTATTGCATGAAGAAGGTCATGTGGGAAGAGATCGTACCTTGCAGTTGATTTCTCAATCATATTTTTGGCCTTCCATGAGGAAAGAAGTTGAAAGATTTGTGAAGAGATGTCACATATGTCAAGTTTCCAAAGGGACAACTACAAATGCAGGATTGTATATGCCATTGCCCGTGCCTACTAGACCATGGGTTGATGTTAGCATGGATTTTGTTTTGGGTTTGCCAAGAACTCAACGAGGGAATGATTCTATATATGTTGTGGTGGATAGATTCTCGAAGATGGCACATTTCATAGCTTGTTAAAAGACCACCGATGCAGTCCGTGTTGCTCAATTGTTATTTAAAGAGGTTCATCGACTACATGGGCTACCTGAGACCATTGTTTCTGACCGGGATACTCGATTTCTAAGTCATTTTTGGTTGAGTCTGTGGAAGATGGTTGGGATTAAGCTGAATTTTAGTAGCGCCTATCATCCGTAAACGGATGGGCAAACGATAGTGGTGAACATATCTTTGAGAAACTTGTTGAGATGTCTTGTGAAGGATAATTTGAAGAGCTGGGATGTAAATTTGTGTCAGGAAGAATTCGCACATAATCATGCCGTTAATCGAAGTACGGGATTCAGTCCATTTCAAGTAGTATATTCAGCAATTCCGAAGGGACCGTTGGATTTGTCGACAGTTCCACGTCAAAAAGTGGTTGTTAAACGAGCTTGTGATTTCGTGAATGAGTTGCAGGAGTGTCACATGATTGTTCATGAACGATTGCTTAAGTCAAATGAGAAGTATAAACAACTGGCAGATAAGAAGCGAAGGAGTGTGGACTTCAAAGAGGGTGATTTTGTTTACGCAGTATTAACGAAAGATCGTATTCCAGTTGGAACTTACAACAAATTGAAAGCTCGAAAGATTGGTCCAGTAGAAATCTTGAAGAAGATCAATGATAATGCTTATCGGTTAAGATTGCCGGATCATATCTATACTGCCGACGTTTTGAACGTCAAACGTTTGATTCCGTATCATGAGCACAAGCTTGTCGAGGAAGAGAAAAGTGTGAATTCGAGGACGAATTCTTTGCAACCAGGGGAGGATGATGCAGTGCACCATACCTTAAGCCTTAGGTCGCTCACTAGCGAGTTACGATCTACAGAGCTACGACCTAAAGATCAACGACCTAACGGGCTATACCAACCAGCGAGTTATGTTAAGTCGCTCCAGTATGCCAACCAACGACCTAGCGAGTTAAGTCGCTCTCACATGCCGCACTCTATAAGTCGCTCAATTTGTTATGTCGCTCATCTTATAGGTCGCAAGTCCTTAAGTCGTATGGAGATAAGTCGCTCAATCCATAAGTCGCAACCTGAAGTAGATTGTTCTTATGTCGCTCGTTCTTCTTAAGTCGCTCCATGGTTAGGTCGCTTGTATATGTTAAGTCGTTCCAGTTATGTCGCTCAAGTTGATAGATCGCTCAAGCTCCTATTGTCATGCTATTGTTAAGTCGTAGGTCGTTCCTGGTGTTAAGTCGCTTATGTGTTAGATCGTTTGTTGACTTGTATGTTGTAGGTCGCGTGTGTTGTAACTTGTATCTGTTAAGTCGTGTATATGTTAGCTCGTAGGTTGGCCACCTATTAGGTCGCATGTTGTTAGGTCGGTCTGCTGAGTTGTAAAGTGCTATAAATAGGGGTGTTGTGTCAATTGTAAAGGGATTGATTTTTGAATAAAATTTTGTGGAGAGCTTTGTGCCTCTTTAAAAATTGGAAGTTGAGTGTGAGCTCCTTTCTCCATCTTCGGTTATTCGAGTGCGCTCAATCAACGAATTTGAAGCCGATTCACGGAATCTCGTGCGCGAGATCAACGTCGAAGAATCGTAGATCTTCTAACGCGACATTGTGCGCGATCAACGTGTTGAAGATAGCTAGAATCCGGTATCTCGAGAGATCAACGGATTTGGGCATTTATCTTGTTTTACTTGACACGAATAATTTCGTGAGGAAGAAATTGCATCAATTTGTATCAAACATTACTAGCACGTCAAAGTTTGTTAATCCGCTGCGTCACTTCCTCATAATAATTCTTCTCCCGGTACCTGCTCACCAAATTTCATCCTTAACTCTATAGTACCAACCAAAGCACACAAAAAATTCCTGGTTCCACAAACAATACAACTCTAATCTAAGTTCAAAACTCAAAACCAATTGGAATACCAACAAAATAACATCGATACCAAATTTGTACTATGTTTGTTATTTTAATTTCTTATACCCAATTATCGGTAATTAAAGTTTAAATTTTTATTCTATTTGATTTTTAAACATCATTAAAACATGACAAAATGACTATATTTAGGTATATTTACGTTTGCTGGAGGATGAACTGCACTTTAAGTAGTATGAGTTGACATGCCACTTGAATGTAAACTTATGAAATTAGCAATGCAGTCTTAGAAAGCTATGAAAAAGTAATTAATCGAGGCATACACATTACTTACTAATTGCTAAACTTATTTTTTAAAAGCAACTTTGGGTTTTGAGAAAAGAAAAAAAAATAAAACTAGAAAATATCTCAACCAAGGTTCGAAATTCCGTTTTCCGTTTCGGCCATTGCTAATAGTAAAATTTTCGGATCCATTCCGAAAATTCTAGAAGTTCCGCTTTAATTCCGGTTTTTTAATTCCGGTGCTTTTTTTCTTTAATTTGCTATATACGCTAATAAATATCTAATGCTGTCGTAAACTTATAATACATATTTTATATTAAATATAAAGTACATACTTTAATTAAAAATCCACTATGTAGGATTCTGTATTATTCATTTGAGATTTTAAAATTTTGATCAATTTTGAAAATTTCGAATTTTTTGTTATGATTCGATGTAAATTGCCAAAAATATAACAATTTTTTTTGATGAAACTACACGATTTCTTCTCCATTTATTTATTGTCCCGATTAATTTGTTTTTTCTTAATTTTTATATATTTTTTGTATTTTTTAATTTTTTATAAGCTTTTTCAATATATGAAAAGCAAATCCGAAATTTAGAGCGGAACCGGAATTTTGACCGGATTCTGTTTCGGCTATGAACGGAACCGTAATGGAATCACCGGAATAACCAGAATTCCGCCGGAATTTCAAACCATGATCTCAACTAACAATGCAATGGCCTCACAGTTAATTTGCAAGTTTTGTGCAAAGAAGTCAGTAATTTCACAAAAGTAATGTCTTTTCACATAATTAATGTCAAAATTACGCATCATTTCAGTATATATATGTCTGTGTGATAAGTACTTTATCAATTCTCACACAAAATTGAAATTGGATACTTAAGCTAAGCATACATAACTTATATGTGTGTGTTAGGATGCATGCTTCAAGGAGTAATACGAGTAAAAAAATTTGAATGGTTGCATTGCCACTTCTATTCAAATTTAAGTGAGCTATACATAACAAACAAAGTTATATGCAAATCAACAAACAACATTCAAATCCTATTTGGAATTAAATATGTAGTACATAACTTATTTTACACATTATCTACTAAAATATTTATCGAAGGCAAATGTTTATGTACAACACTCCAACTCTATAAAAATGTGGAATTCGAAAATAATACGCGGGGATTTTGCTTGCTTTAACGATCGTTTCATTATCATGTTCAGTTGGTCCATTGTATCCCTATATGAACAATAAACTTTTAGAAATGGAAACAAGATGGAAGGTGAAAAGGTTGATGAAATTAAACTTCTACGTTGAGGAGACTCACAACACTGTAGCATTGAAATGGAACAAAGGAAGAAAACCAGTAGGTGTTTGGTACATTAGATTAGAAAATGAGGCAGGAAGATAGACAAGTTGATTCCATATGTACTACTGTTAACAGAATGATGATGCTCCTAACAGAAAATGTAACTATATGGTAAAACAATCAAGTTAAATACTTATATTCTTTATTGCACTCTTTTTTTTACCATGAAACGTTGTTGGTCACGTAAAGGTTGCATATGTTCTTTACTGCTCCACATAGAACACCATATTTCTCTATTAAATATACAGGAAGACATGCATCAATACATACTTTAACAATGAGACTAAAATAAAATAAAAATACTTTTGGACATGATAAAAAAATACCATTTGATACAATGATGAAAGAAAAGAGTTTTGTTGCAAGAAATTTTCAATTCTAGATATAGTCTCTAGTTTGCGGGTAAAGTATTGTTATCATCTTTATTTTGTTCTCTTTACATTTTTCAAAGAAATAAATGGATCATCAACTCCTCCCGACGAAATAGCAGAGGAAAAGATTTTGAATATACTTCCACTAGATTACGAAGGACATTGGCATTATGCAAGTAGTAGAGACTGTACAATAAAATAATGGAGAACCAAGGAGAATTAGTAGAACTTTAATCCTATATGAATAAAATAATGATGTCGTTCTACTTCACATATCGTAACTTGGTTGGTTGATATAGAATCTGCACCATGATGTAGGATGCTGAAAACATGATGGTCATACATAGTAATATGAAATTTCTAACAAAAAATCTCTAATGCTATATGTACTAAATAACTTTCTAATACATACGTACATAACTACACACTCAAATTTGTAATATTGTCAATATAAGCCATGTATATAATTCACATCATAAAACCTATGCTCTCACCTGTATACACTTGCTTGCTAGAATTTTTTTCCCACTTTTCTATGATTTTTTTCTAATGATGACTTGATTCTATGTGTATGAGTGGGACCTTTGGTATTCTTTTTTATTAGATCTTGCACATTCGGACATTCTTTGATTTCGTTATAATTATCTGTGATATTTGCATCATTTGTGCATTTAAGAGGTGCACCATCTTTCTTTAAATACACCACATTCTTGTTATGTTCTATCCACACCATGACATGACTAAAAAAAATTTCTTTATTTGTTGCTATGTCTACTACTTCCGAAAATTCAATACACGTCTTTCTGTACTGCAATTGTTCAGAAGTTACTTGTGAACCATCATAGTTAAGTTGGATACTTGTGTGAAACCTTAATACATCTTTCCTCTATCTATCCAATATATATTTATATGGGACGACCGTCACATTATTTTTAATTAAGATAAGAAGTGCGTATGTATGAAGTATACCTCTAAACTCAAACCTTTGATAGCTACAACTTACTTCGCAGTTTTCCTTTTTAAATAAAACTTTGAATCTCATTAATTTCCAATAGTCACATCTTCATGTACGTCAACTCTATGCCTATGCAACTATCTCTACTTGTAGCTATTTCACAGTATATCTTAGCTATTAGCTCTACTTGAAATTCTTTAAATTTCTCAAGCATATAAACACTTTGAAATTTTGATTCTCTATATTGTAGTAGTTGCACATCAAATACTTTGAGAAAATGACATGAAATCTGCTTGACTCTCCTTCTCTATTTTCACTATCAACGCATGATTGTAATGCTCTACAAATTTCTTCAAACTAGTTTTAGCATCAATATATCCATCAAAAAATGCATTAATACTTTCACTTTATTGAGTGGTGGACATGCCCGCTCAAAATTTATTTGTCACAAAACGTGGTACCCATTGATGTCTTTGCTTATACAATTCATTACCAATTATTATAATGTAACACAAACTTTTCTAACGTTATCTTCCAACTTTATTCAACTTCGTTTGCATCACGTTATCATATAATTTTTTTTGCAATTTACCTTTAATTGATTCATATAGATTGCAGCTTCCAAATTTTTGAGGTAATTTCTTCATCACACGCCATAAACATAGTTGATGTTTAGTATAAGGATGACGATCTCAATTGCACTTTTCATAGCTCTGTCTTGATCAGTAATTTTTCCTTGAGGAGAAACACCAGACATACATGCAAGCATGTTCTAAAATTTCATATGAATGTAACTAATGTCTCACTTGAAATCAATCACATGTAACAAAGTGGACTGCCCATGATGGTTGACACCAATAAAATGAGCAAAAGGCATGTCATACTTGTTTGTCAAGTACGTTGTACCGAAAGTAACCACATCACCAAATTCTTTATAGGATACTCTACTTCTACCATCTATCCAAAAGAAAAAAATTGAGTCGTCCATCGTCATTTAAATCCATGCTAAAAAAGAAATTTGAACCTAGAGCTTGCATTTTAACAAAATGTTTTTGAATTGCAGCAACATCTCCTTGTCCAAGTCGTATTTGTCTTGCCATATTAAGGTAGTTTTTGTACTCCTTTTCAATAAAAGACAAGTTCTCATGCCCATTAGCATCTACTACTAGTGCGTTAAAACTTTTTTTTGGTCCAATTCTGGCAGCTTCACAAACTTTGAGTTGTCTTTTCAAATGTTCATCAATTTTTCAATAACATTGAACGAACCGAGATTTTATAAGGCTCAAGTCGTGATTATGGTCAAGGAATACCTTATTAACACGCCATTTCCCATCTTCCCCAAGACTAAAAGCGAGTTTTGCCTTGTAACCTATTTCATTGGTTGGTTAAGGCATTAGTAGATTTTCGATTGTTAAATCAGTATTTCCACATCGACCACATGCAAAAGTAACATATCATAATTATTTATCTTCGTCTCTTTTACTTGACCTTCTTCTTGCTAGAAATCCTATATGTTTCGCATAATTTTTAAAGCACTAAAATAATCCCTCACTATGTCGAATGTCATACCGACTTCGATGTATAGACTTCACTTTTAAGTACAATTGCTTTGTCATTGGCCATTTGATCTGTTAAATTTTGGTGATACAAAATCATAAATATAAGGAAATAAATATGCAAAAGAAAGAAAGAAAAGATTTTTGTTTCCCCTAATTAATAGGCATATTTGATTATGTTTATTTCTCTCTCTAATTGGCTAATCAATTTGTTTTTTGTCATCTAATATTAACTTGGGCATTAAGTAATTGATGTTATAAATAGAGACTAGATGAGAGAGTGTAAAATGTGTGGAAATATATTTCCTAATTCTCTTTTCTTCTATCTCTATTCTTCTCCTCTAATATTTTAGCCATAGAGATCAAGGCTCCCTTTCTTAATTTGGTTATTGGTTTAGTTTGTATTTTTTTACTTTTATTTTATTAGATTAATTATAACAAAAAAAATTGGTGAATCAATAAAGAGGGTGGTTGGGTGGAATCTCTTATGTATTGATTTCTGATTTCATGTCTGTTTATTTTATATCCAAATTTATCTCTATGTGATTTGGACGATAAAAGATCTATTGGGAAATGATTCCACAAAGCAAAGTTCTCACTACAGGTTGGTACCAGAGCAAGGTTATTGCAAAGATTAGAGTAATTTTTGATTTGAAAAATTATTGAGATATCTGATGTGATATCTTTTTCAAAGATGGCTATTTTGGATGGAAAAAACTGGGGTATTTGGAAGCCTAGGATGGAAGATATTTTGTACCTTAGTGATCTTCATGATCCGAGTGATGGAGATAGGAAGAAGCCCACTGATGTAGAGGAGGGAAAATGGAAGAAGATGAATAAGAAGGAAATTGCGTTGGTTCGTCGGTATCTTGATGATTCAGTCTTCCATCATGTAGCTAATTGTGAATCCGTGAAGGCTTTATGTAATAAGTTGGTATCTTTGTATGAGTCGAAAAGTGATATAAACAAGGATTTTCTTGTTCAAAAGTTGGTTCAATTGAAATTGGATGGAGAGAAGTCTGTTGCAGAGCATTTAAATGAATTTCAAGATGTAATAAATCAATTGGCAAATATGAATGTCAAATTTGATAATGAGTTACATGCACGTTCACTGATGAGTTCGCTTTCAGAAAGTTGGGAAATTTCATTTATTTCGTTGTAATTCGAACGCTAATAGAACTATCTCACTGGAAACTGTTTGAAGTAGCCTTATGAATGAGAAGCTAAGAAGAAAAGAGTCATGTGTGAAATTAGTTCAAGATGAGTCTATGGCAGCAAAGGGCTCGAAGAATGATACAAGACCGAAATAGAAGTCGCTAATCGTAAAGGTATGTCAAAAGGTATCATTTGTTATTATTGTCATAAAAAGGGTCATATGAGCAATAGATACAAAGTGTGTAAAGGGATTGAAAAAAAGGCAATACATAGTGACAGTGATGGTGATACACGGGCGGGCATAGCTGAAGATATCGACAATGATACTTCTTGTGATGCCTTCGATAGTGAAGAGAAGCCTTGGAAGATGGATTCAGGAGCCAGTTTTCACATTTATAGAGATGTGAATCGTTTCTCTTCTTATGAGAAGAGTGTCAGCATGATTAGAACAACCAATGGAGAAGAGCTACTGATTTGTGGTATTGGATCTATCCGGTTTTGTATGTATGATGGTATGATTAGAGAAGTCTCGCGGGTGAGGCATGTTCCTTCTAGTTCACATAATCTTATTTCTCTCGGTCAGTTGGATCTCTGTGGTTGCACTTATGAGACTCAAGATGGAGTTTTGAAAGTAAAGAAGGGTGGTCTTATAGGGATGAGGGGAGTATTGCAAGAAGGAAACCTTTATAGTTTGTTTGGTCATATAGTCGGCTATGGGAAGCAAGCGAAAGTTGGAGAGCCTAGTCCACAGTCAGGTGGAGAGGCTAATATGTTCACTGCTTATGATGACTGTGTTGAGGATCATATTTTAGATAGGGGTCTTCATGTTGATGATGCTAGAGGGATCGATAGTGATCATGTACTGAGCTCGGTTCGAGTGGTAAATGGGTACCGAGTAGGAAATCCACAAAGACTACATGGAGGTCTTTGTGGTATTACAAAGCTTTTAAGACCGATTGTGTAACAACCCGCATATTTATCGATTGTATATTTAAATATTGCATCGTTCGTTGGAATTTAGTCTGAAAACCTACTTTTTGCAAACAGTCGAATTGGGACTCGAGACCCCTTCCATTGAGTTCAAAATGCCGTTTGCAACCTTTTTGAGGATAAACATTGATATGTTTGGAGCTGGCTAAAAATTTGACCTTTTTCACCTTGGGTTTGGGTTTAGGTTCAGCCCACTAGCCAACTTAATACCCCAAACTGAACCACTTCTCCTCATTCATTCCCTCTTCCTTATCTTTTCAGTTCTAAAGAGAATAATGGGGGAAAAGAAAAAGAATTATTATCCTAAGCCATAGTTTCCATTTGCAAATCAAGTTCTAGCTCCAAATTCAAAGAGAAGCATTGGTAAGTATCATCTCCTTCTTCTCCAACTCATTCTCTCTTTGATTTCAGAAAATTCCTAAATCTAATTTGGGAAATATTTCTCTTTTAAGCTTAGATTCAAGCTTCTTGTGTTGAGATTGAAGTGTGGTTGATCTTCCCTTGTCTTCAAGCTTCTCATTCATTTGTTTTGGGTTTAAAGGTGAGATTTTTATCTCACATCTAAGTCTATGATTATCTTTGATTGTTAGGTATGAATTCCTAACACTTATTCATATGCATTTCATTTTGACTTGGATTGGTTTTGTGAATATTCCAATTTTTGGTGTTTTGAGTTCAAATCTTCAAAAATCATAGCTTTGTTGTTTGAACATGCTTTTGGTGATGCATCGAAGAGCCTATTGGGCTAGGTAGTTGATTCGCGTAAACTCCTAGCGCCGTGACTCGAGTGATTGCAATTTGGAAGGAAATAGCCTTCATTTACATGGGCTTAGTAGTGCAGGACACAGGTTCCAGTCGACTGGAATTTTGGGCCAGTCGACTGACCTGCTACCTGAGCACATCCCAGGTTCTGGTCCAGTCGACCGGCATACTGAGTCCAGTCAACTGACCAACATCCCGCGATTATTCCGGGACTGAGTTCAGTCGACTGAACTCATCGAGCCAGTCGACTGACGTGCTCTTAAATGTCTATTATGTCTATTTTTGTCTATTTCTCTTGTGTTTCCAAATTTAATCGATTCGGGTTTATTCCCACTAGTTGTTATCAATCGTTATCCACTTTGATGACATTTTCTTCGGGATTCATGTGAACATACATTTTGATGGATTCAGAATCGATTTCTTTGGATTTTATTCACGTCTTTGAATGTGAATTTTAGTGATTGATTGTTTCTACAATCATTTCTGTGATTTGTCAATTTAAAAATATAAAGGTTTTCTATACTAGTAGTAAATATCAAAACTCTTTCTTCAAAATGATTTCAGCACTATTTTATTACAAGGCTCGTTTTCTCAAACCGTTTTCCAATCTATTAGCATATACGAACCTTTACCTCACTCGTATGAGAAATCTAATTAAACGACTTAGTAAAACAAGTGGTATGAAACGCTTATGTTTACTTCGTTGGTTAATTCTTAGACTTGTTCGATCGAATCTCTTTTGACAATTTTCTAGTGGATATCTACAATTTGCTCGTAAATATTTAAGTTAAGCTAGTGGTTATGGGACATGAAGCTAAGCTCATGTATTTACTAGATCAGAGTAATTGACACTTTCTTGATGATCATTGAGGATCATTTTTGTGTTTTAGATTAGCGCTATGCTATGTTTCTTTGTCCACGAAGGGGACGGTACCTCGTTTTATTGAGTTTCGTCTCATTTTTATTATAGGCTAACGACCTATTTATTTCTTGGGGTTTCGACCCAATTTTTGTGGACTAGCGACCCACGTTTTTATGGAGTTTAGATCTTCGGGCGTACCATTGTACTACGTTGTTGTTTCGAACTATTCGAGTTTCTGGTTCTTCGGGCATACCGTTGTACTATGCCGTTGCACCGACTCTATGGTTAGCGACCATGGGATAGCGTCCCGTTTGTGATACATGTGTTGGTGAGTTTTCAGGCTCCCGTTTTGTGATAGGCCTCCCTCTTTTTTGTGATTCCTGGATTTCTATTGATGATTTCTAGAATTTGAATTTCACCAATTTTATGATTGGCATTTATATGTTGTCAATATTTGTGGATTGGTGAATGAAATAAGGAATATGGCATTCCTTTTGATCTTTGAGAAGATTCTTGTGATATTGATTAATCTCTGGTTGGTTTTCAGTTACATACTTATCATAGTATGGTATTATGGTTTTTTATATGTTTATTTCATATCTCTTATTCTATATCATTACATCTGATATTTATAGTTAGACTGACCCGTTTATTATTTTCTTATTAAATAATACTCGGGTCAGACCGAGATATTGCAGGTGCTTTTACTTGACTCCTCTTCTTGAGTTATTATTCTGACTTTTGGCTAACTACTTAGACTAGTAGTTTATTTTGTTGTATACATTTGAGATATAGACTCCAGGATTTATACTTATTCTTTTGTCTAGCACTTGTAACAATTCTTTTGTGATATTGTGGATCTTGTTTGACCACTACTCTAATGTACACTTCTATGTGTAATATTCATATCTTTTTCCGCCTTTGTGATATGGATATCTGTGACTGATTTATGTTATGTTTATTTCTATGTTTGTTTCCGAAGAATATATATAGCCACTGTGTAGTAGTTTTGAGTTTGTATCGGTATGTCGGATTCCCTCTTGAAAAGAAAATGCATGTTATACTATCTGACATATCGGTGCTAACACTAAGCAATTACACGGATGGTCACTCCTCAACAGCCTTATTCTCTATACTAGTTGACGGCATTACCCCGTAGTGTCCTTGGCTAGCGTGGGTATAGAGGTGGGGCATCACAGATTGGTGTGGTGCACCTTGTGGCGGGAGATGCATCACTTGTAGGCAGGTGTAAAAATTTGTAATTTGGTATGATTGAAATATAGGGAGTTGTGATAGATCTAGAGATGACATGCTTGATATGTTGGAGATATTTGATTTTGCATCAAGGTAGAGTGTTAAATTTTGGTGATACAAAATCATAAATAGAAGAAAATAAATATGCAAAAGAAAGAACGAGAAGTTTTTTTCCCTAATTAATAAGCATATTTGATTACGTTTATTTCTCTCTCTAACTGGCTAATAAATTTATTTTTTTCCATCCAATATTAACTTAGGCATTGAGTAAATGATGTTATAAATAGAGACTAGAAGGGAGAGTGTACAATATGTGGAAATTTATTTGCTAATCCTCTCTTCTTCCATCTTTGTTCTTCTCCTCCAATAATTTTATCCATAGAAATCAATACTCCTTTTCTCAATTTGGTTATTGGATCAATTTATATTTTATTATTTTTATTTTTTCGATTAATTTTAAACTAATTTTGGCGAATCAATAAAGAGAGTGGTAGGGTGGAATCTATTATGTATTGATTTTTTATTTCACGACCGTTTATTTTTTATCCAAATTTATCTCTTTGTGATTTGAATGATAAAAGATCTATTGGGAAAAGCTTCCACAAAGAAAAGTTTTCACTACATAATCAACCGATAGTTGTTACCTGCTTGTCCAAACCAAAGGCAGTCTAAATATCATCGCCATTGGCACATACTTCTGCATCTATATTTGAGGTTAACTGCCTATTTCTGCAAATAAAGGAGCATTGAGTGTGGATGTATAAAATGAATTTATTCTAAACCATTTACATACCCGTATAGTGAATGAATGTAATCTAAACATAAATTTGTTTTATCGAAATTCTGGGTATTATGTCAATGAAGTTGATACAATTGATATTCTATTTATCATTCATTACATAATCACCTTGCAAAATATGAGATAGTATTTGAACTATCTAATAACAGTAAAACGGAAGAATTTTTTGCATTCAGATCAATTCAATAATTTCTCTCTTCTCTCCTCAATTCTTCCAAGATATTTCACTTTAGAATCCCTATAAAATTTATTATTATTATGGTTATTACAATATTCTCCTGATTCTTTATCATGTCATTTTACATTTAATAATTTCAATAATTATCTACAGAACTCTTTCAAGTTTTCTCTTATTTTTTTAAATTTAATTCCTCATATTTTTAAATTAATTATGTGATCTTAAATTTAAATTTTTTAAATAAAATTAACTAACATTTTCTTATTTGGTCTAATAAGTTCCAAAAATGACAATTTCATGTACTATATACCACATTTACGTTGACAAAGATGATGAAACTAATTTTTTATTTAGGTTCATATAATTCAAATTTTCACAATTATACATGAAAAATATCTTAAATTCTCTTACATGATTCTAAATTTAAATTCATCCACTTTCTTTCTTTTTAAAAATAGTATTTATTATTAAGAAATATACACATGATTTTTTTTCTTTATAAAGATGTTATTATAATACAAACATATACACAAATTTTCCTTTTAAAATTGGTATAATATCACAAATATATACGATGTTTTTATTTCTAAAATTAGTATGCTAAGTGGATTTTTTATCATTGATAAAATTTATGTTTTTAAGAGTGACATTAAAATTAATTATAAGGAATGAATATTTTCTATTTTGTAAATTTGAAAATAATTATATTTTTAGTTAATGTGCTTTATGAAAATGTTAAATATTAATTATTTATAATTTATGTTAATCCAAAAAATTGATCAAAACCCTGGATTGAGTTTGAAAGCACCAGTGTAGATAATCAGCAGCACAAATCTCAAATAAACAACAAATAAAAAGCAGAAGTAAGAAAAGAGATACAGAATTTTTATAGTGGTTCAGTCGACTTTGGCCTATGTCCACTTTAATCAATATTTATTATGATTATACTAGTTGAATCTCTCTAGATATCAACTAATTAGTCCTTAGATCTAAGTTACAATGGGTTAGAATAAGTCACAAGTACAAAGGTTGACTGGAGAATCACAGTAGCCCCCTTAATGATTGTTGTGAGGGATAAGATAGTTGAAGACGCGAAGGAATTCTGGTAGAGTAATGGCGGCTCCCCCTCCAAAAGATCCCTCTCTTAGATGTAGGTCGGTGAGTATTTATAGGGGAATTCAGCGAGTATTGGGCAAGAAGTCCAAGTGCAGAAGAGCCCTATTTTTATGCCAAGTCATTACTGAATATCTCATATCAATCCGAGTCATTTCTATGGATCGCTAGTATCCATAGGGAATGGATTTCTAGATATCCATCAACTTAGCATAATTTTCTACCAAAAGCCTTTACTTAGTGTTACAAAGGAGCTCGAAAAGTTTGAGGATGCAACATCTCCTATCTAGAGGCCCAAAACTAAGTGCTACAGATGCTGCAGTCATCAATAGTATTAGCTTTCGGCGACTAAATATGGTTATGTTAATGGTATCTACAATATCAGAAGGCAGTTGAATATGAAACAAAACACAGATTTCAAAACAACTTTTACTTCGTTACATTACAAAATCAAATGTTTCACATTCTTAACACATAATCCCACAATTATGTTCCTAGGCTTAAAATATAATTATTACAAAATACGCCAAGATCGGTATATGAAGATACCCCCTTGGATGATCAGAGTCATATGGTTAATAGATCTAATACAATCACAATGAAAATACATCAAAACATAGATAAAAACTGCAAGTCCTAAATAGCTATCCATTTGCCTCCTACATGCCTCTGGTAGCTTATTCGTCAACATTCTAAAACCTAAAAAAAAAAATTAATCCCTCAGCCTACTCAAATTAATTTTGAGGAACAGAGGGTTTAAGGGGAAAGCATAAACTTTGAGTTAGACAAAAAGCCTGGTATGAATAATACTATACATCACGGAATAAATATGTTACGTGTGACCATGCTGCTTAGTGGAACGGGTTTCCCTGCACTAACATCCTTTAAAAATATCTTTGCAATACCTTTTTCTTGCAAACAAAACAGATTAAACACTATAACGCATCATTATGTAAACATGCATAAATATCAGGTAATAATGAACTATCTGTTCAACACATTGGTTTTGTTTTGATAACTTTTAACCTTTATCTAAGTCGGGCCTACCAGGCGATATGATCACAATTAATCTAATACCCATTAACTTTTCTTTTTCTGGATTGTTTATCCTTAACTATCTATTGAATACTTCACTTATGGATGGTCTATCCTTAACTATCTGTCAAAATACTTTGCTTCTGGATGGTCTGTCCCTAATTTAATCATCCCCAAGGTCTTCCTGATCCTAATGGTTTTTCGAGCTCACCAATAACCTGTCTGCATACAAACATATATTCCTTTCGGTGTGTAATCATAATTTTGGTCTACCTGTGACAAAGCCCTACACACTGGAATTTTCAGCAACAATTAGATAGGGCTATTAGCTAATGTATAGGGCGTGACCCCATACTAGTCCGATCTAGTATTCTAATATCTGAGTCATTTGTACTTAAGGATCCCCTACCAAAATTTTCCTTGAAAACCATTTCAAAATGATTTAAAACCTTTAAATCAGACATAAACGAGGAAAAGTACATAATCTTTATGCTTTACTCAAAATCCTACCACCATGTTATATATTTTTCTTTACTCAAATCTTAGTTGATGAAAACATTTGAAAAAACCTCTTTCTAAAATTTTGAAATCATCTCTTTCAAAATCACCATCAAACTTTTCGAAATCAAATATCAAACCTTTTGAAATCATACCTTTCGAAAACAATAAAACCTTAGACATCCTTCTTTAAAACAACTTAAACATAGCCTTAGAAAAGCTTTGGAAAACCTTCCATTTAAACCTTTCAAATCCATTGAACTGAACCTTTCAAAATCAATGAACTAAAACCTTTCGAAACCATTGAAATAAATCTTTCAAAACCATTCAATAAACAAATCATTCGAAAGCATTCATAAACAAACCTTTCGAAACCATTCAATAAACAAACCTTTCGACTTCACTGGAAGCGACCTTTCAAATTTGTCGAAAGTTCTGCTTTGAAAGCTATAAAACATATTATATAAACAATAGGCTTCTTCTTTTAAAACAACACCTTCGAAAGCTTGGTTATACTTCAGTTAAAAAAAGGTATATTACCTAAATCGATAGCTTTCCTTCAAAAGCATGGAGAAGGGGATGATTTTAAAATAGGAAAACCTTTCGACTTTGTCAAAAGTTCAAAACAAAAGAAATAAAGCGGCGGTAACCTTTCGATGTTGTCTAAACGTTCAAAAACCTTTATTTAAATATTTCATATGGTCGAAAGCAACCAAGTCGAAAGCTCTTATTCGAATGCAAAGCAGGTAATCTTTGGTTTATAAAACAGACATACTTCAACCCCTTTGGCAACCAACCTTTCGATTAAGAACCCTTCGGCCTTGTTCTATTCATTACATAACAAGATACTTGACACCATATGCATTGAACTTTGATCTTGTCTAGAGCTAACCGTTCGACTTTGTCGAAAGGTCTAGGTCGGAAGGTCTGAAGCCAAAATTGGATGAAAAATGCTAAAAGTACGATTTCTTTGTTTTTAACTTAAAAGGATAATTTTTCAACTAATCTGCCTTTGTTTGTCAAATACTCATTAGTTAACAAATACTTTTCAGAAAAGTGCTGCCACTATTTTTCAAAATCAAATAATCATTTTATTTTATAAAATGCCCATTCTCGTTAATTAAATATATAAAACATTTAAGTCCCAAACCTTAAATAAATTTATATATTCATCAAATCACTTAGAAAAAATCTTGAAAAATCCTAACAAATCAATTTTAATATATTTTCCAACATATAAAAATTTCATACCCAAATAATTATTATTTTAGTGGTACATAATTTATAACCCAATAAATCATTTTCTTCACAAGAAAATTAATATAAAATCCACATTAATTCAGAAAATTATGAAAATTAAACCATCTATATTCTGACGTATACTTAAATTTTCAAGTCATTTGGATGCCATTTAATCGACTTTTCATGTCAAACATATCATAAAAACTAACATGAACATACATAATTCATCAATAAGCATATAAATAACTTTAATCATCAAAACATGACATATAATTGCAAAAACATTTCGAATCTAATCTAAATACCAAAAACCATAAGAAAATGGGATGTAGTCATTATTCACCTTAGCTTTGAGATTATAAGATGTGAGATTTGATGTTGATATAGTTGATTATCTTCCTTCTCTTGAATCCTAGCTTATCTTCTCTTGAGAACAATAATGGTGAGCGGCCTTAGATGTTTTGGTTTGCTAAAATGAAAATGAACGTGGGTTCTATTTCCTAAGGGTTTAGGGTATAAGCCTTTCCTATTTCCCATATTGCCCTTACTCTTTTCCTAATACATTAGCTTATGTTATCTCATTTTGGTTTGCACATTAATATGGCACAACTATCCTTAGCTAATCACTTCTCTCTTACTAATCTCCACATTACATTATTTAATTTTAGCTAATTAAATACCCTAAATAACGTTATAAAAATATGGGTGTTACAGAGTCCCCACCTTAAAGAATTTCGTCCTCGAAATTACGATAAGGTACATAATCAAAACAATCAAGGATAAAATATACCATCAAACAAATCAGGATAAGCATCTCTAATTCTGCTCTTAGTCTCCCAAGTATAGTCTCCAACATCGTCACTCCATTGGCCCTTTACTAATTTGACTGCCTTGTTCCTCAACCTCTTCACATCTCTAGCCACACTCTGAATCGGCTTTCTAACTATAGTCAAGTCCGGCTCTACAACTAAATCCTCTAACACTGTAGGTGCTATGGTAGTCTCCGGGTCTCTAATACACTTTCTAAGATGAGAAATATGAAATACATCATGGATTCTAGTCAAACTGATCGGTAACTCCACTCTATAAGCGAATTTCTCGATCCTCTCAATAATACGGAAGAGTCCAACGAATCTAGATGCTAACTTTCTCAACTTTCCAAATCTAATCACACCCTTCATCGGTGAAGCCTTAATGAACACATAGTCTTCAAAAGAGAATTCCAAGTCTTTCCTTCTTCGTCTGCATAACTTTTCTGTCTAGACCAAGCTTCCTTCATTCTAGCCTGGATGAACTCAATCTTCTCTGCAGGTTTTTTTACAAATTCGAACCAAGAACCAATCTATCCCCGGTGTCCAACCAACATATGGGAGATTTACTTGGTCTTCTATACAAACTACAAACGGTGCCATCCTGGTACTAGTTTGATAATTATTGTTATACGAGAACTCGACTAAATGGAGATGGTCCTCCTATGATCTTCAAAATCCAATACACAAGCTCTTAACAAATCCTTCAAGACTTTGTTAATTCTTTTCGTTTTCCCATCAATCCGTGGATGGTAAGCGGTACTCATGTTGAGCTTGGTTCCTAATGCTTCCTGTAGACTCTTCCAAAACTCACAAGTAAACAAAGAATCTCTATCACTGACAATACTAGTAGGAATCCCGTGCAGTCTAACTTTTCATAAATAAATTCACCAAAATAGGTGCCGTCTTATTTGACTTTACTAGAACGGAGTGAGCACTCTTTGTCAGTCTATCTACTATGACCCATATGCTTTCATTTCCTCTACCAGACCTTGGCAACCCATCAATAAAATCCATTGAGATAGAATCTCATTTCCATATCAGAATTTCGAACGGTTGTAGCAATCCACTTGGTTTCTGGTGTTCAGCCTTTGCCTGTTGGCAATTCAAGCACTGCTTGACACATATACCAATTTCTCATTTCATACCTTTCTAGAAGAAAATTCTCTTCATATCCTAATACATCTTCATTCCTCTAGGATGGATAGTGAACTGTGAACGATGGCATTCCTCCAAAACTTCCTTCCTCGTGTTTCCTACTTCGGAAGACACAACCTTCCTTTCTTTCTCAACCACTCATTTTGGTCACGACTAAAATCCTTTAAGTCATCGCTTTCTGCTCCTTAACCTTCTGATCCGTTCAGCCAAAACTGGATCCTTCTCCTACTTAGAAACTACCGTCTCAATCGTTACCTGTAGAACTTCTAAACAAGACAATATAGCACTTCCTTTGCTTGAACCTACCTCGGATCTAAACTGCACACTACAAGCTGACAATGCTTCTAGATCTTTCCATTTAGAAATCACAGCCATTACTTCATTTTGATGTTTCCTGCTAACTGCATCCGCCACCTTGTTTCCTTCCCCAGGTCAATTCCAAAATCATAATCAACAATAAACTCCAACCATCTCCACTGTCTCATGTTCAGCTCCTTCTGAAAGAAAAAGTACGTCAACAACTTATGATCTATATAAAGCTCAAATCACTCTCCCAAAAGGTAATGCCTTCACACCTTCAAAGAAAATATAACGGCCGCTAACTCCAAATCATGCATGGAATACCTAACTTCATGTGGTTTGTGCAGTCTAAAAGCATAAGAAATCACTTTACCTCTTTACATCAACACAGCTTCCAATCCAGTTCCACATGCATCAGTATAAACAACCAAATCTTGATTCCCCTTCGGAGCCATCAATATCGGTGCATGGGTCAGTAAGTGTTTCAAGCTCTGGAATGCTTCCTCAACTTATCAGTCCATACAAACTTCACATCCTTTCGTGTAATCTTAGATATCAGTGCAACTATCCGCGAAAAATCCTTTACAAATCTTCTATTATATCCGGCTAATCCAAGAAAGCTCTTTATCTCGGTCACCGTCTCGGGTCTCTTCAATTTATTCATCGCCTCAGTCTTAGTCGGATCTACAGACAACCATTTCTCTGAGACTACATGACCAAGGAACTTCACTCCTTCTTCCAAAAATGACACTTCAAAAACTTAGCCTTCAACTGATGCTCCCTCAATGTCTCAAGCACAACTCTAAGATAGACTCTTGCTCCTTCTCATCCTTAAAGTATATCAAAATATCATCTATGAAGACCAACACAAATCTATCCAAGTGCTCTCGGAAAATTAGATTCATCAAATCTACAAAGAATGTCGGTGCATTAGTTAGTCCGAACGGCATAACTAACCATTCGTACGATCCATACCTCGTCCTAAACGCCATTAAAGGAATACCATCCTCTGCCACTCTAAGCTGATGAGATTCCATCGCCAAATCCAGCTGAGAGAATACCTTGACTCCACTTAACTGATCGAACAAATAGTCAATTCTCAGTAATGGATATCGGTTCTTTATCGTCTTCTCATTTAACTTACGATAATCGATACAAAGCCTCAACGATCCGTCCAGGTTTTTAACAAACACTACGGTAGATCCCCATGGTGAACTACTCGGTCGGATAAAACTCTTGCATTCCAAATCCACCAACTGCACCTTCAACTCCTTCATCTAGTAGGTGTCATCCTGTTTGGCGAATTACTCACCGGTTCTGCTTTAGGCACCAAATCAATCCGAAACTGTACGGCTCGTTTCGGTGGGAATCCAGTTACCGGCTCAAACTTATCACCAAATTCTCCAACTACAAAGACTCGATGCAATTCATCTTCCAACTCCATGATACCCGATAAAGCACTCACTTCACATTTAGGGTTCTCTATGGTATAAACTATCTGATCTCTACAACCAAGGCGACTAAGTGATATTTTCCTATCTTGGAAAAATATCCTAGCATCATATTTACTTAACCAATCCATCACAAGGATAACTCCAAATCCCATAAAGTCAAACACATGCAAACAACAATAAAAAGTATGACCTAGCAAATCAAACTCTAAAAAGTCACACCTCATCCCGAATGTTGCATAACCTCCTATTGAATTTGAAACCCTTAAACAAGTAACTAAATATGAGGATTCTAGTTTAAGCTTATCTACCAAACATCAGAAAATAAAAGAATGTGATGCACCTATATCTAATGGAACGCCAATAGACGTACTATGAATCTGCAGCGAGCCTTCCAGAACAGCCTTTCCTTTCTTCTGCACAACAGGCCTTGATATTTTGGGATCTAATGCATAAGCTTGCCCCCTTCCTTCCTTAAAGGCTCCTTACATTGGTTCTTGTAATGGCGGATCTGATCACAATTAAAACATCTAACATTCATCTTTCCCACGGCTTCTTTCCCTTTTCCTGTTCCAGTGCGACACTTATGAGCATAGTGTCCCTTCTTATCACATTTATAACAAATCACCTCAGCTTTTCCCCTCTTCTGTGCTCCTCCATTCCGAGCATTCTTCTTCTGGAAAAACTTTCTTTTCTGGACCTGTCCCACTTGCCCCTCCTTCATCTTCTTCCTCAAGCAAGCTAACGTGTCTTCCTGTCTCAGCGCCATTTCCACCACTACATCACCGGGATCTCTTAAGTGCGGCAAATTAGCACTTATCTACTCCGACCTCAAGCCACTTATAAGGTTTTCATTCCTCCCGATTACCGTATCAAACAAAGCATAGCCGTATCGGGCCAACTCTTCAAACTTTCTTGCATATTCCAGAACAGACTTCTCCCTTTGTTCTAGTTCTGCAAACTTCCTCACCAATGCCGATTGCGCCATCATCAACATAAACCTCTCTTGAAAACTTCTCCTAAATACCTCCCAATTTATGGTTTCTTCATCAACACTAGATACGACAGTATTCCACTAGAATAAGGCAGTTCCCTGAAGCTGTCTTGAAGCTAGTCTCCTCTTTTGCTCATCATTCAATCCTAAGTCAGCAAAAATTCACTTGTAGTGCAATAGCCAGTTCTCAACCTCAATTGCATCTTTAGTTCCAATGAACGGCTTCCCTCCAAGCCTGATATGGTCTCTGCTCAAGTTAGCATGTTGGTTGACCATTGGAACTTCCTGAGCTCCTCCTCCAGCAGTATTTCCTCCAACAACTCCATTTGTTATTCTGGCTTGCATCATATTTACAAAGAACTGGAACATGGCTCCCATGTCCACTTGGGAACCCCTAGCACCAACAGTTTTAGCTTGAGCCAGATCGGGACCTCTCCTAGCATTTGGTCGGGCATTTCCGTTAGTGGTGGTGCTATCTCCTCTAAGATTAACTCTGCCTCTTCTTCCTTCCATATCTGTATTCAATCCTTGTGAGATACAAATGAATAACCTAACTAAGATAGAATGTTAGGAACTGGAGATAGTGGTTTTGATGACAATAACCTTTGTAACTTATTTTATTATAACCTATATACTAACACTATTGTTTATATATATATATATGTGTGTGTGTGTGTGTGTGAATGTTATTATGCAGGATATATATAAGGCAGGTACTGATTATTGAAAATTGTACACAATAAAGATGAAGAATAAGAAATCAAGTTTGAAGACCCATGAGTATCAAGATCAAGATTTCAAGATAAGTGTCTAGTTTTCGTTAAAACTTCGCACGGAAATCTTCATTCCAAATTTCATTTGGGATGGAATCCATTTCTACCTTCTTTAGTGGCCTACAAACCCACGACAAGTAGCTTACAAACCTATGTCAAGTGGCTTACAAATCCACAAACATCCTGGTTTTGTACAAGTTCTCGAGTCCTGATGTGATGAGATTTTCTGCAGAAAGAAGCTTGAAAAACTACTTCAAAATAGTTTTTCAAAATGATTTTCAAAACTGCTTTTCAAAATATTTTAGTCTTAAATATTATCTTTTCAAATGATTTTCAAAAAGATGTTTTAGCCTTAAAATATTCTTTATTTTTGTTTTTAAATAAACTCATGTTTTAAAATTCGTTTGTTTTTAAAACTATCTTCTGATTTTTAAATATTCTTTATAATATGTATTTACTTGAGATTTAAAATCAAATATACACACACACACACATTCTAAAAATATATTTTTCTACTCTTTTTTATTTTAAAACATACGAAAATTAGTTTATTTTACTCTAGAATCATTTCATCTTGTTTTCTTTTCAATACCATTTTCAAAAAAAATACATTGTTTTTAACTAAGGGATGTTGACATCATAGGATACCCCATGTCGACATGGTGGCCATGGAATTCAAAAGTTCTAATTTTTAAAAGAAGTGTCTATTCATTTAAATCCCTTCACGAATGGTTATGACCATTACTACTCTTTAACTAGCCTTCACAAACGAATTTTTTAACTAACTGTTTTCTTATTTTCTTCACTCCTTCTTCTCCACAAATCCATATTCTAAAATTTTCATGGTTTTAAGATCGTGTTGAAATTTTGCCGAATTCTTAAGTGAATCAAATTAGAATCTCATTCTTGTTTGATTCTCTACCCTCTCTCGAAGATCAAAGTGTATTCAGAGTTATAAGATCAATTTGTAATCAAAAGTTTATCGAGCCTCTCTATAAAGTGTGGTTTCCTGGAAATCAATTGAGTGACTTGTGTCCTGTAAATCAAGAGAGTTTGTCGCGGACTCGATAAACAAAGGGTACCTCAAGGCCTTTAGAAATTGAGGAATGTAATCTCGACATTGGTACAATAAAAATTTGTATGAGGTGTTTGCCTTGGTACAGGACTGGATGTATGGTAACTTCGAACTAGTATAAAATATGGTATGTTCTTTTCTTTTACTGTTTTTATTTACTTTTTGCATCTGTGTTTGAATCTGTGATTGTTCTGTGATTAAATTCTGCATTTATTTATATCATAATTTTTAAATTAGTCCATATGAGTCTTAGAATCCATTAAACACTATTCACCCCCTTCTAGTGTTAAATTAGCTATAAGATCCTTAATCTGCACTCCTTTTCAATTGGTATCAGAGCATAGGTTTTCATAGTTTTCAAAATCTAAAACTTGAAAAGTTAAAAATGGCATTTTAAGGAAATTTTTTAATACTAGTTCGAATTTATGCATTTCATCAAAGTATCACAAGTCTGCATATTGTTTTTATGAAAAATCAAGTTATCTACCGAATTGGTTTGTTATACAGGAACAGACATATTACATGGCTTTTGAAGAATCAACAACCAATGGACAAACTGTGCAAATTGAGAAAGATAAATGGATACTTGATAGTGGCTGTTCAAGGCATATGATTGGAAATCCCGAGATACTCAATGACATTATATATCAAGATAGTGGATTGGTCAACTTTGGAGATAACTCAAAAGGATATGTGATTGGCATCGACAATGTCGGTAATCCTAAAACTCCTTTTATTTCTGATATTTTGCTAGTTAGGAATTTAAAACATAATTTGCTCACTATAAGTCAACTATGTGATAAAGAATTCAAAATTAAATTTGGAAAAGATAAGTGTCACATCGAAGATAATAAGTCAAATATTATCATTGAAGGAATTAAGAAGAAAAACATTTATATTCTTAGCATGAAAGTTTCAAATGATAACTTATGTTTTTTGGCTAATACAAGTGACCAATGGATTTGGCATAAAAGATTTGGTCATTTAAATTTCAAACTGTTTTCTAGGTTATCAAAACCTGACTTAGTTAGAGGTCTTTCCAAGTTAAATTTTAAAGTAGATAGTATATGGGATGCTTGCCGATTAGGAAAACTTAAGAAAAGTTCATTCAAATTAAAAGATATGATTTCTGCTTCTAAACCTCTAGAATTACTTCATTTAGATTTATTTGGTCCATCTCAAGTTCTATCAGTTAATCACAATAAATATTGTTTTGTAATTTTAGATGATTATTCTAGATATACTTGCATAATTTTTCTTAAACTTAAAAGAGATGCTTTTGAATTATTTAAACATTTTGCTAAAAGAATTCAAAATCAACTTTCTTTAAAAATAAAAACTGTTCATAGTGATCACGGTGGAGAATTTGAAATTGAGAATTTTGAGAATTTCTGTAATCAAAAAGGAATTACTCATAATTTTTCTTTTTCAAGAACTCCACAACAAAATGGAGTGGTAGAACGTAAGAATAGAATGATTCAAGAGTGTGTTAAAACAATGCTTTCTGATAGTAACTTACATAAAAACTTTTGGGCTGAAGCAGTCGCTACAGCTTGTTATATATTAACTAGGATTTTAATTAGACCATTAACTAATAAAACACCATATGAATTACTTAACAATAAGAAACCCATAGTAGCTTATTTTAAAGTTTTTGGTAGTAAATGTTTTATTCTTAATATAAAAGATAATTTAGATAAATTTGAACCTAAATCTGACAAAGGTATCTTTATCGGATATTCTAATAGAAGTAAAACATGTAGAGTTTATAATTTCAGAACTAACACTATTGAAGAAACAATGCATCTATCTTTTGATGAAAATTTTAAAGATACTGTATAAATAGAAGATGAAGAAGATTTCATAACTTTAAATAATGAACCTAATGAAACTAAATGTGAAATCATTCAACCTAATAAAAGAATTAGGCTATTAAAAGATCATCCTGTAGAAAATATAATAGGAAATATTGAATCTATAGTTGAAACAAGAAATCAACTAAATAGTATGAGTGATGTGGCTTTCATATCAACTATTGAACCTTAAAATCCAAAGGAAGCATCATCTGATGATTCATGGATTCTTGCTATGCAAGAAGAATTGAATCAGTTCACCAGAAATGATGTGTGGGAACTTGTTCCAAGACTTGAGGATAAAGGTATAACTGGAACAAAATGGATTTACAAAAATAAAATGAATGAACTTGGTGAGGTTGTGAGAAATAAAGCTCGCTTAGTTGCGCAAGGTTATTTTCAAGAAGAAGGAATTGATTATGACAAAACCTTTGCACCCGTAGCAAGACTAGAAGCTATCAGGATTCTACTTGCTTTCGCAAATTACAATAATTTCAATTTATATCAAATGGATGTTAAAAGTGCTTTTCTAAATGGTTTTTTAAAAGAAGATTTTTATGTTGAACAACCTCCACTTTTTGAAGATAATAAATTTCCAAATCATGTATATAAATTAAAGAAAGCTTTATATAGTCTGAAACAAGCTCCTAGAGCCTGGTATGAAAGACTAAGATCTTATTTACTACAATCTGGTTTTGAAATTGGTAAAATATATACAACTCTTTTTATGAAAAGAAACAAAAATGATATTCAATTAGTTCAAATATATGTTGATGATATAATATTTGGATCAACTAATAACATAATGAATAAATAATTTTCAGATATAATGACTAAAGAATTTAAAATGAGTCATATGGGAGAACTAAATTTCTTCTTAGGACATCAAACCAAACAATTAGATAAAGGAATTTTCATTAGTCAAGAAATATATGCTAAGGATTTAATTAATAAATTTGGATTGACCATTTCTGGTGGGAAACCAAGTCTAATGACAACTAATGTAGCTTTAAGTAAAGAAGATAAATCAAAATATGTTGATCAAAAATTATATAAGGGAATGATTGGTTCGCTGCTTTATATAACAGCAAGTAGTCCTGACATCATGCATAGTGTCCGTCTCTGCGCGAGATACCAATCTCAACCTAAAGAAACTCACTTAAAAGTTGTTAAAAGAATTTTAAGATATGTAAAACATACTTTAGGTTATGGTTTATTTTACCCTAAAAACGATGTATTTGATTTAGTTTCATATTGTGATGCTGATTACGATGGTTGTAAATCAAACCGAAAAAGTACAAGTAGAACTTGTCACTTTCTAGGACATTCTCTGGTTTCCTGGTTTAGTAAGAAGCAAAATAGTGTATCTTTGTCAACAACTGAAGTAGAATATATATCTGCTGCTTTGGCTTGTTCTCAAGTCATATATATGCAACAAACTTTAAAAGGTTTTGGATTAACTATAACTAAATCACCAATTTATTGTGATAATACTAGTGCAATAAATCAATATAAGAATCCAACTCATCATGCTAGAACAAAACATATTGATATTGGACATCATTTTCTTAGAGATAATATTAGTAAAAAAGTCATAACTCTTGAATATATTAATACTGAAAAACAAATTGCTGATATATTAACTAAACTATTAAATGAACAAAACTTTACTAAATTTAGAAGAGAATTAGATATATATTCGTTAACTGAAATATAAATTATAAATAATACATGTATAGTTAATAATTAATATAAATAAAAAAAATTCAAAAATTGAACTAGGCATGTCGACATGACCCATCCTCCTATTTCCACATACAGGTCGAGATTTTCAAGTTTAAATTTCCCTCTAAAATTAGTTACTAAGTTATATATTTCTTCTTTTACTCCTTTTCTTTGTAATAAACTTCTAAAACAGTCAATTAATGGCTTCCTCTTCTAATAATGAACCTTCTTCACCCACTTCTCCTCATTCTGGTCCTTTTCAACGTTCCACACATGTATGAGTCATCAAATTACAAGAGAAGATGAAAGATTTGCTTCAATGATGACAATGATTCAAGTGAGTCAACTGAGAATGGCTAGAGAATAAGATAGGAAAGGAAGAATTCTTAGGAATTTACAAAACTTCCTTATGGATAACCATGCCAATCCCATTGTCATCGAAGAATCATCACAAGCCATGGATTCTGAAGAAGAAGAGCCTCTAAAAGAACCACGAGAGGATCAAGAAGAAGAACATCCTCTGTCGAATTCGGATGTTCATATGGACGAAGACAATGGCGTTTGGAGAGGTCATTTTTAATGCTAATGGGAACTTGGTCGAATAACGTGGAAACTTTTGTCTCCACTATCCAAATTGTTTGATCCATAAATCACCAATAGTTAAGGGTCCTCATTAACCCTTTTTTTTGTTTTCTTAATTATATATTGGTTTGTTAATTTTTGTATAAGTGTTATCTTAATGTTCTTCTAAAAATAATCTTCTCATTCATAGTTATTATTCTTATGTCATATGTTTATCTCGTTTTCTATTAAGTTCAAGGTTTATAGGTTTTTTTTGTTAATGACAAAGGGAGAGAAGTTATATAAAATAGTAGGCTTGGAGTAAGGGCGAGTTATGGTATGATCGAAGTGGTAAGTATATTTTATATTTTATAAGGTTGTCATCATCAAAAAGGGGGAGATTGTTAGGAACTGGAGATAGTGGTTTCGATGACAGCAACCTTTATAACTTATTTTATTATAACTTATATACTAACACTATTGTCTAGATATATATGAATGTTATTATGCAGGATATATCTAGGGCAAGTACTGATTATTGAAGAATGTACAGTATAAAGATCAAAAATGAAGAAATCAAGTTTGAAGACTCATGAGTATCAAGATCAAGATTTCAAGATAAGTGTCTAGTTTATGTTGAAACTTCATAATAGCATGAAAATCTTCATTCCCAATTTCATTTGGGATGGAACCAATTTCTACCTTCTTAGTGGCTTACAAACCTACGACAAGTAGCTTACAAACCCACGACAAGTGGCTCACAAACCCACGAACATCCCGGTTTTGTACAAGTTCTTGAGTCCTGATGTGATGAGGTATTCTGTAGGAAGAAGCTTGCAAAACTACTTCAAAACGGTTTTTCAAAATGATTTTCAAAACTGCTTTTGAAAATATTTTAGCCTTAAAAATTATCTTTTCAAATGATTTTAAAAAAGATATTTTAGCCTTAAAATATTCTTTGTTTTTTTTAAATAAACTCTTGTTTTAAACTTCGTTTGTTTTTAAAACTATCTTCTAATTTTTAAATATTATTTATAATATATATGTACTTGAGATTTAAAACCAAATTTATATATACATTCTAAAAATATATTTTTCTTTTCTTTTTCATTTTAAAACATATAAAAATTAGTTTATTTTACTCCAGAATCATTTCATCTTATTTTCCTTTTAATACCATTTTAAAAACAATTTTTACATTATTTTTAACTAAGGGATGTCGACATCATAGGATACTCCATGTCGACATCGTGGCCATTGAATTCAAAAGTTTCAATTTTCAAAAGAAGTGTCTATTCATTTAAATCCTTTCACGAATGGTTAAGACCGTTATTACTCTATAAAGATCCTTCACAAATGAATTTTTTAACTAACTATTTTCTTATTTTCTTCACTTATTCTCCACAAATCCATATTCTAAGATTTTCATAGTTTTGAGATCGTGTTGAAATTCTGCCGAATTCTCAAGTGAATCAAATTAGAATCTCATTCTTGTTTGATTTTCTGCCCTCTCTCGAAGATCAAAGTGCTAGTCAGAGTTATAGGATCAATTTGTAATCAAAAGTTTATCGAGTCTCTCTATAAGGTGTGGCTGTGCCTGGAAATCAATTCGGTGATCTTGTGTCCCGTAAATCAAAAGTGTTTTCCTCGAACTCGAGAGAAAGGAGAGTTCCTCAAGGCCTTTAGAAATTGAGGATTATAATCTCGACATTGGTATAGTAAAATCTATATGATGCGTTTGGCTAGGTACAGGACTGGATGTAGGGTAACTCCGAATCGATATAAAATCCGATATGTTCTTTCCTTTTACTGTTTTTTATTTACTTTCTGCATATGTGTTTGATTGTGTGATTGTTCTATGATTAAGCTCTACATTTGTTTATATCATAATTTTTAAATTATTTCATATAAGTCTTAGAATCCATTAAATACTATTCACCTACCCCCCTAGTGTTAAATTAGCCTTACGATCCTTAATCCGTACTCCTTTTCATAAGAGTCTAGAGATATAGCGTATGCATATATATATATATATATATATAGCAAATACAAGTACATTACTATGGAGTTATCCCATGCTCCGATCTTAACTCTTATTACAAAGGATTATATTTTCAAAACCATTTTTAGTTAAAGTATTTCATAAACCATGCTCTGATACCAAGCTGTAACATCTCCTATCTAGAAGCTTAAAACTAAGCGCTACAGATGCCATAGTTATCTGTCATATTATCTTCCGACGACTAAATACGGCTGTGTTAATGGTACACACAATATCCGAAGCACTAGAATATGAAACAAAACATAGATTTCAAAACAACTTTTACTTCATTACATTTCAAAATCAAATGTTTCACATTTTCAATACATAACCCCACAAATACGTTCCCAGGCACAGATAAAAATAGTTATTACAAAATACGCCAATAGTGGTATATGAAGATACCCCCTTGGATGACCAGAGTCATATGGTCATAATTGACCTAATATAATCACAGCGGAAATGCATCGAAATATAAACAAAACTGTAAGTCTTAAATAGCTATCCATTTGCCTCCTCATGCCTCTAGTGGCTTGCTCATCAACATTCTAGAACTTGAAAAAGACATTAATCCCTCGGCCTACTCAAATTAATTTTGAGTACTCGAGAGTTTAAGGGGAAAACATAAACTTCGAGTCAAGCACAAAACCTGGTATGAATATTACTATACATCCCGAAATAAATATGTTAAGTGAGACTATGCCGCTTAACGGAAAAGGTTTCCCCTCAATAACATCCATTTAAAGCATATCTTTGCAAACCCTTTTTCCAACAATCAAAACTAATTAAACACTGTAAAGCATCATTATGTAAACATACATAAATATCAGGTAATAATGAACAATCTGTTCAACATATAATTTTTTTGGATAACTTTAACCTTTGGCTGACTTGGGCCTTGTAACTACCCGGATTTTTAGCCATCGAATATCAGGATAATTAATTGATTTTAATCATTGAAATATTAATTTTTATAAGTCGAATAGATGAGTTTTCTAATATTTGAAATATTTGAATTTATGTTTTGATAAAAAACTATATTTAATTTTAAATTTTTGGCTATGATAAATTTTGTAGAAATGTGTATTTAAACTTCATCATTTAAATTTAAGATAAAATATTCATATATTTGTATGTATAGATACATACAAATTTGTGAGGTTTATAAATATATACACACAAGTATTTATATATGCCAATATGAAGTAATATATAGGTAAATAAGAAATAATGTGAAGATATATATGTAAATATAATAATAAAATATGCATAAGTATGTGTATATGTCTTATATGGGATAGTAAGGTGGTAAATGTAAATATATGTGGGATGACAAATATATGTAAGTAAATGTATATGTATATATGTTATGTAAAATAGTACATATAGAACACACACACACACATATATATATATGTATATGTAGATATGTACATGTAAAAGCTTCATGATGGAAAATAAAATACACATACACATAAGTTAAGATGTATATAGTATTTGTAAATGTGAAAGTGTACAAATGTATATATGATGATAAAAATACACAAAAGCATATGTATACGAATATATGGTCAAACTAGGGTACATGAAATAAATATATATGTATGTATGTATATGTATATGTATACGGTGTATACATTATGTGTGCAAGAAATATTATCATGGCAAGAATTTAATTCAAAGCTTACAAAACATTGAATCAATGTCAAAAAAAAATCCAAGTCAAGCCATAAAAGATCAAATCCATGAAAATAAATCAAATCAAGGCAAAAATCAAAACTTTTCATATGAAAACAAATCAAGAAAATAAGACAAAAATGTAAAAGCCTGTAAACACACTTCAGCCTTTTGGTACCTACTCTCTTCCCTCATCTATAAACAGCCT
Source organism: Allium cepa (assembly GCA_030765085.1). Classification (NCBI taxonomy): domain Eukaryota; kingdom Viridiplantae; phylum Streptophyta; class Magnoliopsida; order Asparagales; family Amaryllidaceae; genus Allium; species Allium cepa. The sequence continues at coordinate 56,152,289 of CM060928.1, forward strand.
AACTTTGTTTACTTGTTCAAAAATAAAGATAGTGCTCGAACTGCAGCAAAACAAACAAAAGGAAGAAGACTCAAAAACAGACAGTGAGTACAATACTTAACATTTTCAACTGTTATATACATATGTATAAATATACAAATTGTGCCTGTGAATGGATTGTTGATCTAGGCTAAGTGTTTATATGTTGTGCGGTACATATATGCGTGTATAGGAGTTGGACAGTACTTTATTCATTGTTTTAGTTAAAATAAGCCAATCACCCTTTTCAAAAATCAATATCTTCTTATCCCTTTTGATTTAAGCTTTGATTCCAAGATAAAGTTGTTTATTTTTAAGTGTAGATCAACTTAAAATTTATTTCATTTGATATCATGATCCATAGAGAGAGAAAGGACTATATTACAGTAAATAACTCAAGTTGGGTTAAAATTTAATGTCATGATCGAATGGTTTGATTATATGAACTTGTTAGTTGTTAAAATCTTGAATTTTAGGCTTCGTTTGGTGATTATTAGTATTGTGTGGACGAAGGAATGTCAAGCTGAACAATATTGGGCATTTGGCCGAATTTCGGTAGCTGGGTCAATGTCGTGGTCGAAGTTTCGGCCTGGAGGAGGCTGTGGTAATGGGGAATTGAGGAAAAATAGTGTGGCATTTTTCCATGGCTCGTGCTGGCCGTACGAATGTGACTTAGGGTTTTAAGGTTGTGGTTTTATGGCTTCGATTTGGATAGAATGGAGGCATCGAGGGAAAATAATATGGTTGCACACCTGAGGGAAAAGATGGAGGAGATAATGGCGAAGCAACTAGTGGAGTTTGGCGGTGAACGGTGGCGTTCGGTGGTATGGCGAGGGGTTTGAGTATGGGTGACTGGTTCGAAGGGGTGAGTCGGTGGTTTGAATTTCGAGCCACATGTTTTTCGTGCCTCGTTCGTACATATTTGGGTGGAGATGATCATGAATGGCGTATGAGGATGTTCGGTGCCGAAGCGAAGGTCATGGGTGGGGCGTGCACGTGCACGTGCGCGGCGATGCACGCATACAGGTAAAAGAAAGAAGAAAATAAGAGGGAGGGAAGCAGTAGGATAAGAGAAGAAGAAGGGAACTGGATTAAGGAAAGAAACGAGAAGGGGGAAGTTGGACCGGGTATGGGGCAGATAAGAAAAAGGAAAAATGAAAAGAAAAATAACTGTTTCAGGTCAGTTACTCTTATGGACTTAGCCAATTCCGCTTCCGCATGGACTTATCTGCTATCCCTTTTCGTTGTAGTCTTTTTGTCGCTACTTTTATATGTATATTGTTTTGACTCGTGTGTATATTTTGGTCATCATACCACTTATGATGTATTATTTGTATTGTATTGGGATGTATCAATATATATGTATATATATCTATTTGTTGTTCTGTGATGTGTTATGCATTTGAGTTGTTGTATTTTGTTCTGATAAATCCTATAGCAACCTATAGTTTTATATTAAGCATATATTGGATATGTCGATCCACTTGAGAAAGGAGAAAAATATAGAGCACTAATTGACATATTCAATAAATATTCAAGACAAGGCTATAGATGGTCGCTTGTAACGACCCGTAAAATTCGATAATTAAATTTCTTAATTTAAGAAGATTTTGGTAACTTAATGTTGAAGGAAATAAAAATTTGTTGAATTATAAGAATTTTATAATTAAATTTTAGAAAGAAATAAAAAAATTTATGATTTATAATGAAGTAAACGTTTAAAATGAATTATAGCAATGGTTATTAAAGACTATTGTTTGACAATTGAATTTGAAAAAAATAAATAAAATGAAATAGTGTAAATTGTTGCACTTGAGAATTAAATTGACAATAAGTAAATAAATGTAAATAATTAATAATGATTGAATTGGAATTTAAATTAAATAAATGAATATAAATAAAGGTTACATTAATGGGAATGAGAATATGGCAAGTAAATGAACGACAAACAATAGTAACCAGTTTATAGCGTAATAATACGCATAATAAAAAGATGGGAATTTAATTCAAATCAATGGAAATAATATAAATGTTATACTTAGCTACAAATTGGATATATGGAAATAAATGTAAGCATTCAATTAATTAATGAATTTGTATTTTAATAAATGGTAATTGAATAAAAGTCAATGTTCTGTAAGTAATCATATTATTTGTTTGAAAGTAATAAATATAAAGATAATTAAATTTTCAACTGGTTACAGTTGTATAAGTTACCTATTTGTTTAGTTCATAAAAATTTAATTTGAAAGCAATTGCAATAATTGACTTAATTAGTGGTGATTGAATAAATTCAAAGTTATATTAACCAATGAAGTAATACGTAATAAATTGAAAATTTATAAAATCAATATAGATAAGTAATTATAATGTTTGTTGCTGATAATAAACGTTACCTTAATGGTAATTAATAAAATAACGGAAATGGTGTGTGTAAATTTAAAATAGAAACGTAAACTTATTTTAAGGTAGTAATTGGTGTAATAGAAAGTATGAGACCAAGGAGGTAAATGTATTGGGAATATTAAATATAATTGGATGTAGATTAATGAAATAACGTTAATGTAAACTAATTTAGCGCAATCACTATTAATTGAGACCTATTGCAATAAATGGAATTAAATATTATGTTAGGGTGGATTTAAGGTAATATTTGGTAATAATGGATTGTTAATGGCTTATGAATGAATTGAAAATTTAAAATGAAAGGTAGTGATGATAATATAAGTTGACTATACATAAGTGGAATGAAATCCCAATAAAGGAAGTAATGCAAATGTATATTTCGCAAAAATTTCAATACTAGTGGAAAATTTAGTTAACACACAATACATAAAGGAAGTTGAGTATATTAAAGTAATGTAATGTAAAACCAGCATTAACTATGTTATTTGAAATCAGTGGAAGGGTTATAAAAATTGAAATCAAATAAAAACAATTTATTTGGAATTTAAATTATAATAATAAGATTAATTGCAATTAAACGTAATTTAATTTGTACGTTAATTGGAATTAAGATTAAATGGGAGAATATTAAAAACCATGGTTTAAAAGCAATGTTAGCTATATTCTTGTTGTAATAAGACTCGAATAACAAGTGTGTTAAGGATTTAATAAATGGATTTTGGAGTTTATTTTATAATTTCTAAATTTAATAAAATTAAATATTAAAATTGAGGTTAACATTGGAATTTATGAATTAATCAACTCAAAATTGACATTTAAATTTGTTTAAATCATTGTGAATGATTGAATTAAAAATGATGAAATTTGTCAATTTAAGGGTTGAAATTTGAAAAGTTGGATTTAACTAATTAATTTTTAATATATTTAATTAACTACAAAATAGCTATTTTGGCCACCGCCTCGGATTTCGACGAAACCAGTTTCGTCGGATCCATAACGGTGAATTATTGTAGGATTTTAAGTTTTATAACGATTGGACTTGCCATTTGATCGTACGGACTCGAAACGCTTTGGAATCAATGAAATTGAAATCAATTGAAATCGATTTGGAAAATATTGATTTTAGCGTAACTTCTTCATACGATGGAATTTGGACTTAAAACCTTTTCCATCGCGTTTAAAATATTTAAAAACATCAATTTTGATATATGGGTTGATCCAATTTCGTTCCGCAGTCAGAACGGACTTTTCGGGCCATTCATCGTTCAATGCGTTTTTAAATCGGGTCCATCTATTCTAATTTCAACTCTGCCTATAGATACCCTATTATAAACCCTTGCCTACCTCTATTCCTCATTTGTCTGTGCGTACAATCCCTCTTCACCTCCTCATTTCAATGGCAGACAAACACCTAATTCCAACTGCAATTCAAAATCAAGGACAAATTTCAAACTCCACAAAATATGCCAAATTTTATATCAATTCGAAGCTCTCGAAGAGCGTAACCCAGATCTGTAATTCATTTTCCAGTTTGGATCACTGTATAGCCAGAAATCAATGAACCATTTTCGGCCGTTCATCGCTCGACGATGAACTTCGCCTGATGGGAAATCCATTTCTGGGTATTGTAGAGGGGACCGAGGGGAGTCGATCTGAGTGGTTCGTATGGCGAATCGATGGATGGATGTGCGGCAAAAATTGGCCTAGGGTTTAACCATTATGGCAACGGGGGCTGGAAATGATTGATCGCAACTCGGTTCGCATGGTCAGGTGGTGGCGCAGGAGGTCATGGGGGAATCTGGGTGGCGCGACGCGTTGAGGGACGACAGTGTGATCGATGCGAGGTGATCGTTGGTGGCGGCATGCTAAGGTTCGAACACGTGAGTAAATTGCTGCGCGTGCTAGGGTTCCTAAAGGAGGGAGTTATGTAGGAAGAAGGGTGCGTGATGACGTGGCGTGTACAGAAGGTAACATTTTGCTTTATTTTTATTTTTATAATTTTAAAATCGTGTAACTTCAAAACTTAATAACATTCTCATATGATGCCTGATTTGCACGCGGTTTTTTTTGTTAGGATCGTATTGGAATTCCAAAGATTTTGGCATTGGTTTGGAAGAATTCTGAGACCGTTCAATTTTTGGGTTTAAATTGGATTTAAATTCAATTTAAATCCAAAAGGTGAGTGTTTTAACCCACTCACAACTTCTAAACTTTTTTATGTTTGGTAAATTAATTTATGTTGTGATAATGCATTAGTTTATGTTGTGATTATGTATTTATTTATGGCTGTTTCGTATATTTTTAATCATCATCTCAGTTAATTGCATTTATTGAAATTAAATCGTTATTTAATTTATTATTGAATATAATTGTCAGTTAATTACCTGTTATATGTTATCAGTTATATATTGATATTAATTGATTGTTGTGTATGATGATTGTGATGGATGTATGATTTTATGATGGATGAATGGATGTTTTATTTATATCATCATAATTTGCAAGTTGTTATGCATTTATTTTGATTCGGGATTGCGGTTTGAAATGATATACAACCGCATTTTTATTTTTAAATTGCAGGTTGAAATGATAAATATTTGTATTACTTGACCATAGGATATAAAATTATATACAGGCACCGTGATATATATAAAATTACTTTGAAATGATTTTTATGGTTTTTTACAGAAATATATAGGCATACAGATATTGATTTTAGATGTTATATAAATGCTATTTTATTATTGATTTAACTATGTATAAATTTGTTTTGAATTATAAAATAAGCTAAATAATAGAGTTCGACTTTCTTTTATATAATATGGTTAAGTATCTATTTAAATTCTGTTGTATATAGAGTTTATAATAACTCAAATAAAATTAAGGTTAGAAGATTAATGGTTTGAATTTAAGATTCAAAGATTATCCTCGAAAATTTTGATTTGAAATATAAATAAATTGATATTTAAAAGGTATGATTTTATAACTTTATTTTTGTTTAGAGGATTTAAATGCATATCAAATTGATGTAAATGAATATTATCAAGTTAATGAAATTGAAAGAATATCCAGTTATTTGAAGTCTAAAGGTTTTACTAAAATGATATTTGATTTATTAAGTAAACAATTCAAATCTAAACAATAATAGTTGAAATTGATATATATGAAATTCTCAAAGAATAAGTTTGAAATGGTGGAATAATTAAAGCTTTGAAATATATGAAATTTTATTGGTTTATTTGGGAATTTAAAATCCACATTGGAATTAATTTGTGAAGGTGAAGAAGCTATTTTACTATAAAAAGTAATTTAATATTTAAACCATTTAAGTGGTGTAGTATGTTTCAAAATTATGAAATTCAAAGTTTTACGTTATGAAAGGCTATATTTCAAGTTTTGGTTTCAAAATATTATAACTTTGAAAATGTTATGGTTTTAGAAAAGGATATATTTGAAAATAATATTGATCTGGGATTTTAAAACAGAGATGATATCATATTTATATGTTTTAAAAAGGGATATTATATTCTGTTTGAAGTATAATTATTTTAAAATGATCGTGGTGTTATAATAGCATTTGGTTGTTAAAGAGACTGGGATCGGAAGTTTTCATACTCTCTGCCAACTCCGAAAACCAATTTAAAAACCGTGTACGCGATGGAGATTCCAGAATGAAGTAGAATGGCGGCGGCATTTCCTTTGAGGTAAATACGTGGACCCGACTCCCGTGAGTTGGCATAAGGTGACTAAGACAGAAGCGATTGACGGGCAAATGAGGTTGCACCTTTGATCGGACACATCCCTTCGATATTATACTTTGACTTTTAGATTTATCCAGTAGCCACTTTGATTTTCTTTTTGGAGGTGTGGCTCAAGGTGGGCGGTAGCTACGCGCTATGCGTTACCATCGGCCCGAAAGCGTAATTGGTATATCTACCCTGGCATTGCCTAGTTGTGCCGTGTCACCTACCCTATCGTGCCTTGTACGAGTTTGGTTTTTCTCCCGTAGCCCGTGTGGTATCCTATGGTGGTTTCCCGACCAGGAGGGACTATGATATTGGATGGACTACTGGGACTGTTACGTGTTAAGAGCTATATGGGTAAACCCTTAATGCTATGAAAAAGTAAGTTTATTTTACTATTAGACACTATTATAATAGCGAAATATTACTACATAGTAAATAGTTTAACGGATCCTTAGGAGATGTAAATCCCAAGCATCTCTTAAGTTACTGCACTCACGTTAGACATTGAGTAGGAGATGTCAAACCCCGTAAATATCTCCGACGCTGTTACGCTCATATTAATTTCAGTTGATTTAACTTACATAAGATCTTTTAGTTCTGACTCGAGTGTTTTGTCTTTTCAATTCGCTTGGGTCAGTCCGAGCGCTACAGGATTTGAAGATTTTATTCTGGAGGACGAAGACGAAGATTTGTAGTACTATTATCTACTATATTACTCCACTACTCCATTTAATTCCGCTGCATTACTTATTATTCTATGGTATGTATAACTATGATGTGTATTGTATAAGTATAATCGAATATTTTGTAAACAGCTTCATGAACTGTATATTTTATTATTATATTTTATTGTTCCGCTGCAAGATTTTATTTTGGTTTTCTTTCTCTAATTTTTCTTATTTACCCCATAACGATCCGCCCTTCTGTATGGTTTAAGTCTGACGTGTGTGGTTTATCTTCGATTTAAAGCTAAAAGAAGGCGGGGCGTTACATCTGGTATCAGAGCTTTGGTTTAGCGATAGACCTTAGCTTTGTGGGGTCTGACTCTTTATTAATAGGGTAGTAATACCCTATGATGAGTCGCTGAGCGTATATATATGAGATAGCGTATTTGTTAGTGTTATAAAAGGTTTTAATATTGTGTTAATCTGTTCCGTTTTGTATTTATAAATTCTAGTTGGTGCAAGGAAAGCTATGACATCAATAGGGATTTCTAAATACTTAATAGGACATACTGACATAATATTTGTTTTTAATATAGGTGAATGAAATAATTTTACCTATTATATTTTCTATATATATAAAATAAATTTATAAATGATATAAATATTTGGTTGCATTATATTGGTTGTTAGGTAATGAAATTTATAAATAATAGTTGAAATAAGATTGAAAATAAAATAAATGAAAATTGGAATTTAGAACTTAAGTCCGGGATTTTGAAACTTTCTTTCAAATGATTTCAGAATATAATAATAATGATATTATTAGAAGTATTTTCTGATATAAATATTTCCATATAATTTGAAAGAAATGTTTTAAAAAGAAATTTCGGAAATAAATAAGCTTTGTACTCCCCTCTCTGCTGCTGGAAAATAATTTCGGTGATGAGTGCACGCATCATCGGCACTCATTTTCGAATTTCGAAGTGGGAAGCCCACTGTAGTAGTTTTACTACGGATTTATTTTGATAACCAAATATAAATTTCTAATTGTTTAAGAATAATAGGATATATAAGTTTTAAGTATAAACCTCTATCTATTATTTTTAAAATGATTTTGAATAAAACTCGGTATTTAATTCTTAAGTTTCGGTTAATTAGTATTTTCAATTAAGTGTGGTAAAATGGAATATAACTAATTTATAAATTGGAACCCTTAATTAAAATAAGTGATTTAATGCTAAGTTATAAATGAGATTAAAAGAAAGTTGAAATGGTAATCTTATAAAATGAAAGATATAATTATTGAACTATTAATTAATTAAAGGAAATAAGATAAACTTGTATGATTTTAATTACATTCTTAAAGGCATATATATAACTTACCAAAAGATATAAAAAGTTAAAATGTTAATAAGAAACTGTAATAGAATATTATACAAGTAAAAATCTGAAATAATGAAGGTATTCAATGAAATTCTTTAATAAATAGAATTGAAAGTTGTAGTTGTTATAAACTTAAGTATAATTGAAATAATACTAGTTAAATATAATAGAAGGCAGGTATTGTAAGTAAGAAATTTCAAACTTAAGTAAATAAGTTGAAGTTATTTCTAAATAAAATTGTAAGAAATAAATGTAAATTTAAAAGATAAATTATTATATGAATGAAATTAATAAATATTAACTTGATTTGGGAATTGTTGTTTGTTTGGTTTATAGTTGTTTGGGTAAGGATACTTTAAATTTGTTTGGATGTATGTATAATCTATTCAGTTTCGCCTTAGACTGTTGAGTAAAAAGGTACCCTTAGTAGTTTATTTTCATTCCGTTCGATTTAAAGTTTTGAACCCGAACAACTATTTGTTTTGTTTGATATGAATGGATAATTGATGTGTGTTGATTTATGTGATGGTTGTTTGCTTGTTGCAAGTGATGGTTGGTACGTTGATTGTTTATTGTTATTTGAAACAGCGTTAAATATTTCATTTTATACAGTTATTAACTCTTTTGGTTTATATAAGTGAAATACAGGTTATGGAAGCAATTGCTACTGTTTTTGGTTCCATAAAATAAGCGTAAATTGCCCGACAAATCGGTATATTTTCGGATTACGGTTTATAGTGTTATTATATTGTTTTCCCGTGTTGGGATATATATTATTTTGGAAAAATATATGTTGTATATTGTTATATTGATATTATATTTTCTTCCGAGCCTCTCCGTACAAAGGAGACTCTGCTGAAATTTTCCGTAAATTTTGGACATAGAAATTTTTTTGAAAATGTTTTCCAAACTTTACTAATTTGAGTATAAAGGGATTTGATAGTTATAAACTGATATTTTATTTAAATTATTAAATTTTGTAAATTTATTTGTGTATAAATCTAATATTTGAAGTAAGATATATTGATTTCTTAATTCTTCTTTTCCCTTCTTTTTCCTTTTCGGGGACGAAAAGTTTTGAGTGGGGGAGAGTGTAACGACCCGTAAAATTCGGTAATTAAATTTCTTAATTTAAGAAGATTTTGGTAACTTAACGTTGAAGGAAATAAAAATTTGTTGAATTATAAGAATTTTGTATTTAAATTTTAGAAAGAAAAAAAAATTATAATTTATAATGAAATAAATGTTTAGAATGAATCGTAGCACTGGTTATTAAAAACTATTGTTTGACAATTGAATTTGAAAAAAATAAATAAAATGAAATAGTGTAAATTGTTGCAATTGGGAATTAAATTGACAATAAGTAAATAAATGTAAATGTTGCATAAATAAAGGAATTTGTACATAATTAATAATGATTGGATTGGAATTCAAATTAAATAAATGAATATGAATAAAGGTTATAATAATGGGAATGAGAATATGGCCAGTAAATGAAAGTCAAACAATAGTAACCAGTTTATAGCGTAATAATAGGCATAATATAAAGATGGGAATTTAGTTCAAATCAATGGAAATAATATAAATGTTATACTTAGCTACAAATTGGATATATGGAAATAAATGTAAGCATTCAATTAATTAATGAATTTGAATTTCAATAAATGGTAATTGAATAAAAGTCAATGTTCTATAAGTAATCATATTATTTGTTTGAAAGTAATAAATATAAAGATAATTAAATTTTCAACTGGTTACAATTGTATAAGTTACCTATTTGTTTAGTTCATAAAAATTTAATTTGAAAGCAATTGCAATAATTGACTTAATTAGTGGTGATTGAATAAATTCAAAGTTATATTAACCAATGAAGTAATATGTAATAAATTGAAAATTTATAAAATCAATATAGATAAGTAATTATAATGTTTGTTGCTGATAATAAACTTACCTTAATGGTAATTAATAAAATAACGGAAATGGTGTATGTAAATTTAAAATAGAAACGTAAACTTATTTTAAGGTAGTAATTGGTGTAATAGAAAGTATGAGATCAAGGAAGTAAATGTATTGGGAATATTAAATGTAATTGGATGTAGATTACTGAAATAACGTTAATGTCAACAAATTTAGCGCAATCACTATTAATTGAAACCTATTGCAATAAATGGAATTAAATATTACGTTAGGGTGGATTTAATTTAGTATTTGGTAATAATGGATTGTTAATGGCTTATGAATGAATTTAAAATTTAAAATGAAAGGTAGTGATGATAATATAAGTTGACTATAAATAAGTGGAATGAAATCCCAATAAAGGAAGTAATGCAAATGTATATTTCACAAAAATTTCAATACTAGTGGAAAATTTAGTTAACACATAATAAAGAAAGGAAGTTGAGTATATTTAAGTAATGTAATGTAAAACCAGCATTAACTATGTTAGTTGAAATCAGTGGAAGGGTTGTAAAAATTGAAATCAAATAAAAACAATTTATTTGGAATTTAAATTGTAATAATAGGATTAATTGCAATTAAAGGTAATTAATTTGTACGTTAACTAGAATTAGGTTTAAATGGGAGAATATTAGGAACCAAGATTTAAAAGCAATGTTGTCTATATTCTTATTGTAATAAGACTCGAATAACAAGGGTTAAGGATTTAATAAATGGATTTTGGAGTTAATTTTATAATTTCTAAATTTAATAAAATTAAAATTAAATATTGAAATCGAGGTTAACATTGGAATTTATGAATTAATCAACTCAAAATTGACATTTAAATTTGTTTAAATCATTGTGAATGATTGAGAAATTAAAAATGATGAAATTTGTCAATTTAAGAACTGAAATTTGAAAAGTTGGATTTAACTAATTAATTTGTAATTTATTTAATCAACTGGAAAATAGCCATTTTGGCCATCGACTCGGATATCGATGAAACTAGTTTCATCGGATCCGTAACGGTGAATTATTGTAGGATTTCAAGTTTCGTAACGATTGGACTTGTCGTTTGATCGTACGGACTTGAAACGCCTTGGAATCAATGAAATTGAAATCAATTGAAATTGATTTGGAAAATATTGATTTTAGCGTACCTTCTTCATACGATGGAATTTGGACTTGAAACCTTTTTGCATCGCGTTTAAAATATTTAAAAACATCCATTTTGATATATGGATTGATCCAATTTCGTTCCGGAGTCAGAACGGGCTTTTCGTGACATTCATCGTTCAGCGTGTTTTCAAATCGGATCCACCTATTCTAGTTTCAACTCTGCCTATAAATACCCTATTATAAACCCTAGCCTACCTCTATTTCTCATTTGTCTGTGCGTACAATCCCCCTTCACCTCCTCATTTCAATGGCAGACAAACACCTAATTTCAACTGCAATTCAAAATCAAAGACAAATTTTAAACTCCATAAAATATGCCAAATTTTATATCAATTCGAAGCTCTCGAAGAACGTATCCCAGATCTCTAATTCATTTTCCAGTTTGAATCACTGTATAGCCAGAAATCGATGAACCATTTTCAGCCGTTCATCGCTCGACGATGAACTTCGCCTGATCAGAAATCCTTTTCTGGGTATTGTAGAGGGGACTGAGGGGAGTCGATCTGAGTGGTTCGTATAGCGAATTGATGGATGGATGTGCGTCAAAAATAGGCCTAGGGTTTAACCATTGTGGCAGCGGCGGCTGGAAATGATTGATCGCGACTCGGTTCGTGTGGTCAGGTATTGACGCAGGAGGTCGTGGGGGAATCTGGGTGGCGCGACGCGTTGAGGGACTATAATGACCCTGGATTTTAGCCTATTTATTTTAATAAATATTTAATCTAATTCAAAATAAATGTAAACTTATCATTTGAAAATGATTAAATCTTTTGGAATAATTGCCATTTATTTGTATGGATTTGTATTCTTGAAAGGAAATTGATTTGAATATTTAAAATAAAATATCTCAATAATATTTATAATTATATAATTAAATTAAAATACTTTACTTTGTTTACATTTGGTAAATATACATATAGATAATAATGTTTGGGATAAAATCAAAGTCTATCAATATAAAATATAAATATTAAATATAAGTAAAACTTATGTATATAATTTAAATATTGATAGTTAAATATGAAATATGAATATAAATAAGTAAGTAACTTATGAAATTAATTTAAATGTTGATGGCTAAAATACAAAATAAAAATGAAAATAAAAGCCAAATGAATAGGTTTGTAAACAAAGTATAAAACAAGAACAAAGTAGAAAAGTAAACCAGACAAAATATGTATATTATAGTTCAAGCTAGAAAATAACAAAACAAATGTTTTATACAAAAATATCTTCATAAACAAAGCCAAATGTATAAAGTATAAACCTGACACAAACAAATGTATGTAAACTATTCAAATTAGAAGTTAATAAAAACAAATATTTTAACACAAAGTATCTTCATTTACAAGCCATATATCTACCTGCAAAGGGGATATTTACATACAATCTATATACACAACAAACATTATAAGAGTGTAAACATATTAGGAAACCAGGCATTAATTACCATCATCTCAGCCTAATATTTTGTCATTTCAAATATTTATGAAAATCTGTTCATATCAAAGCAAAAGAAGAAAACAACAGTACCAGTTAATACCTTCCTTTATACACCTGTGTCCTCTTATATATGAATACATCTGCTTTTAGTTCGTTCAGTAATAACCTGTGAAAAATAAAAAGAAGAAAAAGGAAGAAGCAGACTCAAATCAAATTTAAACCAAAAACAGAACCAAACTCAATACAGTTTCAACTGCAGTTTTCAAGGAAACAAGAAGTGTTCTTTGTTCAGAGATTTTGTAGGTGAGTAAAAAAAGATTTTAAAAGTTTAAGTTAATTAAAATAGTTCATGATTTATTAACAGTATAGCTTGTATATGCTTGATCTTTGGATATGATTCTGTGTATATATAGTTACTCTGCATATTTTTCTTCTCTATTATGGATCAGGGTTGATTATTATTCAAATTTAAGTTTGTTTTCAACTGAATCATTGTAAAGTTTCATTTTCCAATCAAACAAGATGTTAAAAACATCAAACAAGATTTTTTGAAGCAGATTAAAACATGTTAGTGGAATATTTCTACTAGAAGCCTTGTTTACATGTAATTAAGCAATAAATTGATAAATCCAATTGTTATAAAAAGCTAATTCAAGTTGATAACTTGAAGGCCTACTGAAATTTATGATTTTTAATACAAAAATGAAGACTTTTAGATTGGTATTTCATGAGCAGTTCGTATTTGAATAAAAACTGCATTTCCACAAATTCCAGGAAATTGAATCAATTTAAAAGGTTGAAATTCAAATTGATGCAAGTATAAATATTGGTGATTTCATGAAAATTATCAGGAAAGTTTTCCATTGCCTAAATTAAAGAAACGAGAGCATTGTAGGGTTTTGTTTGGAGTTTTGGTCGTGTCAGTAAACAAGGCGAGTACGACTCATATACGTGATCGAGTGTCACGAGGTTCTGGAGGGTGGAAGCTTGTTGTGTTGTCGTGGTGTGGACGAAATATGGGCGTCTCCGGTGGTCTCTGCGGTAGTGGCGAAGTCGTTATGTCGTCTTGGTGTGAGCTTTAGGTTTCGAACTATATGCTAATTTTTGAATTCGAATTTTTGGAGGCAATTCGAGTTTAGCTTTCTAGTATTCGTGAGATTTGTGATTTGCCTGAAGTATTAGTGATCGCCAGAGGTCGGTCGTGCCGCCGTGCACGTGTACGGCGAAGTGGTGGTGTCGGTGTCGTTGATTGTCATACGTCTCGAGTCGTGCTCGAGTTTTGAGGTGATTTTCTTCGGGTTAGTATTCGAGTCGAGTGTGTAAGTATGCTTACTGATGTTTTAATTTATGTCTAAGTTAAACTAAAATTACTGGAAAATAAAAAAAAGGAGAGGGAGAAGAAGAAGGTTTGCATGGGAATAGGGTGTGTGTCTCGGGGAAACTGGTGTGCAACTCGAAGTGCTACTCGAGTAATACGCGGGCGTGTCTCGGGTTCTTTTCCTATCTACAGTATTGTAAAACAAAATTTAGTTAAGCAGTTTGTTTTTCAAACAAGTTTAAGCACTATAAACTTACTAAAGGTTTAATGAATTTGAGTTAAGTCCTTAATACAAGTTTTAGTATTTTAGTTAATAATAATGTTTAACTCTTAATTATTAGAGTTAAGTAATTAATTTAAGTAAGTATAAAATTAATTAACGTTTATAGTTTGTAGTTAATAATAAATTAGATTTCAAAATTTAAAGAAGACTTATAAAATAAGATGAGTAATTAATATAAATTAATTATTTTTGGGAAGCAATTGAGAATAATTACATTATAATTGTAATTAGAGTTTGGATTAATAAGTAGTTAAGTAATAAATATATTTATAATTAACTACTTGAAATTGATCAATATATGATTAGTCGATAATGAATTAATAATTTAATTAAGGACTAATAATTGATTAAGAAATTAGTGCTTAATAAATGGATAATTAAATTTTATTAATTAATAATTAAAGTTATTAATTAATGATTGAAGGCAAGTAATTAAGTAATTAAGACTTAATAATTGATTAAGAAATGATTTATTAATTAAATAATTTGAAATGGAATAAGTAATTAATGATTAATTAAACAGGGTTAAGAGGTTCTCAAGTAATTGATTAAATTTGAATTAAATTACAATAAGAATCAAAGACGTTTGCTTATGGATTGTTGTGTAAGTAGAATATCTAATTTGTGATATTTATTGGTGATATTCTGTGATGTTATTGATATGCTCTTAATATATCTATGATGAATGTGTATGATTTACCTGTGATAAATGTTATATGAATTCAATTGTCGAATTAAACAGTTTAAAACTATTAATCAACTTGGCCCTTAAAATGGCGTTTGGATCTCGATGAGACCGGGATCGGGTGTCATTTATGATTATCCAAAAACCACATCGATCCAAATTAAACGATAGGCCATGAACTCTCAAGTGAAGATCGAGATGGTGTTTTCAGAATGCAAGGGTTATCGTCGTTGACTCTGAGGGTGATTCCAAAATGAGTGTAATGAGATAATGCCTTCGGTTTCGTTCGAACCCGGAACGAACTTGTATGGATTGAATGCTTTCAGCACATCGTCAGGCGGACGATGAGCATTCTAAGAGATATGTTCTGTAAAGGTAAACGCAGCCTCAAGCCTTATCAACCGGGAATGGCTAAAACAGGGGATGTGCAGCAAGGTTAGGTGGGTCATGCCCAAGCAGGACGAGATATACCCCTGTCTAGATGTCCCTTTATATTTCGGCCGTGTGGGGCAGTTGATTGTAACAACTGTCGGGGTTATCTTGTTCGAGAATGTTCAGTGAGGAATGGTTCCGACCTTGTGTTGCAGGGGAGTTAAGGTGGCTCCTCGGTACGGTGATCTAGGCCACGTACTGTGATGGGCGGTACCCCAGTATCCCTGCCATTGATGAAAACCCATTTTCCCTACGAGACCCTACGGTTTTGATTTGTATTACCCACTTTTGTGGCTAGTAGCTGGAATTTAAACATGTAACAATTTCGGCTATTTTCTATTTACTTGAAAACCCTAGACACTATTATAATATCACTGGATTTCCTATAAAATGTTTTGGTTAGCGTAAGGTAAAAACTTACCCGTATTTATGTGTGGGGAGTCTTACGTGATACCTTTATTTTAAATGTTTTTCAAAGTTAAACAACTTTAAACCGTTTACTCATATCAGACCCATGTCTGACCCGGAGTTTATATTTTATTTTTCATAAACTCTTGGGTACTCAAATTTTTATGAGTAGCCAAGTGATAGGTTTTGGACTTTGATTTCTGGAGGAGCTTGAAGCAGGAGTCCAGACGTATGTATATATCTATCTAGTTTCGCTGTGTTAGTTGATGTATGTTGTATCTCTGATGTATATAGTGACAGATGTATGTATATGACTATCATGTGTATTGATATTGTATAACTCTGATAGCGTAAAACTATGTAAAAGTTATGTGATGTATTATATTTTATTCCATTCCGCTGTGAGATTCTGATGTTGTTATTCTTTATTTCTATTCTTTTCTATTTCTATCCCTTTCTTTCTTAATGATGATACGTCTTTCTGGTAGTAGAAGGGTGGGTCGTCACAGGGACGGCAGTGCGATCGATGCGAGGTGATCGTTGGTGGCGGCATGCTAAGGTTCGAACGCATGCGTAAATTGCTGTGCGCGTTAGGGTTTCTGAAGGAGGGAGTTACGTAGGAAGAAGGGTGCGTGATGACGTGGTGTGTACAGAAGGTAACGTTTTGCTTTATTTTTATTTTTATAATTTTAAAATCGTGTAACTTCAAAACTTAATAACGTTCTCATACGATGCCCAATTTGTATGCAATTTTTTTGTTAGGATCGTATTGGAATTCTAAAGATTTTGGAACTAGTTTGGATGAATTCTGAGACCATTCAATTTTTGGATTTAAATTCAATTTAAGTTCAAAAGGTGAGTGTTTTAACCCATTCACAACTTCTAAAATTTCTTATGTTTGGTAAACTAATTTATGTTGTGATTATGCATTTATTTATGGCTGTTTCATGTATTTTTAATCATCATCTCAGTTAATTGCACTTATTGAAATTAAATCGTTATTTAATTTATTATTGAATATAACACTAGTTAATTACCTGTTATATATATTATCAGTTATATATTGATATTGATTGATTGTTGTGTATGAGGATTGTGATGGATGTATGATTTTATTACGGATGAATGGATGTTTTATTTGTATCATCATAATCTGCGAGTTGTTATGCATTTATTTTGATTCGAGATTGCGGTTTGAAATGATATACAACCGCAT
Organism: Allium cepa; assembly: GCA_030765085.1. Lineage (NCBI taxonomy): Eukaryota > Viridiplantae > Streptophyta > Magnoliopsida > Asparagales > Amaryllidaceae > Allium > Allium cepa. Next base: position 56,169,409 of record CM060928.1, read on the forward strand.
TTTTATTTTTGAATTGCGGATTGAAAAGATAAATATCTGTATCACTTGACCATATGATAGAAAATTATATACAGGCATCGCGATATATATAAAATTACTTTGAAATGATTTTTATGGTTTTGTAAAGAAATATATGGGCTATACAGATATTGATTTTAGATGTTATATAAATGCTATTTTATTATTGATTTTGCTATGTATAAATTTGTTTTGAATTATAAAATAAGCTAAATAATAGAGTTTGAATTTCTTTTATATAATATGGTTAAGTATCTATTTAAATTCTATTGTATATAGAGTTTATAATGACTCATATAAAATTTAGGTTGGAAGATTAATGATTTGAATTTAAGATTTAAGGATTATCCTCGAAAAATTTCATTTGAAATATAAATAAATTGAGATTTAAAAGGTATGATTTTATAACTTGATTTTTGTTTAGAGGATTTAGATGAATATCAAATTAATTTAAATGAATATTATCAAGTTAATGAAATTGAAAGAATATCCAGTTGTTTGAAGTCTAAAGGTTTTATTAAAATGATATTTAATTTATTAAGTAAACATTTCAAATCTAAGTAATAGTAGTTGAAATTTATATATATGAAATTATCAAAGAATAAGTTTGAAATGGTGGAATAATTAAAGCTTTGAAATATATGGAAATTTTATTGGTTTATTTGGGAATTTAAAATCCATATTGGAATTGATTTGTGAAGGTGAAGAAGCTATTTTACCATATAAAGAAATTTAATATTTAAACCATTTATGTGGTGCAGTACGTTTCAAAGTTATGAAATTCAAAGTTTTATGTTATGAAAGGCTATATTTCAAGTTTTTGTTTCGAAATATTATAACTTTGAAAATGTTATAGTTTCAGAAAAGGATATATTTGAAAATAATATTGATTTGGGTTTTTAAAACAGAAATGATATCGTATTTATATGTTTTGAAAGGGATATTATATTCTGTTTGAAGTATAATTATTTTAAAATGACCGCGGTGTTATAATAAGTTTGGTGGTTAAAGAGACCGGGATCGGAAGTTGTCATACTCTCTGCCAACTCCGAAAACCACTTTAACAACCGTGTACGCGGTGGAGATTCCAGAATGAAGTAGGATGGCGGCGGTGTTTCCTTTGAGGTAAATACGTGGACCCGACTCCCGTGAGTTGGCATAAGCTGGCTAAAATAGGAGCGATTGACGGGCTAATGGGGTACACCTTTGATCGTACACATCCCTTCGATATTATACTTTGACTTTTGGATTTATTCGGTGGCCACTTTGATTTTCTTTTTGGGAGTGTGGCTCGAGGTGGGCGGTAGCTGCGCGCTACGCGTTACCACCGGCCCAGAAGCGTAATTGGTATATCTACCCTGGCATTGTCTTGTTGTGTCGTGTCACCTGCCCTATCGCGCCTTGTATGAGTTTGGTTTTCTCCCATATCCCGTGTGGTATCCTATGGTGGCTCCCCGATCAGGAGGACTATGATATTGGATGGACTACTAGGACTATTACGTGTTAAGGGCTATATGGGTAACCCCTTAATGCTATGAAAAAAGAAAGTTTATTTTACTATTAGACACTATTATAATCGTGAAATATTACTACGTAGTAAATAGTTTGACGGATCCTTAGGAGATGTGAATCCCGAGCATCCCTTAAGTTACTGCACTCACGTTAGACACTGGATAGGAGATGTCAAACTCCGTAAACATCTTCGACGTCGTTACACTCATATTAATTTCAGTTGATTTAACTTACATAAGATCTTTTAGTTCTGACTCAAGTGTTTTGTCTTTTCAATTCGCTCGGGTCAGTCCAAGCGTTTCAGGATTTGAAGATTTTATGCTGGAGGACGAAGACGAAGATTTGTAGTACTATTATCTACTATATTACTCCACTACACCATTTAATTCCACTGCATTAATTATTATTCTATGGTATGTGTAACTCTGATATATATTGTATAAGTATAATCGAATATTTTGTAAACAGCTTCATGAACTGTTTATTCGATTATTATATTTTATTGTTCCGCTGCAAGATTCTATTTTGTTTTTCTTTCTCTACTTTTTCTTATTTACCCCATAACAATCCGCCCTTCTGTATGGTTTAAGTCTGACGTGCGTGGTTTATCGTCGATTTAAACGTAAAAGAAGACGGGGCGTTACATCGCTCCTAGCCAGACCTATTCTCTGCATTAGCAGACAATATTACCCAGTAATACTCTTTGTTAATGTGAGTCTCGGGGTGGGGCGTCACACTAAGAAAAGAAAAAGAAAGAAAAAGGAAAAAGGAAATTGGAGTTCTTTTTTGGTTAATACCCATTTTATTTTTAAAAACATTTTCTTTTCATTAAAACCAAGTGATTAAGAAATTTGTATCCTAGTCCTCTCATCTAGCTTTATAAAATTGAATTCATATCATTAAATTAATATGGGACTAAATTGATTATCATAATTAGAGTGAGTTAATGAACAAGTTCTTAATTGTTTTAATCCTATGTAAATTAACAAATTCTATATTAAACGGGGTGTGTAATTAACTAAGAATAGATTGGACCATAATCCCTTTAATTTATAATTATTTTGGATTAATAATGTAAATGGATTCGGTCAATTAAAGTTAACTAAATCCTGATGTGGGAGTTGTTTTGATATTGGTTATTGTCCGTTAAATTACTAACAATCTATATCTTGGCTTAATCCTATTGGATATTTATTTAAATTATTTTTGTTCTGTGCCATCAAGTGGTCAAATGAGTTAGAATAGTTATATTAAAATGACGATTTCATTTTATTCGGAATAAAAATTTATAATAGATTACCATATGTGAATATTGTTACCGTGAATATAAATTGTTTATTTAAACAATTTACCCTTTTAAATTTATTGCTTGGATTTGAAGAGACTGGGATCGGATGTCAGTGTTATCCGGAACCTTCGATTTAATAATCACTACGAACCATTACATTTTGGATTATAGTGTCCAATATGCAAAAATTTGGATAAATTTAACGAATTTGAACATTTTAAAAAAATAATGGTATTAGGACACTTTTGCAATATCGATGGATTTCTGTAAAAATGTTTTGTGTTTTATAAGATGAAAACTCATCGTGTTGTACGGGTTACCTTGGATTCCAAAGGATTTTTATAACTTAAATATTTCAAATTTAGTGGGTTTACTCACGCTGGTTTTCAACCTGACTCGGGTATTACTTTATTGTAATGCCTGGGCCAGACCGAGTATTACAGTTTTCATGATAGGATACTATAGAGCTTAGGAGACGAACTGGATGGCAAAGACATATCATACGTATTTGACTATATTCCGTTATGCATAATAGGCTGTATTTTCAACATTTAGGGACAAGTTATTACAACTGTCTAGATTTATTTGTTAATGATTATACTCTGATAACCTGTATGTATATTAACAATTACAGCTTTCCTTGTATAAAATGCTGTTATTGTATATTATATTTTGTTCCACTGCGATTGTGAGATTCTATGCTGTTATTCTTTTTTCTTCTTCTATCTCTTTTCCTTCTTTTATCTCTTTTCCTTCTTATCCCTAACAACCTGGTATTTCTAGCACTCGATTGCTTAGCACTCTATACAGTGAACGTATTAGTATCGATTTTCGAGGTCAAAAATCTCCCGACTGTCACACGCGGTATCAGAGTTGAAGGTTAAGTGAGAAACATAGCTCCAGTGGGAATTACTCATTAGAGATAGGGTCAGTAGTACCCTGGAATGAGATGAGAGTAGCGTACTTGTTATTTTCTGATATAATAATTTTAAAAATGGTTTAAAAATAATTTTTGTAGATTATTATAGTATATTAAGGTGATTGGCTGTAATTATTATAATTTAATAAGCTTATAAATTTAAGTGGTAATATATATACCAAATAGAATTTGATAAGAATTAACTATGCAAATAAGTTAAGCCGAAAATGGACTTAAATCAGAAATTAAAATTTTGGAAATTTCGGAAGAATTTTTCAAAGTATTTGAAATAAAATAAATTTACCCTGATTATATTTTAGATAGAAGTAATTTTTTAAAAAATTATTATGGAATATATGGTATCTTTGGTTTATAGATATTAGTATTAACTATTATCGTAAGTTGGTTGTTGCATCTTAATAAAGGATGTTTATTATAGAATAAACAATGATGAAATAGAGTGAAATGTTCGTGGAAGTGAAATTATATAAGTTGAATTTATAAATATGACTTACAAATTAAAATGAATTTAAATTGGGAAATTTTGAATCTAAGTCCCGAAAATTTTAAAGTTGTTTCATAGTGTTTGAGGAAATAGTAATAGTGGAATATTTTGACATAGAAAATTTGTTTAAAACAAGAGTTTTTTTGGAAATTCTGAAGAAAAAAATTGTTTTGGATAAACATCCAGGTTGGTTTACGTTTAAGTGTCATTTGGTATAAAAATGGATAAATTTGTATATATGGGGATATATATGTACATATATATATACATACATACTATATATATATGTATGTATGTATGTATGTATGTATGTATGTATATATGATTTCAAGGTGAATTGAAATAAATACTAAGTGTTGAATTCTGGAATCCCCTTGAGAATGTGAAGTACAACTGAAAGACAAATAAGTTTTGAACTTATAGTGGGAAGTGATATTAATAAGAAATTTAAAATTTGGAGGGTAAAAAAATTAAATTAAGTAAGTTCAAATGGATTGAATGGACTGGAAAATTTAACTCAGGGTAATTTAAATAAGTTTGAACTTATAACCTGGAGTTGAAAATTACAAGGGTGAAATTGAGATTTAACTTATGAAAGTTAAATAAACTAAATTATAAAATAAAAGGTATGGATTTGATGAGAGTTGCAAAATGAAGAATGTTGTGTGTAAATGATTTCAAAATGATTTTTTAAATAAAACAGGTTTTGAATTCTGGATATTTGTGATGGATGCTAGTGGTTGATCCTTTAAATAATTTGGATGTTTATTTACCTTGGTATATCCTGCTATCATCCTATTTGTTATTACAGTATATAAGATTGTATCGAATAAATTAAGAAGTGGATTGAAATGACATATATATATATATATATATATATATATATATATATATATATATATATATATATATATATATATCCAACCCTAAAATTGAATAGAAATAAAATCGAATTTATGGAAATAGAACCATTTTGAACTCGAGATTGAAATGTTAAAAATGAACTTGTCAACCGAAATTGTTTAAAGAATTAGGTTTAAAAGTTTGAAGCTATAACCGGTAAAAAAATTGAACTTCGAAAACTGATTTGTTCTAAAAAGATTTGAACTCTCACACTCGAACCTTAAAGTAAGTTTAAGTAGAGGAAATTTAAATGAATGTTTAAAATTTAGGCTTAGAATTGAATTATTTTAAAAACTTGGATTGTTAAATTAAATATTAAGGGTTAATTTGATTTAAATGATTAAATTGGAATTTGAAAACCGAACCCGAATTTATATAAATCAAGATAGTTGAAGTTTGAGAATTTAATTGAAATTAATTCAAATTGGAATTGAGTTGAATTAATTTGAAATCGAAATAGGAATTGATTTGAATTAAAATTGGAATCGAAGTTAATTCAAATTGAAATCTGGATTGAATCAATTTAAATGGAAATGTAAATTGAAAATTGATTTGAACTAAATATTGGGAATTGGATCAGTTTGATCTTGAAACTATTTTCAAACAAATTGTTTTAATATAAACTGTCTAAAATCTATCTTCTTAAATATTCAAATTTATTCTGATTTTCCAAGCTATTTACTATACAAATCAATCTTTTTAAAACTCAAAACCATCTTATATTAGCTATTTAACTATTTTAAAACTATTCAAGCCATTTTCTAAATTCAAACTAGTCAATGGAAAATATTTATATTTGAATCATGGATTTAAATACGAATTGGAATAAATTGAAGTTACAATCCAAATGGAAATACGAAGCAATTTTGAGTTAGAAATGAAATCAAGATACTAAGGAAAAATATATTTTGAAGTGAATAGTATATTTTGGGTAGGCATGATGATTTAAAATAGAAGATTTAGTAGTTACTATAACTGAAAACTTACTTTATAAGAAGTAAGAAATGTTACAATAATTTGAAAGGTAATCGAAATTTAAAATTTGATTTGGCATTATATAAATGTCAGTTATATATTCAAACTCCCTTGTTGAATTTATAACCAAAAAGAAACGATCTTTGAAAGATATTTGAAATGCTAAATAAATTTTATGTAAGTATGAAGTGGACTCATAAATTATTGATCCGAAAATTATTTAAGTTGAAAGAATGATTTTATGTATATATATGAGAATGGAATGGAAATAGTTTTGGAACCCATTGATTTTAAAAGACTTTTGGTTTTGGAAAAAAGTCAATTTTGGACATTTGGTAAACCGAATTTTGAAAACTATCGATTTTGTATTGATAAAGTTTATATGTGATACATATACACAGTATGATTTTCGAAGGTACTATACACACACACACACATATATAGTATGATATGTTTTGAGACAAAAATATGGAAAGACACCCCTATGAAAGTCAAAACTTATAGTAGGAGATCCGTTGGGTGATTTTATCTAGGAATCCTAAGGGAGGGTTCAATGAAATTGGGATCCTAGAGGACATTCGGACAGAACTCATGAGTTCCTGATGATCATTTTTTGTATAGCGTAAGTCGAATGGTGTTGATGCCTATAGTTATATTAGGTTTTGCTGTGATGGCAACGTAACCTTTGTGTAACTGTAATCTATTGCAGTTCCATAGCGTAAATCGGGTGGCAGTGATTGCCTACAATCTACATTTGATTTTGTTGGGTTAACAATGCAACATCAGCAGATTGCAATCTATGTGGTTTGGTTCCATAGCGTAATTAGTGTGGCAGTGAGTGCCTACAGTCTACATTGGATTTCACTGGGATAGTGACGAAACATTTGTGTAGTATGTGATATATGTGGTAAAGTTTCATTTGGCAGCGTAATTCGAGGGCAGTGATTGCCTAAAGAATACTTATGGTTTTGCTGTGATAACAACGCAACCTTGTTGCTACTGCGATCTGTTGTGTTCCCATGGCATAAGTCGAAAGGTGCGGATGCCTACAGTTTTCTTATGGATTTCACCGGGATTGTGACGCAATCATCGTGTTAATGAGACCAATGGTGGTTGAGGGGGGGTGATGCTTTCCATAGCATTATAAAGGTTTTTCAAGTATTTTCACTGGGTGTTGAAAACGGGTCTACTAAGTACTTAGAGATTTTCAGCCCTATGCTTGATCAACATATGACTAAATTTCTGTGAGAACAATGATGGACTTATTTGGACATCGAGTTATGAAAAAATACTTTTATAAAAAAAAAGTTGGTAATACTACAGGATTTAAAGTTGCATAATAAAAGAGTAGGAAGTTAAAATGTTTAAAGATGATTAATTAATAATACACATCAAAATTAAATTCTCGTTTCGTTCCTTTTCGAGGAAAAAAATGTTCCAAAAGGGGGAGGAATGTGACGACATGGATTTTTATCCATCGGATATCGGGGTAATTAACTGATTTTAATTATTGAAATATTGATTTTCATAAGTCGAATAAATGAGTTTTCTAATATTTGAAATATCTGAATTTATTGATAAAAAACTATATTTAATTTTAAATTTTAAATTTCTAGATATGATAAATTTTATAGAAATGTGTATATAAACTTCACCATTTAAACTTAAGATGAAATATTCATATGTTTGTACATATAAATATATAAAAATTTGTGCGACTCAAATATCTATATATATAAGTATACAAGTATGTATATATGCCCATATGAAATAATATATAGGTAAATAGGAAATAATGTGAAGATATATATATTTAAATATAATAATAAAATATGCATAAGTTATGTATGTGTAGATATGTTATATGGGATAGTACGGTGGTAAATATAAACATATATGGGATGACAAACATATGTAAGTAAATATATATGTATATGTATATATGTTATGTAAAATAGTACATATAGAATATATATATATATTTATTTACATATATGTATGTAAAACCTTCATAATGGAAAATAATATATATATATATATATAAGTTAAGATGTATATAATATTTTTAAATGTGAAAATATGTATATATATGATGAAAAAAATATACATAAGTAGATGTATATGAATATATGGTCAAACTAGTGTACATGAAAAATCTCTATATGTGTGTGTGTGTGTGTGTGTGTGATGTATACATGTATGTGTGCAAGAAACATCATCGTGGCAAGCAATTAATTCAAAGCTTACAAAACATTGAATCAATGTCAAAACTAAATCAAAGTCAAGCCGTAAAAGATGAAATCCATGAAATTAAATCAAATCAAGGCAAAAATCAAAATTTTTCATACGAAATCAAATCAAGAAAATAAAAAAAGGTAAAAGCATGTAAACAAACTTCAGCCTTCTGGTACCTACTCTCTTCCCTCATCTATAAATAGTCAAGCTTTATTTACTTGTTCACAAAAAAAAAGATAATGCTCGAACTGCAGCAAAACAAACAAAAGGAAGAAGACTAAAAAATAGATAGTAAGTACAATACTTAATATTTTCAACTGGTTTATATATATGTATAAACATACAAATTGTGCATGTGAATGGGTTGTTGATCTGGGCTAAGTGTTTATAAGTTGCTGGGTACATATGTGCGTGTATAGGAGTTGGACAATACTCTGTTCATTATTTTAGTTAAAACCAGCTAATCAACCTTTTCAAAAATCAATATCTTCTTATCCTTTTTTATTTAAGCTTTTGATTTCAAGGCAAAAGTAGTTTTTTTTAGTGTAGATCAAAAAAATTATTTCATTTGATATCATGAGTCATAGGGGAAGAAAGGACTATATTATAGTAAATAACTCAAGTTGAGTTGAAATTTGAATATCATGATTGTATGGTTTGATTATATGACCTTGTTAGTTGTTTAAAATCATGAATTTCAGGCTATGTTTGATGATTTTTAGTGTTGTGTAGAGGAAGGAATGTCAAGTTGAACGATATTGGGCATTTGGTCGAATTTCGGTGGCTCGATTAATGTCGTGGTCGAAATTTCGGCCTGGAGGAGGCTAGGGTAATGGGGAACTAAGGAAAAATGGTGCGGAGTTTTTCCATGGCTCGTGATGGCCGGAGAAGGTGACTCGGGGTTTAAATTTGTAGTTGTGTGGCTTCGGTTTGGAGAGGATGGCGGCATCGTGGAAAAAGAAGGTGGCTGCGCACCTGAGGGAAAAGTTGGAGGAGATGGTGGCGAAGCAACTGGTGGAGTTTAGGGACAAGTTACTATAACTATCCAGATTTAATTGTTGATGATTGTACTCTGATGACCTGTATGTATATTAACAGTTACAGCTTTTCTTGTATAAAATGCAGTTATTATATATTACATTTTGTTCTGCTACAATTGTGATATTCTGTGCCATTATTCTATTTTCTTCTTCTGTCTCTTTTCCTTCTTAACCCTAACACCTAGTATTCCCGGCACACAGTTGCTCGGCACTCTATACAGTGAACGTATTAGTGTCGATTTTTGAGATCGAAAATCATCTAGCTGTTACAGGCCTACCAAACAATATAATCACAATTAATCTAACACTTGTTAGTTGTTCTTCTTCTAGATTGTCTATCCTTAATTATCTGTTAAATACTTCACTTCTGGATGGTCTATCCTTAACTATCTGTTAAATACTTTGCTTCTAGACGGTATGTCTCTAACTTAATCATCTCTCAGGTCTTCCTGATCCTAATTGTTTTTTGGGCTTACTAATAACCTATCTATATACGAACATGTATTCCTTTCGGTATGTAATCATAATTTTAGTCTACCTATGACAAAGCCCTATGCACTGGAATTTTGGACAATAATTAGCTGGAGCTATTAGCTAATGTATATGGCACGATCTCATACTAGTCTCCTCTGGTATTCTAATATCTGTGTCATATTTACTTAAGGATCCCTGTAACGGCTCAGAATTTTAGTCGTTTGATTTGAACGTTTAATTCATTTTTATGTTTTGAATTTGAAATATTAATTGATTTTGAATATGGATATTTCGGTTGAATTAGTTAAATGGTTTAAAATTTCAAATATAGTGATTAATTTGATTTAGTGAATAGTAAATTTAATATTTGAAATTGGGTAAATATGGGAATCTGAAGTTAAATGTGAATGGAAATGATTCCTAAGTCGATTTAAAAATCTATTTGAATTAAAGTGATGCTAGTAGACTTTTGAATGGGATTAAAGGTTGATAATAGTGTAAATAATGGAATTTTGATTTAATATAAATCAGAATGATTTCTAATATCGATATAAATTCTATATGATTTATAATTGAGTTAGTAAATTTCTAAAATTTGAATTTCAAGCAATTTCGTCGATTTAGAAAATCGCTCGATTTAAACGATGCGTTAAAATAGCCTTTCGGGACACAGTCTCGAAATTCGACGAAACTAGTTCCATTGGATCCATAATAGTTTATTATTATTGGATTTCAAATTTCGTATCGTTTGGAGTTACCGTTTGGTCGTAGGGGATAGAAACGTGTTGAATTTAAAATCGAAAATTTAATATTTTAATTCGATTCGAAAAGCTATCTTCCACATACGATCAAATTAGATTCGAGACATGTTCCATTATGTTCGGAATAGGGATAAAACATTATAAACGCTGGGCGGCACACTTCGTTTGGATTTTGTTCGAAAAACACGTTAATTGTGAAAACGATAATAGAATATTATCTACACATACACACACACGCATGCACACACACACACAAATATATATATATATATGTGTGTGTGTGTGTGTGTGTGTGTGTGTGTGTGTGTGTGTATACATGCAATAGTGAACCCTAGCCAAAACAAGACGCAGATGCCTCTATCTTTATCAATGGTCAAAATCTTCCAGTTTTTCTCCTCGAAGATCTCCTCATCCACGCGTTATTAGACGAAACTTCCAATAGAAAAGTCGAAGAGCACGTCAAGCTCTTCACATTCAACGACTAAGATCTGGTGTAGCGAAGAGGATAGGAGGCTATGGCCGTGAATAGGTCGCGTGTTTATGGGGATCTATGCACATCTAGGAGGGACAGAGCTCGTCGGCGTCGAGGCTGGGGGCGCGTTCTGGGTAGGCAAAGTCGAGGATGGTGGTTGATCGTCCTTTAGGCGCGCGATGGAGGAGCTAATTTTGATCAATGATCGGTGCCTATGGGTTTCGTTGAATAGCGTACATGTGGAGAAAGATGGAATTGTGGCCCTGATCTTACTTGCAGTAATCGACGGCTAGATCTAGGTTGATATAAAAAAATTAGTTATATAATTTATATTCAAAACTTTAAAAATCCGTATTTTTGTCATACGAGGTATAAATTGGACGAAACAAGCAACGACGGAATCGTGGCGATGAGCACTACGCTTTGGAATAGATTTGGAGTCGATTGGAGCAAGATAAAATTTTAGGTTAGATCGAACGTGTTCGATTTAATTTAAAATTGGAACGTTTGGCGAATTTAAAACTCAAGGTGAGTTAATCTCACTCAATTTTGTACTACTAGTATTAATTTTAAGTAGTTAAAATTAATTAATTATTGATTAGTTGAATTGATACATTTTTATCAGTTGAATGTGATATTATATATAGTAGTATATATACTGAAGTGATTGATATTCCCGCGTATATATAGCGGATGAGACCCTATGCGTCCCTCATAATAGCGTATGATCCTATATACCGCGATATTCCATCTCGAAGCGAAATTGGTATTTTTATGTTGCATTAACATCTGTGGATGCATGGAAAAAGGTTGGAGGGATCCAACTGGATTCCTCAAAAATGTTGAATTTAATTTCATATATAGTGATATATGTTTGGTTAGAATAATTTGTGATAGGTTATTGTGTGATTTGAACCGATTGGATGTTATGGCAGTTTTAGCCTGGATTTTGGTATTTTTTTAAATACCAATAAAATATGGTTTTGAATTGGTAAAGAATTGCAAATAGGAATTTTGAAGTAAAATATTAATATAGAGTTTTGGATAAATTAATTGGATAAAATAAAAGATTTTGAAATTGTATTTAACTATTTCAGAATATTGTAAATAGAGATTTTGGAATAAAGTATATAAAAGGATTTTTAAATAATAAAATCTTAAGTTGTACTTGTCTAGATATGAAAGTTTTTTAAAAATCGAGATTTTTAATAGATTGAAAGCATGGAAGTGAAATTTGGAAATAAGTATAAAATTGATTGTACTGGAGCTCAAGTAAATATTTCCAAATTTACGGAATGAGATTAGAATCGAGAAATTGGGCTTGTTTTAAAAAAAAGGATATTTAATTATTAACTGGGTAACCTTTTAAAGTGTTAAAAATATATTCCAAAAACTAGTTATGTAATTATTTTAAATTGCTTAAAGCATATTTAATTATTAATTAGTTACCTTATAATGATTGTTAAAGATTTATTATTATTTAAGAATTAGTTAGCATTGTTGTTTTAAAATATAAATTATTAAATATTAATATGGCTTTGTATAATAACTTTTATTTAAATATATTTATCAAGATTAAACTTGAAATTTATTTGAGAAACTCATAAGCATTATTTTGAGATAATTTTTAAATAAAGTTTCGGGAAGTGACGGTATACTCGCATGGCGTAATCGGAGGCAGTGAGTGCATGCGGTTAAGTTTCGGATTTCTCCGGGATAGAAACATAACCATTAGGCTGTGAATCTATAGTTTGATACCGTAGTTTTCAAATATTTTCGAAAAGGATAATTTTTAAATATACTAAATTTGATAAGATAAGCACATACTTTTGGATAAAGAGATTTAATTTATTTAAAATTTAAATTAAATAAGACTTGGAGTTTTTCAGTGGAAAATGGAATCTTTGATTTTATGATTGTTTATTTGATAGTTAAATAACCGACTATCAAATCTGAACCCAAAATATAACTTTGGGAATATCTAGGAGAAATACGGGAATTATATGGTATAGTTACCGTTCGAGATGTTAGACTATACGTATAAACTCATTTCAATCTTCTAAGATGTTTATAAGGTGATTCGTCCACTAACGGTTAGGAAGTGATCTCCGATCTTATTTTTGTCTGATTATTTCCTAACGAACTGGGGTTGAATTTACCAGAAATATCGAATGTTGTTTCGAAGAGACCGTGATCGAGTAAGTTATCCGAAAACCACTTTGACCCAACAAGTAAATTTTCGAAATGAAGACAAGAGCATGGAGTCGAAGATGAAGCAGTGAAGTGCAAGGGCTAATCGCTACTAATCCTAAGGTTGATTCCAAAATGGATGTAGTAGGAATAGTGCCTTCGGTTCTATTCGGACCCAGAACTGACTTGTATGGTTGAATGCTATCAGTACATTGTCATTGAAGGACAATGAGAATTCTAAGTGAAATTTCCTTAAAAAGGTAATCGTAGCCTCTAGCCTCATCAATTGGGAATGACTGAAAAGCAGGGGAGATGCAGCAAGGCTAAGTAGGTAGCACCCAAGGTATGTTTATCACCTTTCTAGGTACCCTCGGATATTATTACTATGATTTATGGAAGGAGCTCAGGAAGGGTGGGAACACCCAGGCTAATAGCATATTCGATCTATCCAGGTTCGGGATAGACTAGTCTTGTGTAGCAGGGGATCCTGGCATGGTCCTCGGTATATTGTTCTAGACATGTACTATGACAAATGATACCTTAGTACCTAGTCATTCATATGGAATTCATTCTCCAATACGTACCTTTGCGGTTTTGATTGTAGAGCCTAGTATGCTGGAATTTAATTAATGTAACAACTTTAACTATGCGAATAAGTGTTTGTACTTGGACACTATTATAATATCAGAGGATTTGATATGAAATGTTTTGTTTATCTTAAGGCAAAAACCCGTTGTGTTTATGTGTGGCGTGGTTTTACGAGATACCTTTGATATTTTCAAAGGATTTTAATAACTTAAATAATTAAAATTGAGTGTGTTTTCTCATGCTAGTTTTCCACACTGACTCAGGTGTTATTTTATTATAATGCTCGGGTCATATCGAGTATTACATGTTTAGGCTAGGATGCTATGGAGCTCGGGAGACGAGCTGGAGACCGAGACGTATTCCCGTACTTGTTTTATTCCGCTACAGTATTTTATTGAAATTACCTGCAATTGTGAGGATAGGTTGTTATAACTATCCAGGCTGGTAATTACTGTTTTATGTACTCTAATAAGATATGTATATTACAGTTTTTGATTTATGTAATGAACTATTTACAATATATGTTATTCCGTCCACTGTGAGATTCTATTTGTTTGGTTTCTTCTTTGTCCTGCTTACTTTCTTTCCCCTCAACAGTCTATCTTTCTGGCACTCGATTGTTTGACATCTTATGCAATGAGCATGTTTATGTCGAGTTTCGAGGGTCGAAAGGGCGGGTCGTCACAATCTCCTTCCATAATTTTCCTTGAAAACCTTTACAAAATGATTTAAAACCTTAAAATCAAACTTAAACAAGGAAAAATATATAGTCTTTATGCATTACTCAAAATCATACCACCGTGTTATGTGTGTGTGTGTGTGTATTCTTACTCAAATCTTAGACGATGAAAACATTTAATCATGTGAAAGAACCTCTTTCTAAACTTTTGAAATCGTCTCTTTCAAGACCAACATCAAACCTTTCGAAATCATACCTTTTTAAAGCAATAAAACCTTAAACATTCTTCTTTAAAACAACTTAAACATAGCCTTAGAAAACCTTTGGAAAACCTTCCATTTAAACCTTTCGAATCCATTAAACCGAACCTTTCGAAATCAATGAGCTAAAACCTTTTGAAACCATTGAACTAAACCTTTCGAAACCATTCAATAAATAAACCTTTCGAAACCATTCAATAAAAAAACTTTTAAAACCATTCAATAAACAAACCTTTCGAAACCATTCAATAAACAAACCTTTTAAAACCATTCAATAAACAAACCTTTCGAAACCATTCAATAAACAAACCTTTCGACTTTATTGCAAGCGATCTTTCAACTTTGTCGAAAGCTCTGCTTTAAAAGCTTTAAAACATATTACTTAAATAACAGGCTTTTACCTTTAAAAACATCATTCGAAAGCTTGGTCATACTTCAATTAAAAAAAAGGGTAAACAACCTAAGTCGAAAGCTTTCCTTCGTAAACGTGGAGAAGCGCTGATTTTAAAATAGGCAAACCTTTTGACTTTGTCAGAAGGTTCAAAACAAAAGAAATAAAGCGGCAGTAAACTTTCGACTTTGTTGAAAGGTTCATAAACCTTTATTTAAATATTTGACCTGGTCGAAAGCAACCAAGTCGAAAACTCTTATTCGAAAGCAAGTAGGCGATCTTTTATTTATAAAAAAATCATACTTCAACCTCTTTGGCAACCAATCTTTCGACTAAGAACCCTTCAACCCTATTCAATTCATTACGTACCAGGATACTTGACACCATATGCATTGAAATTTGACCATGTTGAGAGCTAACCTTTCGACTTTGTTGAAAGGTTTGGGTCGGATGGTCTGTTGCCAAAATTGGTTGAAACATGCTAAAAGTATGATTTCTTTGTTTTTATCTTAAAAAGAACAACTTTGCAAATAACCTGCCTTTGTTTATCAAACTCTAGTTGGTTAAAAAATACTTTTCAGAAAAGTGCTGCCTCTGTTTTTCAAA
This sequence comes from Allium cepa, assembly GCA_030765085.1. NCBI lineage: Eukaryota > Viridiplantae > Streptophyta > Magnoliopsida > Asparagales > Amaryllidaceae > Allium > Allium cepa. The sequence goes on from CM060928.1 coordinate 56,185,225, forward strand.
ATTAAATAATCATTTTATTTTATAAATGCCCTTTCTGCTTAATTAAATATATGAAACATTTAAGTCTGATACCTTAAATAATTTTATATATTCATCAAATCACTTAGGAAGAATCTAAAAAGATCCTAAAAATCTATTTTAATATGTTTTCTAACATATAAAAATTTTATACCCAAATAATTTTTATTTTAACCGTAAATAATTTATAACTCAATAAATCATTTTTTTTCACTAGAAAATTAATATAAAATTCACATTAATCCAGAAAATTATGAAAATTGAAACCCATCTCTAAAATATCATTTATGATATATATATAAATTTTCAAGGCATTTGGACGTCACTTAATAGGGTTTTCATGTCAAACATATCATAAAAACTAACATGAACATACATAATTCATCAACAAGCATATATATATATATATATACATATATAAATATATTTACTACTAATAATGAAAGTTCCATCAATTAATTTCAACCGCGTCTTTTTGGATTTCCAGAAATACCTATCATGGATAATCGCTCTTCGTTCTTCTTATTAAACCCTAAATCATTGTCAGTTCTAATTCACTGTCAAATCCTTCACGGTCTGTCGCGCCTCCTCTTTAGAATTACCATCACTTATAAACATATAGATCACGAATTCGCTTTCTTCCACAATCCTCTACATCCCAACCAACTTCACAGTTCTCACTCATCATGCCGGGCACACTCTCACTCTCAGTCTAGGCACAAAAAGTCCAAAATCCTGATATTCGTCTAGGCACAACAAAGTCTAGGCACACTCTCACTCTCACTTGGGCGATGTGAATAAGAAGTTGATCAGAGGGTCGATTCATTGCGAAATTACTAGATTCAATTTTCAAAAATGGTGCATTATGATTTATGTGTACGCAGTTAGAGAAGAGAGAGATAATGGATGTGTGAGGGGAGATGATTTGCGAAAGGTTCTGGAAAGTGTTGTTAATTTGAAATTTTTTTTGGATCAACTTCAATGCTTACTTTGCATACTCAGAGAAGCATTGGGTTTTCGAATAAGATTTCTTAGCCAAAAATGTCCTTTGGCGAAAATTTCCCTTTGTTATTTCCCATTTAACCCTAAATGATTGTTGGATCCAAAATATTGAACTATTCTCAAAATATTGAACTATTACTACTTTAAATTTCTTATATTATTATTTGCTTGCTTTGGTAATGTTTCATTAATTCCTTTGAAATGACGTTAGCAAGAGAAATTTGTGCACTAGGAGTGGGAGCGTGCGGCTTTTACTTTATTTCTTTACCTTTGTACCGCTGTGGTACACTTATCAGTGATCGGTTGTTTTAATACATCTACATACACACACACATACACACACACACACACACACACACACATTTATTATAGTTAACATGATAGTATCTTACCCTCTTCCCCTTACCGTTCCATTTTGTAATTGTAGATCTGCAACACTGCTTTATTTCTACTTTTCATGCATTGTTGGTTTTTTGAGTATATAAACATCCTGACGATTATTTAATCTGCCAGTGGTTTTATTATTGTTTAACACTTCAAAATTTCAAAACCGGATATCATTTTTTTACCTACCGTAATAGGTGAGAGCATGGCTCTCGGCTGTAATCTATTTCCTAAAGTTGTGGGAATATGCACTCTATGGATTGAGGGGTACAAGTCCAACATTATATTACTCACCTTGGATACTCGGTGTAATAAAAAAATGACATATATTATGATAATCTACGTTGTTAACAGGTTTTATATACATGATTATTGATTGAACTTTTGTTTATTAGTTTTCATTTGTAGTTACCATTCATAACCCAATTTGAGCTCATTCAAGTTATTTCAAAAATCAAGATGTTGGATAATGCTTGGCAAAGATTGTACTTTTGAAAATTCTAGCCAATTTGAATTTCACTCGAGGTAACTTTTTTATTTAAAAATCAGAAAATGGCACACTATATTACAATGAGAATATGAACTAAAGATAATAGTCGAAGGCCCTTTTTAGAAAGTCCAAATAAAACTACAAATGTTTTGCTGGATAGTATTCCTCTTCGACATAAAAAATTCCAATCGATGCACACTTTATTATAATAAGAACATATTTTCTTGATTGCATTATGAAGTTGTATGTCATTCAAACTATCTTAACTATTTGTTTTCGTATGAAAATTTCTACTTTTTTTTCAGCATTAGAGCATTTCTCAGTGCTATATTTGTATGTGAATTTCATTTGAGAAAACATTCTTTTACTTGAAAACCATAAAATTACCCAATATGCAGCAGAAAAAGTATCGAACTTCATATGAATATGAAATGAAGATAGTAGTCTAAGGTTCTTTTTGGTAGAATCTAAACATAATTATGAGTGTTTTGGTGCATAGTGTTTCTCTTCAACCCTTTATGAAAATTCCAATAACTACACAATTTGTTACAGTAATAATATATTTACTAGATTTGTGCTATTGAATTTGTAGATGATCTAAATGTCTCATTATGTGTTTTCGTACTAAAAATTATGATTTGTTCCTCAATAGTATAGTGTCCCTTTTCAACCCATTATGAAAAATATCAATTTGTCTAAGCTTTATTACAATAAGAATAGACTAACAGGCTTGCACTATGACGTTGTATGTGTTTTAAACTGTCGTAACTATTTGTGTTTGTAAATATTTAGTCCTTCATAGGCGTAAATAATTTGAGGAACATAAGTGATAAGTGTTATTCTTTTGAAATTTTTATAGGACTTGGTAATGTTTGCTAATATTTATTTCATACCTTTCATATAGGTATTATCAAGTGTTTTTGGGTAAATTTATATTGCTTTGAAAATTTATTAGCCCTTAGCCACAGTGATTCTCCCTTTAATAATTACCTTAATCTAATAATTGAAAATCAAGTCAGTAGCTTCAGCCACATATACATTAAACATTAAACTGATGATTGGTTTGAAATTGTTGTGATTTGGGCTGTTGCAAGACAAATTGAGTGCGTATGCTTCCGTCTTTGATTAAATTTTATAAGGGATTGATCAAGTGGTATTTATTTGCTACATAGTGTAAAACATTATCCTTAAAATTATACTCTTCATAGTCATGACTAAAAACATTTATTGTTATTTTCCATTCTCCATAGCAACAAAGTTCAAGTGAAGATTTTTCCTTTGCCTATTTCTTAATAATAATATAGGTAATGTTTTGTTAGTATCAAATTATCGCTCATGGATTTTCTTTTAGTCCCTTTTTGATATAATTTTTTCATATTGTTGTACACTATTTTGTGCAATCAAAACTTGGGTGTTTCTTTGATGTTTTTGTTTGGCTACACCTGTTCAAATTAGGCATTTGAACATTGTTAAAAATCAGCAGTAGCAGATTTATCTTCAAACAAGTTCAACTGTATAGTTATATGGTACAATGTTGTACAATGTACCTATAACAGACTTCCATTGCTTCCATCTACTATATTTCCTGTTATATAACATCAAAGGATTCATACACAAGATTTTTCTGTAATCCTACCACTATATACCATTCAAAATGAAAATCCACTACTTTGTTTTTTCTTCCCTTTTCAGTGATGATAAAGATATACGCGTTGGTTGGAAATATTTTATGAAACTGATTCCAGTATTTTTTGAATAGAGAGTATCCCATATGCTTGATCCTCTGCCTCCTTCTTCAGCAGCACCTTCAGTCTAACAAAAAATAATTTATATATCAATTTTTGTAGTTATTTGACAAAGGTATAAAAGAAAAATGATTAAGAAAAAAGAAAACAGGATAAGCTGAATTGGCCGCCCTAAAGATAAAATCAGCTGGAAAACTATCCCGAGCAATTGAGTTTGGACTGAGTTGGCATATCGCAAAAGAAAAAGAAGAAGAAAATTATCAGCAATAAATTTAGTCACTTTGTTCTTGAATATTGTTTCTTTTATCAACTAAACTTGGATAACGTGTAGTACAAAAAATTCACTTTGCATAAAGTATGTCTGGTTTTTAGTTCTTTAATTTAGAATAAATCATTTTTTCTTCATTGTTTACAATTTAAGGAAAATATATAATATTTATTTAAGTAAATGTTTCTTAAAATATGTATATTTTTCATACACTATATTCAAAATTTACCAGTAGTTAATCCCTCTTCTAAAATACACCATGTTCTCTATTTCTTCCTAACCCACAGGCTGAAAAAACATCTGAGTTAGAAGAAGATGACGAGTGGGAATATGTTGAAAATGGTCCTTCAAGGATCATCTAGCAAGGTACTACGATAATTATTAAAAAGAAAAAAGGTTTGGAAGTATCAATAAAAGTGTATTTAGTGGAAACATTAGCATTATGTAAGCACACAAGCAAAAATATTTTACAATATGTTGATAGACCCTTATCATTTCCTCCCTACGTGGACTGGACTAATAATTTGCTTAGCTTTATTTGGGATTAGTCTTATAATAGTCATTGTATGTAATAAAGGAAGTTGATTGTTGGTATTTTGTAGTAAAATATGGTTGTGTTTTGTAGCATTACTTATATTTCTCTTTGTATCAGAATGTAGTGTTTCTCTTTTAGTTTATTACATAAATCTATGCATAAATGATAGGTAGAAAATGGTTCAAACATAAATCATAGATCCGACATGCTTTATGTTTATAACGGGTATAAAATATTCATGTTTTCTAAATACTACATTTAGAGGTGTCGAAGAAAGAAGTCTAAATTTGATTCAGTTGCTATTTGCACAGAGAAAATAAACATACACAATTGACATCCTCAGCTTTGTTTACTTGCAAGTTGTGAACACCAATTGACCAGTAGAAAAGAATAAATGAAATGCAAATTGTTTTTCTCTTTATCCATTATTAAAATCGTAAGATAACGTTACATTTTATAAAATTTGTCAAAATAAAGAATAATCAACATAAAAGGCAGTGGCTGGTACATGTTACAATTTTCTTCTTTGAATAAAGTGGAAAAAAAAAGAAAAAAAACTAAAAAATGATAAAAATATAAAAGAATGAATGAACATCACATGTGAACACTATTGTTACTGTGCTTCCTAAAATTATTATGTTCAAACACAGTGGTGCAAATTGTTTTATGGTTTATGATGACACATATATATTATATAATTACTATATAATATTAATGCATTATCATCTTATACCGACCAGAAATTAAATATACAGTTGATATTGATCTATTATAGAATTAATAACCAACTTTTAAAAGATATTATTATCTGGTAATCAACAACTTTACGACATCAAAGGAAAACTGAAAATATCCACTTAGCATAACATAGCTAGTTATACTTCATTATGATATAATAGACCTTTCAAATGAAACAATTGCACGTAACGTGTATGCAATTGCACCTACTAAGAGCACCCAAATCTTTATGTTGTAATGTAAAATTTATCAAAAAATCAATATTCTAATACCCAATAACAGCAAATATAATATAGATATTATGTATAAACTCCAAACACCCAATTTATTAGGTACTAGCCCACATGTATATTATGCTTTATTTACCGAGTTTTTCACCATACAAATTTGCATATGAGAGTGATTCATTTCATGCTCAAATATTTTTTGTTCACATAAAACATATATTTTATAAATTATAAGTAGTGATTCATAAATATTTAGGAAAAAATAGTATTTATAAATATATTTTACAATATAGAGTTCTTAAACTTATACCCATAATTCATTGATTTTTTAAAATGTGTGACTAATGTCATAATTTATGAGTATGGTCTGGTTAATGATTATATAGAAAAAACTAAATATACAAATAAAAAGAAAAACCTCCATATTCTAAATAAAAAATAAAAAAGTAAATGGTGAAGTGACCATGGCTAAGTGTAGGTCCAACTGGATGTGCTTTATACTCATATATATATATGTGTGTGTGTGTGTGTGTGTGTGTGTGTGTGTGTGTGTGTGTGTGTGTAACTTTAATCATCAAAACATGGCATGTAATTGCAAAAACATTTCGAATCTAATCTAAAAATTGAAAACCATAAGAAAGCGGGATGTAATAATTATTCATCTTAGCTTTGAGATTATAAGATGTGATATTGGATGTTGATTTAGTTGATTGTCTTCCTTCTCTTGAATCCTAGCTTATCTTCTATTGAGAACAATAATGGTGGTCGGCCTTAGATGTTTTGGATTGCTAAAATGAAAATAAACACGAGTTCAATTTCCTAAGGGTTTAGGGCATAAGCCTTTCCTATTACCCATATTGCTCTTACTCTTTTCCTAACACATTAGCTTATCTTATCTCATTTTAGTTTGCCACATTAATATGGCACGGCTACCCTTAGATAATCACTTCTCGCTTACTAATCTCCATATTATCTATTTTAATTTTAGCTAATTAAATATCCTAAACATTGTTATAGAAATATGGGGTGTTACAGAGGGTGATCTGACCTATCACGATGGATCGTTAGTTATCCATAGGGGATGGATCATTTGCTATCTATATAGGATGGGGCTAGCCATCCATCCACTGAGTGTATTTTTTAATGATCTTATTCTAATTGTCTTCTCATCCTCTATTTAAGTGTCTTGTCCAAATATCAAGTCGTTTAAAGTTCATTTGATCATCCATCTTCATGGGTCATCTCGTCCAAAGAATCGTCCATAACTCACTCAATGCTTAACCAAATCACACGAAACTTCGCACATTCAATGTAAATGAGTAAGAAAGCCACTTCGATGGATCATAAGTCATGGGGCCACTCTTCATGGGTCGGACCTGATGGATCAAACTGGCCCAATTTGGAGAAGAATCATCCATAATTCGCTTAAAACGTAGCAAAACCAGGCAAAGCTTTATGGGTGCTCTCTCTAAGGTGTGTTGGACCTACCATATAAATTTTAGGTTATGGACCCAACCTATGTGGATTGTAATCACCCATCTAGTTAGATCGCTATCGATCCATCAAACAACCTCCAAATTATCCCTTTTTTGTGAGCCTTCTTTTATGTCTTCTAAGTGCTCCCCCAAAATTTCCAAGTCAATCTGACTCTGTATGAGTTCTTTAGGTCTATTTTTAGTTAGCTGCTTTAGTCAAAATGCAGGTAACCATTTGCCTCCCAAAGTGTGCCTTTTGAATGAATGGTGTGCTTTTCTTAAGAACAAGTTCATATCTTCTATCTTCGATAGTTTAGCTTTCCAACTACTTCAGCCTTGATGAATCACCCAGTTCCTTCGAATTCTCTTGCCAATCACAAGGTGTTCCAAACCTGTTACAGCCTAAGACTCTAGACTCTGCCTAACTGTAATCTATTATCACAATCAATCCAATTTCATTCGGAGCTATTACATCACACATCTCTAATTACATCACATATCTCTAACTGTCCCATGTTAATTCGGGATTTACATCATTAACATTTTGCTTCTCATTTAGAGTTGTAACATAATATATCAAAGTATATTACATATCAAAATCACATCATATATCAAAATCTCATCATAGATCGAAATCACCCTGTGTTCATCTAGGATATGTCAGTTTTATTCCATTATAAGGCATTCAGATCGTTTATTAATTCAAATATGCTTTAAGGTTTGATCTCATCGGATCATTTAAGTTTACTGCATGATTTCTTCAGATCGTTTAACATTTAAGTTAAGGGAATAATCTCGCCCGATCGTTTACTTTTGGACTTGAGGGGATGATCTACGGATCGTTTATTATTTGTGTTGGGAGGACGACCTCCCTAGATAGTTTTTTGTTTAAGTCAAGGGGGATCATGTAAGCCCATCCGCTCACTCTCCGGTGAGGGGACTTAATTCCTGCACTCTGGTCCCATCTCTTTGATCAGAACTCTAAGGCAATCAATATTGTACAAGTCCATCCACTCGCTCTCTGGCAAGGGGATTTGCACCTTGCACTCCAGTCCCATGGTTGGACTCTAAGGCGATAATTATCATGCATGTCCATCCACTTGCTTTTCGGGCAAGGGGATTTACACCTTGCACTTCGATCCCGTATCGGGACTCTAAGGCGATCAATATTAGTCATCATAATCAAAGTGGATTTTTCATAATTAAAATATTCAAATAAAAACAAACAAGTAGAAATCAAATAAGAAGGAATCAAAACAAGAAGAAATCCTAAATGTTTCCCTTGGAGATCCGACTAGAAGCATGCCTAGACACCAATCTGGGTCTCGTACACGTATAAGTGGTCCGAGGTTATTATTGTCCTAGATAGTCATCTTAGGCGTCCCACTCAGGGCGTGCCTTGGGACCGCTCGGGATCCCGTACACTTGTAAGCGGACTGAGATTATTATTGTCAAAATAGTCATCTCAGGCATCTTTATAGCGTGTCTAGGGACCGTTTGGAATCCAATACACATGTAAGCGACTTGAGGTTATTATTGTCTAGATACCAAAAGAAAAGTCCGGAAAAAGAAACGAAAAGGCAAAGCATGGGAGTTGGATCAGGCTGCCATCTACCATGATCATAGGATAATTTGTCTTGGTTCAAATCCCTGGGAGTTCCTTGATGCATTTGTCGTGGATGGTGGCTGTTCTTGCAATGCTACCATAGTTTTGTTCCTCACGTACTGTGGTAGTTGGTTGTTCCAAACCAATTCTTCTACCAAATCACGAAGGTGTTGGCACTCGTTCATTTCATGCCCATTCAGCTCATGAAAGATGCAAAACTTTCCATATTTTCTCTCCAATCACATAATTGGGTTAATGAGAATTTAAGGACATCTCCTGGCTGCCTCTAGGCTTCTATTCACTTTCTACAGCTCTAGATCTACTTTTAGGTCTATTCATCTTCTCTAAATCAAAGATTCAAACTTCAATTCTTCAGGTCTCGTTCAAGGTACCTAGCGAAAGCATAAAAATGTTAACCCAAAATATGGATCAATACCCTGGATCAAGTGTGAAAGCACCAGTACAAATAATCAGTAGCATAAACCTCAGATAAAAAACAAATAAAAAGTAGAAATAAGAAAAGAGACATAGAATTTTTATAGTGGTTCGGCTGACTCTAGCGTATGTCCACTTTAATCAATATTTATTATGATTATACTAGTTGAATCTCTCTAGATATCAATTAGTTTGTCCTTTGGTCTAAGTTACAATAAGTTAGAATAAGTCATAAGTACAAGAGTTGATTGGAGAATCACAGTAACCCCCTTGATGATGTTGTAAGGGATAAGAAAGTTGAAGAAGCAAAGGAATTGAAGTAGAGTAATGGTGGCTCCTCCCCACCCCTTCCCCCATGAAAAGATAAATCTCTAGTTGCATGTAGGTGAGTATGTATATGGGAATTGAGTGGGTATTGGGCAAGAAGTCCAAGTCCAGAAGAGTCTAGTTGTTATGCCAAGCCATCAACGAAAATCTCAAATCAATCTGAGTCATTTATATGGATCGCTAGCTATCCATATGGGATGGATCACTAGCTATCCATCAACTTAGCATATTTTTCAACCAGAAGCCTTTACTTAGTGCTACGAAGGAACTCAAAAGGTTTAAAGGCGATCTGACCTATCATAATGGATCACTAGCTATCCATAAGGGATGGATCGCTAGCTATCCATAGGGGATGGATCGCTAGCTATTCATCCACTTAGCATAGTTTTGAGTGATCTTTGTTTGGTTGTTTCCTATCTTCTACTTAAGTGCCTTACCAAATATGAAGTCGTTCGGAGTTCGTTTGATCATCTGTCTTTATTGGTCATCTAGTCCAGAAGAATTGTCTATAACCCACTCAACACTTAACCAAATCACACAAAACTTCACATTGGCAATGTAGATGAGTAGAAAAGCCACCTCTATGGATCATAGGTCATGGGGTCCACTCCTCATTGGTCGGACCTGATGGGTCAAACTAGCCCAATTCAGAGAAGAATCATCCGTAACTCGCTCAAAACTTAACGAAACCAGACAAAACTTTGCAGGTACTCTCTCTAGGGTGTTTGAGACCTACCATATAAATTTCAGACTGTGGAGCCCAACCTACATGGATTGTTAGCGATCCATCTAATTAGGTCTCTAGCAGTCCATCAAACAATCTCCAAATGATTCAATTTTTTTGTGAGCCTTATGTCTACTATGTACTTTGCCAAAATTTCAAGTCAATCTGACTCCATATGAGTTCTTTGGTTTCGTTTTAAGTTAGCCGCTTTGGTCAAAAAGTAGGTAACGATTTATATTAAACAATAGATAAAAATATACAATATTTTGATTGAAAAATATTTATTTTTGTATTTTATTGTCTTTTTGAGATGGATGTTAATTAAATTTTGAGATTTTTTGATATGAACAAAACTATCAAGGTAAGAAACATGGATTAAAAATCAAATTATTATTTTTAATTGTTGAAATAAAAATATGATTTCTAGTTTTCCAAATCTTATTTTCAAATAATATTTCTTATAGTTGTTTAATAGATATTTTGTTTATCACTTTAATAATATCATATACTTTTTTTTATATTTACTATAAGAGAAATTAATGCATTAAAATATATTGATCAATACTATCACACATTCTTTTTAGGTATTTTTGTTAATCTCTCAAGTAATATTTGAAATCAATTTATGTACTATTTATCCTTTAATAAAATGTACTATATGCTAATTATCAAACTAAAATTCTATGTACATAAACATTTATCTATAGAAATTATAAACATGATAATTATAAAAGTAATTAAGAATACCAGTATCCATTTATTTTCTTGATAAATATAAATCCTAAAGCTAATAAATTAGTATATAACTCATTTTTGTTAGCAAAAAGAAAATTTAATTAAGTGTAAAAATACATTAGTCACATAACAAAATTCATTTTAATTAGTTTAATAGATAACTCATTTATTATCTCAAAAAATTTATCATATCATGCGTAACAAATTTATGTTTTTAAAATATTTATAAACTATTTATTTTTACAAAATGCTACATGTAATGCATGGGTTAATACTAGTTAATTCTAATTATAAAAAAACATGTAAACTCAATAAACAAACTTACCCACTAGTACTTCAATAGTTTAACAATGAAAATAATTACAAAAGCATAGAAATAATATCTACAATGCTAAATAGATGAATAAGTGAGCTTTGAATTTTTGGAGACCAAAAAAGTAAAGTTGATGATGTTACTACATACATAATCAAATCAAAATTTAAGCCATGTGCTATTTTAGGGATTTTTTTTATAAAAAGTTGAAGATATAGAAAAAATTTGTATCTTTGTTTGCCAAATTAGTGAGTATTGTTTTTGTATTTTACTAGGAATCCATTACTTATAAAAGAAAACAAGAACCCAGGGTTTTCGATTTGGACTGTTTGAAATCCCAGCATTTCTAAATAGTTACTCCTTAACATACTCTCTTTCTTTCTTTTACTTCCCTCCGAACAGTGCCTCCCCACTAATGTATCTACATGTTGTCTTGTTTTTAACTTGCTGTCCAACTGTTCCCACAATCCCATTTCTTCTTTCTATTGAAAATTATTTTCCCTAAATTTTACAACCCTATGCCCCTCTGCTTTTTGATAATTCAATTCCTTCGTTCTCGTGTTTTTGTTTAATCTTCTCTCCCGTTATCCTTTGGGCCTCTAAATAAGACTGTGTTCATTCCTCTTACAGAGGTAGGCAATTGAAATCATTTCGGTTCTCGTGGATTCTTTGCTTACGGCGGTGTTTTTCGTACTTGAGGTAGTTTTTTATTCTAAACTTAGTTAGCACACAATGTACCATCGATTATTGTTTAACACAAGCGAAGTTATCTTTGATTGGTTCGGTAAAATATTTTGATAATTTGGTGAAATTTATTTTCATGCTACTTAACACGAAATCAATTGTCCAAATTCCTCTCATGTGACCGATTCCATGGTTGAAGGTATTCAAATCGTTTTCATATATGTCCATTATTGTATGTTTAGCTTCATAGAAAATTTATGTTTCATATCACTAATCTATTTTAGCCATATTTTTATGTGGTTTGTCTTTTTTTGCACCATGACCCCTCTTACATGCAAATTATTAAACAACAAAATCGTTTGAATATATTTAAGCAATTAACCAATGGATTGGGTTAAGAATACATGGTCGCTTGAGTTGTTGTGCTATAGGAACACAGTTTTACACATTGTAGCCAATTAGAACAATGTTAAAAAAACATAGTATATTCAATTCTGGTCCAGCCAACCGATTCGCATTATAAACTTTGACATAACAGTGCACACTTGTCTCCACTTAGTCATGATTTTGATCACTATGTCTTCTCATGTAATAGATTTGAAATGGATTGCTAAACGTGGTGGCGAATGGAGGTTGCGTAATGGAATTTAATTACTACCAGGTGAGTTTTTTATCACTGTGGAGTGGGAATGAAATCCAGATGAAACACCTTTGTTCATTCCCATGAATGTCAAGTTTCAATAAAATAATTCATCATCCTTATGTTAATTTGAATTAAATTTTCAAACCAACAATATGGACTTTGTACTCTGAAAATTGTTATATGGACTTTGTACTCTGAAAATTATTGCAATTATTAACGTGTCATGTTAATGTAAGATGGGAAAATCTACTATTTGAACTGTTAAGTGGGTAGTGTTAGGCAGTATATCATATGATTAACATTTTTACTATCGTTAAAGGTAAGTTTATGTTCCTGTTTTACATAACTTTGAATTTAGATTTACTATTAAATACTAGTACGTGCCCATGCTTCGCACACGGACTGTTTATGTTAGTGTATACGTTGATATTTTGTTTGAGCGCCAGAATACAAGGGCATTTTTGGAATTTCAAAAAGACGCCGAGTAAATTAGTTCAACGAATTTTCTTTATTAGTAGTAGAGATTAGTTTTTAATATTCTTAACTTTTTTGTAAAGTGCTTTTAGAATTTAGACCTTATCACATAGCAGAACTGCACTTTGCTACATTCATTTATACATCGTATATCAAAGTTAACCCTCTTTCACCAATGTTAATATTATGTGTATTAAAAATTGTTTATTGTGCATAGTATGTTGGGTGATAAGGGAATCATTTTTCTATAACTGTACCAATGTTCCTTTTATTGTTTCAATTTTCATCTCAAGAATAATCAAACAATTTTTACAACAAAGGCTGATCAACTGTGACGATCTAGAATTTTGGACATTCGAAATTGGAATATTTAACTGATTTTAAATATTTAAAAGTTAATTTCTAACTTGAATTTTAAATGTCACTATTTATTGAGTGATTTAATTATTAAATAAAATAATTGAAAACTGGTTAAAATAGTGAATCTAGAGTTGTAAGCACGATAAAAATAATTTAAAGGCCTGTAAAATTCCTATTCATAATAATAAAGATAGAAACTTTTAAAATTGAATTTGGAAGTGATCGGTTCAGTTTTAAAATATATCGTTTAAATTGACATTTAAAAATAGCCTTCCGAGGCACAGTCTTGGATTTTGACGAAACCAATTTCATGGGATCCGTAATATTGTATTATTATCGGATTTCAAATTTCGTAACTTTTGGAGTTGTCGAGTGGTCGTACGAGATGTAAACGTACTAAAATTTTTATCGAAAATTTAATATATTAATTGGGTCCAAAAAGCTATCTTCTCCATACGATCGAATTAGGACCCGAAACCTTTGCCTTTGCGTTCGGAATAGGGGTATAACATTATACACGCCTAGCGGCATTCTTCGATAGGAGGTCAAGATTGTAAGTTGCATTTATCGAGACAATTTGAATTTAATTATATATATATACACTAGTATCTTTCAGCTGTATTTCCTTCACGTCAAATTTTTTTGGTTTCAATTCAAGTGTCACTGTAGCAAGTTAGGTGAAGTACGATAATGTCTCATCTTGTTCTCCACTTTCTCTTTTTAAAAGGTTGTCAGTTTCAAAATAAGGAAGAAAAGAAAATCTACTTTGGAAAAAGTTTTAATGGCCGAACTCAAGAAATCGCTTCATTTCTTTATCCCTTCCCCTTTCTTTGCCAAATTCAAATTGAAGACCGGGAAATCGAAACCCGACCTCCTCCTAAAATCCCTCAGTTTAAATTTGTTTCAATTGCTTAAAAAATCTCGTTCTCTTCAAAATAATTAAGAATAAGAACGGCAACTTGTTTTGATTTCTCATTTATCTAACTGCAGGTTTGAGGTGCGTTCTTTGGGCACGGCTACAGATTCGTGAGGTCGATTGAGGAGTCGAGTGGAAATATGGCCAGGGTTCATTGAATCTCGAGTTGAGGGTGAATCTGGCGATTTGATAAATAGGATGCTTCGTCACATGAAGCCGCAAGAAGGATTTTGGCTGGCGCGGTGCTTCTGGAGGGTCATGATTTTCTCCTGTTGAGGTTGCTTTCGATGAGGCAGAGGCTTCGGTGGTGATGAGCTCGATTGAGGTTGCGATAGCCTCGATTTATCACGCATTGAACTAGGAGGCAGTGAGGTATATGTTTACAAATTTATTTTTTAATTTAAAAATTATTTTTCAATTTAATATTTGTATATATATATGAGACAGAAAAAGATTATATAGATAGATAAGTTTTAGATTACAGTGAAGAGGAAAATATATTACGAATATAAAATGTGTGTATATATATATTTGCCTATTTTAACTTAATTAAATATAGGCAAATAGGAAAATTTTATATAGAAAAGGTTATGGAAAAGGTATGTAGGAATTTTAAAATGTGAAGAGTTTATATAAAATTACAATTTTAAATCTTTATAAATTAATTTTACAAGTCTATGGGTTTCAAAGGAAAATATATAAATGTAAATTATCTATATAAAAATATTAAAAAAAATTCAAAACAAGTTTATTTTAAAATAGGGGATTAAGGTGATTAACTTGGTTAAATTAGCGTATTCAATTATTTTAGTTGCTAAAATTAATTTATTAAAGGAAGATTAGTTTAAATCAAATTATAAGTTAAATTAAAGGAGTAAATGGTGATTAATTGTTTGATTAATTCAAATAGTAATAAATCGTGAATGTTTATGCAAGGTCTGAAATCATGGAGAGGCAAGCCAGTTTGGATCGGACTACAAGTTAAAATCAAAGGTGAGTTAATCTCACTCATTTGGATTACCTTTTAAATTTAAATAGTTAAATTTAAAATTATTAATTGTTTGCTTGAATTGATAATTTATTATCAGCTTGGATGGGATATGTTATATATATAGTATACATATATATTAGAGTGATTGATATTCCCGCATTATATAGCGGATGAGACCCTATGCACCCTGATTAATAGCAGATGACCCTTTATACCGCGATATCCCACCTTGAAGCGGGATTAGTATTTTATATTATGTTAAGATCTGTGAATGCAGAGATAAACAAGTTGGAGGGATCTAATTGGATTCCTCAAAATATTGAAATTATTTTTATAATATGTGATGTGATTCATTGATTGTCTATGATAGATTATTGAGTATATTAGGAATTGAAAATGTTGGATGTTGTGGTTTGATTGAATATATTTGGAATATTGAGTTATCAAAAATATAAAGATTGAATTTTTAAAAAGGAAAATAAAATAGAGAATTTTAAGTAAAATAATTATAGTGAATTTGGATAAATTAAAAGAATGAATTTTGGAAAAGGTTAAAAGGTTTATTTTTAAATTCTAATAAATAAATTCTGAGTATAGGAAGGGAGATTTTTGAATAAATGGGAATAAATGAATTTTTAAACTTAAGTGATATTATTTAAAGGAATATAGGAATTTTTTAAATTCAAGGTTTAAAATAGTTTGGGAGAGATAAAGAAGAATTATGGAAAAATATGAAATTGTTTTTCAGTTTAATTAAGATTTTAAATCTTAATAAAGGAGTAAATCTGAAATTTATGTGTTTTGAAATAAAATTGAGTAAGCAAAGGAATTTATTTTAAAATGGAGTAAATTTTTGAAATCGATTTGAAAATTGATTAAGTGTTTAAAACTGCTATTTAAAAGGAGGATGAGACTATAGAATTTATAAACTGGGTTTATAAAGTGAAATAAGATATTAGTGGATATTTGGAAGCATAAATTCACGGTGGGAATTTATAAAGGAATGGATAATTTGTTTTAAAATAAATAGTGGTTTTATTTTTAAAGGCGTGGGAAAGAAATTTACGGGTTGAGATGTAAATTAAATTTGGATAAATCGAGAAGGATTTATTAACTGATTAAATGGACTATTTTGGAATGGTAAAGGTATTTTTCTGAAAAGCCGAGTATGTTTTCAAAGCGGAGTTTTAAGTATAAGTTAGAGGTTTTAAAGTGGTTTTAAAAGAATGTTTTAGAAAGAAATTATTATTTAGTAGTTTTAAATTTTTTTAAAATAGTAAATATTTATTAACTTAATTATATAAGTAAATTATTGAAAGGTTTAACTAGTATTATGATTTAAAAGATAATTATTTAATATTTATACCTTATAGAATAACTTTTATTTTAAAATTAGTTTTAGCTTAAGTTTTATACGAGAAATTATTATAAAATTTCTTAACAGTATTTCAAATAAAGTGTTTTAAGTAGTTTTTATTTTAAGTGTTTTAAAGTATATATTTTTGGATAAAGTGATTTAAATTATTTAAAAATCTAAAGTGTTAAGACTTGGTATTTTCAGTGGAAATAAAATAATTGGGTGGAAATTCATTCCACGAGCGAAATAGTGATTTGAAAACTATTTTCAAGGGTTGAAGTGTGGAATATATATCTTTCGAAGATATTTTGAAATAAATAATTTAGGGAAATTATTAAGGCCTGATGATTGTTTGTGGATGTTATTTGATAGTTAAATAACCGACTATCAATATTGTCCAATGCACTGATCGTTTCGAAGAGACCGGGATCGGGATTAATTTCCCAAAAACCACTTCGATCCGGTTTGAATGTTTTCGTGAGGAAGACAAGAGCTTGGAGTCGAAGATGGAGCAGTAAAGTGCAAGGGCTAATCGCTACTAATTCTGAGGGTGATTCCAAAATAGATGTAGTAGGAGTAGTGCATTTGGTTCCGTTTGGAGCGGGAACACACTTGTATGGGTGAATGCAATCAGAACATCACCAAAGGGACGATGAGCATTCTAAGTGGTTGTGTGCTAAAAAGGTAACTCATAGCCTCGAGCCTCATCAATTGGGAATGACTAAAACAGGAGAGGTACAGCATGGCTAAGTGGCTAGCAACCAATTAGGGTAAGGTCATCCCTGTCTAGATGCCCCTTTTTATTCGGCTGTGTGGATGGTTGCTGATCCCAACCATTGGGTGATCTTATTCTGAATATCTAGTAAGGGGTAGCTCCGGTCTTGTATTGCAGGGGATCAGGGGGATCCTCGGTACTCTGATCAAGACCAGGTACTGTGACGGGTGGTACCCCAGTAGCCCTGCATTGTATGGAATCCAATCTCTCATAAGTGCCTGTACGGTTTTGATTGTGCCCAACTATTCCTGAAACGTGAGATGCAAACATTTCAGCTAGATTCTATTTACTTTCTATAGACACTATTATAATATCAGACGGATTTGATAAAAAAGTTTTGGTTATTGTAAGGTCAAAACCTGGCATGTTTATTGCGGCGTGGTATTACGAGATACCTTTGATTTCAAAGGATTTGGAACTTTAATAAACAAATTGAGTGTGTTTTCTCATGCTGATTTTCTAGACTGACTCGGATGTTATTTCACTATAATTCTCGGGTCAGACCGAGTATTATTGAGTGTAGATTCTACATGGACTGCTATAAAGCTCAGGAGACGAGCTGGATGGTGAGACGTATCACGCATTTGATGTATTATCTGCTGTGTATGGTTTGCTACATAATCAGTTTCTATGAAGACGAGTTGTGATAACTGTCCAGTTGTGTTTTATATGGATTGTGTTGTACTCTGATGATTGTGAGTTATATACAGCTATAGGTTCTTTGGTTTAAAAATCTGTTGTTATATTATATGTTGTTCCGATGCGATTGTGGGATTCTATTGTTGTTTAGTTATTTCTTCTTCTACCTCCTTCTTCTTTCCCTTACGGTCTAGTTTTCCGACATTCGATTGTTCGACATTTAATACAGTGGACGTATTGATGTCAATTTTCGGGCGTCGAAAATCCGGGCCGTGACATTGTTGTATCAAAGCTGAAGGTTAAGCGAGAACCTTGGCTCTGGTGGGGTTACTCATAAGAAATAGAGTCTGTAGTACTCTAGAATGAGTTTGAGTGTATTAATTGTGTATTTGTTAGTGAATATAAAATTTGTTTTATATTATCTTGATTGGTTTGTTGAGTAGTTTATGGATTCTGGTCAATAATTAACATTATTGATAGGGATCTCTAAACACTTGAATAGAACAATTCGACACGGTATTGTTTTAAGTAGGATAAATGAAATAATTTTGCCCAAATTATTTTTATGTATGAAATAAATAATTTTCCATAAATTGTTATAGTTATATATGGTTACATGGTTGTTAGGAAGTGAAATTATTAAATTATTATCAATGTTAAGTAGAAATGGAATAAGGAATTGAAATTATAGCTAAAGTTAAGAGAAATAATTATATAACATATTGGAATTCATAAATGTGAATTATAAATGTGGTTTATATTTGAAAATGAAATGAAATTACAAAGTAATGTTTGAATATGAGTTGAAGCGATTTGGAATTTGAAAAATTAATTTTCCTTTAAGTTGAAAATGGCTTTCAAAGGTTGTGAAGGAATAATAGTGATATTATTTGGAAATATTTTTGAATTGGATTTGAAATCTGGTGAAATTTGGAATTAGGAATATTTGGAAATGTTTTAAAAGAGGTAAAACCAATGAACTCACTTTGGTCGCTGGAAAATAATTTCGATGATGACTGCAGCATCATCGATGTTCATTTTCGAGTTTCCAAGAGAGAAATTTGCTACCAAAATGTTTTAAATTGGAACTGTTTCCCAAACTGGGTGTGGTTTTAAAATTTAAAGGATAATTTGATATGCAAATGAATTATGTGTAAATAATTGATTTCAGAAACGATTTTTGAAATATTAGGAAATTGTTTAAAAGACTTTGGAATCTTATTTAAAATGTTTATGGAATTATAAATGGGTTTGATAACTTATAAAAATTTTGTTAGAATAAAAATTCAACTTGAAAGAGTTAAGTGAAAGTAGGTAAGCCAACAAAATAAGGTGGTAAGTAAACAAATTAAAATGAAGTGAACGAAATGTAAATAAATTGGAAAACCTATAGAAGTATAAAATTTGAATTGAATGGGACTGAAATTGAATTAACTTTAATAAAAGTAAATTTGAGGGAAAAAAGCCTAAGTAGGCTAAAGGAAATGATTATTGAAAATAAGTTTATTAAGATTGTAAACTAATGGGTAGACGAATAAATGAATTTACATTTATAAACAAATGAATTGAAAATTGAATATTGGAATCAATTTGAATTATGTTAAGTAAAGTGAAATTGAAAGTATAGTTTGAGTGGACTAAAAGAACAAAGTTCTAAGAACTAAAATTTACTGGAAATTGAAATGAATTAGTAAATGGAAGAAAACATTGAATTCGGAATGGAATTGAGAATTTAAGATAAACAAACTAGATGTGAAAGCTTAAGTGGTGAAGAGAAAAGGAATACTAAAGTGTATAAGACATTTATATTGAACTTAAGAAGAAATGGTGAAATTCTTAAGTAAAATTTGGTATTGGAAAATACTCTAAGTTAATATTTGAACGAAAATTTAATAAGGGTGTGTGAAATGATAATTGTGAATAAGTGAATAGAAATCGAAATAAATGTGAATAAAGGGAATTGATATAGCTAATAATCAATTGAGATTAATACGTAGGATGTATGTATATTATTTTATTTTCATAACGATTTGATTCAGATTCAAGCATAGAATTTCGAGATAGTTATATCGATCCGAGTTGGGATTTTTCACTCGATTTCCGACGGAGAACCCTGGATATGGATTTTTGATTGATTCTGGAAATTCTCTATCATAGTAAATGGCTATGCAAGGATAATGATGGTTTCTGATCAAGAAACCAGATCTGAGTCCGCACTAGGAAGTCGGATGGAAGATACCAGTTCGGAAGTGGAATTGTGTGATCGAGTGAGCGATCGGATTAATATTGCGTACGGATGGTATATGTACCTCGTATAGACTTGAATGAAATAGACACTGAAAATTTTGAAGAGGAAATGAATAAGATGATTTTAAATTCTGTGATTGGGTATCATTGCTAAGTAGGATATATTGGTGTTTTAAAAGCAAAAGGGAAATTTGTATTTTTGATTTCAGAAGATACATCGAATGGCCCGATAAAAAGGTATGTGATTAAACTGGCATATGAAATTTGATGATTTTCTGATCTAGCCACTTGGCTTTTGTTTTCTTTCAAAATTTGGGGGCCCATAGAGGCATTTTGTAGTTGTTCCGAGCTAGACGCGCAAAGGAGATGCTGACGAAATTTTTAGAAAATTTAGAGAGTAAGAAATTTTTTGAGATAATTTGGTAATTTAAAATTTGACTTTGAATTATAATTTGAATGGTTGACTAAGTAATGTTGTTCAGAAATTATGAAAGAGTTTGGGAAATTAGTAAGGGTGCTAGTGTGTCTTTAATAAAAAGATAGTTTTGGAAAGTTGTTAAGAACTGTTTAGTTTTGGAAAAATAGTTAACAGGTAATGGACCATTCTTCTTAACTAGCAATTTCGGGGACGAAATTCTTTTAAGGGGGGAGGAATGTGACGACCCGGAATTTTGGACATTCGAAATTGGAATATTTAATTGATTTTAAATATTTAAAAGTTAATTTCTAACTTGAATTTCGAATGTCACTACTTATTGAACATTTAATTATTAAATAAAATAATTGGAAACTGGTTAAAATAGTGAATCTGGAGCTGTGAGCCTGGTAAAAATAATTTAAAGGCTTGTAAAATTCATATTTGTAATACTGAAGACAATGCAACTTTTAAAATTGAATTTGGCAGTGATCGATTTAGTTTTAAAATATATCTTTTAAATTGACATTTAAAAATAGCCTTCTGAGGCACATTCTCGGAATTTGACAAAACCAGTTTCATGAGATCCGTAATATTGCATTATTATCGGATTTCAAATTTCATAGCTTTCAAAGTTGCCGTGTGGTCGTACGAGATGTAAACGCGCTGAAATTTATATCGAAAATTTAATATAATAATTGGGTCCACAAAGCTCTCTTCTTCATACGATCGAACTAGGACTCGAAACTTTGCCTTTCCGTTCGGAATAGGGTATAACATTATAAACGTCTAGCGGCACGTTTCGATAGGAGGTCAAGATTGTAAGTTGCATTTATCAAGACATTTTGAATTTAGTTAATTAATCAAATATATATCTTTACACACTTGTCTCTTTCAGCAGTATTTCCTTCACGTCAGAACTTTTTGGTTTCAATTCAAGTGTCACTGTAGCAAGTTGGGTGAAGCACGATAATGTGTCATCTTGTTCCCCACTTTCTCTTTTTAAAAGATCGTCGGTTTCAAAATAGGGAAGCAAAGAAAATCTACTCTGGAAAAAGGTTCAATGGAAAAACTCAAGAAATCACTTCATTTCGTCATCCCTTCCCCTTTCTTTGCCTAATTCAAATCAAAGACCGGGAAATCAAAACACAACCTCCTCCCGAAATCCCTCAGTTCAAATTTGTATCGATTGCTTAAAAAAAATCTCTCGTTCTCTTCAAAATAATTGAGAATAAGAACCATAACTTATTTTGATTTCTCATTTCATCTAACTGCGGGTTTGAGGTGCGTTCTCATAGCACGACTATAGATTCGTGAGGTCGGTTAAGGAGTCGAGTGGAAGCGTAGCCAGGGTTCGTTGAATCTCCAGTTGAGGGCGAATCTGGCAACTTGGTAAATGGGATGCATCGTCGCGTGAAGCCGCAAGAAAGATTTGGCTGGTGCAGTGCTTATGGAGGGTCGCGATTTTCGCATGTCGAGGTTTCTTACGATGAGGCGGAGGCTTCGGTGGCGATGAGGTCGATCGAGGTTGCGATAGCCTCGATTTGTGCGCGTGTTGAACTAGGAGGCAGTGAGGTATATGTTTACAAATTTATTTTTCAATTTAATATATATATATATATATATACATACATGAGGCAGAAAAAGATTATATAGGTAGATAAGTTTTAGACTACAGTAAAGGGGAAAATATAATACGAATATAAAATGTATATATACCTGTCTATTTTAACTTAATAAAATATAGGTAAACAGGTAAAATTTTGTATAGAAAAGGTTCTGGAAAAGGTATTTAGGAATTTTAAAATGTGAAGAGTTTATATAAAATTAGAATCTTAAATCTATATAAATTAATTTTACAAGTCTATGGGTTACAAAGGAAAATATATAAATATAAATTATCTATATAAAAATATATATAAATATTTTCAAAACTAGTTTATTTTAAAATAAAGGATTAAGGTGATTAACTTAGTTAAATTAGCGTATTCAATTATTTTAGTTGCTAAAAATGATTTATTAAAGGAAGATTAGTTTAAATCAAATTATAAGTTAAATTAAACGAGTAAATGGTGATTAATTGTTTGATTAATTCAAATAGTAATAAATCGAGAATTGTTTATACAAGGTCTGAAATCGTGGAGAGACAAGCCGGTTTGGATCGGAATGCTAGTTAAAATCAAAGGTGAATAAATCTCACTCATTTGGATTACCTTTTAAATTTAAATAGTTAAATTTAAAAATATTGGTTGTTTGCTTGAATTGATAATTTATTTTCAGCTTGGATGTGATATGTTATATATATATATATAGTGTGTGTGTGTGTGTGTGTTGGTGTGATTGGTATTCCCGCATTATATAGAGGATGGGACCCTATGCGCCCTGCATAATTACGGATGACCCTTTATACCGCGATATACCGCCTTGAAGCGGGATTAGTATTTTATATTGTGCTAACATCTGTGGATGCAGGAATAAACAAATTGGAGGGATCCAACTGGATTCCTCAAAATATTGAAATTGTTTTTATAATCTGTGATATGATTCATTGATTATCTGTAATAGATTATTGATAATATTGAGAATTGAAAATATTGGATGCTATGGTTTAATTGAATATATTTGGGTATATTGAGTTATCAAAAATATAAGGATCGAATTTTTAAAATGGAAAATAAAACAGAGAATATTAAGTAAAATAATTATAGTGAATTTGGATAAATTAAAAGAATGAATTTTGGAAAAGGACAAAAAGTTGATTTTTGAATTCCAGTAAATAAATTCTGAGTATGGGATAGGAGATTTTTGAATAAATGGGAAATAAATGAATTTTTAAACTTAAGTGGTATTATTTAAAGGAATAAAGGATTTATTTTTAAATTCAAGGTTTAAAATAGTTTGGGAGAGATAAAGAAGAATTTTGGAAAAAGTAAGAAATTGGTATTTTCAGTTTAATTAAGATTTTAAATCTTAATAAAGGAGTAAATCTAAAATTTATAGGTTTTGAAATAAAATTGAGTTAGTAAAGGAATTTATTTTGAAATGGAGTAAATTTTGGAAATCTATTTGAAAATTGATTAAGTGTTTGAAACTGTGATTTAAAAGGAGGATGATACTATAGAATTTATAAACTGGGTTTATAAAGTGAAATAAGATATCAGTGGATATTTGAAAGTATAAATTCGCGGTGGGAATTTATAAAGGAATGGTAATTTGTTTTAAAAATAAATAGTGGTTTTATTTTTAAAGGTGTGGTGGGTTGAGACGTAAATTAAATTTGGATAAATCGAGAAGGATTTATTAACTAATTAAATGGACTATTTTGGAATGGGAAGTGTATTTTTTGAAAAGCCGAGTATGTTTTCAAAGCTGATTTTAAAGTATAAATTAGAGGTTTTAAAGTGGTTTTAAAAGAATTTTTTAGAAATAAATTATTATAGTGGTTTGAAAATTTAAAAAAAATTAAATATTTATTAAGCTAATTATATAAGTAAATTATTTAAAGGTTTAACTAGTATTATGATTTAAAAGATAACTATTTAATATTTATACCTTATAGAATAACTTTCATTTTAAAATTAGTTTTAGCTTAAGTCTTATATGAAAAATTATTATAAAATTTCTTAACTAGTATTTTAAATAAAGTGTTTTAAGTAGTTTTTACTTTAAGTGTTTTAAAGTATATATTTTTTGATAAAGTGATTTAAATTATTTAAATCTAAAGTATTAAGACTTGGTGATTTTCAGTGGAAATAAAACAATTGGGTGGAAACTTATTCCGCAAGAGAAAAAGTGATTTGAGAAATATTTGCAAGGGTTGAAGTGTGGAATATATATCTTTCGAAGATATTTTGAAACAAATAATTTAGGAAAATTATTAAGGCCTGATGATTGGATGTTATTTGATAGTTAAATAACCGACTATTAATATTGGCCAATGCGCTGATCGTTTCGAAGAGACTGGGATCGGGATTAATTTTCCGAAAACCACTTCCATCCGGTTTGAACGTTTTCGTGAGGAAGACATGAGCTTGGAGTCGAAGATGGGGCAGTGAAGTGCAAGGGCTAATCGCTAGTAATCCTGAGGGTGATTCCAAAATGAATGTAGTAGGATTGGTGCCTTCGGTTCCGTTCGGACTGGGAACGGACTTGTATAGACGAATTCTATAAGAACATCGTCAGGAGGACGATGAGCATTCTAAGTGATTGTGTGCTAAAAAGGTAACGCCTAGTTTCGAGCCTCATCAACCGGGAATGGCTAAAACAAGGGAGGTGCAGCATAGCTAAGTGGCTAGCAACCAATTAGGGTAAGGTCATCCCTGTGTAGATGTCTCTTTTTATTCGGCTGTGTGGGCAGTTGCTGATCCCAACCGCGGGGTGATTTTATTTAGACTATCTAGTAAGGGGTAGCTTCGGTCTTGTGTTGCAGGGGATCAAGGGGGATCCTCGGTTATGCTGATCTAGACCAGGTACTGTGACGGACGGTACCTCGGTAGCTCTGCCATTGTATGAAATCCAATCTCCAATAAGCGCCTTTACGGTTTTGATTATGCCCAACTATTGCTGAAACGTGAGATGCAAGTATTTCAGCTATATTCTATTTTACTTTCCATAGACACTATTATAATATCAGACGAATTTGATAAAAATATTTTAGTTATCGTAAGGTAAAACCCGGCATGTTTATTTGTGGCGTGGTCTTACTGGATACCTTTGATTTCAAAGGATTTGGAACTTTAATAAACAAATTGAGTGTTTTCTCATGCTGGTTTTCCAGACTGACTCGGGTGTTATTTCACTGTAATGCTTGAGTTAGACCGAGTATTATAGAGTACAGATTTTGGATGGACTGTTATAGGGCTCAGGAGACGAGCTGGATGGCGAGACGTATCACGTATTTGATGTATTATCCACTGTGTATGGTTTGCTGCATAATCAGTTTCTGTTAAGACTAGTTATGATAACTGTCCAGTTATGTGCTATGGATTGTGTTGTACTTCGATGATTGTAAGTAATATACAGTTACAGGTTCTTTGGTTTAAAAATCTGTTGTTATATTATATGTTGTTCCGCTGCGATTGTGAGATTTTGTTGTTGTTTTGTTATTTCTTCTTCTACCTCCTTCTTCTTTCCCTTACGGTCTAGTTTTTCGGCATTCAATTGTTCGGCATTCAATACAGTGGACGTATTGATGTCAATTTTCGGACGACGAAAATGTAGGTCGTGACACTATGGTATCAGAGCTGAAGGTTAAGCGAGAACCTTGGCTTAGGTAGCGGTTACTCATTAGAAATAGAGTCTGTAGTACTCTAGAATGAGTTTGAGTGTATTAATAGATATGAGTACGTATTTGTTAGTGAATATAAAAATTGTTTTATATTGTGTTGATTAGTTTGTTGAGTTGTTTGTGGATTCTGGTCAATACGAGTAATTAACATTATTGATAGGGATCTCTAGACACTTGAATAGAACTATTCGACACGGTATTGTTTTAATAGGGTAAATGAAATAATTTTGTCCATATTATTTTTAGATGAGAGAAATAATTTTCCATAAATTATTATAGTGATATATGGTTGCTTGGTTGTTAAGAAGTGATAATATTAAATTATTATCAATGTTAAGTAGAAATGAAATAAGGAATTAAAATTATAGCTAAAGTTAAGAGAAATAATTATATAACAAAATGGAATTCATAAACGTGAATTATAAATGTGGTTTATAGTTGGAAATGAAATGAAATTCCAAAGTAATATTTGAATATGAGTTAAAAGGATTTAGAATTTGAAAAATTAATTTTCCTTTGAGTTGAAAATGGTTTTCAAAGGTTGTGAAGGAATAGTAGTGATATTATTCGGAAATATTTTTTAATTGGATTTGAAATCTGGTGATATTTGGAATTAGGAATATTTGGAAATGTTTTAAAAGTGGTAAAAGCAATGAACTCACTTTGGTCACTGGAAAATAATTTCGATGATGACTGCAGCATCGTCAATGTTCATTTTTGAGTTTCCAAAAGAGAAATTTGCTACCATAATGTTTTACATTTGAATTATTTGCAAAACTGGGTTTGGTTTTAAATTTAAAGGATAATTTAATATGCAAACGAATTATGTATAAATAATTGATTTCAAAAACAATTTTTGAAATATTGAAAAATTGTTTAAAAGACTCTGGAATCTTATTTAAAATGTTTATGGAATTATAAATGGGTTTGATAACTTATAAAAATTTGTTAGAATAAAAATTCAACTTGAAAGAGTTAAGTGAAATTTGGTAAGCCGATAAAATAAGGTGGTAAGTAAACAAATTAAAATGAAGTGAATGGAATGTAAACAAGTTGGAAAACCTATAGAAGTATAAAATTTGAATTGAATGGGACTGGAATTGAATTAAGTTTAATAGAAGTAAATTTGAGGGGAAAAAAGTCTAAGTAGGCTAAAGGAAATGATTATTGAAAATAAGTTTATTAAGATAGTAAAACAAATGGGTAGAGGAATAAATGAATTTACATTTGTAAGCAAATGAATTGAAAATTGAATATTGGAATCAATTTGAATTATGTTAGTAAAG
The DNA here is from genome assembly GCA_030765085.1 of Allium cepa. Taxonomy (NCBI): domain Eukaryota; kingdom Viridiplantae; phylum Streptophyta; class Magnoliopsida; order Asparagales; family Amaryllidaceae; genus Allium; species Allium cepa. Next base: position 56,212,321 of record CM060928.1, read on the forward strand.
TGAAATTGAAAGTAGAGTTTGAGTGGACTAAAAGAACAAAGTTCTAAGAATTAAAATTTACTGGAAATTGAAATGAATTAGTAAATGGAAGAAAAAATTGAATTTAGAATGGAACTGAGAATTTAAGTTAAACAAAAATAGATGTGAAAGCTTAAGTGGTGAAGAGAAAAGGAATACTAAAGTGTATAAGATATTTGTATTGAACTTAAGAAGAAATGGTGAAATTCTTAAGTAAAATTTGGTATTGGAAAATACTCTAAGTTAATATTTGAACAAAGATTTAATAAGGGTGTGTGAAATGAGAATTGTGAATAAGTAAATGGAAATTGAAATAAATGTGAATAACGGGAATTGACATAGCCAATAATTAATTGAGATTAATATGTAGGATGTACATATATTATTTTATTCGTATAACGATTTGATCCAGATTTGAGCATAGAATTTCAAGATAGTTATATCGATCCAAGGTTGGGTTTTTCACTCGATTTTCGACGGCGAACCCTGGATATGGATTTTTGATTGATTCTAAAAATTCTCTATAATAGTAAATGGCTATGCAAGGAGAATGACGGTTTCTGATCAAGAAACCAGATCTGAGTCCGCACTAGGAAGTCGGATTGACGATACTAGTTCGGAAGTGGAATTGTGTGATCGAGTGAGCGATCGGATTAATATTGCGTACGAATGGTATATGTACGTTATACGGACTTGAATGAAATAGATACTGAAAATTTTGAAGAGGAAATGAATAATATGATTTTGAATTCTTTGATTGGGTATTATTGCTAAGTAGGATATGTAAGTGTTTTAAAAGCAAAACGGAAATTGATATTTTTGATTTCAGAAGATATATTGAATGCCGACAATAAGGTATGTGATTAAATTGGCATATGAAATTTGATGATTTTCTAATCTATCAACTTGGCTTTTGTTTTCTTTTAGAATTTGAGGGCCCCTAGAGGCATTTTGTAGTTGTTTTGAGCTAGCCGCGCAAAGGAGACGTTGGCGAAATTTTTCAAAAATTTAGAGAGTTAGAAGTATTTTGAGATAATTTTGATAATTTAAAATTTGACTTTGATTTATAATTTGAATGGTTGAGTAAGTAATGTTGTTTGAAAATTATGGAAGAGTTTGGAAAATTATTAAGGGTGTTAGTGTGTCTTTAATAAAAAGATTGTTTTGGGAAGTTGTTAAAAACTGTTTGGTTTTGGAAAAATAGTTAACGGGTAATAGACATTCTTCTTAACTTGCAATTTCCGGGACGAAATTCTTTTAAGGGGGGAGGAATGTGACAACCCGGAATTTTGGACATTTGAAATTGGAATATTTAATTGATTTTAAAGATTTAAAAAGTTAATTTCTAACTTGAATTTCAAATGTCACTATTTATTGAGTGATTTAGTTATTAAATAAAATAATTGGAAACTGGTTAAAATAGTGAATCTGGAGTTGTGAGCCCGGTAAAAATAACTTAAAGGCTTGTAAAATTCATATTCATAACACTGAAGACAATGCGACTTTTAATATTGAATTTGGGAGTGATCGGTTCAGTTTTAAAATATATCGTTTAAATTGACATTTAAAAATAGCCTTCTGAGGCACAGTTTCAGATTTTAATGAAACTAGTTTCATGGGATCCGTAATATTGTATTATTATAGGATTTCAAATTTCATAGATTTCAGAGTTGTCGTGTGGTCATACGAGATGTAAACGCGCTGAAATTATATCAAAAATCTAATATAATAACTGGGTCCAAAAAGCTATCTTCTCCATACGATCGAATTAGGACTCGAAACCTTTGCCTTTGCATTCGGAATAGGGGTATAACATTATAAACGCCTAGCCGTACGCTTTGATATGAGGTAAAGATTGTAAGTTGCATTTATCGAGACAATTGAAATTTAATTAATTATATATATATATATATATCTTTCTACACTAGTCTCTTTCATCTGTATTTCCTTCACGTCATAACTTTTTGGTTTCAATTCAAGTGTCACTGTAGCAAATTGGGTGAAGCACGATAATTTCTCATCTTGTTCCCCACTTTCTCTTTTTAAGGTCGTTAGTTTCAAAATAAGAAAGCAAAGAAAATCTACTATGGAAAAAGGATTAATGACCGAACTCAAGAAATCGCTTCATTTCGTCATCCCTTCCCCTTTCTTTGCCAAATTCAAATCAAAGATCGAGAAATAGAAACGCGACCTCCTCCCAAAATCCCTCAGTTCAAATTCGTTTCGATTGCTTAAAAAAAATCTCTCGTTCTCTTCAAAATAATTAACAATAAGAACTGCAGCTTGTTTTGATTTCTCTTTTCATCTAGCTATGGGTTTGAGGTGCATTCTCATGGCACGGCTACAGATTCGCGAGCTCGACTGAGGAGTCGAGTGGAAGCATGGCCAGGGTTCGTTGAATCTCGAGTTAAGGGCGAATCTGGAGATTTCGTAAATGGGATGCTTCATCGCGTGAAGCCGCAAGAATGATTTTGGCTAGCGTGGTGCTTTTGGAGGGTCGCGATTTTCACCTGTTGAGGTTGCTTTCGATGAGGCGGAGGCTTCGGTGGTGATGAGCTCGATGGAGGTTGCGATAGCCTCGATTTGTGCGCGCGTTGAACTAGGAGGCAGTGAGGTATATGTTTACAGATTTATTTTTCAGTTATATATATATATATATATATATATAGGAGATAGAAAAAGATTGTATAGATAGATAAGTTTTAAACTACAGTAAAGGGGAAAATATAATACGAATATAAAATGTATATATATATATACCTGCCTATTTTAACTTAATTAAATATAGGTAAACATGGAAAATTTTATATAGAAAAGGTTCTGGAAAAGGTATGTAGGAATTTTAAAATGGGAAGAGTTTATATAAAATTAGAATTTTAATTCTATATAAATTAATTTTACAAGTCTATGGGTTTTAAAGGAAAATATATAAATATAAATTATCTCTATAAAAATATATATAAATATTTTCAAAACTAGTTTATTTCAAAATAAGGGATTAAGGTGATTAACTTAGTTAAATTAGCGTATTCAATTATTTTAGTTGCTAAAAATAATTTATTAAAGGAAAATTAGTTTAAATCAAATTATAAGTTAAATTAAAGGAGTAAATGGTGATTAATTGTTTGATTAATTCAAATAGTAATAAATCGTGAATTGTTTATACAAGGTTTGAAATCATGGAGAGACAAGCCGGTTTGGATCGGACTGCAAGTTAAAATCAAATGTGAATTAATCTCACTCATTTAGATTACCTTTTAAATATAAATAGTTAAATATAAAATTATTGGTTGTTTGCTTGAATTGATAATTTATTTCCAGCTTGGATGTGATATGTTTTATATATATTAATATATATATATATATATATATATATATATATATATATATATATATATATATATTGGGGTGATTGATATTCCCGCATTATATACCCGATGAGATCCTATGCGCCCCGCATAATCGCGGATGACCCTTTATACCGCGATATCCCGCCTTGAAGCGGGATTGGTATTTTATATTGTGCTAACATCTATGGATGTAGGGAAAAACAGGTTGGAGGGATCCAAGTGGATTCCTCAAAATATTGAAATTGTTTTTATAATCTGTGATATGATTCATTGATTATCTGTGATAGATTATTGATTATATTGGGAATTGAAAATATTGGATGCTATGACTTGATTGAATATATTTGGGTATATTGAGTTATCAAAAATATAAATATTGATTTTTAAAAAGGAAAGTAAAAGAGAGAATTTTAAGTAAAATAATTATAGTGAATTTGGATAAATTAAAAGAATGAATTTTGGAAAAGGACAAAAAGTTGATTTTTGAATTCCAATAAATAAATTCTGAGTATGGGATAGGAGATTTTTGAATAAATGGGAAATAAATGAATTTTTAAACTTAAGTGGTATTATTTAAAGGAATAAAGGATTTATTTTTAAATTCAAGGTTTAAAATAGTTTGGGAGAGATAAAGAAGAATTTTGAAAAAAGTTTGAAATGGTATTTTCAGTTTAATTAAGATTTTAAATCTTAATAAAGGAGTAAATCTGAAATTTATGGGTTTTGAAATAAAATTGAGTAAGTAAAGAAATTAATTTTAAAATGGAGTAAATTTTGGAAATCGATTTGAAAATTGATTAAGTGTTTGGAACTGTGATTTAAAAGGAGAATGAGACTATGGAATTTATAAACTGTGTTTATAAAGTGAAGTAAAATATCAGTGAATATTTGGAAGTATAAATTCACGGTGGGAATTTATAAAGGAATTGGTAATTTGTTTTAAAAATAAATGGTGGTTTTATTTTTAAAGGCGTGGGAAAGAAATTTACGAGTTGAGACGTAAATTAAATTTGGATAAATCGAGAAGGATTTATTAACTGATTAAATGGACTATTTTGGAATGGGAAGTGTATTTTTCTAAAAAGCCGAGTATGTTTTCAAAGCAGATTTTTAAGTATAAGTTAGTGGTTTTAAAGTGGTTTCAAAAGAATGTTTTAGAAATAAATTATTATTTAGTGGTTTTAAAATTTAAAAAAAAGTAAATATTTATTAAGTTAATTATATAAGTAAATTATTTAAAGGTTTTAATAGTATTATGATTTAAAAGATAATTATTCAATACTTATACCATATAGAATAACTTTTATTTTAAAATTAGTTTTAGCTTAAGTTTTATATGAGAAATTATTATAAAATTTCTTAACTTGTATTTTTAATAAAGTGTTTTAAGTAGTTTTTATTTTAAGTGTTCTAAAGTATATATTTTTGGATAAAGTGATTTAAATTATTTAAAAATCTAAAGTTTTAAGACTTGGTGATTTTCAGTGGAAATAAAACAATTGGGTGGAAATTTATTCCGCGAGAGAAAAAGTGATTTGAAAACTATTTTCAAGGGTTGAAGTGCGGAATATATATCTTGCGAAGATATTTTGAAATAAATAATTTGGGAAAATTATCAAGGCCTGATGATTGTTCGTGGATGTTATTTGATAGTTAAATAACTGACTATCAATATTAGCCAATGCGCTGATCGTTTCGAAGAGACTGGGATCGGGATTAATTTTTCGAAAACCACTTTCATCCGGTTTGAACGTTTCCATAAGGAAGACAAGAGCTTGGAGTCGAAGATGGAGCAGTGAAGTGCAAAGGCTAATCGCTACTAATCCTGAGGGTAATTCCAAAATGGATGTAGTAGGAGTTGTGTCTTCGGTTCCGTTTGAACTGGGAATGGACTTGTATAGATGAATGCAATTAGAACATCGTCAAGGGGACTGAGCATTCTAAGTGATTGTGTGCTAAAAAGGTAACGCATAGCCTCGAACCTCATCAACCGGGAATGGCTAAAACAGAGGAGGCGTAGCATGGCTAAGTGGCTAGCAACCAATTAGAGTAAGGTCATCCCTGTCTAGATGTCCCTTTTATTCGGCTGTGTGGGCGGTTGCTGATTCCAACCGCGGGGTGATCTTATTCGGACTATCTAGTAAGGGGTAGCTCCGGTCTTGTGTTGTAGGGGATCAGGGGGATCCTCGGTTACGCTGATCTAGACCAGGTACTGTGAAGGGTGGTACCCCGGTAGCCCTGCCATTGTATGTAATCCAATCTCCAATAAGCGCCTGTACGGTTTTGATTGTGCACAACTATTGCTGAAACGTGAGATGCAAGTATTTCAGCTAGATTCTATTTTACTTTCTACAGACACTATTATAATATCAGACGGATTTGATAAAAATGTTTTGGTTATCGTAGGGTAAAAACCCGACATGTTATTTATGGCATGGTCTTACGAGATACCTTTGATTTCAAACGATTTGGAACTTTAATAAACATACTGAGTGTGCTTTCTCATGCTGGTTTTCCAGACTGACTCGGGTGTTATTTCACTATAATGCTCAGGTCAGATCGAGTATTATAGAGTACAGATTCTGGATGGACTGCGATGGGGCTCAGGAGACGAGCTGGATGGCGAGACGTATCACGTATTTGATGTATTATCCGCTGTGTATGGTTTGCTGCATAATCAGTTTCTGTTAAGACTAGTTATGATAACTGTCCAGTTATGTGCTATGGATTGTGTTATACTCTAATAATTGTAAGTAATATACAGTTACAAGTTCTTTGGTATAAAAATATGTTGTTATATTGTATGTTGTTCTGTTGGGATTGTGAGATTTTATTGTTGTTTTGTTATTTCTTCTTCTACCTCATTCTTCTTTCCCTTACGGTCTAGTTTTCTGGCATTCGATTGTTCGGCATTTAACACAGTGGACGTATTGATGTCAATTTTCGGACGTCGAAAATCTGGATCGTGACATCAACAATCGTATGCGTATAAACTCCATTCGACCAAATTAATTTACTAAAATAAAACGAGGAAGCTAAAGTGTACGGGGCTACATATCAAAAGGTGAAAAAAGCTAGCATATGAAGTAGTTCACAAATGATAACAGTCATAAATAGTACCTTAGGGTCTTAGGAAGCTCTTATGCTATGATTCATCTGATACATAGTGCAGTATGTTCGAAATAGCAATTAATCCGACTTTAATGAATCTAAAATTGAAGTGTGAGCTAAAACTATATGGCGTAAATTTTGCTTAACTGTTTTGATTAATGGTTGAAGGAAGGTGTCATAAAATTTATGTTTATAAAAAGCTAAATTACTTTTTATTTATTTATTTTAATGTTAGTGCCATTAAATGATACGCCCTGAGTCGTATGGTTTTGATGTGTAAGTATAACTTTTCTGAATCTTAGTCCGAATACAAAATGTAGTCAAATAATGTCACTTAACACCCACCCAAGTGTACATATTCAACAATCAGGAAAAAATTCATTCGTACCTGCGGAATTAAAGCCATATACAAATAACAACCGCATTTATAGACCGACATCGAGTTAATATAATTAAATTACTATACTCATTTTTTTAAAATTTCCTTTTTCAGATAGCTCTTTTCTTTCTTTCAACTTTGTATGGAAATTGTTGCAGTTCTTAAGCATTCGTGCAAAATACATCAGTAATCGAAGAAAGATATAATAATTAAGCAATATGGGGATTTTGGTTGTAATTATACATATGTGCCGGATGATTCTACAATGGAATAATTGCTAAACATAGCATTAACTGTTATAACGTAGTACATAGAAGGATCCAATTTTATGTCTGTTTGATTATAATCGAATTATACAGATATTAAAGACTTTAAAATGCAGATCTAGGTTAACTAATCATGTAGGTGAGAGTTCTCACATGTTTGAATATGTTTGTGCTGAATCATGTAGAACAATTGTTGCTCATCATACTGATATTATGTAGCCTGAATAAAGTGCATTTTTCCATCAAAAATATTAGGTACATATAGTTTGCGCTAACAATGCAGCTAGGAAAATTTGTACTATTTTTGAGGATTTTGCACTTCTTCATATCGATAACATTTCTACTATTATGGAAACTGATTGAAAACGCTCTATTTAATTTACGTATCCGCGGTTTACGGAATTCTTCTGAATGAATAACTTGCATATTAGCATTTTTAGTTGTAGTATTTGATTACAACACATGCTTGAATGATTAATATCCTCTTATTTGCTATAATACTGATTTCAAACTACTTCAATAACACGAGAGAATCTGGATGTAGTTGAACCGTGTGACGTAATTATGCTCGCGTTAATATGATTTCACACTGAAACCAAATATGCACCCTCACATAAAATATATCACATGCTTTCAATACTTTAAAATATTTTCCAATTCATAAGTACCGCCATCTGTCCATATGTGTAGCATGAGTCTCAACCTAGTCGGTAATAATTTCCTAAGATCACAAAGAAAGGAGATGAATTTTCCTTTGGGGAAGAGAAAAGAAACGTGGCATGGATTTGAACGTAATCCACGTAAGCCCAGAAAACACCGATTTGGATTCGGGTGCGCTAGCATTGTTGTTATAAAGTAGAAACGCAATATGTAACAGCTCATGAAAAACAAATAATATATTCTGTGTTCGAAATTTTGGTGGCACAGTATTTTATTTTGGAAGCTGACCCAGCTCAAAGGCAATTAGTACAGAAGCATTCGAAAAAAAAAAAAAAGTCATTCAGGCTATAGGTCAGTACATGTTTTTCCCCCCAACACGTAGGGTGTTGCTAAGCACATCCTGTTTTTCGTTTTTCTAACACGTAGAAAAAATAATATGACATTTAACTACTGCCGGCAAACAACTGTCGATCAATACCATTTTTCGATGATTGATTTTTGTGAAAAATGATGCTAGTTAGCGGTTGTTTGTCATAAAAAAAAAAAAATTAGAAAATAATGGTTTTGATAGCTCCTAAAAATGTCTGAGAAAGAGCATAGCTATATTTTAAGATTTGTACTAAAATAAGAAAATGAAGTATCTTAGCATATCTAGAAAAATCATTGTATCTTCGTACAAGGGATAACGGGATAGAACATAATATATTTCGTTAAAGTAATCGGACCGTCGATGTGTCTCTAGACAAGGTTATTGGGCCCAAAATTTTGTTGGTAATCTTCTTCGTTGGGCCTGCATATGGATGCGAGTGTGATTTTCTAATTTCTACTGCTTAGCCGTAATGCTACTGCTACAAGGTAGATATAGTTAAAAAGAACTAAATGACTTATATAATCAGTTCCAACACACGGACGATAATTCTGGAAATCTTATATTCTTTAAATATTAAATGGGCCTTGCTTGTTACCCAAGCCCTTTTTATTTACACAAAATTGAACAGCCACTGGAACCAACCAGAAGTTGGTAAAAACTTCCCACGTTTTACCATTGTCTCCCCACCGCCCTCCACGCGTCCAACAGCCCTGCACGTGTCGCACATCCGATCCATACAAATACACCATATCATCCTCTCTTTGTCTCTCTCCGTCACTCATCGGTAAAAAGAAAATAAAAAAAACAGTAACCACTCCCTCTTCAGTAAAAAAGAAAAAGAAGAAAATGGCACCAAAGAAGAAAGTAGTAGACATAGTAAAAACAACAAAGAAAGTAGTAGAAGAATCCCTCAAAGTCTCCATCGAGGAAAATGGCGCCGGTACGGGCAAAGAAGCAATCCAACTGCAACCCAACAAAGAAGCCCAGATCGTCGAAGTCACCGCCAGCGTCAGAAAGCCCACGTCGGCCAAGCCCAAACTCCCGGCCATCGCATCCAAACCCGCATCCAAACCCAAACCCGAAAAGGGAAGGAAGAAGAAGAAGAAGAGGTCAAGGAGCAGCAATCAGTACACGGAGATAAACGGGAGTTACAAGAGGTACGTGTTCAAGGTGCTGAAGCAGGTGCACCCGGAGTTGGGAGTGTCGTCGAAGGCGATGGCGATAGTGGACGCGATGATGAACGACATGTTCGAGAGGATAGCCGGGGAGGCCGGAAAGCTGTCGGCGTACACTCGGAGGGCGACGCTGTCGTCGAGGGAGGTGCAGTCGGCGGTGAGGCTGGTGCTGCCTGGGGAGTTGGGGAAGCACGCCGTATCTGAAGGGACCAAGGCCGTCACTGCCTTCGTTAACTCTCGTAAGGCCGGTTAACGTCTTTGGTTTTGGGTGAAGAAGAATTGGACGTCGTTTGTGTTTTGTTATTGTAGTTGTAGACTTGTAGTAGTAGTTTAGTTTGCTGCTCTTTTGTTTTTATGGGTTATTAGGTGGATGTAGTATCATTTCGCTGATTATGCGACGTAATGTTTATGTAAATATATGTTTAATGACTAGGTTAATGATGTTGGGTTTGTCATGCTGTTACGCCGTTGCTACCGTCGAGTGGATGGATATTTGTTTGTTATGTGCTGAACAGACTGCCTAAAATATTCATTTATTAGTTCACGTGTGTTATTTTAATGTTTCTGTTTAAGCGGTAAATGCCTGTAAAATGTCCAACTTCGTCTTTTTTTTTTTTTTTTTTTGGTTTTAAGTCGTAAGTGCCTGTAAAATGGCCAAAGTTGTCTTTCAAGTTGTAAATGCCTGTAATATGGCCAAGTTGTCCTTTTATTGTTTTAACTTGTAAATGGCTGTAAACAGGTGTACAGGCCAAACTTGTTAAATACATATTGAATTTCAGGGGAGTAGACAGAATATTATGAAACTTAATTTTATTTGATAATTCTTTTTTTGATTCAACCAACTCTTTTGTACATGATAATTTAACATAAAGCAGAACAAGAGTAGTATTTTGTGAGTGTTTGATGATCATATAGGAATCGGCGGTGCTTCTAAAAAATTAATGTGGAAAGCTTAGCTTGGCATATGGAGATTGCTTTAGATCATAATTCGTCTTTTTTAATTTACTTAGCAACGATGACTTCGTCTCACTTTTGTAGTCTAGAAGAAGATCCATGTGGACTTTCTTTTTTAAATTTCCTTGAAGGAATGTATTTTTTTACATCCAATTGAAACAAATTTTATTTTAAATTGGTCGCTACTGACAGCAAAATTCTAAATGTATTTATTTTTGCAACCAATGCAAAAGTCTCTTAGTCGTCAAAATCATACATTTGGGTAAATACCTTGGCCATTAACATAGCATTGTATCTTCCAATAACATTATCACTATTCTATTTGATTTTTTATACCTATTTACAACCTACAGGTTCATGGTTTTTTTGTAAATTAATAATATCTCATATGTTATTTTTTTTTTCCTTTCAAAAGGTAAACTCAAAAAAAGGTAAACTCAAGCAGTACGAGAAAAATCATCAATAAATGTGATAAAATATTTAAAATGATCATAAGAATCAATAGAGGCCGAACCCCAAACATCAAATTGAATTAAATCAAAACATTTTTCTGACTTGTTAGTAGATAAAGAAAATTGTAATCTACTTTGTTTTGAAAACTTACAAACATAAAAAATTTTGGAATCTAATTCATAATTCAAAATTTGATCAGGTGGATAAACAAATCCCAATGCAGAAATTTATCATGATCTGCTAAATTTAATTATACATGACATTTACTGGTGCTTTTATCAAGGTGATAGAGACCATTTTCTAGACCTTGCTCACCAATCTCCTTCGCTGATCCTAAAAGGTCATTTTATACGATGAGAATGAGTTGTTTTACTAATTAATAGTATTTTTAACTAAAATCTGGTAAATATAAAATATTTTTCACATCTTTTGAAAGAAACTTTATTTTACCTAAACTATGAATTTGGACTTATCTCCATTAGCAATCATTACGTGGATGGGGTCTTTATTTTATGTAACATTAGTTAACTTATTTTTGTCTCGTGTCCTGTGATCAGTAGCACCTGAGTCAATCATCCATCTATTTGTATTTTGGAGCATTTTTACAATTTCATAATTGTCGTTGACTTTCGGTGAATTAAAAATAGCATTAGAATGTAAAAAACTATAGGTTGTTGCTGCAACAAACTGTTCGATTGAGTTAGCAGTTGATTCAGTTGCACTGTTTGAGTCACAGAAAATCTCGCTGAATTGGAGGTATTATTAGTCAATTGAGCCAATTCATATCCATCCCATTATACCTCCGCTTCTTTGCTAAAACCACCGAATTTTTTCTCATTTTTTGCACCGCCTCAATTACCTTCCGTAGTCCTTCTCTCCGACGAGTCGAAGGTAGGGATGGAGGAACCAACAGCCATCACGGTTATGCCATGCCTTGGCAATGGTCACACTACTCGATGCTCGAAGCTCGTTTCCTTTTTGTGTAGTCCCTGAAACTAGGGTTTGAGTGTTTTACCTGAAGCGCCATGCTTCCTTGATTTTCCAAATGTCGTGGGTTCATGAAGGTCCGTCGAGATTGCTCTTGTTCAATTCTTGCCACTACATCATCAAAATTTGGCATCTCAGCTGATGCCAAAACTTGAGACCCGATCAATTCATATATTGGATCAAGAGCCTCTAGATGGGTGAAAATTAATTCTTGTTCAGATCTTTTTTGGATTTCAACTGGGTCTATCGTTGGTTGGAGAAAGACATCGAGCTCTTTCCATTTTGACATAATTTCGATCAATTACTTTGGGTACTTTGCTTAGTTTGGGCAAGCTCTTGTTTAAGGCTAAAGATATAAGCAAAAAAAATTGTTAGCCATACCTTCTATTGGCTTTGCCCCAAACCTCTCGTGACGTGCTGGAATACGTGAGTACCTTCGAAATTTAGGGTTCCATTGTGCCGAGAAGTCATGACATGATAAATTGGTCGGTTATCTCTCATTATTCTATTTTTTTCCTTTTACTTGAGGAATTGGCTTATTTGGCTCTACTGCTTTGGGTTTCTCCTTTTTTCCAGTGATATAGTATAATTTTTCTTCGCCATTGAGATCAATTGATACTGATCTTGACCAAGGAATGTAATTTCTATTGTCATTTAGTATGATATTTGTGAGTTGAATGTTGTCGGATTGAGATATGATGAACTTACTGCAGATTTTTGATACCTCCAGTAATTGATGTTGTTGCCGAACTTTTTAGTTAGGACTTGATCTGCTATGATACCATATTGAATTTTAGAGGTGAAAAGAAAGTATGATGAATAATTAATTTCATTTCAATTATTTTTTGATTCTACAAGCTCATTGTACATGATTATATATAGCTTAATTCTACTAGACATTGCTTATTTCCTAAATTATAATTCTACTAGTCGTTTCTTATTTCCTAAATTGTAAGTGCCTAAGCACACAATAATTACAACAAAGTACCAAGCATAGCTAGCATTTGTATAATGGATGCTCGCCTTTTATTTGTTTTCTGGTTTTTGCTTAGATGAAATATTCTAAGGATGTCATTCCTATTTCTCAACAATACATAACATAATTGTCAAATCTTAGGATCTTATTTGTTCTTACCTCTATTCTTCTTCTTAAAAAGATTAAAAATGGCGGACGGTAAATTATTTATCGCTCCTCAAATCTCCTTGCTTCGGTCTTTGTTTGACTTTCCTCTTTCTCAACATAAAAGACAGTCGTTAAATCCACCTCTCAACGCTCAAAATTGAGAATTAGGAAGTATGCCTCTTTATTAGCCAATTTTTTCACCAAATCTGGAGTCATTCTGACCTAGATAGGGTAATTTTAACCCTAGCTGATCGCCTATAAGTTGATTTCTTATTGCCGTTGAAGTTTCGGCGCTTGTATTAGTTTCAAGTAGAGTTATGTTATCTTGGTTGTTGCATGCTTCTATTTTGTCCACAATTACATTGCTAACCTCGTATGCTACGCTATAAGAAGCTCTCGGTTGGTGGAGATATCTTTCAACATAATTGTTGCCTGCTTTAGTAGCTCACTGTTTAGATAATCGAACAACTCTGGTTTGCTGCTTTTTTCTCTTTTTCAATCTACCAAATATGATGTTACATTCTGTTCCAATAAGTATCCACTTTTGTTCTTTAACAGTTGCCTTGTACTTACTATTATGTTCATTCTATATATGGTAGGTTAATATTGTTATAATGATGCTTGCATGTTCTCTCTTTTCTGATCTTGATTTAAAGTCTTTGTAATGTAGTTCACAACATCCTTTAATGTCATGAAGCTGCTTTGCTGTAACTCCATTTTATTTTTTCTATAGATATTGAGAGTATATGCACTTAAAAAATTTAAGTGTTTAGTAGATTCTGAAAATTTCACATGAAGGACTGTCAGCGGTATTTATTTTGCCACATTTTCTTATTCTATCCCTTGTCGGTTATTTATTATTAATTGCAAAGAATATGCAGAATGCCATTTTAGGACAATTCGATTTATTTCAAAAGCATTCACGCATGCTACTACTTGATGCTTATTTCTGATAATTTCTCAAGTTTTTTAAAAAAGAAAACTTTCCATTGTTGCTAGCAAACCATTCCCAATGGTATGTGCTAGCACTAGTATCTATTTATATGCTGCTAATTTCATCCTTATGTGGATTAATGATTGGATGTAACCATGGTAGCTTCAACATTTTCCATATTTATCTTATTATTCCATCACACTCTATTTATGAAAGATTGATGTTTATACCAAGGGTCAAATCGTTAACTAATTTCTCTTCCATTTCTGAAACGTCTTTACAAAATTCGTTTTCCCATGTTTCTACAATTAAAAATTTGTTTTTAAGCATTGGACTGATTCGTTTTTAATGTAACCTTTTAATATATTTATTTTTCATCCACCTTACCTAAATTGATTCACTATCCAAAAACGTACAAAATAATTTATAATGACCAGTCTGGATTAAATATGCAATGCTTCTTAATCCAATTCCTCCTCCTTTTCTACGCCACCCTAATTCAATGACTATGCAATGCTTCTTAATCCAATTCCGCCAGCATAAAATGATTGCATAAGTGACAGTATTAGTAATTCTTTTCTCTCTGCCATGGATAGTAGTTTACTTGACCATATTTCCATTTTTTCTGTATCTTTTCTATCAGCACTGCATAGTCATCGATTCTAATCTGATTTACAGATAATGGTAGCCTAAGATATATGATTGGTGATGTTCATTCTGATATATTTCGGTTTTCTATACTTCTTCTCTGTTTCTACTTTGTTGACTAAAGTATACTTTACTTTTAAATTCATTTATCTACAAACTACGTACTTATTTAAACACTCAAAAACACTTTTGATAGCATGAGCATTAGCATAATCTGCCAAAATAAACAACATTAAGTCATTAATGAAACACCTCCTTCAGTATACCAAAAGGATACACTAAAAGGCATGTTGCGTTGTATGTATAACTAAGACTAGCAGAGAATAAGATTCACAAGACAAAATAGATAGATCGGAAGTAATTAAAAACAATAAGTGATTTTAGAAATTAATACTTCATAAATACCTTAGACAAAGCACATATGTTCCAAACACCAAACACAATTGTCTTATGAAAATAAAATCTCAGTCTCATCAGAAAAACCAAAGTACAAACACAAACTTTCCATTAATACAGTGCCAGTACAATAAAAGAACAAAAGGCTGGAAATAAAAAGGAATACACGATAGGGTCTCCAAGAAGCTACGGTATATCTTCCTTGCCCTGATTGCCTATGGGGAAAAAAGGGGAAAATAGAGGAATGAGTCAGACTAAAAGTCTGGTGAATGATAATAGTTACAAGAATCTTTAGGAAAAGTAAAAGTAATAGACCTTACAGCAGTTCTAGTATATATAAAGGAAACAAATGAAATATGAAGAAGGAATAAGCTGGAAATAAATATGATTTAACTAAATTAACACAATTATTGAACTTTGATTGTTTGCACTTGTTTTTGATAGCTGCTAAGATTAGGTTGAATTTGTAATACTACCTTTTTATCGGCCTGCTACTCCATAGAATCTACTACGGACCGAATGCAAAAGCTCCATACGTAGTAGACATAGCGCTTAGAACTCATAACGATTACTGAGCACCCGAATGGAATTCGCATGTGTAACTGCCACCATGCTCATGTTACCTGTTGTTCCACCTATTTGGTCTTCTTTCAACATAAGCGTGCCACTCGTCTGACTTCAGGGTTATGTGAGATACCTCGTTTCACTTCAGGGTTATGTGAGATACCTCATTTCACTTCAGGGTTATGTGAAACACTTTGTTTCACTTCTGTAGTACCACACATTTTTATATAATTAAATAAAATCAATTGAATTAACATATTTGAAAAACAGAATATAAATGTCAAACACATGCATTTAAGAATTAAGTGATTACATAGATTTATGCAAGCAATGAGTGTGTGATTAATTGATGCATTAATCAATTAAAAGGGGAATTGATTAAGAGACATAGATGCGTCAATTAGTCAGAGAATATGTCACTTTTATAACGTTAATTAATTAAGGGATCTTCTAATAAAGGGAAATGTATGTAGGGAATAAATTAAATGATAACACACATGTATTAATTTATAATTGATGCAATCAATTATTAAGAAATTAATTAAAAACATCAAGTAAGCATCAATTAATAAAAGAGGGAAACTTATATGTCAATTAATTGGGTAATGAATTGGCAGTTTAAATATATACAACTAATAAATGTGTAATTGAGTGACGCATATGAATTAATTTGGATATCTGTTAAAATGGGAAAATGTGTCAGTTAGTTAAATGGCAATCAGTTGAGCGTTTTAAAAAGGATGCCAATTAATCAAAAAAATATGCCCTTGTTACAATAGCTAATAATGTAAATTGATTGGTTAGAAGAATACGTCAGTTATAGGATTATTTATTTCCAAGTTAAAAAAGAAAATAAAAGAATTGGAATGCGTACAAAAATCAAACGAAGTAATTAAGTTTATGATGAAGGTAAGTTAATAAGAATAAATTAAAAAGTATAACTTTTATGTACAATCAATTAATAGAGGTATTAATTGACGTGTTCAAATAGGTAAGAAATTATAACGTATAAGAATCAATTAATATTGGATACATATGTATGTATGTATGTATGTATGTATGCATGCATGCATGCATGCATGTATGTATATGTATGTGTGTGTATGTGTGTTTATATATATATATATATATATATATGTATATATGTATATATGTATGTATGTATGTATGTATGTATGATTTAATTAATTGGGTAATTAATGGGAGAATCTTATTTAGAAGGATACGTGAATTAATAGGGTCGTATAACAAAGGAATAAATGAATAACGTTAGAGAATTATACTTTATAAGGTAACATAAACAATTCAATAAATGATGTAAGGATTGTTTTTAGGGTTAATATGATGGTTTATAGTTGTTCACTACACATATAAATTGAATGTAATTTCACCAGAGCCCACACTATTTTCTCTGAATTAGCTGCTATCATCTACAGCAAACTCCTCTTCTCTTCTCCCTCTTCCTTTCTCCTCTATCAATCAAATTTTTTCCCAAAAATAAAATAAAATCAAGCAAGGATACACATACAAGAAAATCAAAGAATTGTGCAAAAAATCAAGAAATTTACAACGAATTAAAAAGGGGAAAAAGCGGAGAAAAGCGTAGCAATTAAAGAGATAGAGATTGAAGCTAAGGATGACATATGAGTAGATTTGATTATATTCTTTTACATTTATAATATGTATTATCGTTGAATTTCCGTTAGATAATTTATTCCAGTAACTAATTCTATTAGTTACGCAAACACTGTAAATTTATTTATATTTAGTTAGGCTTGATAGTTAGAAAAGGCATAGACCTAAAAGTAAGAAATTTACAATTATTTACATCTATTTTAAAAGTCATAATTTAGCCTTAATATTGGTTCCTTTTGTTCCCTTTTTATACGAATAATATAGTTAGAAAGAGAATCCATGGTTAAGGATTAAAATACTAGACTTTATAGAAGTTGATGTAAAATAAGAAAATTGGAATACAATTAGAAAAGTTGAATGCTGCAATAAATTATGCTGAACGGAAATAATAAATTTATCTGATAATTTAATTTAGGGAGTAAGTAATAAATTAATTGGATGATTTAGAAAGTAGAATAAATTTCTATAATTTAGTAATTAAAAGATAATGATGAATGTAACTGCAAGAATAAAAAGAAAGAAACAGGGAACTAGTGTAAAATAGATGGACCACTGTATTTTACACTAGCCCAAAATAATAAAAGAAATATCTTGCAGTTACAAATTATTGTTAATAGTATTATTTAGTGTTAAATTATGCAAATAGATTTTAGTTTAGCTTTCACAACCAACCAAATAAAATAGAATTACTTCCTAGAATAAAAGAAAATAAATTAGGGTATGAAATGAATCAAATAAATTATTAGATAAGAAATTAAGCTGTGAACAATAAACGAACCTAGGTCTAAATTTACCGCGCAGACTATATAATAAGACAGTTATTATGATAAGTTAATTATATAATAAAAGAGAATTAAAAAGAATTCTATGTCATAATAAAAGAAGACAGACTAGAACAGAAATGAAACACTTGTAATTAGATACAAATTTTAAAAGAAATAATAGTAACAATTACAAGTATAATTATAACATAAGTTATGATCAAGTAAAAGAATAGAAAGGCTTATTTGGGAACTTAGAATAAATAAGCAATGATAATAAAGATAAACAGTAAAAGCTTATTTTAATAAGCAAATAGAACAAAAGATGCTTATTTAATAAACTTAAGACTTAAATTAAGTTAATAAGCAAGAAGTGTAGGATCTAGATTAACCCTAGAGGGGGGGTGAATAGGGTTAATAACAAATTTTCTCGATTTAAAACAAAGAAACAAACTGCAGAAATAAATATGCTGAAAAGTAAATCACACACAAAATTTACCCAGCTTCGGCAACCCCTGCCTACTGCTGCATTCCCAGATTTCTATTAGAATTAAACAGTATCTCGCTTACAAACACTCTACCAGACTCGCAAACCCTTGCTCCCGCTCACAAACACTCTCACAGATTCGCACACCCTGCTCCGCCTATAGAGCTTTGTTTACTCGCAAACTCTGCTCCGCCTCTAGAGCTTCGCAAACTCGCACACCCTGCTCACTGAACTAATTCTAACTAGACAATCTGACACTACCTAAAACCTAGGTGATGATTTATCACGATTTGTTTTGAGAAAGAACAACAACCAAAAACGATTTAATAGAGCAAGTACAAAATTTAAAACAATTTAAAATAGCTTGCTCCTTAAAAAAATAAACACAACCCAATTTAAAACATGCGGCCACTTCCCTTTTTCTTTTTACCCGACCCTTTATTCTTTTGTTTGTGAATACGAATGGTGGCCGTGGGAATTAGGGCTTTGGCTTCTTCATTCTCGAATTAGAAATTCGGCACTGTGCTGTGATGCTCTTGCTTGCGCTTGCTCTCTGATGATTATACTTCTTGCGTAGCCGCTCCTTTGAGTTTTATTGGTATGAATTCTTGCTTGTTTTTAATTGTTTGCTCGATTCAATTTGTGATGTCGATGATGATTCTTTTGGGGTTAATTTATAGGGTCGAAACCCTACTTTCCACTGTCATGATTTGATTTTTCTTGCGTTGATTTTTATTCCTGAATTTATTCTGGAATTTGAGCATTCCTTTCTTGATTCAATTTTGAATCATGCTGTCCATATTTGATTTCGAATAAATTAATTCGAAAATTTCTTTCTATGCTGATTGTTTTCGGCCCCTTTATGAATTAACACATACCATATATGAAATCAAGATATTTGATTCCGAGATATCTTTCTAAAAATAAATTCCTTAATTGAAGCAATTCTGACTTCGGCCATATTTGAACATATGCCTCTTTTGGTATGTATTTTTCATTGCAACAGATGCTACACTTGATACAGCTGCTGCACTTGTTCACGTATTTGACAGTATTCACATTTGCTCATCTGACAATCACTGCTTTGGATTTTCTCTGGGTATTTTCTTGATTGGCACTGATGTTTATGTCCTCTTGCTGCTGTTGGTGGCCTATGTGCATGCATTGTTGATTTGAGTTGCACTGCACTATAGTTGTTGGCATTTTGGTTCATCCTGTTGCACTATGGTCTGTCCACTGCAGTTTGACTGTCCACCTGAGTTTGCATTGTGTTATAACTTTGAGCATGTTGCCACTTTGTAGTGTTGGTCACTGATGCATTTGTGTACTGTTTCTTTGTGTTGCATTTGTATGCTTTCACAGAGACTTTGTTCTCTTGTAATGTTGTACTGTCTTGGTACATGCATTTGATATTGACATTGGACCATGCACCTTGTTGCATGCTTGCTGTAGCCTGTTCTCTACATATTATTAATTGTTGCAGTCATTGTTTTTGTTGAAGCCTTGGAATTTTTTTTTTTGTGCTTCATGGACTTGAAACAAGTTGGGCTTGTCATTTATGCTGTGTTACACTTGATCATTTTTCTTGTGTCTGCACTTGTGGACTTTGTTATTGGCATTGGCATTGTCTCTGTTGACATTGCAGTTGTACTTGATCATGATCATATTTAGGCCATATGTGTTCATCTGTCTGCACTTTATCACTGACCTTTGCTGTCTCTCTGACTTGAGTTTGTTGGTTGGGTCTGCACATTTCTATGCTCTGGTCTCCATAACCTTTACCTGAACTTCACTGTCTCTGGCTGTAGCTTGGTCATTTGTGTAGTCTTCGAGCATGTTCTCTGATCATTCGTTGTCTTCATTGTGACTGCGTTATTGAAGTGTGTCTGACCTGAACTTGTCTTGTTGCATGTGTTCTGTAGTTGCTATGCCTTTGACACAAATGCATCACTTGATACATATATTCATTTGCATTGGTGCTGTTGCAATTTGTTTCGGCCTAATTGCTTGATGTCTACGTGCATGTGGTCTTGGTAGTGCTTGTTTTGTATCACTGTACTTGTAATCTTCATTCATGTATTCAACATTGCCATGTTATTCACTGTTCATTGTTTCATTTTGAATCTTTGCACCTATTCTGTTGCACTTTGATGTTGTTCACCATGTTGCATTCAACTTTAAAATGTTTGTCACTTGAGTGTCTTTACTGTGTACATGCATATTTCAATGTTACAGTGACCATTGAATTTTGGTCGAGACCATTTGCACTTGTATTGGTTCAAACATGAACTTGTCTCGTATTATTGTAGTGGTTGGTCTGCATTCTCTAATGATTTTAACTTGAACATTTGCACATTCACGGTCTGCATTTTCTTAACCCTATCACTGTCTTGTTGATATTGTAACTAGACACTTGAGACTTGTTGCATTTGTCCCACTGTTTCATGTAGCCGTTGACATGTTTGCATTCATTCCACTATTTCCACTGCTTGCTGCCTGAATTTGTTGTACAATGCATAGTGCATCTGTTTTGGACTTGCAGTTTGAATTGCTTTGAGTCGAATTTGCATTGATGGCTTGACCTTTGCATTTTCACACTTGCTCTTGTTGGCTGCGCACACGAGTTGGCGAGGCAGTGCACACGTGTATGTATGTACACGTGTGTATTGCAGCCACTTGTGATTACCTGTCCCTGTAATATCTATGTGCACGACTTTGTGATAAATTCAAGTGTGAATGATGACGAACAACCCATATATCTGAGGCAAACATTATTTTCAAAAATATCGTTTATTTTAAACTTCAAAAATATTTCTCGATCAATTTTACTGCGTTAGTGAATATTTTTGCAGATTTGCTCAGATGCTAGATACAAACTGAAATGCAGTTGAAGACCAAATACGAGTGTGAGTGATATGTAGTGAGGATAATAATGTAAATATGAAATGTGATGTAATTCAAAATTGTATATAGTGAGAGCATGAATTTGTACTATTCAAGATTGTAATAAATATTTGTTTGAATAAAATTTATGTTTGAATTCAAAATCTGTGTAACTTGTTCTATTTGAATTCAAATTCAAATTCTGTATAATTTATTTTATTCAACAAATATTTATTTAATATATGAAAATTAAAATAGTACATTAGCAAATACATTTAAACGAAATATATATATGTGTTTATTATCATCAAACAAAAATCATATAAGCGCAAAGCGCATATTTCACAATCTCCCCCTTTTGATGATAACAAACATATATTTAAGATTTTGACCGTGTTAAATGTATTTGATCCATGGTATACTCTAATTTGCTCCCCCTATTTAAATGCTTTCTCTCTACATGATGCTCCCCCTACATATATGCATACAAATAAAAATATATACAAATGAGCTTAGATGCATATGGAAAATTATTTGACCTTTGCTTGATTCTATTTGACAAAATCTTAACTTTTCTCTCCCCCTTTTGTTATCAGCAAAAGAATAACAGTGTGAGAGAAAATAGAGATGAAGTGATCAATATTAATCCAACATTAAACTCAAATTGAATATAAATATTAAACTCAAATAAGAATCAAACAAAAATCATAACGACCCTGGTTAGGCGCATATTCCACTTTTAGAAATGACGGAAATAAAATTCTCATACAATATCATACAGTTAAATCTTCTTGTGGTACATTTATATCAGGAATTTGAATATCTACTAATCATGCATAACCGTTAGGACTTTTAAATGAGATTAGTAGTATTCCAATTTAATTTTTTTTTTAAAAATGAAATCAAGTATCTTCTAACCACGCATGACCGTGAGGACTTTTAAATGGGATTAAAATCAACTTGTCTATTAAATCAATTAATTTTGATATGCGTTTCATACATGCATAACCATAAGGACTTTTAAATGAGCATGGAAGCACATAATCAAAAATCCAAGTAATTCACCCATGCATAACCGTGAGGACTTTTAAATGAGAGTGGATACTTTGGATATTTATTTTTACAAAAAAAATGTGAAATGAAAAGCAAATGATCCCTGATTATAGTACCACCTATTGACAAACTATCTTGAATATTTGATAAATCATGGTCCATAGAAATAATGGTAGATATAGAAATGGTCATGGAATTTTTACCCAACAAAAAGTTTTATAACTCTTGATTAAATTCCTAAAGAAATTTTCCAAATATACTCTTTTGAGTAATGTATGTTAATTATCAACACTAATCACTTTTTGAATCACAATTTATCTCTTCGATAATCAGCAGGGAGTCGGATTAGTCAAAATTTGTCATTTAAAATCAAATAAACATGACTAATCTGAAAGTATGGTCAAACAATTATTTTTACGAAGGGGTTATATGAGAGAAAAAAAAATCTGCTAAATGAAAATTATTTCAAGTGAAAAATATGCAGATATTTTCTTTGAAAAAACGATGCAGCAAATGTATGTTTCACCATAAATCACGTTCAACTCGTAAATTTTCTATCAACTAGATTACCAGAATGAACTGCATCTGAATTTCTTTTTCACTTCAAAATATCACTAACTTGATAAACAAGACCATGAAAATATGCATAAGAAACTTACACTCAATTTTGAACAGTGAACAAGTCAGAATAAATCATCATCTCAATCTTGGCTGATTTCATTCAGAAAATGGTACAGATTATCACATAAGAATATCTTTACCTGTTTTACCTTTACGATGATTTTACGTGATTACCCATTGTGATTCTGTCACCTTTATACTAGGCTAAGGAACTTTGCTTTGACACTCATTGTGTTTCTGGAACAGCCAAAATCCAGAAAACACCGTTGATGTTCCTTAGCTTGCCACCATACCTACACGAGAAAAGATTTATGTGACCTATTTATAGGTCCATGGTTGTTAGTGGCAGAAGCATTATGAATAAACAAACCCTTTGGAACCCAAACTTGTTTTTTCCTTTCATTCTTGTTCCAATAGACATGAAATCTGTTTGTAGAATTTTTAGGAACCCAAACTTGTATAAATTTTGTGTTCTTGTTCCTATGTCTACAATTTTCAACATGATGTCCAATTATTTCACATCTACCAAAGACACTCCTTCCTTTTGCA
Source organism: Allium cepa (assembly GCA_030765085.1). Classification (NCBI taxonomy): domain Eukaryota; kingdom Viridiplantae; phylum Streptophyta; class Magnoliopsida; order Asparagales; family Amaryllidaceae; genus Allium; species Allium cepa. The sequence goes on from CM060928.1 coordinate 56,235,698, forward strand.
CTATCCTCAACTTGTGTTTTCCCAAAACCTAGTCCTTTTCTGTTGTTAGCAAAAATTTGATTTCCCAATAACATGTTGAATGATTTTTCTCCTATTGAAAAGTTATTCAGAGATTTTTCAAGATTTTGGACTTTGGTTTTTAGTGTTGAGTTTTCAGTTACAAGTGAGGCGCAACTATTTATGAAATCCTTTTTCCTAGTGTCAATGGTTTTCATAAGACTCAAGTTTTCTTTTTCAAGACTCTCAAAGCTATTCTTGAGTCTTGACAATTCCGAATCTAAACTTCTACGTTTTTCATATTCTAGGTTATGAATATTTTCAAGTTCGGTTTCTAACCTAAAATTTTCACGAGCAAGTTCTCTCTTATCAAATTCTAGTTTTTCAATTTTTGATTCAAGAGCATCAACTTCTTTAGTAAGATCAGAACACATAAAAACAAGATCTCTATAGGAATAATCACCTTCCTCACTTGATTCCTCCGAGCTTGCTTCTGAATCTGATTTTGCCACAAGACACAAGTCAGCCTCCTCTGAGCTGCTATCCGAAACTTCCTCGCCTTCTTCATCATCCCAAGTTGCCGCGAACACCTTCTTTTCCTTTTTCTTTCCTTTGTTATATTTGAGAAGTGGGCATTCTGGTTTGATGTGGCCAGGCTTGTTGCAATTATAACACGTCAGCTCATTATCGGAATTTTCAGAATCTTTTGACGAATTGCCCTTTGTTTTCTTCTTGCGTGGCTTGAATCTTGACCATCTTCTAAGATTATTGACAGCCATGGCAAGTTCTTCAATTGGATCTTCTCCTTCATTGCTCTCTTGTTTGATTTTTAAGGCAATTGTCTTCTTCTTTGGTTCGGAGTTGTTGCGTTCTTCCTTTGCTTTTAGCTCAAGCTCATATGTCATCAAGTTGCCAATCAACTCCTCCATGCTTAGCTTACTTAGATCTTTCGATTCTTGTATTGCTGTGACTTTTGCCTCAAAGTTCATCGGTAAGACTCGTAGAATCTTCCGCACAAGCTCTACCTCAGTGAAGACCTTCCCAAGTGCTCTAGCATTGTATACCAAGGTTGAAAAGCGTCCAAACATATCCTTTATGCTCTCGCCTTTGTCCATCACAAAGTTCTCGTATTCGTTGCTGAATAGGGCTAGACGAGACTCCTTGACTTGAGAAGTTCCTTCGTGTGTCACCTCCAAAGTGTGCCAAATTTCCTGTGCTGTTGTACAATGAGAAATTCTATTAAATTCGTTTTTATCAAGAGCACAGATTAAAGCATTCATGGCTTTAGCATTTGTGGTTTTCAATCTCTTATCGTTTTCATCCCACCTATCCTTACGTTTAGGAATCTCAGTACCACCAACAGTTATAGTAGGAGGTTTATAGCCAGTTTCAATAATATCCCAAACATCATAATCCACTGAACTAAGATAAATACCCATCCTAACTTTCCAATAAGCATAATCATTCCCGTTAAACATGGGTGGCCTGACAATAGATTGCCCCTCAGAAAAAGCATTATTTGGTAGACTCATGACTCTAGAGTTAAATAAAAAATACCAGGCTCTGATACCACTTGTAGGATCTAGATTAACCCTAGAGGGGGGGTGAATAGGGTTAATAACAAATTTTCTCGATTTAAAACAAAGAAACAAACTGCAGAAATAAATATGCTGAAAAGTAAATCACACACAAAATTTACCCAGCTTCGGCAACCCCTGCCTACTGCTGCATTCCCAGATTTCTATTAGAATTAAACAGTATCTCGCTTACAAACACTCTACCAGACTCGCAAACCCTTGCTCCCGCTCACAAACACTCTCACAGATTCGCACACCCTGCTCCGCCTATAGAGCTTTGTTTACTCGCAAACTCTGCTCCGCCTCTAGAGCTTCGCAAACTCGCACACCCTGCTCACTGAACTAATTCTAACTAGACAATCTGACACTACCTAAAACCTAGGTGATGATTTATCACGATTTGTTTTGAGAAAGAACAACAACCAAAAACGATTTAATAGAGCAAGTACAAAATTTAAAACAATTTAAAATAGCTTGCTCCTTAAAAAAATAAACACAACCCAATTTAAAACATGCGGCCACTTCCCTTTTTCTTTTTACCCGACCCTTTATTCTTTTGTTTGTGAATACGAATGGTGGCCGTGGGAATTAGGGCTTTGGCTTCTTCATTCTCGAATTAGAAATTCGGCACTGTGCTGTGATGCTCTTGCTTGCGCTTGCTCTCTGATGATTATACTTCTTGCGTAGCCGCTCCTTTGAGTTTTATTGGTATGAATTCTTGCTTGTTTTTAATTGTTTGCTCGATTCAATTTGTGATGTCGATGATGATTCTTTTGGGGTTAATTTATAGGGTCGAAACCCTACTTTCCACTGTCATGATTTGATTTTTCTTGCGTTGATTTTTATTCCTGAATTTATTCTGGAATTTGAGCATTCCTTTCTTGATTCAATTTTGAATCATGCTGTCCATATTTGATTTCGAATAAATTAATTCGAAAATTTCTTTCTATGCTGATTGTTTTCGGCCCCTTTATGAATTAACACATACCATATATGAAATCAAGATATTTGATTCCGAGATATCTTTCTAAAAATAAATTCCTTAATTGAAGCAATTCTGACTTCGGCCATATTTGAACATATGCCTCTTTTGGTATGTATTTTTCATTGCAACAGATGCTACACTTGATACAGCTGCTGCACTTGTTCACGTATTTGACAGTATTCACATTTGCTCATCTGACAATCACTGCTTTGGATTTTCTCTGGGTATTTTCTTGATTGGCACTGATGTTTATGTCCTCTTGCTGCTGTTGGTGGCCTATGTGCATGCATTGTTGATTTGAGTTGCACTGCACTATAGTTGTTGGCATTTTGGTTCATCCTGTTGCACTATGGTCTGTCCACTGCAGTTTGACTGTCCACCTGAGTTTGCATTGTGTTATAACTTTGAGCATGTTGCCACTTTGTAGTGTTGGTCACTGATGCATTTGTGTACTGTTTCTTTGTGTTGCATTTGTATGCTTTCACAGAGACTTTGTTCTCTTGTAATGTTGTACTGTCTTGGTACATGCATTTGATATTGACATTGGACCATGCACCTTGTTGCATGCTTGCTGTAGCCTGTTCTCTACATATTATTAATTGTTGCAGTCATTGTTTTTGTTGAAGCCTTGGATTTTTTTTTTTGTGCTTCATGGACTTGAAACAAGTTGGGCTTGTCATTTATGCTGTGTTACACTTGATCATTTTTCTTGTGTCTGCACTTGTGGACTTTGTTATTGGCATTGGCATTGTCTCTGTTGACATTGCAGTTGTACTTGATCATGATCATATTTAGGCCATATGTGTTCATCTGTCTGCACTTTATCACTGACCTTTGCTGTCTCTCTGACTTGAGTTTGTTGGTTGGGTCTGCACATTTCTATGCTCTGGTCTCCATAACCTTTACCTGAACTTCACTGTCTCTGGCTGTAGCTTGGTCATTTGTGTAGTCTTCGAGCATGTTCTCTGATCATTCGTTGTCTTCATTGTGACTGCGTTATTGAAGTGTGTCTGACCTGAACTTGTCTTGTTGCATGTGTTCTGTAGTTGCTATGCCTTTGACACAAATGCATCACTTGATACATATATTCATTTGCATTGGTGCTGTTGCAATTTGTTTCGGCCTAATTGCTTGATGTCTACGTGCATGTGGTCTTGGTAGTGCTTGTTTTGTATCACTGTACTTGTAATCTTCATTCATGTATTCAACATTGCCATGTTATTCACTGTTCATTGTTTCATTTTGAATCTTTGCACCTATTCTGTTGCACTTTGATGTTGTTCACCATGTTGCATTCAACTTTAAAATGTTTGTCACTTGAGTGTCTTTACTGTGTACATGCATATTTCAATGTTACAGTGACCATTGAATTTTGGTCGAGACCATTTGCACTTGTATTGGTTCAAACATGAACTTGTCTCGTATTATTGTAGTGGTTGGTCTGCATTCTCTAATGATTTTAACTTGAACATTTGCACATTCACGGTCTGCATTTTCTTAACCCTATCACTGTCTTGTTGATATTGTAACTAGACACTTGAGACTTGTTGCATTTGTCCCACTGTTTCATGTAGCCGTTGACATGTTTGCATTCATTCCACTATTTCCACTGCTTGCTGCCTGAATTTGTTGTACAATGCATAGTGCATCTGTTTTGGACTTGCAGTTTGAATTGCTTTGAGTCGAATTTGCATTGATGGCTTGACCTTTGCATTTTCACACTTGCTCTTGTTGGCTGCGCACACGAGTTGGCGAGGCAGTGCACACGTGTATGTATGTACACGTGTGTATTGCAGCCACTTGTGATTACCTGTCCCTGTAATATCTATGTGCACGACTTTGTGATAAATTCAAGTGTGAATGATGACGAACAACCCATATATCTGAGGCAAACATTATTTTCAAAAATATCGTTTATTTTAAACTTCAAAAATATTTCTCGATCAATTTTACTGCGTTAGTGAATATTTTTGCAGATTTGCTCAGATGCTAGATACAAACTGAAATGCAGTTGAAGACCAAATACGAGTGTGAGTGATATGTAGTGAGGATAATAATGTAAATATGAAATGTGATGTAATTCAAAATTGTATATAGTGAGAGCATGAATTTGTACTATTCAAGATTGTAATAAATATTTGTTTGAATAAAATTTATGTTTGAATTCAAAATCTGTGTAACTTGTTCTATTTGAATTCAAATTCAAATTCTGTATAATTTATTTTATTCAACAAATATTTATTTAATATATGAAAATTAAAATAGTACATTAGCAAATACATTTAAACGAAATATATATATGTGTTTACTATCATCAAACAAAAATCATATAAGCGCAAAGCGCATATTTCACAAGAAGTGGCAATACCAATAACATTCCCTATTAGATCAATGGTGATCTCACAATAGCCAGAAATGGTGGGCAAGAATATGCTAATTAGAGTAAATAAGTAGCCAACAGAATAAGAAAAGTACACTAAATACAAAGTAAAAGGTTAGATTTAGGGTCTAAGAAAAGAACTGAGATGCGTTTGGAGCAGCCTAAGGGATGAAGCACTTAACGTCATGGATTTCAGAAATGGAGAAGCACGTCCAACTTAGTATTTTTAGGCTTTAAGGAAGTACGAGACTTCAACGGGATGTGAGGATACTCTAGGATGGCCCTCTGGGTAAGCCTGACGAAGCTGCACCCCCGGAGGCAGCTCTGTAGGTGTTCCATCAAGAGAGTATGCCTTGACTGCATTTGCACTGTAGGCCTAACAAAAAGGACCTTTGTAGGTAGTCAGAGGGGCTTGGTTTTCAGAGTAGGGTATTCATATGTCCACAGAAATAATAGGGGAAATGTTGTTGATACTGGTCCGTCATCCAAACAATATCTAGTTGTGCCCCATGCCCAAATCCGCATGATTTGGACTTCTACTCATTGACCATTTACTACCGCTATCAACATAAGCGTGCCGTTCATCTCACTTTAGGATTACGTGAGACACCTCGTCTCACTTCAGGGTTACGTGAGATACCTCGTTTCACTTCAGGGTTATGTGAAACACCGTGTCCATAGAAATAGGGGAATGTTATTCGGTACAGGTCCTACTTTAATTCTTTGCTTATTAACTTAGATAAATTATTTAAATAATCCTTTACTTTTGTTCTTACTATCTGAGCTTTTTAATTTATCCTAAGTCTTAAAATAAGTCTCACTTTATTCTATTTCTTATTATAACCTACGTTATAATCTTGTTTATTACTTAACCCAAGGTCTAACTATAAAAATAAGCTTCTTTCATCTTATACTTTTTTTAATTATAATTCTAAGTTATAACTAGGCCAATTATTGTTAATTAGTCCAATTCTAACATCAATATCATAATTAGGCTCAATTGTAGTCTTAATTCCATTTTTATTACAGTCTTTACAATTTATATCTTATCTTCCGTTATTTCAGTATTCTTATAATTTTCATCCATATTCACGTTTAATCTATTATAATTCATATGTGAAGAAGGAGAAATAAAAGAAAACTGAAAATAGAATAAAATCCAAAGTGTAGGAAAAGATATTAATAATGGATAAATAACAGTGATAAATTAAAATACTGTAAATAAACTGTAAATAAATGAAAACGCTATAATTAACAGAAATAAACTAAAACCAACTGAAAATAATAGCTAAAAGAAGTGGACTAAAAATAATTCTAAGAATTGTAAATAAACTACTAAAAGGATACTTCCAAAAATCGTAGTAAAACTACAACTATTAGAACCCTAATACTTGAAATTACTTAATGAAATCTAAAATAATTACAATCACTCACCTGTGGTCCTAAGCTCTTCCCTTTAGGTCTTTCCGTATCAACTTGAGGGTATTAAAATATTTTTATTAAAAAGATTCTCTCCTTGGAAAATTATTCCTATTAGGGTCCTTCTTGAAAAGGTGAACCCAAGTGGAGAAAATCTAGAATGAGAAAAAATGTTAGATCTAGGATCTTACTTGTAGGGGTAGAAGTGGACCTCAGATCGTTGGATTTGAAGATTGAATATAATGCAACCACATCATATGCTGAATAAGAGCTGCCGGATGGAAGCACGAAGGGACCAGATGAGGCTAAAGAATGAAAAATACATGCTTGAAAACTTTTTGAATGAAAAAGAATTCTTCGTTCCATACCCGTAAGAGGGTCGACCGGGCGGTCGACCGCCCCTCCCCTTAGGTCGACCGACCGGTCGACCTAGTGCGTGGTTAGGTCGACCCTTTGGTCGACCTAGCTTAATATTTTTTTCTTTTCTTGTTAATTTTGTTTCTAGCTCATATTAGCTCGGATTCGGATGTTCTATATATGAAAATTGACCAAAAAATTATCACGGACACAACGATGCAACTCCTGTAGCTCGATTCTGATAATTTCACAAAGTTATTTTATTATTTCATTAATTAATGAATTAATTATTATGGGTTAAATTTCGGATTGTTGCAATTAACATAAATTAAATGTGTTATACAGAGTTTAATTTTATTTATCGGAATTATGGTATCGTTTAGCATCTCTATATCTAATATAACTATAGAATACTCGACTATCGTTGTGAATAGATAAGATGATCATGGATCACATTGCCTTTTGCCTCTATTACTTTGAGTTAACCCTACTGGTTAATATTGAAAAATTTGGTGTGTCAATACATTCATATACAAGATGACAAAACTACTTTGGCAAGCGCACTTCTCGTTATATGATGTATAAACTTTCTGTTCACTCTATCATATGTTTTTTGTAAATCAATTTTCAAGCAATTGTCCCTTAATTTGTTGTTAAAATTTCTTACCAATTCCTGTGCTAGTAAAGGATTTTCGTAATACAATCTTCCTGGTACAAATTGTAACGTCCCAATATTTTCAACCATTCGCATCCGCACATTGTCGGACTTGAATTGTTCAAAATACTGCGTTGTAGAATAAATTTGGCAAAACTCAGAATATACAATAAATAGATCACAGAATCACATACACAGATATCAGAATCTCGCAGCGGAAATTAAAAATTTAGTGGTTCATGAAGCCACTGATATAACTTCAACAAAACAGAACTTACATTGTCTATAATCCTCAATACAAATTTTAAGACATAAATAGAGATAGAGTCTTCAAAGTCTTGAATTCCAGAAAAGATAAAGGCTGAAACAACTTCCAGCAGCGTGAATGATCTACTGAGTGTCCTAGCTACGGAGAAGAAATTGAAGCTGCAACTCAGGCTGACCCGAGCGTAAAAATAAAACATAACACTCGAGTCAGGACATACATACTTATATAATGTAAGCTAATTCAAGTGTACTGTAATATAGAGCAAGTAACTTAAAGGATGCTTGGGACCGCCCATCCTCTAAGGATCCGTCAAACTATTTACTATGTAGTATATTGCGCTATTATACTAGTGTCTATTTATAAAATAAACTTACTTTTTAATAGCGTTAAGGGGTTACCCATATAGCCCTTAACACGTAATAGTCCCAGTAGTCCATCCAATATCATAGTCCCTCCTGATCGGGAAGCCACTAGAGGATACCACACGGGCTACGGGAGAAAACCAAACTCGTACAAGGCGCGATAGGGTAGGTGACACGGCACAACTAGGCAATGCCAGGGTAGATATACCAATTGCTATCCAGGCTGATGGTAACGCGCAGCGCGCAGCTGCCGCCCACCTCGAACTAACTCCCCCAAAATCAAAATATAGAAGTGGCCACTGAATCAATCCAAGATCATAGTATAATATCGAAGAGGAGCGTCCGATCAGAGGAATGACCTCATTGGCCTGGAATTGCTCCTGTTTTAGCCACCTTATGCCAACTCACGGGAGTCGGGTCCACGTATTTACCTTACAGGAAACGCCACCACCGACCTACTTCATTCGGGAATCTCCACCGCGTACACGGTTGGTCAAAGTGGTTTTCGGTATCGACAGAGAGTATGTCCATATCCGATCCCGGTCTCTTTGCCAACCCATCGTTATTATAACCCGTGGTCATTTAAAAACAATTTATACTTTAAAACCAGTATAAACATTTCCATTTCAAAACTATAAATACGATATCATTTAAAACCCAAAACAACATGATATCGTTATATTCAAATATAATTCTTTTCCAAAAACCATACTGCTTAAAATTTATAATATCTGGAAACCAAATATTTGAATTATACCTTTAAACCATAATATATTGGAAATTTTTCTTTTAAAAAAAAAACATAACTCCCAAAACACAAATGGTTTGGATATAAATGGTTTAACTTTATGGTTACTTTGTAAAGAAGATAATTTACATAGCTTTACAAATATATTTCTTTATTTTAAACCATAATTTAAATATCACTTCATGTTCCCAAGACCATTTCAATTCCTATATATATATCCAATTGGAGTATTAATATTCAAAACTAAGGTTGGATATTTTTCTTTCAACAAATTAGTGTTTATTATTTCGTCTTGAATATTCCCATAAATTCCATAGATAAAACTCCAAAATTATGCCATTAAATAATTTCAAAATTTACTTAACACTAGAATGTTCATCTTAAATTTATTAAGAAAAATCCAGTTATAAATCTCATATCTTAAAGGTCTCCAAAACTTAAACATAAATATAATTTATCAAATTCCTTAAATTTCAAAACAATCAAATTCCAGATTCTATAGCACTTAGGAAATGCTACCTAAAGTTACGGGTAAAACTAGTCCAATTTCAAAAGACAGCATTTAAATGCTTTAGTAGATTGTTTAACTTAATAAATATTTCCAAATATAACTTATATATATATTTCTTAACTGAAATCTTATCCTTTCAAAAATCCAGAATTTCCAAAATAAGTTATATTCCAAAATTTTATTCAAATATTTATTTATTTATTTATTAACATTTATAACTCATTCAAAATCAATATAAAATCCTTTAAAGATATTAAATCAAATATTTAACTTCCAAAATAATTTTAAATATTTCAGAAAATATTATAAGGACCACGGGCCTGTATATAGTTTTCTAGCCTAGGTCAAGTGATACGGATTTATATCATTTCAATCCGTAATTTACAAACCCCGGGTTCTATCATTTCAAACCCGCAATCCCAAGTTAACAGTTAAACAGTTAACATAATAATAGCACAGTAATCATCATTTAGGCCTATCATTTCAGCCCACAACAATCTAAATTTAACAGGGAACTTGCAGTGGTGATTTAAGCAGTAAATAAACAATAATATAATATAACTGCAGAAATAATACAACAGATAATAACTGATGAGGTGTCAATTTAAATGGGATTCATCATTCTACGTTATACTACAGACAGATAATATTTAAATAAAATTTTTACACATACACTTGCGATAATTCACAAAATATATGTACATATGTCTGGTGAGAAATACTCACCTTAAACGCTGCAGTGGATCTAAATCAAACACAGTATCTACTTCGGAAAAAAAAACGGAAAGCACGATCAAACTTCGGCGGATGCAAAGCCTTGACTTAAATCTATAAGATCCAAATACCAAGTATGCGAATTTAAAAATTACGGTCAAAGCAAAATTTCAGAACAACTGGAACGAATAGAATAAAAGAAATTTAGTTCAACTTGCTCGACTACTACAACCCGCTAACCGTCTCAACATATCCTAGGCCCATACTTCAACCGTACGCATGCATAAAATAAATTGAATAAATTGCAAAATAAATTGCAAATTTAATACAATTGATTGAATAAAAAGATGTTATGCACCCAAACAAAACAAATACATGTTTAGACATTATTAAATTATTTCTCACATTTTTAATCATATTTATCATGATCAATTATTTTCACTCTCATATATATTTATTTAAATAAAATGACAATATTGGCAACAAACACAATACTGTTCAAATTATTCGATTTAATCAAATGTAGCCACTAACTACATTCGAATTCATTAAATAATACTTTATTTCACATACATGTTCATCATGTTTAGGCAAATTATTTCTTCTTTTACTTTTATTATTAAACATTAAAAGGTGATTATTGGTATACATCACCAATATCCTTTTATTAACCATAATAAATACAATCCATTGATATTTATCCACCCAAATTCTCAAATAAGTAGTTAAATTTATTTTTAACCATCTTAAATTTATTTCAACCATTAAAAATTGAAATAAATGTCATTTTATTATATTCACCCAAGATTTATTCATACAATATTGTTTATTTGAATTAAACAACATTTCATATCATTTTCTCCTTATCAATTTATCTTCTCCATTATTAAATTGTAATTCTTTTTTTTTTTTTCTATGCCTTCCTCTTCAAACTGCACTTATCCAAATCCACAATACCACTAACTACATCATAACTACACTAATTCCATAGTCTAGCTTCCTACAATCAATTTATATCATTTCTTCCAGCCTACTACTAACAAAGTTCTATATGTATTTATAAATGGCACGGCATGATGGGGAAGTAGCCGAGCAAGGAAATCAGAGAACACAAGAAGGAGGAAGGAAAATTGGAAGAAGCAAAGAAATAAACAATGCAAATTATTTACCTGATAGAAGCTTGTACCAGAGAGGGACAAACAAGGAGATATGAAAACTTATGTGAATGAGGCAAAGTATTTATAGATAAACTTGCGAAATAAAAAGGGGAGATAAATAGGCAGGTTTGAAAACGTAAGAAATAAATGCAAGCGTTGATTTTTGAGTGCATGCGTTTAGGCAAGAGATTTATTTCCAGTTCTTCTTGTTTGAACGCTACACGAAAATTGTGATAAATGCATGCGTTGATTTCTCTTTCCAGTTTTATGTTTGAACGATATCACTCTTTTGGATTTTTTTTTTTAGATAGCTTGCGTGATTTATACCAGTTATAATCTAAATTTAAAGCATGCGTTACTGCAAATTTGAACAGATTTGATTGAGGAAGCAAAACTTGAGCTCTTGCGTGATTTATGGTAAGCAATGAAAAAGCTTTTAACTGAAAAGGCAAAAGTAATAAATGCTTACATAAATATTTACTTGATCAATGGTTCGAAAAATTTATTTATTGCAAAACAAACGCAGTGGAAACAGAGAGATATAATGGGTATGCGAAAATTTGCAAAGATAGGCAAGATTAAATTTTGAATGCATTTAATTTAGGTGAGAGGAAAAATGGCAATTGGAAGAGTTGATATTTTTGTGGATAAGGCTGCGTGAATAAATGAATACAATGACATGCTCAAGAAACAAATGGTAAGAGGCAAATGTCAAAATGTTAAAAGAATAAAATTTTGTGTCACGCGCAAAGGAAGGCAAATTTGATTTCCATATTCTTCTAATCAATTAATTCCCCTTTAATTGCCTTTAATTGATTTCAATTGATTACCTTATCCCTTTTAATTACCCTCCTTAATTGATTTCAATTAATTACCATATTACCAATTAATTATCCTCCTTTAATTACATACTCAAATTTGGTTACTAACTTAATTAGTTAATTAACCCTTTTTGTTAATTATCAATCCTGCGACGTCTCACATTAATCCGTCCGCTTTGTAGGCACTGGTAGCCGGACTGGTTACACGGGCAGATTTCTCCTACAAAATGGGGATTAACCTCGTGTCCTCATGCCATTAACCAAAAGAATTAACTTATTTATCTTTCATCAATTTTATTAATTTGCATTAATTATTCAATAAATTAATTCTGGTCAACTACTGAAATTTTACAATTAATTTCTCTATTAATTGTCATAAATTTCTTTTTGAAATATCTATTAATTGTCATTAACTCCATTTTAAAATATCCGTATGTGCCTTTATTCAAGTTTTGAATTGCTAACTAGGAATAAGGTAGATTTATCAAATAAATTGATTGTAAGTTTCATTGTTTTAAATTGCTTAACAATGTTCACTGCTAACATAATTAATATGTCAAAATTGAGAATATTCCACCAACATGATTTGCATGTCATAACCTACCAAATTAACATAATTAATTAACTACTTTAATATGTTACAAATTTTCTCCTTTTCATTATTTTTAGGGAATGGGTATAACAACAGATATTATGATAATATCCAAAACATTTAGTTACCACACACTTCATTATACATTATAAAAATTTCCTTTTTTTTTCTTCTTCTTAAATTTAGTTACAAAAATCATATTAAATTAACGAGTTTAATTCTCTAAATTAAATATTTAAACAATATTGGTAAACACAATTTATATAAATTATATTCCTAAAAACAAAAAAATTAAAAGAAATAAATAGCTAAAAACTAGGGCTGTTACACAAATGCACTCCGATTTTCAGATATTAAAAATGGTAATAAATCTTTCATTATACTACTTATTACTGCTGCAATAATTTTACAAATAAAATTACAATGTGAAATTGGCCTATAGACCCTAGATTTTAAGGATTCATTTTCTTTGGTATTAAAGTAATAAATGCATGATTTATACTTTTAAGTATCTTTCCTTCATTAAAGAATTCATTTACCACTACTAAAGTTCATTCTTTAATTCTTTCCCAATGTACTTTATAAAATTCAGCATTGATTCCATTTGGCCTTGGACTGTTATTATCACCAGCATTGAAAATAATAAATTTTATTTCATGTTCCTCTATGCATGCTAATAACATCTTCTTCATTAGGCTTTAATTTTTTTACGTGTTACTTTAGGCAATTGAATGTCTATCTCTTCAGTGTAGTATAACTGTGTAAAATATTTTGGTTGCTTTTGCGGCTATGTCTTTAAAATTGCTAGTAGATTTTTCATCTTTGTCAGTGTTTTTAATATATTTTCTGCAATTCATTTTTGCATAAATGTTTTTGTATAGTCATTCCCTTGTGTTATCTAATTATCTTTTGCTTTATGTTTCAAATTCAATGCATTTATATGTAGTTCTTTAATATTCATTCTGGTTGTTAATGAACTTTAACATTATCTAAATCGTAGGATTATCATCCATTATTTCTTATAAATTTTTTCGCACTTTCCTTAATTCATCAATGCACTCTTTATCTGCGCTATTTATTCCACTCTTTAAAGCATCGCTTTGTGTTTTCCAAAAATTTATCAAATTGAAATTGTTTAATTCCTACACATGAAAATTATAAACAGTTTCATTTTTTAATTAACCCATTATTAATAACCCATCCACTTTTAAATATGAAAGGTGTCCCTATATTATCAATTCCATATCTTCAATTTGAAATATTTTATTAATATGGGGGTATAGTCACCAGTATTCTATTCCTGAGATTTACAGGTAAATTTAGGAAATTAATCAGCAAATTCTATATTTATTAATATTCTGTCTAATTTACACTATATATTTTGGCACAAACCAGATATCCAAGTATATTTATTTCCACTCATAGTTGGTTCTATTAAACCGGTTTCAATTAAGAATTTATTAATGTTATCTAATTTACTTTGTGATATATTCTTACCCCATTCTTTTCATTAATTAACAGTATTAAAATCCGCCGTTAATAACCGTGGTATACGATAATTTTTATTCATATTTTTCAATTTATTCCTTAATACCTCCCTCGCTCTCTTAAAATTACTTCTATATATACCTGTTTAGTGAAGTTTTGGAAGTGGCATATATTTATGTCTAATTATTGGAGTATTATATATACACATATGTATACATATGTTAAAGTAGAATTTAAGTTTGATGATTTATTTTTTGATAATAATGGTTTTAAAGAGGTTTGAAAATAAATGAGCATTTTAAACGATTTTGTTAATATATACTTGAGTTTGAAATTATTTATGGAATTAGAATATTCTTTTGATTTGAAGTTTTTAGAGGTATTTAAAAATATAAACCTCTCCATAGTATTTCTGTAATATATTATTATTGAAGAAGAAATTTGAGATGAAAGGATTTCAGTGATTTTAAATTCATTGATGGGTTTGAATAAAGTTTCTTTGAATAAATATGTGATTTTAAAATATGGAGTTTTGAGAATTAATTGAAGATGTCCTACAGAAAGAAAATAGTGGTTTTGTTGTTAAATTTAAATGAAGTATTTTTATAAAAAGAAGTAAAATGAAGAAAAATATATTTAAATAAAACTCTTTGTCTAGTTAACCACTAGTTGAATTTTATATTGATGTGTGTATGGATGATTGTCGACTTGTTTTCTGTGAACGAGATGATGTTAAGTTACTCATTTTGTTGAATTATAATAATGAAAATAAAGGATAATGAACTGAAGTAAAAAGTAAGCAATGAGCGATTTAATAATGATGTGGAAATTTGTTTAACATTGATTAATTAAGAGTGTTTTGTATACAATTGTATATCATCGAGCGATATGGGATGCCCATGTGGGGTATATTTAGTTATTCAAAAAAAGTATTATGTCCTGTAATTCATTAAAGACAGAGTATTTGATACTTGAATATCGGTGAATTATTCTATCTTATACATAAATATTAGTCGATATTACTTCGATTGTTGACTTGACGTGTAAGGTAAATTATATTATTCCTTATTTTATTTTAAAGAAGGAATATATATAACGACCCGTATTTTTGGCTATTTTTAAATATTAAATTTTATGTAATTATTGAACAAATATGGTATAAATAAAATATAGTGAAATTTACGGATGAGTATGGGTAAATTTTAATGATTCGTTAATATTAATGTATTGGATAATTTAATTTGTTTAAATTTAATATAGGAGATTATTTGAATAATTAAATTATGGATTTAATATGATTAAAATGGTATCGTAAATTGATTCAAATTTTATATAAATATGAACGAAGATGGTTAACATTTAAAATTGGATTTAAATGTGAATAATTAAAAATTTGAAATTTCATCTATTGATTGAGAAGTAAAAAATAGATGATTTGGCCACTGTGTCGGATTTCGATGAAACCAATTCCATCGAATCCGTAATAGTGAGTTATTGTAGGATTTCAAGTTTCGTAGCGATCGGACTTGTCGTTTGGCCGTACGAGCTTGAAACGTGTAGAAATTCAATTTCAAATTTAATTAAAATAATTCAAATTGAAAAGCTATCCTTCTCATACGACCGAATTAGGCATCGGGACTAGTTCCATTACGTTCGGAATGTGTGTAAAACATTACAAACGCCTAGCGACACGCTTCATTTGGAGTTCGAATCCACGCTGGCCTATCGGGCGACATATTTCATATTTTAATAATAAATATCTACATCTTTATCTCAACTCATTCAAACCCATATCCACTTAAATCTCTATTCTTTCCCTTTTTAGTTTTCAACTGCAGATTGAAAAAAAAACGAACGCATGAAAAAATATGGAAACTCGATCTGAAAAAAATCCAATCATGGCACGATGCCGCGAGTGCTTGGACATCGCACGATATGGTCGCGACTGGGAGGAGGAACTCGTGCATTCCTGAAGCAGAGAGGCGCGACAGTGGATCTTCGATGGTGCTTAGGGTTTCAGTTCGAGACCTGTAGATCACGCGTGTAGGCGCATGCGAGGGGAGAGAGGGTCAGCGGTGGTGTTGCTAGGGAGGCGATCGACTAGATGTAAAAAAAAATTACGATGGAAGCAAGGTTGCGAGTTGCCTGAGGAAAGAGAGGAAGTTGAACACATGCTAGGGAAGGATGATGAGATTGCGTGAACGTGTTAGTGAGAGTGGGAAGACGGATTAGGTAATTTATTTTTATTATGTTAATTATGTTATTAACTATATTTTAATTATTACGAATAATGATAAATTTGTAAGTGTTGCATACGAGATCCATTTTGGGTAAACGAATCACATTTTCTATCGTATCGAAGTCGTCTCAGACATGGATGGAGCTGGAATTTTTTTTCTGAACTGAAACAAACAAGGTGAGTGTTTTATACGCTCACGATTGAATAAATTATTTTTATGATAGTTGAATTGAAATTCTGAAATGATTAGAATTGATTGATTTTTGGTTGATAAATTTGATTAACATTTAAATTTCCTGATAGGATTTGAATTGGCGGTTAAATATAAATTAGAATTTAACTGCTAATAAAATACCTGATATTGATCATTATGAAATTGTTGTGAATTTGTTGACTGTTTGGATGGTTGGTTGCGACGAATGTTATTGGTTGAGATTTTGAGGTTTATTTATTTTGATATATCATGTTATTATCCAGTATATTATTTATAGTATATAAAACTGTAAATTGAATTATTTCGAATAAATTAAGAAATAGGTTGAAATGATATATATATATCGTAGAATTAAATTGTATTAATTATCCACTTGGCCATAGGATAGAAAATTACATACGGACACCGGGTTGGTTAAATTAAATGATTTTAAAAGTTTTTTTGAAATTATTTAAATGAATTGAGTTTAAGAATAAAAATCAAAATTTTGAAAATTTAATTATTTTGAATTGGAGCTCGAAATATTGGAATTTGAACTTGATAAATGAGATTGGTTAATTAATCAAGGTTTAAAATTTTAAGTTATAAACGAAATACATCATAAATTTCAGAAATGGATTTGTTTAAAAGATGGGCTTTGATTCAAACTTTGGATATTCATAAGGAAAAAAATGATATGAAATGATAATTTCAAAATTTGAGTTTGGAATCGAATTATAAATTAAAATTTGGATTTAAAATTTGGTATCGAAAGTAAATTTGATTTAAGTTTTTAAATCGATATTTTTGAAATCAAATTTGGAATCGAAAATGGGAAATAAATTTGAAATTGAGATTTAAATTAATTTGAAAATGGAAATTGAAACTTAAAGAAATTTGTGAATTGAAGGAAATTTTATGTGGAATTGAAATTTACTCGAGTTGGAATCGGAATTGAATTGATTGAATCGGAATGAAATTTGGGATTGATTTGGATAGGAAATTAAGAAGTTGACCGGTTTATCTTTGGAATTATTTTAAAAATAAATATTTTAGTATAAATGATTTAAAATCTTTATTCTTTAAATATTCAAACTATTTTGATTTTTCAAACTACTTTATTATATAAACCATTTTTATATTCAAATTATTTCTATTAAGCTATTTTTAACTATTTAACTATTTTAAACTATTTCCTAAAATTTAAACTGGTTAAAGGGTAAATTTTTTATATTTAAATCTTGGATTTAAATACGAACTAGGTTAAAGCGAAGATTTTAACCTAAATTGAATTCAATTCAATTTGGAAGTGAAACTGATTTATCGGACAAAAATTGAAAATTTTGAATACATGATAATTTCGAAATGGATTTGATTTTAAAGCGAATAAATGATAATTTCGAAATGGATTCGTTTTTGAAACGAATATGATATTTTGATATCAAGTGCAAATTGTTTTCGAAATGTAAAAGAACTAACCGGTGTGTAAAATGACGATTGGTTGTTAAAGAGACCGAGGCCTCTTATTGAAATACTCTCTTTCAATATTGGAACCACTTTGACAACCGTGTACGCGGTGGATGATATCCAAAATGTAGTGGTTGAATTGGCGACGTTTACTGGAATGAAGTAAGAGAATGATGATGGATATCCTTGACATTCGTGTCATAATTAAAATGACTAAAACAGGAGCCTATGTCTGGCCATTGAGGTTAGCTACCTCTAGCGACGTTGATCCCTCGTATTACTATTGTGGTTTCAGATTCGATGGATGCACCTTATTTGTCGTTTGGATTGATTGTCGCGGTCGGCCATGGATGAGTTACGACCAGCCAGAAAGGGTAAACTGGTAGAATCCTACCTTGGGCATTGCCTCACGTGCCTTGTCATATTTATCCTATAAAAGCCCATTACGAATTTGGTTTAAAACTACAAATATGTTAAGGTGGATCAATGTAAAGCCTTAACACTATTTTGATATTTATTTTACTGATAGACATTATCTATTATAGCGTGTACTATTATATATAAATAGTTTAACGGATCCTTAGGAGATGGAAAATCCCGTAACATCTCTTAATTTATTGTACTTATATTTGTGATATTGATTTGACTTACATAAGAGTATTTAGTCCTGACTCGAGTGTTTTGCCTTTTCATTACGCTCGGGTCAGTCCAGAGTTTTTTCAGTGTATTGAAGACTATGCTTTGGAGGACGAAGATGGAGTTTTGGTATATTACCATTATTATTATACCCTGTATCATGCTATTCTACTGCATCGATTATTTCACCTTGTTGTTATATTTATAACTCTTATAAATGTGTATAGTTATAATCAAATGTATGGTAAACAACTTTATGAATTTGTTTATTTGATTATTATATTTTATCGTTCCGCTGTGAGATTCTATGTTTTGTTTTGTTCGTCTCTTCTTATTTTTCTTCTTCAACCCCATTGATTATCTACGTTCTGGATTGTTTAAGTCGGACATGTATAGATTATTGTCGATTTAAACCTTCCGAAATGTAGGTCGTCATAGATTATCTCTGCTTTTGAGTGGAACAAGGTATTCCAAATCCCTTACGTAGATGTGATGGCTAGAAGTTTTGCTAGCCCTATCCTGGCTTAGGGTCCCTCCTCGATGGTTGTGGCAACATGGCCCCCTTGTCACATGCTCACATTCTACTGATCATGCCAAGAAAACAAATATAGAGTGAAGCGAGGAGGAGGTTGACGAAGGAAACTAAGGAAGCGACATGCAGTTATTGTGCAGTTAAAGACTGATGAGGATGCTCACAATAATTTATGAGTTGGTTATTGCTTTGCATCTAAGAAGTATCGAGGTTCAGGTGTAGACTTGGCTTCTTGCATTAGCACTAACAATAGCAGTAGCTATAGAAGTAGCTGTAATAAAGAGGAAATTGTAGAATAAAATGAATAAATTAAATATAATTAAATAAATATGAATGAATCAATGTTTGGTATGCGATGTGTGCAATGTGTGCTGTATGTAATAGATGCAATCTACGATGTGTATAAGGTGTGCGCAATGTGCATGATGTACGCTATGTGTGATGGGTAGGGTGTGAATGTATGCGATGTGTGTGACGCATGGTGCGTGAGCTGTGTGTTGCATGCAATGGATGTTTGAGTTGTGTAGTGTGATGTGTGTGATGGATGTTTGATGTATACTATGTAATTTGTGTGATGGAGCTTGATGTTTGATGGATGTTTTAATGCATGACGTGTGCAGTGATGTTTGATGTGTTGTGGATGTTCTACTATTTCTTTAGTAGGATTTCTTTATTATGTCATATATATGTTATTCCTTGAGATATTGTTTATATACTTATCTTTCGATCTAGATATAGTCTAAATCGTTAATTATTTATGACACTTCGGATAGTCGAAGACATTTTAGGTATAGGAAAAGAATGACCAGTTTATAAACATTGGGCATAGAGTAAGATAAGTTATATATATTACAGACTAGAGTATTATTTGTATAACTATAGTTGCATATGTCCATGCGATGTTATGATGCATATATTGGACATGCATATTATATTGTAATGATAATGGACATTTGACTGTTTTTGTAGATCTACTTGGACTCATGTATATTCAGTATATATGTTATCACTACGTAGATGACTTTGTGTTCTCTATGATTTATTGTATGTTGAATATTGTTCTTTCATCGAGCACTACACGTGTTTATTGCTTTATCCCAAGGATGTTTACCTCGAGGTAAGTGGTATTTATATTATGAGGTGCACCCAGTGTTGGTCTAAGGGAATATTCACGTGTGGATCACCTACATCGCCTCATTCTCCATGTTACTCGATAGTATTACTATAACAACCCTGATTTTAGGCCTGCTTTACTAAAATAAACAATGATTTAAACTGGAAATTTAAATAAGGAATCAAATTTTCCTTTTGAACACTAGAAATTGGAGAGATAAACTTCTACGCTTTATAAAAGATAATGAATTTCCTTTAAAAGGTGAATTATGAATTTATATAATATTAGATAACTAATACATATGTTGTGGATAATTCTAAGATTATAAATAAACGAATCTATTCTTTGTAGAAATAATAAGGCTTTATTTGGTAAATTCATTATTATTAATTATAAAGAGGAGTTTCTAAGTGTAAATAATTAATTTCTAAACATATATAGCATTTTTCAAGGGAATAAAATCCTTGCAAATGGTTTATGTAATTTTGGATGATTAAGAATTAGTTAAGTAATTTTATTAAGTGAGATTTTATATTATAAGAATAAATAAATATATATACACACATATATTTTAATTAAGGGTTTTATGTTAAAGAAAATAAAAATACATTTCAACATGCTTTGAAATTATTTTAATAAACCAAAAATGATATATTTTAGATTTTTCGGAAATACTGGAGAAATCAATTCATGAATAATATAATGGCCTTGGAAGGTACATATTATAAATAAAGAAGAAGGTGTTTTATTTGAAAATAATAAGGTAAAATATGCGTTTAAAAGGGAAAATTAATAAGAGAGGGTTGCATTTTATTTTAGCGGGCCTAATTAAACCTAAAACCATGTTAAAAACTAGAATAGGAAGATTTCCTTCTCGTTCTCTTCAATCAGTACATACACTAACTTTAGGAATCAGTAACAGAAGCTAGGGTTTAGCCTTTCTCTCTCAACATTCAATCAAAAACTAGCATTTTAAAATACAAAGAAAATATAGAAAATTCACATAAAATCAACATACGATGATTAAACCGTATTCTATCATTTATATTAATTGATTTCGGTTTTTACGCTGTTTGTTCCTTGTCGT
Organism: Allium cepa; assembly: GCA_030765085.1. Taxonomy (NCBI): domain Eukaryota; kingdom Viridiplantae; phylum Streptophyta; class Magnoliopsida; order Asparagales; family Amaryllidaceae; genus Allium; species Allium cepa. Next base: position 56,256,997 of record CM060928.1, read on the forward strand.
TCTTCCTTGTGGTTGAGATAATATCTAGGGTTTGTTGAAATTCAAACACAAAGCTGAAATGGGAGTGTTTAGTGAATTTCTTTGAGGATTAAGGTGAGTAATCCTCACAACTCTTTTTAGATAGGGTTGCATGTGTGTTTGGGTTATTTCATTATTGATTCCTGATGTTTTATTGAACCAATTCACTGTTGTTGAAGATCATCACATGTTGAAGGATTCAGGCCCTTATAAATTAGAAATAAGATGATCTAATGATGTTTATAATACATTGTTTGGATTGTATTTGCTGCATGTACACCTAGGAACACCTACACACAACCTAAGACCAAAATGACATCATCGGCAATTGATTAGATGAGATTCTGGAGTTGGAATAGCTCTAGAATTCATCACCAACAGTCAATAGGCGGTGCTCCACCGATGGACCGATGTCAGTAGCCTGAGCTGTTCTAGCTTCCCTTTTGTTGCCTTGTTCGATGTTAATTATCTCTATGCCTTTGGATGACTTATTGTAGCTCTTATGATAGCCATTTCAAGTCATGAATTATTTTATAAAATAGTTTACAAATATATATTTGAAAATGTATTTAATAAGCTTATAATCTTTTAGTGATTTCAAACAACTATATGTCTATATAGATGTTTTTGAATATCAGGCTATCAATTTAGATTTCAGTTACTTCCTTATGATAGTGGTCAATATACGTATAAAATTTCATATATACAAATATAGTTGTTTTTAAAGGGATTTATGAATTTTAAAAGAAGATTACAAGTACATACAAGCCTGTTTATAGATTTTGAAAACCTTATACATGAGTTGAGGTCATGAACCATTATTAGTGAAAGATGATTATCCATTAACCATTTGATGCAATTATGAATGACTTTTCAAACTAAATAAATCCCCACGTGATCTTAGAAATGATACTACATGCTAATTATTAGTCTATCGGGAAAGAACAATAATGAAATGACCCGGTAACACCAAGTGGTATGGGACATTTTATGTCACCTCTTCGGTTGATTATACGACTTTTTTTGTAGAATAATGAAGCAAGCAGTATTTGCTATCTTAAAGTAAATACTCTAGCAACACCGTGGTATGGGACACACGGTGTTACTTTAGTGATTACAATTTGATAATATTTAACACTTTATATTTAAATGTATATTGGGGAAAATATGCTCTGTCATAGCTCGCTTGTTTCCAACTACATATTATTTGCTTGACCTTATAGACTAATTGCAGGGTCGTGCCCCAGTTGTTGCATCCATGTTAGAGATAGATTTATAATCTGTGTTAGCAGTTCCCTACAACTCGAAAGCCAATATATATGAGTCCTTTGTGTTAAGAGGGTAGTATGTACCATATGAGTCCCTTGTGTTAAGAGGGTAGTATGGCTGGGAATAGAATATTGCACATTAATAGTAATAATTTTCCCGATGGTCAAGACACTAATAGGATCTATATGAATTTCGCACTTGCTATATGTTGTACTTTTATGCTAACCAAAAGCGGTACAGCTTTATGTTGATGTGTGTTGCTGTCATGAAATGTTGTATTTGGTTAGATCCTATTCACACTATAATGAAATGATAACGGTGGATGAATATGTACAACATATGATATAGTGAATTTGTCTTGATATTTTTTATTGTATATGACATGTTATGCAGTTATTTCCATATATTGTGCATTGTTTATGCTTATTATGTGATCTTACCCAGTTATACTGGAAAGAGTCTGACTCGTTTATTTTTATGAATACTTGGGTCAAGCCAAAATTTGATAGGTATAGGGAATTAGTGACCGTGTTGGTGATTAGTTTCTCCTAGGCCTTTATCATGTATATGTATATATAGTTATGAGGGTAGGGTGATTTTATTAGATATAAACATGTAATTTATGGTGTATGAGATAATAACTCACTTTTATATGTACATATGATATTTTAAGACCAAAGATGTCCTTTAAGTGTAATATACACTTTGTGTAATCTGTGATTCCGTGTTATGTTATGTATGGTACATTGTTCTGATTATTATTAGCCAACTATTGTTGTTAACTCACCTTTTGGTAAGATAGTACATAAGCAGATCTAACCTAAATGGATTTCACGATCATCAAGGCGGAAAGCCCAGAATGGCTATCAGGATTAGAGATTATTTAAATTTGAAACTATAGACGATACTTGAATGGATTTGAATGCGTAGCACTCAAAAAATGGCTAAGTATGGAACTAATACTTCCCTTGGAAGAGGGATTAGAATAGAGGGATCATATTAAACAAGATGCACACAACACAACTCAATAATGATCGCTCCATAACTCAACAACCACAAGGCGCATTGAAAAGAAACTTTGGAAACTAGAAGAAGGAACCCTTGGGAGTCTACCCTAGGGATCACACATCAAATATAGCAAGTTGGAAGGATCGTCCCTCTTCCCTTTATAGGGATCGGCTATAATCAGCCTTTACAGCATTTTGCAACAAAATTTGATCAATAACTCGAGTTCTACTTAACCAGTTGGCATGAAACTTAGAGGCGAAGAATAATACAACATGAGAAGCTCCCTTAGGAATTGTATGGAATTTGGAGGAGTTTGGAGGGATTGGCCTCTATCCCTTAATAGGGATCGGCCAAACCTAACTTTATAGCAAAGGCCAATCAATATCTAAACGTCTACATATCCAATTAACATAAAACTTAGAGCACAAGCTTATTACAACATCTGGAACATCCCATAGCGATTGGACATCAAATGGGATACTTTTGGAGGGATCAGAATTTATCCCTCCTAAGGGATCGACTGAAATCAGAGAACATGTAAAACCACTTTATGGAAACCACGATATCTCACAAACCGTAAGTCCGAATGGCAAGAAATTTAGAGGACAACTAGCTAACATCATGGGGAACCCTAAAGGATTGCACCCCATTTGGCCACCAAAATAGGGATCAGTACTAATCCCTATTATGTGCCCCAATGGGACTGAAAATTCGTAGGTGGCCTCGTAATGGCCTGGAGGTTCTTCTATCAAAATTTCAACCCGATCCATGCACGTCTTCCTTTATAAAAAACAGCAAGTATGGCATCAGAAGAAGGATCTTCTTTCTGCTTCTCTTTATCTTGAACCTAGGCTATACTATGCCAATTTTATTCTTGGATTTTGGATTGTAACTGTAAACAAACTATAGTTAATAAAAAGGATTATTCTGAAGTGGAAGTAGGCCGAAGTTAGCCGAACGACTATAAATCTTGTCTCTGTTTACTTGCTTTTATTTTCAATTTGTTTGTTTTTCATATTACATTCTCTATGTTTGACACTACCCATTAGATACTACCTAAGATCTATGACTGGATATTGGTGCTTTCATACAACTGGGTGTTGGTGGCTATTTTTGCCACCAGCATTTTGGTGCTTCCACTGAGAAGACTTGCACCTGGGATTTGGAAGATAGAATCTTAGATTTGAAAGCTTGGATACTTGGATCTAGTAAGCGATGGCTAGGCAATCAAAATGGAGAGTGCCATCAAAAAGGAGCCATTATAAAGGGAGTAAGGAGGCTTCCTTATGAGCTAGAGCGAATCAAGCATCCATTTACGTCACCAGGGATGAAATGGTAACGATGATGGATGCTATGCAGGAAAGGTTGCTAAAAGGATAAGAGGAAATGATGTAAACTTATTCTGAAAGATTGGACAAGCTAGAGTATAGAATCAAGGGAATAGAGTAGTAGGAGCTAATGACAACTTAGATCAAGGATTTGAAGTAGCAGGAATCACTAGAAATCAGAACTGAGAACATGGAAACAGAGCCAATGGATAAAGGCATGGCACAAAGGAACTAAGGGAAATCTCCAACTATCTTAGAGGGATCGACACCAATCCACAAAGGCTAGGGGACCTGGGTCTGGTTGATCGTGATGCTGGAGGACCTGTGATCAATCCCATAGAGCTTGGTGCAAATCTGAATTGGAATTCTCATTCGAAGGAATACGTTTTGGAATTCCCTCGTAGACTTGGGGGACAGCTTGGACACGATGATAGAAGACAACCATCGAAAGACAATACAGATTTGCAAAGATGATAAGGCTAGCTATGCATGGAGTAATGGTGAACAAGGATCTGGAGGATGTAACTAGAAGTCCATTTGCTCCTAATATTAGGAATGCTAGGAATCGCTAGAATTCAAACTACCAACACTGGAAGCTTATGACGGAAAGTCGGATCCAACTATGCATATGATTAGGTATATGTAATAGTCCGCTTTTCCGTACCCCTTTAAGTGACACTAATCTCCATCGATTAACTCAAGATGAACGGAAATACGAACCATTAGGGTTTAAGAAAAAGAAAAAGATAGAAGAAGAGATAAGAAGATAGAAAATAGAACAGAAAGAAATAACAGAACAATATCAGAATCTCACAATTCGCAGCGGAACAACATATAATAGATAAATGAATAATCTTTAAACAAAGAACTATATCAGTTATTACATTACATAACATTACATTACATTACATTACATTAGATTACATCAGAGTGTACAACAACAACAACAAACAGCGGAAAAAGAAATACTATATACTAGTAATACGCCATGCCATCCAGCTTGCCTCCTGCAACTTCTGAATTCCAGAATATCCTGATAAACCTGTCTCTTGACTGCCCGTGTGGAAATTGGTGGGCACCCAGAGTTTAGGAAGGAAAACAATAAACTCCGAGTCAGTCATGTGACTGGTATGAGAACTCAAAATAGTTTATTTATCTTTAAAATCAAAATAGAGGAATATTTTTAAAGTCAATTCGCAATGCTTTTAAAAATGAGACTACCATAAGGCCTCCCGCACACACACACAATGCAAACACAGAATCGGAGGAGATTTCTCCTTATGATAGTCAAAGATGCTTGATACACATTAAAAAAAGAACATTTGATATTATTACTAGTGCATAGTGTAGAAAATATTTCGAAAGTAAAGATATAAATCTTAGCCAACATACGACCATTATCGTATGCTACTATAGCTACCATCCAAACAGTGGGGCGCCACCATAAGTGAATGATAGGTTCTACAACTAATACCGTACAAGATCGTATTGTTTCTTTGGATTTCCAACAAATGGTCAGGCCAAGGAACTTCCCATTGCCACATGAGAACGCCTCTGGAAGGACGTCCCCGAGAACCAAACCGGATCTCTGCCAACACAAGGCCGGGTTACCCCTAACTGGGTAACTACTGACACGAGTATGCCATCCCCCGGTCCTTTGGGACCTTTATCCGAGCGCTTATAACCAACATCACATAATGATAAATAAAGTGTTTCAACATGAGTAAGTATCTGAGCTCCATACCATGATACCACCCTTTTCCAGAAGGAAATGCACATACCCTAAAGGGAGCTACCCCTCATAACCTTGCTGCATCTTTCCTGTTTTGACCATTTCGGGGTGTGAGGCTCGACGAAGTCACGTCCACAAAGCCACGCTTTATACAAAAGCTGTGCTTTGGGTCAACAAATGATCATAGAAATGATCACAAAGATAAACGATCAAACAAATGATCATATCACAAATGATCAAACAATGATCATTTCACAGCAACACTCAGCATGTCACATTAACAAATTGGGAATATATCGCTGATAACCTTCAACTACACAACCTCTGAGCTCGTACGTCTCAGAGAAGGGTGTTAAGCTAAAAGAATAAATTCTCCGCCACCAACAGAAATATATTTGAAAGAAACCAGCTTTATATCTCAATTTGTAATGTCAGACATACTATCCATACAAGTCTGTTCCGGGCTCGAACAGAACCGAAGGCACTTACAAAGAAATCCTTGCAATCCGGATATTCACTAATAACGACCGGACTTCCCATCACATATGGAGTCTCTATACCGGGGACCAGTCGATGCAAAGACATTCGACGAGTTGTCCTTTCGCTTTCAAAAATATCCGGTCTTCAACACCGGTCATCAATGCTATCCATTACGTCGTATCACTATTCGGAATGGGTAATCCGAATAACGAGCGCAATAATTTAAAAATAAGCGTGGCATTCAAATTCAGCAAATCACAACAAATACCTATTCAAAGGTAAATATTGATAGTCGGTTATTGAACTATCAATGGATATGCACAACATCACCAGATTCCAAATAATTTTCCAAATTATTTATTTTCCAAAAATATCTTTACAAGATATATAATTTCAATACTTTAAAAATAACTCAATATTTATTTTTAAACAAATTCCCCTTTCTTTTATAAATTCCATAGTGAATTTATAGTTCAAAATATCTATGAATATACGATTTCAATTATTCATTTTCAATTTATCTTCAAAAAGATAAATTCTCAAAACGTTTCATTTCACATTAGAAAACATTTCCATACTTACTTATTCATAAGTGATTCACAAGTCTATTTATTTTCAACACTTAGAAAATATTCAATATACTTAAATCGAAATTAAGTATATATTTCATTCTTTAAGGAAATCATTCTCTTAAACATATTTATTTGGGTCAAAACGAATGTTACGTAAAACATCGTTACAAGGTCCCAAAATCACTAGTATAGGGATTCGAATTTAAAATAGATATATAAATCCCAATACTATACAAAACATTTCCTTTCGGAAATCATTTACTATAACAACAGTGTTATAGTCCACCATTTCCTTCTATTTCTCGAAAACGTCTACTTCAACAATGAATGTCGAAATCTATGGTTTCGAATCTTAACACATTTCAAAAACATCGTTAGATCGTTTTAATTCTATTTAAAAAATCTCATCCAAAACATTTTCTTTAACATATTATTCACTATTCAAAAACGTGAATATACTACGTTAACCAATTCCATTATTTCTATGCATTTTATTTTAAAGGATTATTCACTGTCTAAAACGTGAATATAACTCATTTAATAAGTCATAATAATTTTCTTATCAAAATAAGTCGTTTGCGGATTTATAAAACAATGTTTATAAATTCTATTTCTATTTATTTTATATCAACTTCCTTTTATAAATCTATTTCAATTTATAACTCAATTACAAACCAAAAGTTCATATTATAAGTTAAATGCTTATAATTTATTTATTTACAAAAATCGTTTCTTTAACTTCCCAAATTATAAATCTTATAACTTATAAGATTCATTTATTTACCCAAATCTATTCCTTTAAATAACTTACAAATTTTATAAACCTACTGCTTATAAAATTTCATTTATAATTTCACCGTTTATAATCCTATAAATTTCATTTCTATTTATGGAATTCATTTACAATTCATTCTAACACTTATAAAAACTCGTTTTATAATTCCAATGTTTTAATTTATAAATATAAATTTTAAAATCTTTTAATATAAATCAATTTATACTATTATTTTAAAAACGTCTTTAAACTCCTTTATAATTTCATCATTTTCTTAGATTTATAAAATAATCAAATTTTATAAATCCTATATTTAAACTTTTTCCAATAAATTCAAAAATCCCGATTTAAACTATTTTATAAAATTATTAACCCCATATTTTCAAAAATCAACTTTTTACTATATTTCTCAAAAATCATAATTTTATAACATTAAAATTTATACGTTTATATTATAAACGTATACTTTCAAAAAAAATCACTTTAAAATCCTTTTAAAATTCCAAAATTTGGTCCAATGATGCTACACACCAAATAGTCAATCACGACTACAACGACATCATATATCGATATGATAATCAACGAATATCAAAATATCCATAATCAAATAATTACTGTTGAGGAATCCAGTTGGATCCCTCCAACCTGTTTTCCTACATCCGAAGATGTTAGCACAATACCAATTCCGTTCCAGTACGAAATTATCGCGGTATGTGGGATTTAAAATATTATCCGCTTAATAGGCGGTGCAATAGGGTCTCATCCGCTATATACTGCGGGAAATCAATTCCAAGTACATAAATAATACCAATTTCACTGTTTATGAAATATTCGCGGTATATGTTTTTAATAAATAACATCCGCTTACTAACGGTGCATAATGTCTATTTTAAAAATCAATAGATAACAATCATCATTCAAACATACATTCAAGAATTTTAAATCTAACTATTTTAAATTAAAATCGAAACCGATTCGATTGAATGAGAAGTTCTCACCTTGATTTCAATTTCGTTTTAGCTTTTATTTCGAATAAAATTAAACGGACGTTTAATTTTACCCGAAATTTTCGCTAACTCCAAACGACTCCAATCCAATTCCATAGTGTAGTGTTCGTCCATACGATTCCAACGCAACTGGTTTCGCGCATTTTCGACCTCGTATGAAAAAGATATGAATTTTCAAAGTTTACACGAATTTATATATCAATTTACAACAATTTTTATATTTTCTAAACCTTCCACCAAATCACAGCCGTAGATCCATCACCCTGCAATCATAGCCGCACGTTCTGCTTCCATCTGTTTTCCACGTTCATGCTTCTTCTACAGGAATTGATTCACGCAAGAACCCATTTAGAGCAAACTAGGGTTTATTTTCGCGCCACCTACATCGCTTGAAACTTCATCATTCCACCACCACGCGAACCGTCTCGGCCACCTCCACCTTCGGCTATAAATTGGTTGAGCTCGGCCGCCCATAGATGATGAAAACTGTGCACGAATGGCAGCCCATACACGGCTATTTTGACAACGATCCGAAGCTCCGTTTTCGATCACAACCGTTGAAAACAAAGATCTCATTGCCCTCTACAAGTTTCATGTTGAAAGATTTCGCTAATTATTGATGGATGAAGAGACAAAAGAGGATGAAGTTGATAATTTTCGGCCATTCATTCAGGTTGGAGGCGGCGGCCTGAAGAGATGGCCTAGGGTTTTATTTTTTTTGCAAATAATGAATATCTGTAGCCTTTTATAGAAAATTTCCAAAATACTATTCATCCCGGATTTTCCAAACTCCAAACGAAGCGTGCCGCTTGGCGTTTCTAAGTTTTACTCCGCATTCCGAACACAATGGAACATGTTTCGGGAGCTAATTCGGTCATTTGTGCGAGTTATGGCAATAAACGTTCGATTTAAAATTAAATCGGTAAATCAAATTTCTAGGCGTTTTAGCTTGCACCGGACAAACGGTAAATCCGATTGACATGAAATTTGAAACCATACAATAATATCACATTACGGATCCGATGAAACTGGTTTCGTCGAAATCCGAGACTGTTTGAAAAATGGCTATTTTAACTCGCCAAATTAATCTTAAAACAATTTCGATGCGTTTCGAGCTGCCACGATCAAACGATAACTCCGATTGCTACGAAAATTGAAATCCGATAATAACAAACTATTACAGATCCAATGGAACTAGTTTCATCTAATTCTGAGACTGTTCGAAAAACGGCTAATTTCACTAGTCGATTAAATATTAAAATATTCAATTTTCACAAATAAACTTCTAATTCGATTTTAAAAGTTCTAAAACATCGTTCTAACTTCAATATGATAAAATAAAATTTTACAAATCATTTTCAATCATATTTAACCCAATTTCAATTATTTCTGTATTTTAACATATTAAATTATCGATTTAATTATCCAATTAAATCCAATTATTCGAAATAAAACGTATTCGACTTATAAATTTCACTTATTAATATTTAAAATTAATTAAATATCCAAATTTTAATTAATTAAAATTCTAGGTCGTTACAGTATATATGGCACGTGGAGTTACCGAGGGCATCAAAAGAAGTCCTAGGACAATGCTTCCATTTGTACTTAATGGATGTAACAACCCCAATTTCGTGCCATTCAAATCGACAATAATCCACGCATGTCAGACTTGAATGATGCGAAATAACAGATTGTAAATAAATTTAGAGCAAATAAAATCAAATATACAGAATCACAGACACAGAATAACTCGCAACGGAATATAAAAATACATAGTAGTTCATGAAGCTAATACAACAGAGTCTCAAACCAAATACATAATACAGTCTGAAAACAACATAATAGAAATCCCAAATACATAGAAGTTCACTAATACATGAGATAAACTAGAACAGCTGAACAGAAGTAGATAAATATGTAGATAAGCAGAAACTCCAGCAAAGACCAGCTCCAGAAAGAGAATCCAAAGCTGTAAACACTCAGGCTGACCCGAGCGTAAAGAAAAACACAAACACTCGAGTGAGGACAATATATACTTATACAATGTAAACCAACTCAAGTGAACTGTAATAAAGATACAAGTAACTTAAAGGATGCCTAGGACCGCCCATCCTCTAAGGAACCGTCAAACTATTTACTATATAGTAATATTTCACTATTATAATAATGTCTACAGTAAAATAAACATACTTTTAAATAGCGTTCCGGGCTACCCATATCACCCTTCACACATAATAGTCTCAGTAGTCCATCCGGTATCAGCATATATCTGAGAGACTACCCTAAATACTTCATGGGCTATGGGAGAAAAACAAACTCGTAGTAAAGGCTCGATATGGTAGGTGACACGACACACAAGGCAATGCCAGGGTAATGTAGCAACCACTACGCCTACCCAGAACAACACTCCAAAATCAAGGGGTGCACCCAATCAATCACAACAGTAATAGAATGGTGTCGAAAAAGTGTGTCCAGTCCAGAGGTGTTACCTCCTTTGACCCGAGATCGCTCTTGTTTTAGCCACCTTAAGCTAACTCACGGGAGTTAGGTCCACGTAAAATACCTCAGGAATGTCGTCACCATCCTACTTCATTCTGGAATCTCCACCGCGTACACAGTTGTTAAAGTTGTTTTCGGTATTGGCAGAGGGTATGTCCATATCCAATCCCGGTCTCTTTAACAACCCATCGTTATTATAACCCATAGTTATAAGTTAAAATGGTATTTATTTCTCAAAATCCAATATCATTTCAAATCCATTTCAAGATATCAAACTTATCCTCAAATACATTTCAAAATATCAAACTTATCATTTCATTTGAAAAACATATTCATTTTTATTCAATTTAAAAATACCATTTCAATTCACATTTCAAAATAGTTCAATTCCAAACAAAATTACTTCATTTAAATCATTTAAAAAATGAAGTTATTACATATAAAAATTAAATTATTAAATTTCCAAAATTTTCAACTTTCAAAGTTCATTTATTCACTTAATTTTATCAAAACAGTGAAAATTCAACTTTCGCAGCATTTCGAAAATGCTACAGAAAGTTATATTCAAAACAGTTCAATTTAACAAAAGACAGCGTTTAAAATGCTGTAATAGAATTACATTAGTTTCAAAGAAAACTTAGTTTAATCCAACAATTATAGCATTTAAAAAATGCTATAATAGCCTTAAATTCAATTTAGCTATTTAGTTCACTTATCAACTACAGCATTTACAGATGTTGTATTATCATTTATATTAGATATAATAGCATTTCAAAAATGCAGTTCATTAACTTCAAATTTTCAATATAATTTCACATCAATTATATTTTTCTTTAAATCACTTTTAACTTATAAAATCACACATTTTTACTTTTATAAACACCATTTAATTTTCCTTAATTTCATGGTATCATGAAGTTAAATTTCCATTAAAAATTAATATTTAATACTAATTCACTTATTAAATTGCAACATTCAATTTTAAATTCATTACATTAAATTTCAACTTTACACTTAAGCTCAATTCTCAAATATAACTTAGTTTTATTTTTATTTACTTAACTAAAAATTCACTTTTATGTCAATTTCATAAATTTCCAATTTTAGTTATATTTCAAAATTTCAACTTAAATATTCATTCATTTCCCATTTCAACTTTATCAAAAGTCATTAATATGATATAAAATCACTTTAAATTCATTTAAATTCAAATTATCATAAGTTTATCATAATTTCATATTGAATTTAATGTCCAATTATAATTAAATCAAATTTTCTAAAATAACTTACATTCAAAATTTCTAACTTTTACATTAATTTATTTCACTTATAACTATTCAGAAAATCAATAATATTTTACAAAAATAATTTTTAATTAGATTTAAATCAAATTATTTTAATATTTACATTTCTAAAATAATTTTAAATTTTTTAGAAAAACATATATTAACTACGGGTCTGTATATAATTTTCTACACTAGGAAAAGTGATACGGGTAATATATCATTTCAACCCGTAATTTACAAAGAAAATCCGGGTTTTATCATTTCAAACCCGCAGTCCCAAGTAAATGAAATAAATTGAAAATCATTCAAGCTTATCATTTCAGCCCATAACGATTTTCCCTTATTCTAAAGTCCGTTTGGGTATGTATCATTTCAACCCATAGTGATTCTAACCTAAAGGGAACTCGCAGTGTGATAAACTGATAAAAATAATAGAACAACATAATATAACAGTAACAAATGTAATAGCATGTGTTTAAGCATGGGTGAACAACATATAATCATAATATAGCAGATATAACATGATAATGCATTTTACAGATTCACAAGGGGTCAATTCACTAGTTATATATGTATATAATGTCTGGTGAGAAGAACTCACCTGTTCAAAGCTGGAGATTGACACCAAACACACAATACTGACAAAATGAAGGCACGACAACACAATAGCGATTCGAGAGTGGAGAGACAAAGCTATACACCTTGAATTTATTTTCATAAAACAATTGCAAACAACATAAGATTTCAACCCAAAATTCAATAAACAATGCTAGAAACAATTGTATAAAACCAATCCAAAATCATTGCACTTTCTTTCAACCTCCTATACTTCAGCTACAGGTCTGAAATGTACTGTTAAGGGTTGAATTTGGATCTGGTCTTGAGTCCATATGATCATCCTAACAAGGTTTAAAAGATGGTCCAAGATGTATGTGTTTGGATCTACGACTACAAGGCAATATCAAGGCAAATCCATCATTTCTTTACTAAAGCTTGGTTTGGCCAGAGGCTATGGGGCATGGACAGAGGCTTCAGGTGATGGTGAGTGATGTAGCAGAGGGTGGTGGTGGCAAAAGGAAGGTGGAGGTGGTTGGAATAAACTAGGCTAAATTTGAGCACAATGGTGATGGTTTGTGACCTTTGGTGGTGGATCGCATGTCAAGGGGTGCTCGGCCTGCCATGGTGGTGATATAGGGTGATTGATGGTCGGTCTAAGAGGTGGTGAGGTCGGCCTAGCTGCTGGAGGAGGTGGGGCCGGTCACATCTAGTTGAAAGCAAATGCAAAAATCAATAGAAAAACAATGTAAACAATATAAAAGAAGAACATTTACCCAAAATTTTTTGATCAAAGGAGAAGGCTTGGCCGAAATTTTCCATTTGAGGAATGAAAAAATATTGTACGCGAATGAGAATAAGGTTGGTCGACTGAAAGAAGTGAAAAATAAAAGCTAATTGATGACAAAAGTAAGTTACGGACGTGAAAGGTTGGAAAATAAAGGGCCATTTGAAAACCAAAAGTCAAAACCATTTCACATTTCTTTTAATTTATTTATATGAGATTAAATTACTGAAACTAATTATCATTTCAGTTAAAATTTCAAAAATTTAACAAAATATAAAATATATATAAATACTTATTAACTATATAAGGTAAAATAAGAAAATAACTTAAAAATGTAAACTAGTCTAGAAAAATTTGAAAATAACAGAATAAATTTTAGAAAAATTATATGGCTTGGAAAAATAATTATAATAAAGATAATAACACAAAAATAAAAATTCATTCACAAAGTAAATAAATAAAACTTATATGAAGAAAATAGCAGAAAATTAGAAAACAGCCTTTAAAAATAGGAAATAAATACAGTAAATTTTGGAAAAATTATATTATCATTTTAAAAATATTTAGAGATGAAATTTCACAAAAAAAACAAATTTAAAATAATTTTGAAATGAATTAAAGCCAAATTCAAATTTATAGTCAAAATCTAGGGTTGTTACACTCTCCCCCACTCAAATCTTTTCGTCCTCGAAAAGAACGGAAAGGAAAATAAAAGGAACAAAACAGGAAACAAAATAGTACCTGAAATAAACAATTCCAAATTTAAAGCAAGAATGCTCTCCTCCGTTTCCTAGGTACAATCTCGATCATCAGTACTCCACTGTACTTTTACCAGACTAACAGATTTCCTTCTGAGCTGCTTCCTATCTCTACCAACTATACGAAGTGGCTTCCTCTCAACAGTCAGCTTAGGCTCAATATCCAAACTATCAAGAGCAGAAGGCTGGACAATAAGAGATGGATCATGAAGATGACGGCGAAGATGCGAAACATGGAATACATCATGCACTCCAAAAAGCTTCTCGGGCAAATCCAGACGATAAGACAAAGAACCAACTCTTTCCACAATGCGGAAAGGACCAATGAACCTAGGAGAAAGCTTCCCTCTACGACCAAAGCGAATGACATTCCTCAAGGGAGAAACCTTAAGGAACACCTGATCACCAACAGCAAATTCCAAATTTCGCCTGCGCCTATCAGCATATTTCTTCTGCCTATCCTGAGCGACTCTCAACCTCTTCTTAATCTCCTCAATTCTCTCAGAAGCTTCCAAAATCACTTCAGGACCAAGAACCAAACGATTACCGGATTCAATCCAGCATGATGGAGATCTACAAGGTCGTCCGTATAGAGCAGCAAACGGAGACATTTTGAGACCGGCCTGAATGCGAATATAGAATGAGATAGATAAAAAGATCAAGAATAGACTGAAAAACAGAAGATAAGATTTATACTTGATAGCTATTATTGTAGGTAAATTCGGTAAGATGGAGATAATCTTCCCAAGATCCTCCATAATCAAGCACACAAGCACGAAGAAGATCCTTGAGAATCTGATTTACTCTTTCCGTTTGACCGTCGGTCTGTGGATGTTAAGCAGTGCTCAGATTCAGACGAGTACCAAGATAATCCTGAAAAGCCTTCTAGAACTGACTGGTAAAGGCAGGGACACGATCACAAACAATACCGAGAGGAACACCATGGAGACGAATAATCTCTCTCATGTAGATCTCAGATAAGCTAGAAGCAGAACGAGTAGACTTGACCGGAACAAAATGAGCGGACTTGGTCAGTCTATCCATAATAACCCAAATACTCTCATTACCCTTCCGAGTCCTCGGTAAACCATCGATGAAATCCATGGAAACCTGTTCCCACTTCCAATTGGGAATCTTAAGGGGCTGCAACAAACCAGGGGTCTTCTGGTGATCGGCTTTGACTTGCTGACAAGTCGCACACCGACTAACAAAGATAGAGATATCCCTCTTCATCCCCTTCCACCAATAAAGCTTCTTCATATCCTGATACATCTTCGACACACCAGGATGAATAGAAAGTCTGGATCGATGATTCTCCTGAAGCAACTCCTGCCTCAAACTATCAACCTTCGGAACACAAATCCTGCCATTAATCCTCAAAATCCCTCTGTCATCAATCTGAGCTCCACTACTACTACCACTACTACTACCAACTCTGCTACGAACACTCTCCTTCATCAATCTAAGCATCTCATCCTCATCCTGCTTAGCCATAATCCGATCCAGAAGAGGAGAATAAGAAACAACAAGCTGACACAACAAAGCCTTCTTCCGACTCAGAGCATCGGCCACAACATTAGCTTTACCGGGTGTATAACTATATCAAGGTCGTAAGAAGCCAGAAACTCAAGCCAACGAACATGCCTCTGATTCAAATCCTTCTGGGAGAAGATATATCTCAAAGACCGATGATCTGTGAAAAGCTCAAACTTGGTTCCAAGAAGATGATGTCTCCAAAGTTTCAAAGCAAAGACAACAGCAAGTAACTCTAAATCATGAGCAGCATAATTTGCCTCGTGGCTTTTCAACTGACGACTGGCATAGGCAATGACCCTACCATTCTGCATGAGAACAGCACCCAAACCCTCACGACTAGCATCAGTATAAACTGTCAATCCCTCACTTCCATTTGGAACAGTAAGAACTGGTGCGGAAGTTAGCTTGCTCTTCAACTCACTGAATGCAGCCCTACACCGATCACTCCAGACAAACTTAGCATTCTTTCGAGTCAAAGCTGTGAGAGGTGCAGTAATTCGAGCAAAATTCTCAATGAATCTCCGGTAGTAACCGGCAAGGCCCAGAAAACTACGAATATTTGATGGAGTCTTTGGACTTTCCCAATCCTGAAACAGAATATGGGGAAAAATAAGGACAATAGGAAAGATAGAATTATTAAGATGATAGAGAAAAGAGAAGAAAGAAAGACTTACATTGATCGCAGCGATCTTGACTGGATCAACAGAAACTCCATTACTAGAAACAATATGCCCGAGATATCGGACTTCATCCTTCCAGAAATGGCATTTAGAAAATTTAGCCTTTAACTGATGATTTCTGAGAGTCTCAAGAACATATTTCAAATGCAACTCATGCTCTTCCTGGGTCTTAGAGAAGACCAGGATATCATCAACAAAGACTAGCACAAGTTTATTAAGCACATCATGAAAAATGCGATTCATCAAATCAACAAAGAAAGCAGGAGCATTAGTCAAACCGAAAGGCATGACTAACCACTCATAAAACCCATTCTCAGTGCAGAAAACAGTCTTGGGAATGCTATCCTCAGCAACCCTGAGCTGATGGAAACCTGTGGCAAGATCAAGCTGAGAGAAAATAGTGGCACCATAAAGCTGATCAACATATCATTTATACGAGGCATTTGATATATGTTTTTCATAGTGAGTTTGTTCAGCTCCCTATAATCAACACACATCCGAAGTGAACCATCAGATTTGGTGACAAAAACCACCGCAGCTCCCCATTCAGAAAAATTAGGCCTAATCAGACCTTTGGAAGATAAGTCCTCAATTTGCTTTTCCATCTCAACCTTCTCGCGGGGTGCAATTCTTCTAGGAGGAAGAACAATAGGTCGAGCACCAGGAATAAGATCAATCCGAAAATCAATTTCCCGCTTCGGAGGTAAAGAAGCGACTTCACCAAATACGTCGAGATATAGTCTAACCACAGGAGTAGAATCAAGATCACTGGGAGAAGAATCCAAAGAATAAATAAAGTTGCCAACAAAATCCTGAGGCATGCGGCACTGAATAATCAAGGAATTCCCATGATCATCAAAGAGACGAACAGACCGGGCTTTACAAGAGATATGAGCATCATGATTCACTAACCATTCCTGACCAAGCAATAAATCAAAAGCATCGAAGCCCAGAATATAAAAATCACCACTAAAGCGATGATCAGAATGGAGAATTTTCACTTCTCGACAAATCCGATTAAGGTTAGCAGGACCCCCAATAGGATTTGAAACACATAATGGAACAGAAGTATACTCAAGAGAAAGGAGATGCTCAAACTTATTACACAAATCAACAGAAATAAAACTGTGTGAAGCACTAGTATCGAACAACACACGAACATGATGATGAAATAAAGTAAATGAACCTGGAGTGTACCTTGGTCATCACTAGGAGCAGAAGCAGTTGGAGGAACTGGAGACGAGGCAGAAGTGACAGCAAATATACCAGAAGGAGTACCCCTCTGCTGGGTAGGGCAATCCTTCTTAAAATGACTGATCTGGAGATAGATATGACAGAGATCACGTCTAACCGACTGAGCAGGTGGAGGAACAGCATCACCAGATAATGTGGGACAGCTATTGGCATAGTGCCCTCTCTGATCTCACCTAAAGAAAGTGATGGAGGAGAGATCAACTGGTTGCCTCTGAGCAGGAGCAGATGATGAAGATCCCAAACATGGACGCTTTAGCCAATTCTTCTTCTGCTGGAGGAAATTTGGCTTACGCTTATTGAAATTAGCAGAGGATGACTGAGCTGGAGAAGCACCAGAAGCAGCAGGACCTTTGGGTGTGGGATTCTCATAGCGAATAGCCATATCCATAAGCTAGGTGAAACAACCAAGAACATGAGAAATAAGGCGACTATAATACTCTGGACGAGCACCAGCAATAAATTTCTCATTCTTCTTAAGAGGAGTATCAATAAGGCTAGGACCGAATTTGGAAAGTTCATTGAATTTCCTCTCGTACTCAGCAAAAGAGATGGTACCCTGCTTCAAATCCATAAAATCACGATAAAGCTGAGATTTTCCGGCTTCTGGTATCCATTTTGCCACAAAAGCCTCCCTGGAAAAGAGATACAGAAAACAAGCTTAAGATAGTGTAACGACCCGCTATTTTGGACCATTCAAATCGACAATAAAACCGTACACATCCGACTTGAATAATTCAAAATACCGAATTGTTAATTTAAATTTGGCAAAACTTAAAATATACATTAAATAAATCAATCACAGATCACAGAGTAATATAGTGCAGCGGAATAGATAAAGAATCGTAGTTCATGAAGCTACTATATATATCAGAGTTAGAAAAATACAACCGAATAGTTCAAATGCAGTGAAGTCTCCAATGCAATAGATGACTTCTCTGACCAATCAACTAGAAAGGCTGGAATCTGAATCGATAGATGGATTTCCAAACGAAGCTCCAAACTCCAAAGGTGAGTCTCAAATGCTGTATCACTCAGTCTGACCCGAGCGTAAAGCAAAACACAAAACACTCGAGTCAGGATTAACATTCTTATATCAATAAATCCAACTCAAGTGAAATATCAACTGAAATACAAATAACTTAAAGGATATTTGGGATAACCATCCTCTAGGGGTCCATGGAACTTTCTACAAGGTAGAAATATACACTATAACACCGTGGTCATTTCAACTTAATTTATACTTCAAAACCAAATCTCATTTTCACTTCAAATATCTCTATATTTCCCAAAATAGTATTTATATATATATTAAATAATTTATACAGTAAAGTATTTTCGATTTCCTCAACTTAACAAAACGTTCCAACATCAACCCGACCTTCCCGTTCAAATTAAATTCAATCTCAATTTATCAATTTAAATTCAACTCAATTTCTAAAATAACCACTTAAATTTTATCGATCTCAAATTTGGATTTATAATCACAAATATCCCTTTATATTTCCATATATTTCAAAACTTTAAGTATTCAACGTTTCATCTAAATTTTCATTCAATTTAGTTTTCTAAATAATAGATTCAAATTTAGTTCAACCTAAATTTTCATTTCAATTCAATTTAGTTGCTAAATAACAAATTCAACTACGTTGATTTCAAATACAGATCTGAATCTCAACATAAAACATTTAAATTCCAATATAGTTCAAGGCTTTAATATTTAAATGTTTTATATAACAGTTTCATATCGATCTCGATTTAACCTCATTATTATTTAGTCTTGAAATACTCCCTTATTAGATTCAATATCATTTAAGTAACCTTAAATTACATTTTACTCAATATTTTCTTTAATTTATTTAAACATGAAATATTCATTAAATAACTTAAATCGAAAATCCAGTTATAAAATCATACCCTTTAAATTTCCCATTCAAAAATTTCAAATCGATTTAATTAAATAATTCCTTATTTAAATACCATTTTTATAAACCCAAATTTATCTCCCAATCTTAATTATTCAATTTATTACAAGAGAATCTATTTGAAATATAGATTTACATAAATACTTAACCATATTATATGCATTAAATCTATCTAATTTAAATCAAATATTACTACTAAATCTATATATACAATTTTCATTCATACAATATCTTAAGAATCAAATTTATTAAACCATATATTTCTTTCCAAAATTATAGAAATTATTTTCAAAATATTTATATGGACCAACGGTGTCAGTATATATTTTCTATCATATAGTCAAGTGCTACGGATATTTATCATTTCAATCCGTATACTAAATATATACGGGTGGATATCATTTCAACCCGTAATCCCAAAATCAATTAAATGAAAATCGCTTGGGTTTATCATTTCAACCCATAACGATTTTCTCCTATTCTAAAGTCTGTTCGGGTATGTATCATTTCAACCCATAGTGATTTCTAAACTATAGGGAACTTGCAGAGTGATAACAGAAAATACAATAAAATAACAGGCATATATCATCAATAACAATATAATATAAACAACCCTCCTCGTATCAAATTTTTTCAATGGTGTCTTATTCATGGGCGCATCAACACCAAAGACCGTCTCTTGCGTTTGAACGTCACTTCCGACCAGTTGTGTGTCCTATGCAACTCTAAAACTGAATCGATCCGCCATCTTTTCTTCGAGTGCGACATATCATACTATATATGGGTTTCGGTTTGCATTCACAACCTTGGGCAAATTCCCTTGATCTCCAACTTCTTTGAACACTGGCAATACAATGCACCGTGTCACCAACTGGATTCACTATTAGCCATCTTCAGCTGGGTTATTTGGAATGAAAGAAATGCCTTCGTTTTCAACAAACCAACCAACTCGCTTTTTAGCTTATGCAGTAAAATTTCTAATATCTTTGCATATCGGACAGGCTCTTCTTTCTCAGCGCCTTTCAGACTCCGGCTCCCTTTAGCCAGATCCTCTTCGGAAGAATCTGCTGGAAGTTCTTCCTCTGTGTCACCGACCGATCGCCCAGGAAGTAGCTAAGGCCTTGCGCTATATCGTCACTGACTACTGCGGATCAAGCCGGGCTGTAGTTGTTCTTTTCTGTTAATTTGATGTATATTATAAACTTAAAGGGCTGATGTTTTATGCTGGTATTCTGTTGTTGTAACGTAAATTCGGACTATGCTGTTTTGTTCTCGCCATCGACCAGGCATGTTGG
This sequence comes from Allium cepa, assembly GCA_030765085.1. NCBI lineage: Eukaryota > Viridiplantae > Streptophyta > Magnoliopsida > Asparagales > Amaryllidaceae > Allium > Allium cepa. The sequence continues at coordinate 56,277,761 of CM060928.1, forward strand.
TCGATCTACCTATATATTTATATTATTAAAGCACGCACATCATAACAGTATGAAGATATACAATGCTTTAGGCTTATTAAACAATATATTGCAACTTATGTATACTAATATGTGAATATAAATAAGCTTACATACTTATTATATAAAAATCAAAAAAAAAGAAAACAATATAACAAAATATATATAAACTCAGAAATTGATATATAAGCTTATACTGTTATATCGAGAATTTTTTTTTAATTTTTTTATTAAGTACAGCCATACATATATATCTTTGGGTACTACAATTTGTATTATTTGCCTTTTATAAAGAAAATTGTGGTTGCACTGAGTTTGTACATATAGCTTACTTTATGTATATAAATAACATAAGCTGTAATACATATATACACTAAAATATGTAAATTTAAGGCAGTATACTATTAGCAAATATATATAATATAATACAATGTATAGACATACCCTGTGTAAACTCGAGTCGCTGATGGGTGGGCAAAAGGAATAAATAAGAAACTACAGACAATGGGGAAAATGTTGATGCCACCTATGTGCTGTCAGAAGTTATTACCTCTAGGTTATACACTCGGCTAGATGAGGCTGCCGATGTTGATAGGGAAGATGTTAGGTTCGGCTGGAAGGCAGGGTGTTTCTCAAGAGAAGAGGAGGAGAAGGAGGGGATAGGCGCTTGGTGGAAAGAAAATTTGCAGAGAGAGGATGAAAAGAATGCAGATGTACTAGGTAAAAGAAAGGAGGAGCAGACTAGAATAAATAGAATGTACGAAGAGAACAAGGAAGGTTATAAATCAGATTGGAATGAAAACGTAAAGAAAGAAAGAAAGAAAGAAATCAATGAATGCGAAATAACGTATAATATTTTATATGTTTCAAACTTTGAAATGGCAACGGTCATGAGTTGATTTAGCTACATTTAAAGCAATAACTTTTTTGTTTGTTTGGATAGTACGTAATAAGTTTGGAAAGGCAATGATATTTAAAATGGAACAAGGAATGGACAGAGAAACTTAAGCAAAGATAAAATGTACAGAATAAATATAGAGTAACGGGACAGTCACGATAATTCAGTGGATAATTAAAGCAACTTTTAATGCCACCAACTGCACGTTCAAATCTGAAAAGGCAGAGTAACGGACCATATAATAAATTGAAACGATGGATTGATAACAGCTGCAAGTATATATTTAATAGAAAAGAACGGACAGAGAAAATTTTGTGAAACGTACTGAAAATAAATATGAAGTACTTATTATATTATACGTTTCTTTTTGAATGCAGAGTCCAAAATTTGAAAGCCAAGTAACGGTCAACCCTTGATTTGGTGAAAATAATTGCGGCAATTAATAAAAGAAATAAATAGCAACGGTCACGTTGCTTTGATTTAGCTGACCCATCAAAGCAAATTATTTATAATTTAACCGATAGGAAACGTAAAGGAACGTACCACCATAAAATGAAATTGATAACATCTGTGCATTGATTCTGCAATATTTATTAAAGAAATTGATTCTGCAATATTTATTAAAGCAATTTATTAGCTAGCTTGAATTAAATAGAATTTCACAATGGAATAAACTTTGATAAAATAAATTGAAAATTTAAAATCTCCTATGTTTAATTGGACGTAATCCAAATATTAAATTTTTATTTCAAAATATTATTATATAAAATTTCTCAAAAGTTTCAATTAATTACGTTAAATAAAACCATTTAAAACTATTAAAATCTACGGGTCGTTACACTCTCCTCCACTCAAAACTTTTCGCCCCCGAAAAGGTAGAAGGTAGGAGAATAGAACAACCAGAAATAAAATAGATTGAAAGACAAGATAAACAATTAATTTAAAACTATATAAATTTTATTTGAAATATTTATTTGATAACTTTATTTGAAATTTAATTTTCTTTAATACTTTAATACTTTTCAAACTCCTTTGAAAACAATTATTTACATTATTACTTATATTTACAAAGAAGCTATTGAAATATTAAATCCAAAATTCATAAATTTTTATTTTGTTTCAAGATACCTTCCAAATATTATTATTAGATCACAAATCATTTTTTTCTTAAAATATGTTTTATTTTAGATAAATAACTTCTAAAATATTTATAACACTAAAATTTCTATTAAACCATGTAGTATATAATTAAACAGTATTTTAAAGGATATATCCAACAAGGAAGGGAGGTAGATTTGGAAAACAGAATCAAGGTGAATAACTAAACTGAGCAGATAAGGTAGATGCAAGGAATAATATCGGGCACGAATAATTAATCTAGAACCATAAGAATTTAAATTTCAAATATTAATTCAACATTTCTTTGTTGGGAAAAATATTTTTATAATAAATACCTTTATAATAATACTTTTATAATAAAATACTATTATATCGAAATAAATTTTCCTTTCGAAAATACTTTATAACTCGATGTTTTAACAAGTTTATCCTCGTTCTTGCAGACTCTGGCCATGCGTTGATCAGGCGCAAAGCTAGAATTCTTCAAGTGCTTAGTAGACTTGTTTCAACACCCAGTGAAAATACTTAAAAAACCTTTAAAACAGATATGGAAAGTACAATCCAAAAAAAACAACCAAACCAAAACCTTTGTCCGACCATGGTTCGTAGATACACAATGGTTACGCCTGAATCCCCTAGGAAACAATCCGTATCCGTAAGCTTTCTCAGCCCTGCGAGTTACGCCATGATGACAAGTAGAGTGCAGGATACACAATGGTTACGCCTGGGTCCTCCAGGAAACAATCCGTACCCCTAGACTGTCTCAGCCAGGCAGTTTCGCTACTATTCGCGACCTACACAGATTGCAGGATACACAATGATTACGCCTGGATCCCCCAGGAAACAATCCATACCCCTAGGCCAGACTCAGCCAGGCAATTGCACTATGCAGTCGCGAGAGAAAAAAAACCATGGGTTACGCCACGGTGGGAACACTCGAGTATTACATCCGAAAAACCAAAAATCAGAGAGAATAATATCGATAGAATGAATCCACGATGTGGCCACAAAGCGAATATCAAGCAGAAGGCACTTTCCATATCTTTACTTCGAAAATATATATCATATAGTACCTTTTCAAATCACTTTTAAATATCGTACTTATATAAAGTCCATATAAGTAGGATTCCATTTTTCCCAAATCGAATACTTTCCAAATCAATAGTAGATCAAATCATACTTATATAGACTTCGATTATATAAAATCTCTTTCCAAATTGAGTACCTTTCAAATCAATAGATTTCAAATCAACTTCATACTTATATAATCCATTTTATATAAGTTCGACCACTCCCAAATCAAGTGCTTAGTAATCTAAGGTTCTCAATTTCAAATCATTTCAATATCAATTCGTTTCAAAATCATATATGATTTCACAAATTTTCTTCCAAATTAAATATCTAAATTTCAAAGTTCCAAAAATAATAGGTTTAGAAAATTATCCCAGTTTTCAAATTAAAATAATTCAGGTCAAACAAATTCATTTCCAAAATCACCATATAAGTACTGGTTTTTAATTTCAATTTAATTTTCAAAACCAAATATTTTCTCAAAATAAATTATACTTAAAATGGTTTCCAAATTTATAATTATCCCTTTAAAACTTTTAAACTATCTATTTCTATTTGAAATATCCAATTTACCTTTCTGAAAACCATTATTCAAAACTATTTTTTTTCAAAACATTTCAAAACTAAATTTATATTCTTTATCAAACATTTTATACTCTTCGAAATTTCTTAGCTTTGAAAATTTAATCTCGATTTGGAAGTGTTCGAACATTCAAAATAGTTAGGGAAATCAAATTTTCAATTCAAGAGTTGAAAATCAACAATAAATTAATAAATCAATTATTAAATCCAAAACTCGAGGACTGACACCGGTCTCATTTTAAATTGTTTCAAATATATACTTATATCTTTCTAAAATATCAAATTATACTTCGGAATTCGAAATCAAAAACGGTTTTACAAAATCACTTACATAACGAAGCTATTAAAGTGGCCTCTCCCCCACTCTGAAACTCGAAAACCAATGTCGATGATGCATGCACTCATCAGCGAAATTATTTTCCAGCGACATAAGTGAGTTCTGGACTTCTATTTTCTTGAAAACTTCTTTGAAATTTCTTCAAAATTATTGGAATTCATTTGAACTCATTTGAAACATTTCTTATTCGGAAAAATACTTTTAAATCGTATTGTTTTTATATATTTTCCAAAATCTTAAAACCAATTTCAAAATACCGGAATTCAATTCTCGAATTTCAAATTTGACTTTACAGTTATAAATCATTTTTATATAAATCAATTTCTTATAATTTTTCAAAATTTCAAATCCTTTCAAAACTTTTTTATGTAGAATAACATTTCTTATTTGCTTTATATATATAGGTATATAATCCTTATCGAAAACATTTTCACTTTTATATATAAAAAAAATCATAGTTATCAAAATAAAATTTCGGTATAAACAATTTCAAAAATACAAACAAAACCCGATTTTCAACGGATGATTCAAGAATGGATTTCAAAATAAAGATAGAGATTTAATTTAGAGGAACTCCAATCAATAGAATCCTGATTCGAATATAGACTCGATCGAAGATTAGATAATTAAATTACAAAATAGAAGATGGATATACTTCTATAAATCACGGGCGACCTTTACCGGTCAACCGTGATTCCAAAATTAGATCGGTGTAGAATTCTGAGGCAATTCGACAGTCGATCGCACGAGATATAGAATTCGGCATAACAAGATATAGCAGCATCGTAAACCGAGGATACATAAATCTTCGGTGAGTCAATGCCAATTGAAAAGGAGTTTTCACCTTCTTTACAAATCATTCAGTGGAGTTATGGGATACTCCGGAATCAAACGAATATAAATAGGGAGAGACATAATGAATTTCGGAACCGAGGGACATTCCAAAATTCAAAGGAAATCGAGTCAAAAGGAAGAGATTCAACTCGAGCGAAAGTGATTTTGTAAACAAATTTACCATATATGCTAAGTTTTGCTTAGAGCCAAAGCTCTGATACCAACTGTAACGACCCACTATTTTGGACCATTCAAATCGATAATAAAACCATACATATCCGACTTGAATAATTCAAAATACCGAATTGTTAATTTAAAGTTGGCAAAATTAAAATATACATTAAATAAATCAATCACAGATCACAGAGTAATATAGTGCAGCGGAATAGATAAAGAATCGTAGTTCATGAAGCTACTATATATATCAGAGTTAGAAAAATACAACCGAATAGTTCAAATGCAGTAAAGTCTCCAATGCAACAGATGACTTCTCTGAACCAATCAACTGGAAAGGCTGGAATCTGAATCGATAGTTGGATTTCCAAATGAAGCTCCGAACTCCAAAGGTGAGTCTCAAATGTTATATCACTCAGTCTGACCCGAGCGTAAAGCAAAACACAAAACACTCGAGTCAGGATTAACATTCTTATATCAATAAATCCAACTCAAGTGAAATATCAACTGAAATACAAATAACTTAAAGGATGTTTGGGATAACCATCCTCTAAGGGTCCATGGAACTTTCTACGAGGTAGAAATATACACTATAACACCGTGGTCATTTCAGCTTAATTTATACTTCAAAACCAAATCTCGTTTTCACTTCAAATATCTCTATACTTCCCAAAATAGTATTTATATATATTAAATAATTTATACAGTAAAGTATTTTCGATTTCCTCAACTTAACAAAACGTTCCAACATCAACCCGACCTTCCCATTCAAATTAAATTCAATCTCAATTTATCAATTTAAATTCAACTCAATTTCTAAAATAACCACTTAAATTTTATCGATCTCAAATTCGGATTTATAATCACAAATACCCCTTTATATTTCCATATATTTCAAAACTTTAAGTATTCAACGTTTCATCTAAATTTTCATTCAATTTAGTTTTCTAAATAATAAATTCAAATTTAGTTCAACCTAAATTTTCATTTCAATTCAATTTAGTTGCTAAATAACAAATTCAACTACGTTGATTTCAAATACAGATCCGAATCTCAACATAAACCATTTAAATTCCAGTATAGTTCAAGGCTTTAATATTTAAATGTTTTATATAATAGTTTCATATAGATCTCGATTTAACCTCATTATTATTTAGTCTTGAAATACTCCCTTATTAGATTCAATATCATTTAAGTAACCTTAAATTACATTTTACTCAATATTTTTTTAATTTATTTAAACGTGAAATATTCATTAAATAACTTAAATCAAAAATCCAGTTATAAAATCATATCCTTTAAATTTCCCATTCAAAAATTTCAAATCGATTTAGTTAAATAAATCCTTATTTAAATACCATTGTTATAAACCCAAATTTATCTCCCAATCTTAATTATTCAATTTATTACAAGAGAATCTATTTGAAATATAGATTTACATAAATACTTAACCATATTATATGCATTAAATCAATCTAATTTAAATCAAATATTACTACTAAATCTATATATACAATTTTCATTTATATAATATCTTAAGAATCAAATTTATTAAACCATATATTTCGTTCCAAAATTATAGAAATTATTTTCAAAATATTTATATGGACCAACGGTGTCTGTATATATTTCCTATCATATAGTCAAGTACTACGGATATTTATCATTTCAATCCGTATACTAAATATATACCGTATGGATATCATTTCAACCCGTAATCCCAAATTCAATTAAATGAAAATCGCTTGGGTTTATCATTTCAACCCATAACGATTTTATCCTATTTTAAAGTCTGTTCGGGTATGTTTCATTTCAACCCATAGTGATTTCTAAACTACAGGGAACTTGCAGAGTGATAACAGAAAATACAATAATATAACAGGCATATATCATCAGTAACAATATAATATAAACAACAGGATATGGTGTCATATCCCACAGGTGAACAGTTACAGATAATAGCATATATAACAAATTTAAATAACTACAGCAACATATTTCAATTGTCGTTTCAATTGAAATCAAATTTAATGAATAAAAGAATGTTAATCGTGAGTGATTGCTCACCTATCGAGGTTTGAGAGATAGACAATGAAGTTGAGTTATGAAATGCAAGCACGACTTCCAAAGCAAAGTTAGATGGTACGATTTCGACGGAAAAGATGATAGATAGAAATTGATGAGAATGGATCAAATTAGCTTGATAAAATTGAAACGAAGATTATATGATTAATTTATTACTTTCTTTCAAAATGAACGTTAAATCAAAACACGCATTTTAAAAAATGAAATATATATATATATATATATATATATATATATATATATATATATATATGCACACCATGAAAACCATATAACTTTAAAATGCTTCCATTTCATATTAATGTTAAATAACAAATATATAATTATTCAAAATGTCACATATATAGTATATTCATTTTATGGTTGTCGTTTCCATGTAATAAATATTCATTTTAAACCAATATTAAAATAATATATATGTATAGTTAAAAATCAATGTTCTAACATAAAACACATATATTAAAGATCAACACACACATATATAATATCTTTTGAAATGAATACTTATGTATATATATAATTATTATAATATCCAGCAGGAAATCAAACAAACTTATGCACATATATATGCAGATAAGCAATATCTTTATAATACATTGTTAACTTACTCCTTTTCCCCCTTTTTTTAAAGAGTATATATGCAGTACAATTTATAAGAATTTTTTTTTATAAAACCTTCATATATAACAAAATATATGTATAAAATAAAATATTTGTATGTATAAAAATCAAAACGTTTCAAACATATATTCAAAAACTGGATCATATAAATAACAGTGTATTTAGTTAACACATAGTATAAAATTCATTTATATAACTCTCTTATATATTCATTATAACTATAATCGAAACGGTTATATATAATTTTATATAAATTAACCAAATATACACGTTACTTAACCTATCTGTACCCGATCAATAGCTTTATTATTAAAGCATGCACATCATAACAGTATGAAGATAGACAATGCTTTAGGCTTATTAAACAATATATTGCAACTTATGTATACTAATATGTGAATATAAATAAGCTTACATACTTATTATATAAAAATCAAAAAAAAAGAAAACAATATAACAAAATATATATAAACTCCGAAATTGATATATAAGCTTATACTGTTATATCGAGAATTTTTTTTATTTTTTTAATTAAGTACAGCCATACATATATATCTTTGGGTACTACAATTTGTATTATTTGCCTTTTATAAAGAAAATTGCGGTTGCACTGAGTTTGTACATATAGCTTACTTTATGTATATAAATAACATAAGCTGTAATACATATATACACTAAAATATGTAAATTTAAGGCAGTATACTACTAGCAAATATATATAATATAATACAATGTATAGACATACCCTGTGTAAACTCGAGTCGCTGATGGGTGGGAAAAAGGAATAAATAAGAAACTAATGACAATGGGGAAAATGTTGATGCCACCTATGTGCTGTCAGAAGTTATTACCTCTAGGTTATACACTCGGCTAGATGAGGCTGCCGATGTGGATAGGGAAGATGTTAGGTTCGGCTGGAAAGCAGGGTGTTTCTTAAGAGAAGAGGAGGAGAAGGAGGGGATATGCGCTTGGTGGAAGAAAATTTGCAGAGAGAGGATGAAAAGAATGCAGATGTACTAGGTAAAAGAAAGGAGGAGCAGGCTAGAATAAATAGAATGTACGAAGAGAACAAGGAAGGTTATAAATTAGATTGGAATGAAAACGTAAAGAAAGAAAGAAAGAAAGAAATCAATGAATGCGAAATAACGTATAGTATTTTATACGTTTCAAACTTTGAAATGGCAACAGTCATGAGTTGATTTAGCTACATTTAAAGCAATAACTTTTTTGTTTGTTTGGATAGTACGTAATAAGTTTGGAAAGGCAATGATATTTAAAATGGAACAAGGAATGGACAGAGAAACTTAAGCAAAGATAAAATGTACAGAATAAATATAGAGTAACGGGACAGTCACGATAATTCAGTGGATAGTTAAAGCAACTTTTAATGCCACCAACTGCACGTTCAAATCTGAAAAGGCAGAGTAACGGACCATATAATAAATTGAAACGATGGATTGATAACAGCTGCAAGTATATATTTAATAGAAAAGAACGGACAGAGAAAATTTTGTGAAACGTACTGAAAATAAATATGAAGTACTTGTTATATTATACGTTTCTTTTTGAATGCAGAGTCCAAAATTTGAAAGCCAAGTAACGGTCAACCCTTGATTTGGTGAAAATAATTGTAGCAATTAATAAAAGAAATAAATAGCAACGGTCACGTTGCTTTGATTTAGCTGACCCATCAAAGCAAATTATTTATAATTTAACCGGTAGGATACGTAAAGGAACGTACCACCATAAAATGAAATTGATAACATCTGTGCATTGATTCTGCAATATTTATTAAAGAAGTTGATTCTGCAATATTTACTAAAGCAATTTATTAGCTAGCTTGAATTAAATAGAATTTCACAATGGAATAAACTTTGATAAAATAAATTGAAAATTTAAAATCTGCTATGTTTAATTGGACGTAATCCAAATATTAAATTTTTATTTCAAAATATTGTTATGTAAAATTTCTCTAAAGTTTCAATTAATTACGTTAAATAAAACCATTTAAAACTATTAAAATCTATGGGTCGTTACAGATAGATTCAAAGAAAGGAAAAAAAGGAACAAAATTAAGATAACGCAAAGGATACCTAAACTGCTCCCAAGTGAGATCAGCCTCGACGGTGTTAGCCGTAACGGGCTCCCACCAATCTAAAGCAGAATCACGCAACTGCCAAGCTGCTAACTGACGCTGCTGGCCATCAGTAATATCAAGACCAGTAAATATCCTCTCAAGACTCTGCAACCGCTGCTGAGCCTCAATGATAGTCTCTGAACCGGTGAATGGGGTTCCACCTAGTTGAGAGAATTCCTTACAAAGAACCGTGAACTTGACTGGAGCAACAAGTTGAGGAGTTGGGGCAATACCACGACCCCTAACTCTAGCATTTCCTCGATTCATCCTGAAAAATATCAAGAATGAATTTAGGACAAGAATAAAGACAAGCCAAAGATAAATTTAGATAAGACAAGATAATACACTTGGATGAATATCTTAAAGAAAGAAAAATCCTAACAAGGTAGATACGAAAGAAAGGAAGGTTAGAAAACATTTGAAAATCCTTTAAAATCAAGAAAAATTTATATGTCAAAATAATATTTGAAAATTGTAACAACCCCGTATTTTGTAAAAAAAATTATTGTATATTTTAATTATTTTTAATGTAAGATTTTGATTTAAAAACTTATTTTACTTATTTGAAATGATTAAATTTATTATTTAAATATAATCTTGATTTTTATATGAGTTATAATTCCAAACTTGTGTAAGTTGAATATTTGCCTGAAATGCTGATTTTGGTCAAAATAGTCAAACTGTGACTTTTAACTTAAAATTTTAAAAGTTTAAAAATTTATTTTTTTTTCTTTTATTATGAAAGTACATAAAATTCTAAGAACACTACTTTTCGTTTCGTTGAGTTTGGATGTAAATTGTGAAAGTTATACCCTTTACAATATTATGCGTATATAGGGTTATTTAACAATGACTATTTTAAATTGTATAAATTACTTCTTCTTTGTTATATTTTATTTTAATATGTGACAATATGTTATATTATGTATATTTTGACTTTTAAGTATTTTTAAAATGATAATATAATTTTTCTAAAGTTTATTTGAATTTATTTCTATTTATAAAGCCTTGTTGGTATTTACTGCATTTTTCTTTATTTAACTTTCTATTTAATAAAAATCAAATTATTATTTTACCTTGAAAATGTTTTAAAATCATTTTTAATTCAAATTTTGTGTTTTAATATTTTTTTTATGAAGAAATAAATTTTCCAAAGTCATTGGAGATTTTCTTGTAATTTTTATGTCAGGGTTGTTATTTTTAAGCAATTTCTTATTTCCTTTTTCTATTTTACTTAAAATAAATTATTTATTTTATTTTATTCTTACTTAGTTTCGGTTTTAAATAACATTTCTGAGTTTATTTTTTTTTTATAAAATTAAAAAGAAAAGGAAATGCAAAAGGTTTAGAAAGTTAAGAGATCTTAAAAGCCTGAAACGTAAAGGCGTTTTATCCGTTTCTTTTTGCAATTAATACATCAATTTATCTTAGCCATTCCTTTCCTCATCCTTTGCAGCCGACTCCCTCATATTATTCACGAATTTTCAAGCTCCAAAACCCTAAAAATCATGGCCTCCATCTTGAGAAAAAAATCTGGTAATGGCTACATCTTTTTCTACCTTTTTCTTCTCATTTTCTATGTATTTTGCCTAGTTTTCTATGCTTTCTGGATTGGCCTCTACCACCCACCATCACCACCATACTCTCCACCATCCCCTACCACTCTTCCTTGGCATCATTTCCAGCCATCATTTCAGATCCATCCATGGCCACACCTCCCTTGGTGACAAAACTCCACAAAATTGCAAATAATGTCCAAAACAATGCACTAGCCACCACTATTACTTCACCACCTTCATACTTCACCATGGCCACCACCTCTAGCCATGACCACCACCTTGCTACCACCACTACACTTCATTTTAGCCTCTGTCTAGATCTGAAATTGACATGGCCAAGACTCCATGAACCAAAACTCCACAAAAACAATGCATAAAGCCTTGAAACATTCATGATAGTCACCCTATCACTTCATATCTTCATCCACCACCTTGGCCGCCACCATAGGCCGCCACCACCACCTTTTCCCAACCTCCCCACACCCCTCCATCTACTGTCCAAACCTTTACAAGTATGGCCAAGCCCCACTTGACCCAAGGCCGAGCCTTGTTGTGCTCAAAAACTTCATATATGTTGCCTTGATCAATTGTATGCTTCATGTTATAACCCTACCACTCCATACTCCTTCTAGCCGTGAGTTATGGTGCCAAACCTGAGCTATATCATCATCATGGCTGAACCCAAGAACCTCCTAGGCCAACCATTTGAATGGTTAAAGCAAGGTCAAGTAATCTATTCCTTTGTTGCTTCATATTTTCATTGTTTCAACATTGTTTTGCGTTGAATATTTATGTGTGTATTGTCTTGTTTTGGTTATTGTTTAAAAGACAAATATCAAGGCTCTCCATTCATTCAAATCAAAAGTCATGCTATATCATGCTTGTCGTGCTTTTGGTATCGCACTTGTGTTAGTTGTTTTGGTCTTCAGCTTGAAAAAGTGAGTCTTTCTCACTTTGACATTTATACTTATGAAAAGTGAATTGATGACAAGTGTTTAGTAATAAAAAAATGTTTATGCAAGTTAATGATGATCATATGATATGCTATGCCATGTTATTACCATATTATTACCATGTTAAAACTGTTAATTTTCACCTGACATCTGATATATGACTGTGTATTGTGATATTGACCTTGTTTATATTATTTCTGCATATGATCATACTGCAAGTTCCCTGCTGGAAAAAAATGTTATGGGATGAAATGATAGGCCTGAATGGTTTTAAATTTTTCATTTTGACTTGGGATTGCGGGTTTGAAATGATAAAACCCGGATTTTCTTTGTAAATTACGGGTTGAAATGATATATTACCCGTATCACTTTACCTAGCGTAGAAAATTATATACAGCCCCGTAGTTAAAATATGTTTTTCTAAAATTTTAAATATTTTAGAAATTTAATTATTATAATATTTTGATTTTAAATTTTAAAAAAAGGATTTTTGTAAATTATTATTGATTTTCTGAATAATTGTAAGTGAAATGAATTAATGAAAAAGTTAGAAATTTTGAAGGTGAATTATTTTGGAAATTTTGATTTAATTATAATTGGAAATTTAATTGAATATGAAATTATGATAAATTTACGATAATTTGAATTTAAATGAATTTAAAGTGATTTTTATATCATATTAATGATTTTAATAAAGGTGAAATGTGAAATGAATGAATATTATAAGTTGAAATTTTGAAATATAACTAAAACTGGAAATTTATGAAATTGACGTAAAGGTGAACTTTTAGTTAAGTAAATAAAAATAAAATAGTTATATTTGAGAATTTGAACTTAAGTGTTAAGTTGAAATTTAATGTAATGGATTTTAAAAATTCAACATTGCATTTTATTAAGTGAATTATTATTAAATCTTGATTTTTGAATGGAAAATTAACTTTATAAAATCATGAACTTGAGGAAAATTAAATGATGTTATAAATGTGAAAATGTATGATTTTATAAGTTAAAAATGTTTTTAATAAAAATATAATTGGTTGAGAAATTTTATTGAATATTTGAAGTTAATTGACTGCATTTTTTGAAATGCTATTAATTACAATGTAAATGATATTACAGCATTTGTAAACGCTGTAGTTGATGATAATGAACTAAAAAGCTAAGTTGAATTAAAAGTTATTATAGCAATCTTTGTAAGTGCTATAATTTTTGAATTTAACTAAGTTATTCGAATTTAAGTAAACCTATTATAACATTTTAAAATGCTGTCTTTTGTTAAATTGAACTGTTTTGAATGTAACTTTCCGTATAAGTTTTCTAAATGATGCAAAAAGTGAATTTTCACGGTTTTGATAAACTTAAGTGAATAAATAAACTTTGGAAGTTGAAATTTTTGGAAATTTAATAATTTAATTATTAAACATAATAACTTCATTGAAATGATAAAAAAGAATTTTTGGAATATAAACTGTTTTGAAATATGAATTGAAATGGTATTTTAGATTTAACAAAATGAATAATGATTTGAAATGAATGAAGTTTGAAAAGATACGATATTTTGATATATTAAAATGATTTGAAACGAAATTTTGAAAGGATATGATATTTTGATACATTAAAATGATTTGAAACGCAGTTTTGGAAGATATGATATTTTTGATATTAAATGATTTGAAAAACGGAGTTTGAAAGATAGGACATTTTGATATTAACATGATTTAAAAACAAGTTCTGAAAGATATGATATTTTGGAACTGAAGCTTTGAAAGGTTATGATATTTTGATATATTAAAATGATTTGAAAGGTAGTGTTGAAAGGGTATGAAAATTTAATATATTGAAATGGTTAGAAATGACTTGATATTTATTTTGATAAATATTTGAATTGAAAGATATTTTACGATGATATATTGAAATGGTTTTGGAAATGCTTTAATCTTTATTTTGATAAAGATTTGGATTGAAAAGGATATTTTATTTTGAAGTATAAAATATTGTTTTAAAGTTACAACTACGGGTTATAATAACGATTGGTTGTTAAAGAGACCGGGATCGGATATTGTCTTATAGCCGGCCAATACCAAAAACCACTTTAACAACTGTGTACGCGGTGGAGATTCCAGAATGAAGTAGGATGGTGGCGACGTTCTCGAGGTATATTACGTGGACCCAACTCCCGTGAGTTGGCATATATGACTTAAACAGGAGCTATACCGGGCTACACAAAGGGTCGCACCCTTTCATCGAGCATGCTCCATCGGAAACCATTCTATTACTTTTGTGATTCGATATGTGGCGCCATTTTGATTCGGGGGTATTGTTCGAGGTGGGCGGAAGCTGCTGGCTTGCCGTCACCACCGGTCCGGGAGTGCAAACGGTGTATCCACCCTAGCATTTCCTCGCGTGCCGTGTCATATCCTTATATCGAGCCCACTACGATTTTGGTTTTAAAGATCCGACCGCGTTAAGGTTCACCATCCCCTTAACGCTATTTTCTATATGATTATACTTTACTGATTAGACACTGCCGTATATAGCGTATATTACTACATAGTAAATAGTTTAACGGATCCTTAGAGGATGGGCGGTCCCAAGCATCCTTTAAGTTACTGATGCATTTTGTTACTGTTCACTTGAGTTGATTTACTGTTTATAAGTATTTATGTCCCGACTCGAGGGTTTTGTGTTTTGCTTTACGCTCGGGTCAGATTGATTGAGTTAGCATTCAAGATTCACCTTCGGCGTTAGAGCTTTCCTTGAAGATCCAGCCATCTATTTTGTTTCAGTATCAGTGGTTCAGTGATGTATCTGATTTGTACCTGATGTATCTTGTTACTCTTCTGTTGTATCTTATTTAACTCTGATGTATCTCATATTTTATATAGTAGCTTCATGAACTACTATCTCCTCTTTTACTTCCGCTGCATTAGCATTACTCTTTGTCTGTGATCTGTGATTTTATTTACTGTATATTCTGAGATTTGCCAAATTTTTATTTACAACGCGGTATTTTGAGCAATTCAATTTCAGCATGAGTGTCTACCCATACACTTATAATGGATGCGAATGGTTGAAAATATCTGGTTGTTACAAAAATCCTTTGGAAACATTTTGAAAAATCAATACTATAAAAATACGTCTCTCACAAAGATATGATTCTGAGATTGATTTCACTCATTCTAGGGTAGAAATACCCTATCTCTAATGAGTTTTTGCTCCGCAGAAGCAATGGTTTGCCAAAAACCAAAGCTCTGATACCAACTGTAACAACCCCAATTTCGTGTCATTCAAATTGACAATAATCCATGCATGTCAGACTTGAATGATGTGAAATAAAAGATTGTAAATAAATTTGGAGCAAATAAAATCAAATATACAGAATCACAGACACAGAACAAACAGAATAACTCGCAGCGGAATATAAAAATACATAGTAGTTCATGAAGCTAATACAACAGAGTCTCAAACCAAATACATAATACAGTCTGAAAACAACATAATAGAAATTCCAAATACATAGAAGTTCACTAATACGTGAGATAAAGTAGAACAGCTGAAACAGAAGTAGATAAATATGTAGATAAGCAGAAACTCCAGTAAAGACCAGCTCTAGAAAGAGAATCCAAAGCTGTAAACACTCAGGCTGACCCGAGCGTAAAGAAAAACACAAACACTCGAGTCAGGACAATATATACTTATATAATGTAAACCAACTCAAGTGAACTGTAATAAAGATACAAGTAACTTAAAGGATGCCTTGGGCCACCCATCCTCTAAGGATCCGTCAAACTATTTACTATATAGTATTATTTCGCTATTATAATAATGTCTACAGTAAAATAAACATACTTTTAAATAGCGTTCTGGGCTACCCATATCACCCTTCACACATAATAGTCCAAGTAGTCCATCCAGTATCAGCATATCTCCGAGAGACTACCCTAAATACTCCATGGGCTACGGAAGAAAAACAAACTTGTAGTAAAGGCTCGATATGGTAGGTGACATGGCACACACGGCAATGCCAGGATAGATATACCAATTACGCACACGGGCTGGCGGTAACGTAGCAACCACTACGCCCACCCAGAACAACACTCCAAAATCAAGGGGTGCACCCAATCAATCACAACAGTAATAGAATGGTATCGAAGAAGTGTGTCCAGTCTAGAGGTGCTACCTCCTTTGACCCGAGATCGCTCCTGTTTTAGCCACCTTAAGCTAACTCACGGGAGTTAGGTCCACGTAAAGTACCTTAGGAACGTCGTCACCATCCTACTTCATTCTGTAATCTCCACCGCGTACACAGTTGTTAAAGTGGTTTTCGGTATCGACAAAGAGTATGTCCATATCCGATCTCAGTCTCTTTAACAACCCATCGTTATTATAACCCATAGTTATAATTTAAAATGGTACTTATTTCTCAAAATCCAATATCAATTCAAATCCATTTCAAAATATCAAACTTATCATCAAATCCATTTCAAAATATCAAACTTATCATTTCATTTGAAAAACATATTCATTTTTATTCAATTTAAAAATACCATTTCAATTCACATTTCAAAATAGTTCAATTCCAAACAAATTACTTCATTTAAATCATTTAAAAAATGAAGTTATTACATATAAAAATTAAATTATTAAATTTCCAAAATTTTCAACTTTCAAAGTTCATTTATTCACTTAATTTTATCAAAACAGTGAAAATTCAACTTTCGCCACATTTGGAAAATGCTACAGAAAGTTATATTCCAAACAGTTCAATTTAACAAAAGACAGCGTTTAAAATGCTGTAATAGAATTATATTAGTTTCAAAGAAAACTTAGTTTAATCCAACAATTATAGCATTTAAAAAATGCTATAGTAGCCTTAAATTCAATTTAGCTATTTAGTTCACTTATCAACTACAGCATTTACAGATGTTGTATTATCATTTATATTAGATATAATAGCATTTCAAAAATGCAGTTAATCAACTTCAAATTTTCAATATAATTTCACAACAATTATATTTTTCTTTAAATCACTTTTAACTTATAAAATCACACATTTTTAATTTTATAAACACCATTTAATTTTCCTTAATTTCATGATATCATGAAGTTAAATTTCCATTAAAAATTAATATTTAATACTAATTCACTTATTAAATTGCAACATTCAATTTTAAATTCATTACATTAAATTTCAACATAACAGTTAAGTTCAAATTCTAAAATATAACTTAGTTTTATTTTTATCTACTTAACTAAAAGTTCACTTTTATGTCAATTTCATAAATTTCCAATTTTAGTTATATTTCAAAATTTCAACTTAAATATTCATTCATTTCCCATTTCAACTTTATTAAAAATCATTAATATGATATAAAATCACTTTAAATTCATTTAAATTCAAATTATCATAAGTTTATCATAATTTCATATTGAATTTAATGTCCAATTATAATTAAATCAAATTTTCCAAAATAACTTACATTCAAAATTTTCTAACTTTTTCATTAAATTATTTCACTTATTATTATTCATAAAATCAATAATATTTTACAAAAATCATTTTTATTTAGATCTAAATCAAATTATTTTAATATTTACATTTCTAAAATAATTTTAAATTTTTTCGAAAAACATATATTAACTACGGGTCTGTATATAATTTTCTACACTAGGAAAATTGATACGGGTAATATATCATTTTAGCCCGTAATTTACAAAGAAAATCCGGGTTTTATCATTTCAAACCCGCAGTCCCAAGTAAATGAAATAAATTGAAAATCATTCAGGCTTATCATTTCAGCCCATAACGATTTTCCCTTATTCTAAAGTCCGTTCGGGTATGTATCATTTCAACCCATAGTGATTCTTATCTAATGGGAACTTACAGTGTGATAAACTGATAAAAATAACAGAACAACATAATATAAGAGTAACAAATGTAATAACAGGTGTTTAAGCATGGATGAACATCATATAATCATAATATAGCAGATATAACATGATAATGCATTTTACAGATTCACAAGAGGTCAATTCACTAGTTATATATGTATATAATGTCTGGTGAGAATAACTCACCTGTTCAAAGTTGGAGATTGACACCAAACACACAATACTGACAAAATGAAGGCACGACAACACAATAGCGATTCGAGTGTGGAGAGTCAAAGCTATACACCTTGAATTTATTTTCATAAAACAATTACAAACAACAAAAGGTTTCAACCCAAAATTCAATAAACAATGCTAGAAACAATTGTATAAAACCAATCCAAAATCATTGCACTTGCTTTCAACCTCCTATGCTTCAGTTATAGGTTTGAAATGTACTGTTAAGGGTTTAATTTGGATCTGGTCTTGAGTCCATATGGTCAGCCTAACGTGGTTTAAAAGATGGTGCAAGATGTATGTGTTTGCATCTACGACTACAAGGCAATATCAAGGCAAATACATCATTTCTTTGCTAAAGCTTGGTTCGGCCAGAGGCTATCGGGCATGGCCAGAGGCTCCAGGTGATGGTGAGTGATGTGGCAGAGGGTGATGATCAGATCTGGGGTGGTGGTGGTGATGGTGGTGGTGGCGGCAAAAGGTAGGTGGAGGTGGTTGGAACAAACTAGGCTAGATTTGAGCACAATGGTGATGGTTTGTGACCTTTGGTGGTGGATCTCATGTCAAGGGGTGCTCGGCCTGCCATGGTGGTGATATAGGGTGGTTGATGGTCGGTCTAAGAGGTGGTGGGGTCGGCCTAGCTGCTGGAGGAGGTGGGGCCGGTCACATCTAGTTGAAAGCAAATGCAAAAATCAATAGAAAAATAATGTAAACAATATAAAAGAAGAACATTTACCAATTTATTTATTTTTGATCAAAGGAGAAGGCTTGGCCAAAATTTTCAGTTTGAGGAATGAAAAAATATTGTACATGAATGGGAATAAGGTTGGTCGGCTTAAAGAAGTGAAAAATAAAAGCTAATTGATGACAAAAGTAAGTTACGGATGTGAAAGGTTGGAAAATAAAGGGCCATTTGAAAACCAAAAGTCAAAACGCTTTCACATTTCTTTTAATTTATTTATATAAGATTAAATTAATGAAGCTAATAATTATTTAAGTTAAAATTTCTAAAATTTAACAAAATATAAAATTATATAAAATATTTATTAATTATATAAGGTAAAATAAGAAAATAGCTTAAAAATGCAAACTAGTCTAGAAAAATTTGAAAATAACAGAATAAATTTTAGAAAAATTATGTTGACTTGGAAAAATAATTATAACAAAGATAATAACAAAAAAATAAAAATTCATTCACAAAATAATTAAATAACATTTAATTAAATATAATTTATATGAAGAAAATAGCAGAAAATTAGAAAACAGCCTTTAAAAATAGGAATAAATACAGTAAATTTTGGAAAAAATTCTATTTATCATTTTAAAAATATTTAGAGATGAAATTTCACAAATAAAACAAATTTAAAATAATTTTGAAATGAAATAAAGTCAAATTCAAATTTGTAGTCAAAATCTAGGGTTGTTACAATGGATGTAGCCGCACTATGGTTCAGATAGTTGGAAAGCGATTCTATCAGCACTTGAATTGGTCGAAAGATTTATGAAGCAATTTGGGTTCACATTACGAGACCTAAGATTGTGATTACATTGACATCAGCAAAGAAGTAGGCAAGAGAATCACTCAAGAATTTCTTAACCAGGTTCAATGCGGCAGTTTTTTCCATGGATCAACCAGATCCATCGATGGTTTTGATAGCGGTAGTGTCAGGAGTTATAGACAGTTCAAATTTTAAAATATCACCGATACGGGATACACTAATGGATCTTGGGAATTCTTCCATGAAGAAGAAATTTTTATGCGATAAGAAGATGCTTAAGCTGATAGAGAGGTAATGGAAGTTAAATGGTATGGGGTGGAGAACCGTCCAGTGAAATCTTAGGAAAGGATAAGAGTAAACATAACATTGACAATATCTTTGAGGGATTGAAGTGATAGAGGGGAGAACCCAAATTCTCTTTTTACTCAGAATTGAATAAAACCCTAGAACGGATATATTTGGATACTCGAGGACGCTTTCCGTATTGAATGCCGGCAAGGAGGGAACCCTCCTAACGCAAACAAACATCAGGAAAGCGCTGCATATTCCATAAGATGGATGGGTACAGTAAGAATGACTACAGATATTAAAAGGATATCATTGAGGAAGACTTGAGGAATTATTAGTTAAACAATACGTAAGGACTCGGGCAACGGCGGTGGAACAAGAGCAGCCACTATCCACCTCGAATGAAAATGGCACTGATCAAGGCATCATCATCAACTTGTCATCAATTAATCGGGATGACATTGAATAAGAAACAAACTCCACAGTAGGATGGCTAAGTCACTTACACATGTACAGAATCTATGACGATCCCTAAGCATGCTCTAAGATGATGATAAACTATAGTGCTCAGATTTGTGAAATTTGTTTTTTCTTCTTGTTTGCTTCGAACTCTTGTTTATCTAGTTTTATTTGAACTTTGGTTTATTGGTTGTATGGACTCTTATTTTATATTTTGGCAACGGGACTTAGGAATGCTTAAATTTAGATCAATGTAACATATAACACGGGTCATGGTTTTGGTCTTGTCTGGAGAGACGGATAACAACCGCAAGGTACGTGCCTTTTCGTTGGGCGAACACTATGAAACAGATTCATGTATCACGGATTGAGTCCTCAGCTGGGTATCAAGACCGAAGAATAAAACCCAACAAGGTCATCAGGTATGGATTATGCTTGGTAAGGGGTAGGTCGCTTTGCTCGAATGCGATGGATCTACCTACTCAAGTCGTCCAGTATGGATTATGCTTGGCAAGCATCCAGAGAGATCAAGGCCGTCAGCTATAGACTATGCCTGGAAATGGGTAGATCGCTTCAGTCAAATGCAATAGATTGGCCTACTTAAGTCATCGACTACGGATTGTGCTCGGCAAGAATCCGGTGAGATCGAGGATTTGGATTAGGATAACAACTCGGAGAGGTCATGGATTTGGATATCAGCTTCGAACAACTATGGATTTGGATATGGACCCACATAGGTCACAGATTTGAATATTAGCCTCGAACGGCAATGGATTTGGCTTCGTTTGGATATTGGATTTGGTTAAAACAATCTAGAGAGCTCGCAGAATTGGATATCGACTCAGATCATGGATTTCACTTATGATCCTAAAAGATCATGGATTTGGATTGGCAACGCTTTGTATTCGAATTGGAAAATATGATGGATTATGGACTTTGGATTTCAAATTTATGGCAATTCAAAAAAGCCCTTTCTATCATAAGGCATGTTTTGGAGGCATCTTTTGGTAAGATGGTACATAGACGGATTTAACCTAAACGGACTTCACGATCATCAAGGCGGAAATCTCGGAGAAACGGTTACCAGGTTTGGAGATTGATTATATTTGAAACTATGGAAGATAGTTGAATGGATTTGGATGGATAACACCCAAAAATGGCAATTATGGAACTAATACGTCCCTTGGAAGAAGGATTCGAGTAGAGGGATCAAATTAAAAAGGATGCACGTAGCACAACTCAATGATGATCTTTCCATAACTCAAAAACTACAAGGCATATTGCAATGAAACTTTCAGAAAAAGAAGAAGTGACCATAGGAATCGCTCATCAAATAGAGCGTGTTGGAGGGATCGGCCCTCTTCTCTTCATAGGGATTGGCTATAATCAGCCTTCACAACATGTTGCAATAAAGATTGTTCACTAACTCGTGTTCTACTAATCCAATTGGCGTGAAACTTAGAGGCTAAGTATAATACAATATGGAGAAGCTTCTTTAGGGATTGCATAGCATTTGGAGGAGTTTAGATGGATCGGCCTCTATCCCTAAATAGGGATCGGCCCCCTCCCTATTAGGGATCAGATTAATCCAACTTTACAGCAAAGATCGATCAATATCTAAACATCTACACATCTAATTGGCATTAAACTTGGAGCACAAGCTTACTACAACATTTGGAATGCCCTAAAGGGATCACACATCAAATGGGATAATTTAGAGGGGTCGTCCACTATCCCTCTGAAGGGATCGATTGAAATCAGAGTACATGTTACACCACTTCATGGAAAATGCGATATCTCACAAACCGTAAGTCTGAGTGGCAAAAAATTTAGACAGCAAGTAACTAACATCATGAGGAACCTCCCAAATGAATCGTACCCCATTTCTCCTGTAAGTATAGCAGGCATGTCATTAGAAAAAGGATCTTCATTCTACTTCTCTTTACTTTGAATCTAAGCTACACTCTACAAATTTTATTCTTGGATTTTGGCATGTTACTGTAAAAAAACTACAGTGTAATAAAAAGGACTATTCTATAGTGGACATATGCCAGACTTTGCTGAACCACTATAAATCTTGTCTCTTTTTACTTGCTTCCATTTTTAATTTGTTTGTTCATCATATTACATTCTCTATATTAGATACCATCAGAGATCTGTGACTGATTGGTGCTTTAATACAACTCGGTGTTGGTGGCCATTTTTACAACCAATAGGTGTACTGCTTTGTGTCGAGACTGGTCACATAGAATTCATTATTCTAGATTTAAAAGGTAAGGTATGGCACTGTTAGACGAAAGTAATATACATGATTGATCACTCCTAACCAGCCTCATACTCCATATTACTCAACAATATTATTGTAAAATTCTTAGGTAATATGGGTCTAGAGGTGGGGCACTACATTTTGGCCTAGACAGACTTAGAATCCTGTCTCTTGAGTGTAAGAGTAGAATTTGGAATTCATCTCCTATTTAGGATAAAAATATAAATGAATATTAAGGAATAATCACCAGGATGTGTTTGTATGATCTTGAATTTCTATATAAATCATGGTTATGATATTATAAATTAGACCTTATATGGCTTCTAATTGAATTGTAGTGTCTTGATATATTGCTAATGAAATTGCGCAGCGGAAGCAGATGGACCATTGTAACAACTCACAAATATTTCACTTTGATAAATTTATTTATATTTGAAATATTCAAATACAAGATTCTAGAACACAAATTATATTGTTTTGGACCATAAATAATGATTGTAAACTTGTTTTAAAGGTGTATAACAAATATGGATATTTGGGGGGTTTTCATCAGAAAAATGGCCGAAAATTATTTTATCAATAAATAGGTTTTAACCATCAAAAGTCGCACATGAATATTTTTATGTACCCTTATTTATCCATTTAATCTATAATATTTAATAAACTTATACATTTTAATTTTGAAAATAAAATACCTTTATGACATCATCAACGATGTCATCATTTTTAAATAATTGATTTCTGAATTTAAATCAAGTATAAATGATTTAATAATTATTTTAAACGATAATTATATAGTGATAACAAGTGATTTATAATAGTTTTGTAAGGATATATTCTTGTTTTAAAAATGTAAGAAAATTCATAGCGTTTTGTCGTTACGACATCACTTTTTGTAAACACCTATTTAATATTGGTTTATGTGGTTTTATAGTTCAAATGTGATCGCTTTAATTTATTACTAATGATAAAAAACAAGTTTTCAAGTTTTGTTGACATTCATATGTAGTTTAATTAATAAGTGAAAAGGTGATCGAGAATCGGCTTTCCAGACTTTCAGCGGTTTAACAAACGAAAGTTGTTTAAAATCAGTGCAACGTTCTTTATATGTTTTGTGCACATACATAACATACACTTATATGCACTAACATATACATATACAAATATATAACACACACACACAAAAACATACACACACATGCACTTAACAAAGAAAATTCTAAGATATTTCCATTTTCTTTATCCTTATACATCCTTAAATTAAAATAACCATCAAACATCACCTCCTACACACCATCATCACTCAAGCACATGGAGACGAGGACAAGGGGAAGTGGGCCGTGCATGTGGAAGGGGAGTAGGTTAGAGTTAGTTTGGTAATTTTGCATTTTGATATTTTTCTCACATTTTTCCAATAAATAGCAGGCCCCATTCTCTCATTTCATTCACTCTCTCTTCTCTTTATTTCTTAAGCTTCTTCCTCTTCTTCCTCCTCTATATTAATGGCTTCCCTAGCCTCTTAAGAAAAATTCAAAAATAGTGTTGAAGTTCTATCAAAATAAGTTGAAAAATGTTGAAAGATATACCACTTCGAGTTCAAGATTGGGTTAGTAATCATTTGTTTCTTCTCTTACCAAGGCCGTACCCATATAAGAATCAACCATCCATGCAAGCCCAAGGCCGAACCTCAAGAAGTCTTAGTGCAAGATTCGTAAACTTTAGTTCAGGAATAGCAGAGCTAGTCAAATATAGTAAATCTAGAAATCAATGAAGGTAGGAAAATCTACTAATTTATTTTATAAAATATATGATGATATGATATGATTTCTATGCTTGTTTATGATTTTTTTTATCATTGTTTGAATGTGATAATATGTTTGTTTGGTTATGGAAATAGTTCACATTAAACACATGTAGAATTTACTGGAAGAAATCACTTTCATATTATGAATTATGAAAGTGTTACGGTTCAAAAAAGTTTTGACAAGATATGAAATTGAGTCGAAAATAGGCACATCGCATAAGGGCGGTTCGCGATTTTGGCCCATAAAAGTTAAATCAATGTGTAGTGGAATATAGCTCATAATGATTTGAAATATGAATTTTTTAAACTCTAATAACTATAGTTTTCAAATGAGAAGAAAAATCAAGATTTCAGTTAATAGAATTTGAGTTATGTCCAGATCAAGTATAAAAAACATTACGGTTTGGTAGTTTTGGGAATCATGGTGGCAAATGCTTTAAAATTGATAATTTTCAATTTTAAAAGTATGAAATAAATTTTATTAATATGTTAAAATAAAAGGGATTTGAGTTAAAATGGACATAAGTGGAACAAAGTTATTGTTTTGATCAAAAAAGCTTTTAAAAATACCATTCATGTTATTTTTTGCAGCAGTTTTTGGTAACTTTTGAAATGAAGATTTAAACTTTGTATTTTTTCCCTAAATATTTTTAGTAGTCTTTTCAAATGAATAATTAAATATTTTTAAGTTGATTTGGAAGTTTATTATTATTTTAAAGGAGTTTTAGATAAATGGTTAAAGGAAAATTGTTTTAAACAATATTTGGAATTGTGTTAAGTAAATGAAATTATCGCTAAAAGATCATATAAAGGGCTTAGATTTGATCAAATAACACGAACGCTTTATGGGTGATGGAGAGATAGTCTCTAGACCCGAGCTTGGACAACCAGTGTCTTGAACTGTTCTAGCTATTTAGACTGGCCTGAGGGAGGGCATGGTGAATTTAATTTGCTAAGACCACATCTTCCTAAGATAAAAAGAGATTTTAAGCTTTCCAAAAGTTAAACATGATTTAGAATTGGATTTTGGTTGTTAAAGAAAACATTCTATTTAAACTCCATATTAAATTTCGAGGAGGGAACTCATATGTTCGTATGAATTTAAAAGGCGATTTCACCGTTACTCGACATGCAGGTTGAATATGGAAAATAGTATTGGGTATAATCAGTCTAAAACAACCCTTATAACCATACAATATATGGAATTAAATTTTTTAGTACAGCTAGTATAAAAATATACTTAAAATTTTAAACACACTATTTGTAAATATGAGAACTGCAACATCAGACTTTTAAACATAGTATATATATAAAATTAACCCTTTTTGCAACTGTTGAAACAATATATATGTAACTCGACATACGAGAAACATATCAAATACCACGGTGAATAACAAAACACACATATGTATACACGTCTTCCCTGTCCATGCAAAATATATAAACTGTTATGTAAATAAAGTCTTATTACTACATGAAGACCCTAGCCTTAAATCCAGTAAATGACTATATATATACATACGTATCCATATATATATATATATATATATATATGGATACGTATGTATATATATCACTTAAGACCAATCTTCAATACCCAAGTATGCAGTCGTGCAAAAGTTTTATATAATGTATAAATATGAAAATAAGCTTATATATAAATAAACTGATTCGTATAAACCATGTAACTTCATAATATACAAATATAATACACAAATATATTTTTACCTACCATTAGCCTAAAAGAAAACTTTGCTGCCGCATGCATGCACTAGGCCTCGGCTATAAGACGATAAACGGGCGAAGAGGTCGAGGAGCTGATGTGTGTGGATAAGGCGGGTGGTTTGGCTTGAGGCTATGTTTTGTGTGATGGTTCGGCCAAAGTGAAAACGAAAAAGGAGGTTCTGGGCGGTGGTTGCTTTTAGCTGATGGATGTGGGAAGAAGGTGGGGTCAAGGCCGATGTTTGCTTGGAAAAAGAGATGGATTAGAGAATATAAAATGAGAAAAAGAAGAAGGCTTACTGGAAAGATTTTTGTGTGCAGAAGAAAAATGTGAGAACGAAAATGAGAAAGGTGAGAAGTCAGTAGCTAAAATGAACGTGTACTTTATATCAAACAACGAATAGTCATAAAAAAAATCAATTCTGGGAATATTAAAAGTTGTTTGATTGCAACAGCCAGATAGATGAAAAGCTAAGGAGTCCAAAAGGCTGAAATTGGGTACCGGCACAGAATCATTTTTTTTCTTTCTCTGATTTTTCCGACACGTATCAGGCATCAAAACACAGGTATGAATATACTGCAGAGATCAGTACGATGAGACGGTCAAAACGGTATACGGAAGTCAGCTACACGATTATCCGATCAAAATCGACATCGGCACCAAATGCAGCGAATTTGGCAGAAAATACGATCGACGGAGCAATAACAGTCCAAATTTTGAGAAACGAAATATGGCGTCTTGCTCAGAAGATGATTTAAAATTTTTCTATTGAAAAATATTCAGATTTGGAAACATTTAATTATCATCAAATATTAACTGATTGGAACTAAAATAGAATTACACACAAAAATAAACTTTCATATTTTCTGATGTAAATTTACCTGTTGCTATGTTAAAAATAGGCGCATTCCAAATATTAAATTTTTATTTCAAAATTTTATAATTTACAATTTCACAAATATTCAGTTAATTAAATAAATAACCACTAAAATTTACGGTACGTTACACTCTCCCCCACTTAAAACTTTTCGTCCTCGAAAAGGAACGAGGTAGGACAATAAAACAACCAGAAAGAAAATAGATTTGGAATACGAAATTAAACAATTGATTAAACCATATAAATTTCAATTTGAATAAATTAATATTCAATAATTTATTTTAAATTCAAAGTGTCTCATTTCAATTGGTTTAATTTAAACTTATTAATATTTGATATAAAAGGTTCCTTCCAAAACAATATTTATTTATTTATCAATTTTATTTGTCCCATTTGATTTCGCTTAAGTTAAATCAATCTTAACTATTTCTAAATTGATTATCTTATTACCCAGTTACCTTTTATTAACAATTTTCTAAAATCATAAATTTGCATTGTCATTTATTATACTCATATTTTACTCAACAAAATTAATTATCTTTTGTTCCAAATTATTATTAAATTTATTCCGCTTGATATATCTTATCACATATATTAAGTATTTTTTTACACTTATTATAGCTACTCAAATTTATCTAATTTTTCTTTTAACAAAATTTTATACTGTATATTCTTCAATTAATTTTTTATTCTATTCATCTCTATTAATCTTTTATAACTAAAATTTAAGCGTATAACATTTATTATAACCACTCAAATTTTATTTATAAAAATCCTTTTATATTGTATATTATTCAATTATATATTCAACTTGGAATAACTTAGGTAAGTTATATTGGAATGTAACTGAGTATTATACAAGTAAATTTTTTTTTCCAATTTCATTATTCAAGTTTAAATATTTATTCAAAAATTGGCTTTATTTTATAATTAGAATCACCTTTTATGAATTAAACTTCCGATCAATTTTAAACCATTATAGATAAATATATACACCATAGATATCAAATCAAATTTAAAATCATATATCAATATATTTTATAAATTAAGTCATACTTTAGAAATCCAAATCAGTTTAATTTTCAAAGCAAAGCTGTAGCAGAGCTACCAAATGGTCTCCCCACTTCGAAATTCGAAAATTAATGCCAATGATGCGGCCGCCATCACCGAAATTATTTTTCGACGACAAAATAGAAGAGCACTGATTTAACCATTTAAAAATAATTTCAAACAATCTCTATTTGAAAATACTTTAAATAATATTCATTTCAAATCTTTAAAACCAAAGTTTGAAATCACCGGAAATTAAATTCGCAGTTTCTTGATTTTAATTTATTTAAATTTCCAAATTAATTTATGACCATGTTTAATAATTTAATTATTTATATATGAGACAAAAGGCAATGGTTACAAGCTATATATAAAATCAAATATTATTTCCTAATGACTAATTCAATTTACTAACAAAATTCAGAAAATTTTACTTATATGCATATACAATATAATTATACAAAATTTATTTCCTTTACTAAATTTGAAAACTATATTGTGTCGGTTTGCTCTGTGCTAGTGTTATGGAGATCCTATCGACATCGTTGATTAGGCGAATTGATCGAAAATCCAAATCAACATCAACAACTCAAACAACACAATATCCAAAACATTTTAAATATAGATTTACAAATATACTATATAGGAATATATTTTCAAAGCAAGGATAGAAATTCATATTTGATTAATTCAATCAAAGAAAATTTTGATTTGAAAATAAGTTGGAACAAAAGATAAGATGATTATCTAACCAAATAAGGAAATGGATAAGCTTATATAAATCGTGAGCAACCTTAACCAGGTCAAGCATGACTTAAAGAATAAGATCGAGGTGGATTTCTGAGGTAAATCAACATTTGGTCTCAAGAGATAGAGTTCGAAATTATAAGAGATACTAACATCTAAAACGAGGATATAAAATCTTTGGTGAATCGATTGCTATTGTAAAGGAGTTTCACTCCTTTACAAATCACTTTGAGATTGTCGAGACCGCCTACTCATTATAAAGATCATTTGAAGTGGAGTTATGGGATATTCCAGAATCAAGAGAAGACTAGTGAGGGATCTAGAACCGCAGGGGACGTTCCAAAATTCAAAGGAATCGAGTCAAAAAGGAGGAGATTCAAACTTGAATGAAAGTGATTCTGTAAATACAATTACCATATATGAGGAGTTTTCCTAGAGCTAACAAAGCTCTGATACCATATGTAACGACCCGGTATTTTCAACCATTCGCATCCGTACATGTCGGACTTGAATTGCTCAAAATACCGCGTTGTAAATAAAATTTGGCAAATCTCAAAATATACAGTAAATAAATAATCACGGATCACAAACACAGAGTATATAACAATGCAGCGGAATTAAAAGAGATAGTAGTTCATGAAGCCACTATATGAAAATAAGAAACATCAGGGTTAAATAAGATACAACAAAAGAGTAATAAGATACATCAGGTACACATCGGAATACATCACTAAAATCACTGGATACTGAAAGCAAAATAGATGGCTGGATCTTCAAGAAAAGCTCCAACTTCGAAGGTGAGTCTTGAATGCTGAATCACTCAATCTGACCCGAGCGTAAGGCAAAATACAAAACACTCGAGTCAGAATTAACATTCTTATATCAATAAATCCAACTCAATTGAAATAACAACTGAAATACAAATAATTCAAAGGATGTTTGGGATAACCACCTCTAAGGATCTGTTAAACTATCTACTATGTAGTAATATTTCACTATTATAATAATGTCTACAGTAAAATAAACTTACTTTAAAATAGCGTTGAAGGGTTACCCATATGGCCCCCAACACGTAATAGTCCCAGCAGTCCATCCAGTATTAGCATATCTCCAGATCGAGAGCTACCTAAAATACTCCATGGGCTACGGAAGAAAAAAAACTCGTAGTAAGGCTCGCTATGGTAGGTGACATGGCACACAAGGCAATTCCAGGGTAGATATATCAATTACGCACACCGGCTGGTGGTAACGTAGCAGCCACCTCGTAATACACCCCCAAATCAAAATCGAAGGATGGCCATCAAATCAACCAAAAGTAAGAGTATAGTGACGACGAAGTGCGTCCGACCATAGGAGCTACCCCTTTTGGCCCGAGATCGCTCCTGTTTTAGCTACCTTAAGCCAACTCACGGGAGTCGGGTCCATGTTCATACTTAATAGGATCGTCGCCACCATCCTACTTCATTCTGGAATCCC
The DNA here is from genome assembly GCA_030765085.1 of Allium cepa. NCBI lineage: Eukaryota > Viridiplantae > Streptophyta > Magnoliopsida > Asparagales > Amaryllidaceae > Allium > Allium cepa. The sequence goes on from CM060928.1 coordinate 56,308,446, forward strand.
CACCACGTACACGTTGTTAATGTGGTTTTCGGAGTTGGAAGAGAGTATGACAACTTCCGATCCCGATCTCATTAACAACCAATCTTTATTATAACGCCGTGGTCATTTCAAAATAGTTTATACTAAAAAAAAGTCAAATCATTTCATTTCGAAACTATATTCCTTTCAAAATAGTTTATACTTCGAAGTCAAAACATTTTTTATTTGAAAACCTAAATCAATACGATATCATTACCATTTCGAAAATCAAATTCATATGCTATCTTTCCATTTCAAATATTTTACTTCCAAATCAATATTACTTTCAAAATTATAACGTTTCAAACCAAAATACTTTGAAACCATAAGATCTTGGAAACCATAATACTTTGAAATCATAAACTTTGGAAATCATAACGTTCTGAAACCATAGCACTTCGAAATCATAATATTTTAGATCATGACACTTTGAAATTCCGACTTGAAATCAGAACTTCCACCCCATAATCAGTTTAGATATTAAAGATACTTTATATAATAAAATAGCTTCTTAAAATTTTCAAATCAATTCCAAAATAACTCGAATTCCAATATTCAAATTTTAATCAAATCTCAAATCATCAATTTCAATTCAATTCAGTTTCAATAATTCATTTCAATTTATATCAATTTCAAATACAGATTTGAACTTCAAACAAACCATTTCAAATTCCATATATTTCAAAGTTAAATATTCCATAATTTCAAAACTAAATCTTAAAATTCCATATATATCACCTTAAACCAAAAATCAAAGTTATAAAATTATATCCCTTTAAAATTTTATATTCCATATGTTTCAAATCGATTTATTAAATAAATTCTTAATTAAATCCAATTTCAAATCTTCTTCTCAACCTTAATTTATTAAATCATTATAAACTCTATATTAAAATATAATTTTAAATAAATACATATCCATATTATATTTTAACTAAATCAACTTTATTATTAAACTTATTTTATATCAAACAAATTTATACGTAGCTTAAATCGAGAATTTAACTATACATATAAAATAGCATTTATATAATATCAAAATCAATATTTATATAAAACCATATACTTTTCCAAAATCATAGAGATCATTTCAAAATATTTTTATATATAGACCAGCGGTGTCTATATATAATTTTCTATCCTAGGTCAAGTGATACAGATATTTATCATTTCAATCCGCAATTTAAAATATAAACAAGGGTATATATCATATCAACCCGTAATCACAAATTCAATTCAAATGAAAATCGCTTGGGTTTATCATTTCAACCCATAACGATTTTCTCCTATTCCAAAATTCCTTCGGGTATGTATCATTTCAACCCATAGTGAATTCCATACCAACAGGGAACTTGCAAAGTGATAACAGATATGATAATAATATAAGAGGCATATATCATCAATATAAATAACTGATAATGGTGTCAGATGTCACAGGTGAACAGATACAGGTAATAACATGTATATATATATATATATATATATATATAACAGTGTAAATAACTAACAACAGTGTATTTCAATTGAAATCAAATTTAATAAATAAAAGAACGTTAATCGTGAGTGATTGTTCACCATTCGAGGTTAGAGATGAACGAGACTGAGATGTGCTATGAATTCAAGCATAAAACCCAAAGCAAAGCTAGATGAATACAGATTGGACAGACAAGCTGAAAGATAGAGATTTGACGAAATCAAATCAGAGCTGGATCAATGACGATAAATAATGTAAGTGAACTATATATATAACATATCCTAAATTCAAACACATTTTAAATTAAATATATATATTTATTTCAAAATCATTGGTTTAAATTAAGCACATATATAATAAAATTTAAAATCAAACCCAAGTATAATTATGTGTAATATTTATAAAATCAATCAAATAAACTATACAACAAATTGCAATGACCCAATTCACCTCATAACAAATATAATACTGATATAGACCGATATATATATATATATATATATATATATATATATATATATATATAACTCAAAAATCATGCTACAGTAAATAGACAAGTAAATGTATACAACTATTACATCATATTATATTATAAAATATATATTAAACAAATAACATTTTTTTCTTCATAAACTTATAACTGTATAAACAAACATAATGTAGCTACTTCAAACTATTTGGAAAGAAACCATATAGACATAACATTCATATAATACAATACTGTTATGAAATAATATACATACAGTACTATATATATACATATAATATCTCTTTTACAAATTGATATATAACAGATTTGAAAGCTTTTCATATATACATACCCTTCACAAGTATTCTTTCCTTCTAATAAAATATAATTGACATAGGCCTATAATTTAAAATAATAGGTGATATATTAACGTAAAAAAATATTCAGCAACCACAAACTTATCATTTTACATCCACATACATTGCTAAGACATTAACATCAAACTATTATCACAATATACATATATATGTGATATATAAATCACTCAAAAATACGGGCATATAAATTTTTATTATCATACATATATGCAACAAATATATATCTTAAACAACCCTGATAAGCATACAGTATATGAAATTAAAATTTTTAGTACAGCTAGTATAAAATATACTTAAAATTTTAAACATACTATTTGGTAAATATGAGAACTGCAACATCAGACTTTTAAACATAGTATATATATAAAATTAACCCTTTTTGCAACTGTTGAAACAATATATATGCAACTTGACATACGAGAAACATATCAAATACCATGGTGAATAACAAAACACACACACACACATATATATATACACGTCTTCTCTGTCCATGCAAAATATATACACTGTTATGTAAATACAATCTTATTACTACACGAAGACCCTAGCCTTGAATCCAGTAAATGACTATATATAAATACACGTATCCATATATTATAACGACCCATAAAATTTAACTCTTTTAATAATGTGATTAATTGAATTTTTGTGAAATTTAAATAATAAAATTTTGAAATAAAAATTTAATATTTGGAATGCGTCTAATTGAACATAACAAACTGTAAATTTTCATCCAAAAATATGAAAGTTTATTTTATTGTGTAATTCAATTTCAATTTATATCAGTTAATATTTGATGATAATAAAATATTTTTGAAACCTGAATATTTTTATATAGAAAAAATTGTAAATCATCTTCTGAGCAAGATGTCACATTTCGTTTCTCAAAATTTTGACTGTTACTACTCGGTCGATCTTATTTTCAGAGAAATAACTGTTGAATTTAAATGTTTTGCGAAACCTAAATATGTCAATATGAGAAAATTTATTTAGAACACTCTGAATAAGACTGCGAAATTCATTTCGCAAAATTTGAACGTTTCTAGCTCCATTTGGATTTTTTCATGCGGAATAGCAACGCATATCGGTGTCTGTATCGACTTTTGATCGGATGATCGTACCACATATATTTATATACTGTTTTGATCGTCTGTTCATACCGATCGAAATAGTATATTTAATTCTGTATTTTGAAGTCCGGTGCACGGTGAAATCCATGAAATGATTTCCAAAACCGGCACCCTATTTTAACCTTTTTGGTTCCGTGACCATTCATTTACCCAACCATTCATTTACCTAACAGGTGAAACAAATTGCCACTTACCTTTAATATTCTCTAAAAGATGCATGTAACTTTTGGTGACCACTAATTCTTTTCTGGCAACTATAAGCAATATTATTATTTGCTCTAGATCTGAGAAGCCACCACCTAGACAACAACCTTTCCACTCCCTTCCATTTTACTGAAGCTCCTTCCGTCTATTCATGATTACCCTATTCTCTTACTTGTCTTTATTTTTGCTCTGTTCATTGATAAAAGTAAACAAAGGTATTATATAAGAGTGTGTTAGCAGCATGATTCACTTCCACACCTTGTCTCATGCACGGCCTCTGCCCCTCCTCTTTCCACCATGCTTTGCCGAGCTCGCCCGCCACTACACACCTACCTGACTTCACCTGCAAGCCCATATTTCCTCTGTCCTAGCCTACCTCCGTGTAACCCACCCGTAGCCTTCACTTGAGCCCGAGTTCCTCAACTTTCCAAGCCAGTGTCTCCTTCCTCTGTTATTTGCCGTTCTTCTTTTTTTATATGCGTAAGTATCGTATGGTTATATATGATTGCTTTGGTTTGTATGCATACAAGCTTAAAGTAGTACTGATATATTTTATAGCATATATTTATAAAGCATATATTGTACTGATTATTTGAGGCCGCGTGTATGCCTGTAGCACTCATCTACTTTATTTTTACATAAGTATATTTAATAGGTTGGTATAGCATATTGTTGTGATTTGTTAGTAATAAAATATATGAACAGTTTGTATTTTTTGTTATAAGTCATATATAATCCATTTGTATGCCTACATATGTAACAACCCGTATATTTGGACCATTTAAATTGACAATAATCCACACATGTCGACTTAAATAGTACAAAACACGAATCATTAATGGAGTATAGATATATATATAAATGAGAATCATCACAGAATCACAGAAATATAACATCACAGAATAGTGCAGCGGAAATACAACATAGTCATAAGAGTAGTTCATGAAGCTACCCGTAAATACAACAATGTCTTAGATAAAATAAAATAGAACAACATAGATGTCCAATAGTCGAAATAGAAAGAGCAATATTGATAAGAAAAGATAATGATAGTCTTCGGTCTTCAGCTCCAAGCAGAAACAGCAACGGCAATCCTAAGTCTGATCCGAGCATATGCACAAACAAACACTCGAATTAGGACAAATATTCTTATACAGATAATATGGTTCAAGATTTGAAATAAACAATAACTCAAAGATGAATGGAATAAACATCTTTTAGGATCTGATAAACTATTTATACATAATAGTGTACGATACATAGATAATGTCTAACAGTAAAGTAAAATATCAAAATAGTGTTAAGGCGTTACCATTATCCCCCTTAACACATTTATACAGCATCATAGACTATACAGCACTGTAAACTCCACCGTAAACTAGTGGGATATCAGGGAGTACTCCATAGGTATAATACAAAACAAAATCGTAGTGGTCGCGTATATGGGAATACAAGTATGACAAGGCACATGAGGCAATACCCAAGGTAGTGAAACTACCGTTTGCTTGATCCGGACTGGTGAGAACGCATCGCCGCAAATATCGCAATACCGCAAAACAACACTCCAAATTCAAGGGTGCGCACCAATCAATCACAAAAGTAAATGAGTAGTTTACGAAGAAGTGTGTTCGCTCGAGGTAGCTAACCCCATTTGGCCCGGCACGGCTCCTGATTTTAGTCATTTCCAATTTGACACAAGTGTCAAGGCTATCCATTATCGTTGACTTTCTTCAGTCATCGCGTACGTCAATCCAACCACTTCATTCTGGATCACACTCTGCGTATAGTTATTAAAGTGGTTTTCGGTTTAGGCAGTGAGTATGTCCCTAACCGATTCCGGTTCCTTTAATAATCTTTGAAATTAATTTACCGATTGGTCGCTTAATATTTTCAAAACCAATTCAATTTCAATTTCAATTATAATTCGTAAATCAATATTTCGTTAGTCATTCTAAATCAATTTCCAACATTTCGTTTCATAACTTCATAACTTTATTTCAAAATTCTATAATTCAATTTCAAAGTTCAATTTATAACAATTCAAATGTTCATTTAATTTCATATAAGTTTCATTCCAAAATCATTTAACGTTCAAATCGACTTATCTCAATTATCGATTCCATTCGATGTTCATTAAATTAAATTATCATACAACAATTTCAATTAAATTTCCAATTTATTACATTTACTTATTTACTTCTTAAGTTCAACTCATTATCCAAGCTTACAAATTTAATTTAAATTTGTCGGATCCAATTCTGTAAATTACAAGTATTTCATTTGTTTCGATAAAGCGCATTTTATTTCTTAATAAAGAACTTCGATTTCATATATTTATTTCCTTCGTTACAAATTTCAAACTCAATTAAGAAACTTAGTTTCACTTATTCAAAAATTCGATTCCTCTTAATAAAGAATATTCAATTCAATTTAATTATTACATAATTCAATCTATTCAGTTTAGTTTAATCATTAAACAATTCAATCTTATTCAATTATCAAATAATTTCAAACTTAATTATTATCATTTCAAACTCATTCATTAATAATTCCAAACTTAATTATAAATTTTAAAACCAAATAAATATTTCAAAACTTAATTTATTAATAATTTCAAAACTTAATTATTAATAATTTCAAAACTTAATTATTAATAATTTCAAAACTTAATTATTAATAATTTCAAACTTTATTATTAATAAATTCCAAGACTTGATTGTTAATAATTCGAAAATCAATTATCAATTATTTATACATTTAATCATTAAATAATTAAATTTTAAAACAATGTTCTTTGTCAATTATGACGTTAATATTTGTTTCAAATTCAAATATTCACATTTACGTTCATTCAAATTTAAATTCCAATTTTATTCAAAACCTTGTTATTAGTCAAATAAAATCTTATTTCATTTAAATCAAAACATTGACCAATCGGCTTTAATTTAATTTTCTATCCTAATTCAAAGTTATTTGGGTATTTATCATTTCAACCCGATTCCATTTCAATTCACAAACAAAACGTACAAAGGGAACTTGCAGTGTGATAGCTGGGATGGTGTCAAAGTAAATAAACAAGCAATAACATCCATACATAACAGTTCAACAATTATTTAAATAATCCCGAAATAATCGTATTAATCTGCATTTGTTATTTATGCAAATTAATATAATTATTTCTAGAATCTACACTATCATTTCATGTAGATTAAATATTATTATATTACGGTTTTTCACTTGTCGTTCAATTTCAATTTCAATACTACAACAATATACGTTCTAAGGTTCAAAGTGAAATTTATCAAATTCCTACGTGTCAATTGACTAATCAATGTTCATCATATAAATGGGTCACGTTTAACTAATCAAATTTAACATATAAAGGGTCAAGTTTAACAAATCAAGTTCGACATATATAATCCATTTTAATTGTTAACTATCCTATATCAATTTCACTTGCAAATTATTTATCACTTAACAATAACAATTAGCATCCAATTCAACATCACATAGCAATCAAACTAAACTTGCATAAGAATATATGTCGTGAAAATTTATTTCACCTTTCGTGGATAAAGAAGTGGACCCAAAGCAAGAATAAGCACGAATAGAAGTCGGTACACACGAACAACGAACACTGCAATATCAACAAAAGAAAACGATATTAATACAATGAACGTTTGTATAAACTTATAAATTTATATAAATGCGCTTACCGACGACGGAGAAAAGAACAAAAGCTGAGAGATCGGTGCTGCTGCAACAAGAAATCAGTCGGTTGCTTCTACACACAACGAAAAGAAAAGTCGGTTACTATTTGGCAACCAGAATAGATATTTGCGGAAATACTTTCTACAATATCTAAGAGCTAGTTGCAAGTCTCGGTTTCAAATTTTTTTTTTTTTTTTTATAAACTGAAACGCGCACAACACTTTTTTTTTATAACATCAGCCATTTTTTAAAAACAAACGCACGCATCACCCATACACCCAGCACTCATGCCCCATTCATGCATGCAATTCATATATGCACGCACGCCTCTTCCCAGACATTGAGATAAATAGTGAACCTATTCCCCCTATGCTGCAAACCCAACTCAAGCATTCGTCCATTTTTTTTTATATAAAACACATGCAAAATATTATTATTATTATTATTATTTTAAAATACAACATCCGAGACTTCCTGTACTCCCCCACAACCCTGAAGCATATGCACTCCCACCCTTCCTTCAACTGCACGCGCATGCACTAAATACATGCACGTTTCACTTTTTTTCTCTTTGAAACACACGCTACTCACAAACACACAGCACCCAACACACATACACGGCCACATACATTTTCCTCCATGCGTGTACACACATTTTCTTCTTCCTTTTTTTTTTAACTAACGGCCCTGACTTCCCTAAAAAAACAGCACCTCACATCGTACATGACCTGTACACAGCTCATCACTTTCCTCTCTTCAAATACAAGCTTTGACCTCCAATCCAAGTCCATCTGCCCATTTCCATATTGTAACACGTCACCGCCCATTCATTTGCTGAACCCTCTTCTAAAGTGGTACGGTTATGCATTGCTCCAAATCATCATTGCCCTCACACTTTCCAGGCAAGGCCGAAACACATGTAGTTATGCTACTATACAATTTGAACTTTCATCAAATGTTTTGATGTATTCTCGTTCCTACACAATGAGTTGTTGAAGCGGGTTAGGAATTTAAAAGCATTTTCCGAATTATTGGAAATCGAAAGGATCATTGAAAATAAGATTTGATAAGATATGTATTTTATTTTTATTTATTTTTCAGTTAGAAAGAAATGAGAAGAAGAAAGGAGGAGAGGCATGCATTACCTGATGAGATGTGAATGGAAGCGAACAGTGAATGAGAATGAAGAGCTTCCTTTTACCTTTTAAAATGCAGTGACAGTAAATATTTTATTGAACAACCAAACGTCATATTCATTCCCAAAGTTAACCCCCCAGCTACTAGCTCCCAACTACTGTATTAATTCCATCAGCTGAGAGAATTTTTATTTATTTTTTACTTTCAAACTTCCTTTTGTAAACGGGCTAAAGGATTTTGGGCTGTCATTCGTTTAACCGGTTCGTTGGAACGGTTAAATCAATGCGACTATTTTATGTCGGACTCCGATTGGCACGAATAAATATACCGTTTTGATTAGTGCGACGACACGCTTCCAATGGTATACAGATTATTGCGATACGATGATTTTATAAAAATTTGCATTCACGCCGCTAAAATTGCGCGTTTTGCAAAATAATTTAAACGGAGCAGGCGATGACAGTTTTTGACGAAACGAACTTTATAATCATGATCAGAATAATTTTTACAACATAACTGTGTAAAAATATTTAGATTTGGAAGATAAATTTTACGCAGGTTTATATGGACTGATATACAGTAAAACGCGAACGAAGTTTACTGTAATAATTTGCGACGAAACTTTTTCTATGCTCATATCCAACTAGACGTATCTCATAAATAAAGTTTGGACTTATATTGAGATTGTTTATAAATTCTCAAAATTTTCATATTAAACGATGGATTTTAAAGTTTTAAATCGGGTCGGAAATTCAGGGTCGTTACAATCTCCCCGACTCAAAACTTTTCGTCCTCGAAAAGGAACGAGACGAGTGAAGTATAAATGAAATAAGCAGAAAATCAAGATAGATTTTGAGAAATTTGAATTATACCTGAAATTAGTAATTCGGGGTTTGAATTCCGAATACTATTCTCAGTTTCCCATGTGCAATCCCGCTCATCTGCACTTCATTGGACTTTGACGAGATTTACCGACTTCCTTCTGAGTTGCTTTGTCTCACGATCGACTATCCGGAGCGGTACGCTCAATAGTCAAGTCAGGCTCGATAACTATCTCTTCTAACTGAGCAGTAGGGATAGTCATAGATGGATCATGTACAATTTTGCGTAAACGTGAGACGTGGAACACGTTGTGTACACCAGCGAACTTCTCTGGTACTGCAACTCTATATGCCAATGTTCCGACTCTTTCCGTAATCTCAAACGGACCAACAAATCTCGGAGCTAGCTTCCCTTTTCTTCCAAATCGAACAATATTCTTCAAAGGCGACACCTTTAGAAATACTTTGTCTCCTACGCTGAATTCGAGATCCCTTCTCCTTCTGTTAGCGTAGCTCTTCTGTCTATCCTATGCCGTCTTTATCTTCTTCCTGATTTCTTCGACTTTTTCAGAAGCTTCCATAATTATTTCTGGACCAAGCACTAATCGATCACCCGACTCGATCCAACAAGCTGGTGATTTGCACGGCCGTCCATATAAGGCTTCGAATGGTGCCATACCAATGCTTGCCTGGTTAATTACAGATGATTAATTCAAATTCAAATATAATTATTCAAATTCGAAATTCAATATCTTTACCTGGTAACTATTATTATAAGTGAATTCGACCAAGTGAAGATGGTCTTCCCAGGATCCACCAAAGTCAATAATACAAGCTCGGAGAAGGTCTTCCAATATCTGATTCACCCTCTCAGTTTGGCCATCTGTCTGAGGATGATATGCAGTGCTCAGATTCAGTTTGGTGCCCAAAATATCCTGAAACGCTTTCCAGAATTTACTGGTGAAAATAGGATCGCGATCGCATACGATACTGGATGGTACACCATGAAGTTTAACAACTTCTCTCATATATATATCGGCCAAATTCGAAGCTGTACGAGTGGACTTGACTGGAATAAAGTGAGCGGATTTCGTCAGTCTATCGACAATCACCCATATGCTTTCGTTACCCTTTCTAGTCTTTGGCAGCCCATCAATAAAGTCCATAGAAATTTGCTCCCACTTCCATCCTGGAATCTCTAATGGTTGAAGTAAACCAGCTGTCTTTCTGTGATCAGCTTTAACTTGCTGGCAAGTTGTGCATCTGCTGACATAGGTAGAAATATCACGTTTCATCCCACTCCACCAATATAACTTCTTCATATTCTGGCACATTTTAGTAACACCGGGATGAAATGAAAGTGAAGAGTTATGGTTTTCTCTCAGCACTTCTTGCCTAGACCATCAACATTAGGAACACAAATGCGATTATCAATTCTCAAGACTCCGTTACTATCCACATGTGCACCCAATTTATTGTCAGCATTTCCAACTCTGCCGAGAACTATTTCTTTGATGCGATAAAGCAAAGTGTCTTCGTATTGCTAGGCTATAATATGATCCATAAGAGCTGGGGAGACGGAAAGTTGGAATAACATTCCTTCAACAAGATTACAACATGCCATCGCTTGATTTCTGCTCAAAGCATCGGCTACGGCATTTGCTTTCCCTGGAGTATAATTAATATCAAGATCATATGCGGGTAGAAATTCGATCCATCGGACTTGTCTCTGATTCAAATCCTTTTGTGAGAAGATATATCTCAATGACTCGTGGTCAGTGAATAACTCGAATTTGGTTCCCAACAAATAGTGCCTCCATAGCTTAAGAGAAAATACCACCGCAAGAAGCTCTAGGTCATGAGTTGCGTAATTTGCTTCATGGGTCTTTAACTGACAACCCGCATAGGCAATAACCTTTCCTTTCTGCATTAAGACTGCTCCAAGACCATCACGACAGGCATCTGTATAGACTGTCAATCCTTCGCTACTATCAATAACTGTAAGAACTGGGGCAGAGGTCAACTTTCGCTTCATCTCATTGAAAGCTGCTTCGCACTTTTCACTCCAAATAAATTTCACATTCTTTCTGGTCAGTGCGGTAAGTGGGGCAGCGATACGAGCAAAGTTTTCTATGAATCTGTGATAATAGCCGGCCAAACCCAAGAAACTACAGATATCTGTAGGAGTTTTGGGAGTCTCCCAATCCTGTAAATTACAAGGATTTGAATTTAGATATTAATAAGCTATTTAGATAGAATTGACGAATAAGAATAGAACTTACATTGATTACGGCGATCTTAGCTGGATCGACCGAAATCCCATTCTCCGAAACAATATGGCCAAAAAAACGAACTTCATCTCGCCAAAAGTGGCATTTCGAAAACTTGGCTTTAAGCTGGAGTCTACGAAGAGTTTCGAGAACAAAAGCCAAATGTGATCTATGCTCTTTCTCATCTTTAGAGAAGACGAGAATATCATCGATGAAAACAAGCACGAACTTGTTAAGAACATCCCCAAAAACTCTATTCATCAAGTCGACGAAATAGGCTGGAGCATTAGTAAGACCGAACGGCGTAACTAGCCATTCATAGAAACCATTTTCTGTGCGGAATGCTGTTTTAGGAATGCTATCCTCAGCGATTCTGAGTTAGTGAAAACCGGTAGCCAAATCAAGTTGAGAGAAGACTTTAGCTCCATGAAGCTGATCGAATAGGTCGTTGATGCGAGGCATCAGATACCTGTTCTTGTGTGTGAGCTTGTTTAGCTCTCTATAGTCCGCACACATTCTGAGTGAGCCATCAGATTTGGTGACAAATACAACTGCAACACCCCATTCTGAATGACTGCGTCGAATCAAGCCTTTAGAAAATAAATCTTCAATTTGAACATTCAACTCTGCCTTTTCTTTAGGAGCCATTCTCCTTGGAGGAAGAACTACGGGTCATGCACCAGGAATAAGGTCGATGCGGAATTCGATTTCCCGCGGAGGTGGTAGAGAATTAACTTCTCCAAACACATCAGAAAAGAGTTGAACTACTGGAGTGGAGCTAAGTTCATTTGGATGAGAGTCAAGAGAGAATATAAAACTCCCAGCATATTCTTGAGGTGGTTTGCCTTTAACAACTAAAGGCATACTCTTGTCGTCAATTAGAGAGACAGTTCGAGTTTTACATGAGATAACGGCTTCGAACTTTCGTAGCCAATCAATGCCTAATAGAATATCGAATGCCTCGAATCCAAGAACATAGAAATCCCAAGTGAAACGGTGAATGCCATGCATAAGAGTGACATATTTGCAAACCCTTCTGAGGTTAGCGGGCCCTCCAATAGGGTTAGTTACACATAAGGAAATAGATGCAAGAGTAGGTTCCAAAAAAAGTTTATTACATAAATCAATAGATATGAAGCTGTGTGTAGCTCCAGTGTCAAATAAAACTCTAACGGGCAAGGTATGCAACATAAAAGTACTTTGTAAAGTACCTTGATTGTCCGGAACTTCCGCGGTAGGAACTTCTGGGGCAGGTGTGGAAAGAGCAAAGACTCCAGATGGTGTACCTCTCTTCTATGTTGGGCAGTCTTTCTTGAAGTGTCCAGGTTGTAAGCAGATATGACACAAATCTCTCCTAGTCATCTGTGCCGGTGGCGGAACAGCTGCGCTTTTTGGAGATGGGCAGCTACTAGCATAATGACCCTTTTGGTTGCAGTTGAAGCAAGTAATGGATGATATGTCAATGGGCTTCTTCTGAGAGTATCCAAGCCCTGTTTTCTGCTGCCAACTCTTCTTCTGTTGTGCAAAGTTTGGCTTTCTCTTCCCCGACTTACTAGCTGATGACTGAACAACTGGAGCTTTGGAGATTGATGTTTCTTTTGGCTTTCCCTCGTATCGAAGAGCAAAGTCCATTAACTCAGTGAAGGTTCCATGGACATGAGCGGTGAGAAGCTCGTAATACTCAGGGCGTGCGCCATGTATGAACTTCTCATTCTTAAGCAAAGGTGTGTCGATCAGCCCGGGTCTGAACTTAGATAGTTCGTTGAACTTCCGTTCATACTCAGTGAAGGTCATGTTGCCTTGCTTGAGATCCATAAAAGAACGATAGAGTTGGGCTTTCCCAGCAGCTGGCATCCACTAAGCCACAAAGGAGTCCCTATTTACAAATGATATAAGAACGAGTCAAAATTTGACGAGATAAAAGGAAATTTATATTTAGATGAACTTTTAGATAGATTACTACCTAAACTGGGCCCAAGTGATGGTTTCCTCATTGGTACGAGAAGTGACGGATTCCCACCAATCTTGTGTAGCATCCTGGAGCTGCCAAGCGGCCAACTTACGCTTCTGAGCGTCTGTGATTTCCAAGCCAGTAAAGATCCACTCCAAACTCTTTAGCTATTGCTGTGCTTCGATGATACTCTCGGAGCCAGTAAATTTGACTCCTCCAAGCTGAGTATACTCCTTGCTAAGAGTGGAGAATCTAACTGCAGGAACTAGAGCATGTGGACCAGGAGCATTTCCACCCCTTCCACCCCTAACATTTCTTCTGGTAGCCATCCTGGAATACCAAAAGTGATTTAGAATCAAAGATAGGAATTAATAGAACTTAAGGAAATTCTACTCAACGAATTCAATAAGAAAGATGAATCAAAAGATGTGGATTCTGAAATGATTCTCCTCATTCTAGGGTATGTTTACCCTATCTTTAATGAGCTTTAAACTCCACATGCTAAGGTTATCGGAAACCAAAGCTCTGATACCAACTGTAACAATCCGTATATTTGGACCATTTAAATTGACAATAATCCACACATGTCGACTTAAATAGTACAAAACACGAATCATTAATGGAGTATAGATATATATAAATGAGAATCATCACAGAATCACAGAAATATAACATCACAGAATAGTGCAGCGGAAATACAACATAGTCATAAGAGTAGTTCATGAAGCTACCTGTAAATACAACAATGTCTTAGATAAAATAAAATAGAACAACATAGATTTCCAATAGTCTAAATAGAAAGAGCAATACTCATAAGATAAGATAATGATAGTCTTCGGTCTTCGGTCTTCAGCTCCAAGCAGAAACAGCAACAGCAATCCTCAGTCTAATCCGAGCATATGCACAAACAAACACTCGAATCAGGACATATATTCTTATACAGATAATATGGTTCAAGATTTGAAATAAACAATAACTCAAAGATGAATGGAATAAACATCTTTCAGGATCCGATAAACTATTTATACATAATAGTGTACGATACATAGATAATGTCTAACAGTAAAGTAAAATATCAAAATAGTGTTAAGGCGTTACCATTATCCCCCTTAACACATTTGTACAGCATCATAGACTATACAGCACTGTAAACTCCACCGTAAACTAGTGGGATATCAGGGAGTACTCCATAGGTATAATACAAAACAAAATCGTAGTGGTCGCGTATATGGGAATACAAGTATGACAAGGCACATGAGGCAATACCCAAGGTAGTGAAACTACCGTTTGCCTGATCCGGACTGGTGAGAACGCATCGCCGCAACGATTGCAACACCGCGAAACAACACTCCAAATTCAAGGATGCGCACCAATCAATCACAAAAGTAAATGAGTAGTTTACGAAGAAGTGTGTTCGCTCGAGGTAGCTAATCCCATTTGGCCCGGCACGGCTCCTGATTTTAGTCATTTCCAATTTGACACAAGTGTCAAGGCTATCCATTATCGTTCACTTTCTTCAGTCATCGCGTACGTCAATCCAACCACTTCATTCTGGATCACACTCCGCGTATAGTTATTAAAGTGGTTTTCGGTTTAGACAGTGAGTATGTCCCTAACCGATTCCGGTTCCTTTAATAACCTTTGAAATTAATTTACCGATTGGTTGCTTAATATTTTCAAAACCAATTCAATTTCAATTATAATTCGTAAATCAATATTTCGTTAGTCATTCTAAATCAATTTCTAACATTTCGTTTCATAACTTCATAACTTTATTTCAAAATTTCTATAATTCAATTTCAAAGTTCAATTTAAAACAATACAAATGTTCATTTAATTTCATATAAGTTTCATTCCAAAATCATTTAACGTTCAAATCAACTTATCTCAATTATCGATTCCATTCGATGTTCATTAAATTAAATTATCATACAACAATTTCAATTAAATTTCCAATTTATTACATTTACTTATTTACTTCTTAAGTTCAACTCATTATCCAAGCTTACAAATTTAATTTAAATTTGTCGGATCCAATTCTGTAAATTACAAGTATTTCATTTGTTTCGATAAAGCGCATTCTATTTCTTAATAAAGAACTTCGATTTCATATATTTATTTCCTTCGTTACAAATTTCAAACTCAATTAAGAAACTTAGTTTCACTTATTCAAAAATTCGATTTCTCTTAATAAAGAATATTCAATTCAATTTAATTATTGCATAATTCAACCTATTCAATTTAGTTTAATCATTAAACAATTCAATCTTATTCAATTGTCAAATAATTTCAAACTTAATTATTATAATTTCAAACTCATTCATTAATAATTCCAAACTTAATTATAAATTTTAAAACCAAATAAATATTTCAAAACTTAATTTATTAATAATTTCAAAACTTAATTATTAATAATTTCAAAACTTAATTATTAATAATTTCAAACTTTATTATTAATAAATTCCAAGACTTGATTATTAATAATTCCAAAATCAATTATCAATTATTTATACATTTAATCATTAAATCATTAAATTTTAAAACAATGTTCTTTGTCATTTATGACGTTAATATTTGTTTCAAATCCAAATATTCACATTTACGTTCATTCAAATTTAAATTCCAATTTTATTCAAAACCTTGTTATTAGTCAAATAAAATCTTATTTCATTTAAATCAAAACATTGACCAATCGGCTTTAATTTAATTTTCTATCCTAAGTCAAAGTTATTTGGGTATTTATCATTTCAACCCGATTCCATTTCAATTCACAAACAAAACATACAAAGGGAACTTGCAGTGTGATAGCTGGGATGGTGTCAAAGTAAATAAACAAGCAATAGCATCCATACATAACAGTTCAACAATTATTTAAATAATCCCGAAATAATCGTATTAATCTGCATTTGTTATTTATGCAAATTAATATAATTATTTCTAGAATCTACACTATCATTTCATGTAGATTAAATATTATTATATTACGGTTTTTCACTTGTCGTTCAATTCAATTTCAATACTACGACAATATACATTCTAAGGTTCAAAGTGAAATTTATCAAATTCCTACGTGTCAATTGACTAATCAATGTTCATCATATAAATGGGTCACGTTTAACTAATCAAATTTAACATATAAAGGGTCAAGTTTAACAAATCAAGTTCGACATATATAATCCATTTTAATTGTTAACTATCCTATATCAATTTCACTTGCAAATTATTTATCATTTAACAATAACAATTAGCATCCAGTTCAACATCACATAGCAATCAAACTAAACTTGCATAAGAATATATCTCGTGAAAATTTATTTCACCTTTCGTGGATAAAGAAGTGGACCCAAAGCAAGAATAAGCACGAATAAAAGTCGGTACACACGAACAACGAACACTGTAATATGGACAAAAGAAAACAATATTAATACAATGAACGTTTGTATAAACTTATAAATTTATATAAATGCGCTTACCGACGATGGAGAAAAGAACAAAAGCTGAGAGATCGGTGCTGCTGCAACAAGAAATCAGTCGGTTATTTCTGCACACAACGAAAAGAAAAGTCGGTTACTATTTGGCCCAGAATAAATATTTGCGGAAATACTTTCTACAATATCTAAGAGCTTGTTGCAAGTCTCGGTTTCAAATTTTTTTTTTTTTTTTTTTTTTATAAACTGAAACGCACGCAGCACTTTTTTTTTATAACATCAACCATTTTTTAAAAACAAACGCACGCATCACCTATACACCCAGCACTCACGCCCCATTCATGCATGCAATTCATATATGCACGCACGCATCTTCCCAGACATTGAGATAAATAGTGAACCTATTCCCCCTATGCTGCAAACCCAACTCAAGCATTCATCCATTTTTTTATATACAAAACACATGAAAAATATTTTTTTTTTAAAAAAAATACAACAGCCGAGACTTCCTGTACTCCCCCACAACCCTGAAGCATATGCACTCCCACCCTTCCTTCAACTGCACGCGCATGCACTAAATACATGCACGTTTCACTTTTTTTTTCTTTGAAACACACGCTACTCACAAACACACAGCACCCAACACACATACACGGCCACATACATTTTCCTCAATGCGTGTACACACATTTTCTTCTTCCCTTTTTTTTTTTACTAACGGCCGTGACTTCCCTCAAAAAAACATCACCTCACATCGTACACGACCTGTACACAGCTCATCACTTTCCTCTCTTCAAATACAAGCTTTGACCTCCAATCCAAGTCCATCTTCCCATTTCCAAATTGTAACACGTCACTGCCCATTCATTTGCTGAACCCTCCTCTAAAGTGGTACGGTTATGCATTGCTCCAAATCATCATTGCCCTCACACTTTCCAGGCAAGGCCGAACACATGTAGTTATACTACTATACAATTTGAACTTTCATCAAATGTTTTGATGTATTCTCGTTCCCACACAATGAGTTGTTGAAGCGGGTTAGGAATTTAAAAGCACTTTCCGAATTATTGGAAATCGAAAGGATCATTGATAGTAAGATTTGATAAGATATGTATTTTATTTTTATTTATTTTTCAGTTAGAAAGAAATGAGAAGAAGAAAGGAGGAGAGGCATGCATTACCTGATGAAATGTGAATGGAAGCGAACAGTGAATGAAATGATATTTGTATATATTTGAGTTATATATTAACTTGAAAATTTAGAAGAGTAAAATTTAAAGAGTTTATAGTTTGTTATGTTAGTGTAAAGTCTAATATTTTTAAAGAAAAATATATATCATATATCTAAGTATTGATTTTAAATATAATAATGAATATATTTAAAAATATGTTTATATTTAATAACGTGATCTTGAGGTATATAAGGGTGTTGATTCTTAAACTATATATATATATATATATTGATATTTTGATTTTTAGAAGTATATATAGAAATTGTTGAAGAATAAAATTAGATATTTTGATCCTTACATATATATAAAGGCTTACTTATGTATTAAATATTGATTTCTGGAATTTTCATATAACAAATTAAAATATTGAGAATATAATAATAATGATCTATTTTAGTGTATGTCAAACTGATTCTGATTAGTTATCATCGTTTTTCCATTTATCAGCTTTGTCCGTCGTGCCACTTTTCTTCATCGAATCGTGTCCATCAAGCTTTGCTTTGGAAGCCGTGCTTGCATTTCGTGACTCACTTCTTTGTCCATCTCTCTATCCTCGAAAGGTGAGCAATCACTCACGATTAATGTTCTTTTATTTATTAAATTTGATTTCAATTGAAACGACAATTGAAATATGCTGCTGTTGGTTATTTACACTGTTATATATATGTTACTACCTGTATCAGTTCACATGTGACATCTGACACCATTATCTGTTATTTATACGATGACAATCCAGTTTGGTTAATAATTGGTTGATTGTTGTTGTTTACATTGGACGTTAAATCGTTAATGTATAAAGTGATAAATAATATGCAACTGAATTTGACGTAGGATAATTAAAGTTTGAATCGATATATGTGTTGAATTTAATTAGTTAAATTTGTATAATATGACCCCTTTAAATGTTTAATTACTTGGCATGTAGAAATATGGTTAATTACATCTTGAACCATTTAAATTTATGTTGTATAAATTGATATAGTATGAAATTGAATAATAGATATCAAGTGAAGAACCGTATAAATTTTAGTGTAATAATCTTTAATCTACATGAAATGATAGTGTAGATTCTAGAAATAATTATATTAATTTGCACAAACAACAATGTGAATTAATACGATTATTTCTGGATTACTTGAATTAATTATTGGATTATTATTGATTGTTGTTATTGCTTGTTTATTTACTTTGACACCATCCCAGTTATCACCCTGCAAGTTCCCTTTGCTATGTTTGATTTTTGAATTGAAATGGAATCGGTAGAAATGATAAATACCCAAATAAACTTGACTTAGGATAGAGAATTAAATAAAATCCGATTGGTCAATAAATTGATTTAAAATAAAATAAAGATTTTATTTGAATAAATAATAAGGTTTTGAAATGAAGTTGGAATTTGAATTTTAATGAAAAGAAAATGTTAATATTTAATAATCTGAAACAAAATATTAACTTAGTAGTTGACGAAGGAACATTGTTTAAATTTAATT
This sequence comes from Allium cepa, assembly GCA_030765085.1. Taxonomy (NCBI): domain Eukaryota; kingdom Viridiplantae; phylum Streptophyta; class Magnoliopsida; order Asparagales; family Amaryllidaceae; genus Allium; species Allium cepa. The sequence continues at coordinate 56,328,161 of CM060928.1, forward strand.
AATAATTAAGTTTGGAATTATTTAATAATTGAGTTTGAAATTATTTAATAATTGAGTTTTGAAATTATGTAATAATTAAGATTGAATTATTAAATAATTAAATAAAAATTTGAATTCTTTAATAAGTAAAATCGAACTTCTTGAATAAGTGAAATTAAGTTTCTTCATTAATCGAGGTTTGAAATTGTAACTAAATAAATAAATAAGTAAAATTGAATTTCTTTAACAAGAAATAAAAATGTGATTTATTGAAATTAATATAAGACTTGAAATTTAAAGAATTGATTTGACGAATCTAATTTAATTAAATTTGTAAGTTGATATAATGGAGATGAACTTAAGTAATTGATTTAATGAATTGGAAATGAAACAGAAATTGTGTGAACGACAAATTTACTTAATGAATATTGAATAAAATTGACCAATGAATTTAAATTGGTTTGAATGTTAAATTAAATTAATTTAATGATTACGGAATGAAATTTATATATGAACTTGAATCAATATTTGAATTGTTTAAATAAAAATTTGAAATTGAATTATAAGATTTTGAAATGGTAATTAGGAAGTTTTGAAATGTAAATTATGGAAATTGATATAGAAAGACCAATGGAATGTTGGTTTACAAATTCTAATTTAAATTGAAGTTGATTTGGTTTTTGAAATTTATTAAACGACCAATCGGTGTAACAATTACGAAAGTTATTAAAGAAACCAGAATCGGTTATGGACATACTCTCTGTCTAAACCGAAAACCACTTTAATAACTATACGCGGAGTGTGATCCAGAATGAAGTGGTTGGAATGATGTACGTGTTGACTGAAGAAAGAGAACGATAATGGATAGCCTTGACACTTGTGTCAAATTGGAAATGACTAAACCAGGAGCCATGCCGGGCCAAATGGGGTTAGCCACCTCGAGCGAACACACTTCTTCGTAAACTACTCATTACTTGATATTGATTGGTGTGCACCTTCGAAATTTTAGGAGCGTTGTTTCGCGGTGTTGCGATCGTTGCGGCGATGCATTCTCACTAGTCCGGATCAGACAAACGGTAGTTTCACTACCTTGGGTATTGCCTCATGTGCCTTGTCATACTGTTTCCCTATATACGCGACCACTACAAATTTGTTTTGTGTTATACCTATGGAGTACTCCCTGATATCCCACTAGTTTACGGTGGATTTTACAGTGCTGTATAGTCTATGACACTTACATAAAATGTGTTAAGGGGGATAATGTTAACGCCTTAACACTATTTTGATACTTTATATTACTGATAGGCATTATCTACTTAGCGTACACTACTACATAGTAGATAGTTTAACAGATCCTTAAAGGATGGTTATTCCAACGTCCTTTGAGTTACTTGTATTTCAATGGTTATTTCACTCGAGTTGGATTTATTGATATAAGAATGTTAATCCTGACTCGAGTGTTTTTTGTTTTGCTTTACGCTCGGGTCAGACTGATGGTACCAGTATTCGAGACTCGCCTTTGGAGTTGGAGCTTCACTTGGAGATCCGGCTATCTATCCAGCTTTCAGATATTCAGTTGATTCTAATGATATATTCTAATTCTTGTATTTGACTATTGTATTAGAGACTTCTGTTGTAACTTATTTAACTCTGTTATATATAGTAGCTTCATGAAGTACTATCTTTTGATTCCGTTGCATTTATTACTCTATGTCTGTGATCTGCGATTATTTATTTACCGTATATGTTCAGTTTTGTCAAATTTAAATTAATAATTCGGTATTTTGAATTATTCAAGTCTAATATGTGCGGATGTGAATAGTCCAAAATAGCGGGTCGTTACAGTTGGTATCAGAGCTTTGGTAGCTCTAGGCAAAACTTAGCATATAGGGTAAATGTATTTACAGAATCACTCTCATTCGTGTTTGAATCTCTTCTATTTGACTCGATTCCCTTTAATTTTTGGAACATTCCATGCAGTTCCAAAATTCATTCTTGTCCCTCACTATTCGTATTCGTCTGAATTTTGGAGTATCGCATAACTCCACTTCGAATGATCTTTACAATGGATTGGCGGTCTCGCCAAAATTCATATGAATTGTAAAGGGATGAAATTCATTTACAATAGCATCGATTCACCGGAGGTTTTATATCCTCGGTTTAGATGCCAGTATCTCTCATTATTCCAAATCCTATCTCTTGAGATCGAATGTTGATTTACCTCAGAATTCTGCATCGATCTTATTCCTAAAGTCACGGTTGACCTAGTTAAGGTTGCCCGCGATTTATATAAACTTGTCCATCTTCCTATTTTGTTATTTAATCATCTTATCTTTGTTCCAAATCTATCTTAGAATCAAAATGCTCTTTGATTTGAGTCCATCAAAATTTGAATCTTTATCCTTGCTTTGAAATCCATTATTGTATCGTCGAGCGAGGAAGTGTATTTGTAAATTAATATTTTAAAATGTTATATATATATATATATTGTGTTGTTTGAGCTGTTGATGTTGATTTGGGTTTTCGATCAATTCGTCTGATCAACGCTATCGATAGGATTTCCAAAACACTTGAGTAGAGCAAACTGACACAATATTGTTTTCAAATTTGGTTAATGAAATAAATTTTTGCATGATTATATATTATATATATATGTATATATAAGTAAAATTTTCTAAAATTGAATTGTTAACTGAATTGGTGGTTAAAAATGATAATATTTGATTTTCATTTATTGTTTTGTAAACTACTATTTTTTTCAACATATAAATAGAGGCAAGTTATAAAATATGGTTTATAAACTAATTTAGAGTTTAAAATGAATTTAAATAAAGAATTTGAGAATTTAATTTGTTGTGATTTCAAACTTTGGCTTTAAAGCTTTAAAGTGTATATTATTTAAAGTATTTTTATATAGAAATTATTAACAAGAAATTTAAATGTTTAAACCAGTGCTCCCCTCTTTTGTCGTTGGAAAATAATTTTGGTGATGGCGGCCGCATCATCGACATTCATTTTCGAGTTTCGAAACGGAGAGACCATCCAGTAGCTTTGTTACTCTTCTGTTTGGAAAATGAATTTGATTTGAACTTCTTAAGAATGACTTGATTCATAATATATATTATATATAAGTATACGATTATAGATTTAATTTGATATATATAGTATATGTGTATTTATCTATAAAATGGTTTGAAGTTAATCGGAAATTTAATTCTTAAATTGTGTTAAAGGTGATTTCAATTTATAAAAAATTTGAATAAATATTTATATTTGAAATAATTTAGTTGGGAAAAGTTTACTTGTATTATATCTGATTTCATTCTAATACAACTTACCTAAGTTATTCAGAATTTGAATATGTAATTGGATAATATACAATATAAACTGATTTTATAAATAAATTTGAGTGTTTATAATAAATGTTATACACTTAATTTGATTATAAAATGATAATAGAGATAAATATAATAATAAGTTAATTGAATAATAGACGTGATTAATAAAATAAATTTTTTGTTTTGAAAGTTAATAAATTAAAATTAAATCAACTTAGTGAGATATCGTGAATTACTTAAATTTAAATTGAATTTATACGAAAGAAACCTTTTGTACCTAACATTAATGAATGTGAAATCAAATCAATTCAATGAAAACCTTGAATTTAAAAACAAATTGTTGAATATAGGTTTATTTAAATTGAAATTCATATGGTTTGAACTAGCTGTTTATTTTGTTTTCAACCAATTTTCTTTCTGGTTGTTTCTATTCTCCTAGCTCCTCCCTTTTCGGGGACGAAAAGTTTTGAGTGGGGGAGAGTGTAACGATCCGTAAAATTTGACTGTTTTAATAGTGTGATTAATTGAATTTTTGTGAAACTTAAATAATAAAATTTTGAAATAAAAATTTAATATTTGGAATGTGTCTAATTGAATATAGCAAATTGTAAATTTTCATCCAAAAATATGAAAGTTTATTTTATTGTGTAATTCTATTTCAATTTATATCGGTTAATATTTGATGATAATAAAATATTTTCGAAACCTGAATACTTTTATACAAAAAAAATTGTAAATCATTTTCTAAGCAAGACGTCACATTTCGTTTCTCAAAATTTTGACTGTTATTGCTCCGTCCTAATTTTCAACGAAACAACTGTTGAATTTAAAAGTTTTGCGAAACCTAAATATGTAAATACGAGAAAAATTGTTTAGAACACTCTGAATAAGACTGCGAAATTCGTTTCGCAAAATTCGGACGTTTCTAGCTCCATTTGGATTTTTCCATGCGAATAGCAACGTATATCGGGTCCGTATCGACTTTTGATCGGATGATCGTGCCACATATATTTATATACCATTTTGATCGTCTCTTCGTACCGATCGAAATAGTATATCTAATTCTGTATTTTGAAGTCCAGTACAAGGTGAAATCCGTGAAACGATTTCCCGAACCGGCACCCTATTTTAACCTTTTTGGTTCCGTGACCATTCATTTACCCAACCATTCATTTACCTAACAGGTGAAACAAATTTCCATGTACCTTTATTATTCTCTGAAAGATACATGTGACTTTTAGTAACCACTAATTCTTTTCTGGCAAATATAAGCAATATTATTATTTGCTCTAGATCTGAGAAGCCACCACCTAGACAACAACCTTTCCACCCCCTTCCATTTTACTGAAGCTCTTTTCATCTATTCATGATTACCCTACTCTCTTCCTTATCTTCATTTTTGCTCTGTTCATTGATAAAAGAAAACAAAGGGATTATATAAGAGTGTGTTAGCAGCATGATTCACTTCCACACCTTGTCTCATGCACGGCCTCTGCCCTTCCTCTTTCCACCATGCTTTGCCGAGCTCGCCCGCCACTACACACCTACCTGACTTCGCCTACAAGCCCAGATTTCCTCCTTCCTAGTCTACCTCCATGTAACCCACCCGCAGCCTTCACTTGAGCCCGAGTTCCTCAACTTGCCCAGACAGTGTCTCCTTCCTCTGTTGTTTTCTATTCTTTTTTTATATGCGTAAGTATCGTATGGTTATATATGATTGTTTCGGTTTGTATGCATACCTTAAAGTAGTACTGATATATTTTATAGCATATATTGTACTAATTATTTGAGGCCGCGTGTATGCCTGTAGCACTTATCTATATTTTTACATAAGTATATTTAATAGGTTAGTATAGCATATTGTTGTGGTTTGTTAGTAATAAAATATGTGAACAGTTTGTATTTTTTGTTATAAGTCGTATATAATCCATTTGTATGCCCACGTATGTAAGTTTGAGTTGTGTATATATAATCGTTTGGGTGAATTTCTATATCCATGTTTATATTATTTTTTTCAATATTATAGTTTTATATATACATATTTGGGTGAATATATATATATATGTTTAAAAGTATATAATGTTTATAAATCGATGTATATATATAAGTGATTGTGTCCGCATATCCTTATTTGAATACGAAAATATATTAGTTTATATATATATATATTCTATTAGTTCACGTCAGTCTACATTCATTTTATTTTTCTTATTATTATATGTAAGTTGTATAATCTGGTTATGTAGATAAATATATATAGTGGCTGTTGTATATAAGATATATTTGTATATATTTGAGTTATATATTAACTTGAAAATTTAGAAGAGTAAAATTTAAAGAGTTTATAATTTGTTATGTTAGTGTAAAGTCTAATATTTTGAATAAATATATCATATATCTAAGTACTGATTTTAAATATAATAATGAATATATTTAAAAAATATGTTTATATTTAATAACGTGATCTTGAGGTATATAAGGGTGTTGATTCTTAAACTATATATATATTGATATTTTGATTTTTAGAAATATAGATAGAAATTGTTGAAGAATAAAATTAGATATTTTGATCCTTACATATATATAAAGGCTTACTTATGTATTAAATATTGATTTCTGGAATTTTCATATAATTGTTTCAAATTAAAATATTGAGAATATAATAATAATGATCTATTTTAGTGTATATCAAACTGATTCTGATTAGTTATCATCATTTTTCCATTTATCAGCTTTGTCCGTCGTGCCTCTTTTCTTCATCGAATCGTGTCCATCTAGCTTTGCTTTGGAAGCCGTGCTTGCATTTCATAACTCACTTCTTTGTCCATCTCTCTAGCCTCGAAAGGTGAGCAATCACTCACGATTAATGTTCTTTTATTTATTAAATTTGATTTCAATTGAAACGACAATTGAAATATGCTGCTGTTAGTTATTTACACTGTTATATATATGTTACTACCTGTATCAGTTCACATGTGACATCTGACACCATTATCTGTTATTTATACGATGACAATCCAGTTTGGTTAATAATTAGTTGATTGTTGTTGTTTACATTGGACGTTAAATCGTTAATGTATAAAGTGATAAATAATATGCAACTGAATTTGACGTAGGATAATTAAAGTTTGAATCGATATATGTGTTGAATTTAATTAGTTAAATTTGTATAATATGACCCCTTTAAATGTTTAATTACTTGGCATGTAGAAATATGGTTAATTACATCTTGAACCATTTAAATTTATGTTGTATAAATTGATATAGTATGAAATTGAATAATAGATATCAAGTGAAGAACCGTATAAATTTTAGTGTAATAATCTTTAATCTACATGAAATGATAGTGTAGATTCTAGAAATAATTATATTAATTTGCACAAACAACAATGTGAATTAATAGGATTATTTCGGGATTATTTGAATTAATTATTGAATTATTATTGATTGTTGTTATTGCTTGTTTATTTACTTTGAAACCATCCCAGTTATCACCCTGCAAGTTCCCTTTGCCATGTTTGATTTTTGAATTGAAATGGAACCGGTTGAAATGATAAATACCCAAATAAACTTGACTTAGGATAGAGAATTAAATAAAATTCGATTGGTCAATAAATTGATTTAAAATAAAATAAAGATTTTATTTGAATAAATAATAAGGTTTTGAAATGAAGTTGGAATTTGAATTTTAATGAAATGAAAATGTTAATATTTAATAATCTGAAACAAAATATTAACATAGTAGTTGACGAAGGAACGTTGTTTAAATTTAATTAATAATTAAGTTTGGAATTATTTAATAATTGAGTTTGAAATTATTTAATAATTGAGTTTTGAAATTATGTAATAATTAAGATTGAATTATTAAATAATTAAATAAAAATTTGAATTCTTTAATAAGTAAAATTAAACTTCTTGAATAAGTGAAATTAAATTTCTTTATTAATCGAGTTTTGAAATTGTAACTAAGTAAATAAATAAGTAAAATTGAATTTCTTTGAAAAAAATAAAAATGTGATTTGTTGAAATTAATTAATGTAAGACTTGAAATTTAAAGAATTGATTTGACGAATCTAATTTAATTAAATTTGTAAGTTGATATAATGGAGTTGAACTTAAGTAATTGATTTAATGATTTGGAAATTAAACAGAAATTGTGTGAATGACAAATTTACTTAATGAATATTGAATAAAATTGATCAATGAATTTAAATTGGTTTGAATGTTAAATTAAATTAATTTAATGATTATGGAATGAAATTTATATACGAACTTGAATCAATATTTGAATTGTTTAAATAAAAATTTGAAATTGAATTATAAGATTTTGAAATGGTAACTAGGATGTTTTGAAACGTAAATTATGGAAATTGATATAGAAAGACAAATGGAATGTTGGTTTACAAATTCTAATTTAAATTGAAATTGATTTGGTTTTTGAAATTTATTAAACGACCAATCGGTGTAACAATTACGAAAGTTACTAAAGAAACCAAAATCGGTTATGGACATACTCTCTGTCTAAACCGAAAACCACTTTAATAACTATACGCGAAGTGTGATCCAGAATGAAGTGGTCGGAATGATGTACGTGATGATTGAAGAAAGAGAACGATAATAGATTGCCTTGACACTTGTGTCAAATTGGAAATGACTAAAACAGGAGGCGTGCCGGGCCAAATGGAGTTAGCCACCTCGAGCGAATACACTTCTTCGTAAACTACTCATTACTTGATATTGATTGCTGTGCACCTTCGAAATTTTGGGAGTGTTGTTTCACGGTGTTGCGATCGTTGCGGCGATGCGTTCTCACCAGTCCGGATCAGGCAAACGGTAGTTTCACTACCTTGGGTATTGCCTCATGTGCCTTGTCATACTTGTATCCCTATATACGCGACCACTACAAGTTTGTTTTGTATTATACCTATGGAGTACTCCCTGATATCCCACTAGTTTACGGTGGAGTTTACAGTGCTGTATAGTCTATGGCACTTATATAAAATGTGTTAAGGGGGATAATGGTAACGCCTTAACACTATTTTGATACTTTATATTACTGATAGGCATTATCTACTTAGCGTACACTACTACATAGTAGATAGTTTAACGGATCCTTAGAGGATGGTTATTCCAACGTCCTTTGAGTTACTTGTATTTCAGTGGTTATTTCACTTGAGTTGGATTTATTGATATAAGAATGTTAATCCTGACTCGAGTGTTTTGTGTTTTGCTTTACGATCGGGTCAGACTGATGGTACCAGTATTCGCAACTCATCTTTGGAGTTGGAGCTTCACTTGGAGATCCGGCTATCTATCCAGCTTTCAGATATTCAGTTGATTCTAGTGATATATTCTGATTCTTGTATTTGACTGTTGTATTCGAGATTTCTTGACGCAGCTTTGCTTAGGCTCGAACAGTTTAGATACCAAACTGTCACAACCTATCCAGGATCTTCCTCACGAGATGATGATTTCGTATCAATAAACCGATAAAACGATAAATGTTCAATTCCATTGATCGTGATGATGCCGGAATCTAGCTATCTCCAACCCTTTGATCTCGCAAGATGCCGTGTTGAAAGATCTACAATTCGATCATTGATCACTCGTAAGTGATTCCGAGAATTGGCTTCAAGTTCGTTGATTCGCTCACGAATAACCCGAAGATGGAAAGAAGAAGGAGATTGCACTCAACTTCCAACAATGGTGGCCAAAGCTCACACACAAATTTATTTTTAAAATCAACCGCCTTTACAAATGACAACATACCCCTACTTATAGGAAATTACAACACACGCATGCGACTCAACACATATGACTCACGACCTAACACATACGACTTAACATCATATGAGTTACAACATTATACGACTTAACTCAACACATGCGACTCAACACATGCTACTCACGACCTAACACATACGACTTAACATCATACGAGTTACAACATTTATAGAAATGCGACCTAACACATACGACCTAACACATACGAGTTATAACATCATACGACTTAACAACAATGTACATAAGAAATCAGCATATGACTTACGACTCACGACCTAAGAAGATAGCACGGCTTCAGGAGCGACTTAAGAGAACAATGCGGCATAACTGGACGACTTATAGAAATGCGGCATAATTTCTTGAGTCGTTATCTTATAAGGCAGGCGACTCATGGCAGGCGACTTAAGGCTGGCGACATACGACTTAAGGCAGGCGACATACGACTTAAGGCAGGTGACATACGACTTAACTCGCTAGGTCTCTTATCATGATGCGCTGCGTCATCCTCCCCTGGTTGAAAAGAATTTGACTCCGAATTTACACTTTCCTCTTCTTCGACATACTTATTCCCACGATATGGAATCAAGTGTTTGACGTTGAAAACGTCAACAGTATGGATATGATCCGACAATTTTCATTGATAAGCATTCTCATTAATCCTTTTTACGATTTCCAAAGGGCCAATCTTTCTAGCAGCTAGTTTGTTGTAAGTACCAACAGGAAATCTATCCTTAGTCAATACTGCATATACAAAATCTCCTTTTTTGAACTCAACATTTCGTCGTTTAATATCCGCGGATTGCTTATATTTCTCATTCGCCTTAAGCAATCATTCTTGCACAACCTTGTGGCACTCTTGCAATTCATTCATAAAATCACTAGCTCGTTTGATCACTTTTTTCTGCTGTGGTACTATAGACAAATCTAATGGCCCCTTAGGGATTGTTAAGTAAACGATCTGGAATGGAATGAACCCAGTGCTATGATTAACTGCATGGTTGTGTGTAAACTCAGCTTGACACAGCTTGGAATCCCAACTCTTCAAATTGTCCTTCATGAGGCATCTCAATAGATTACCTAGGGATCTATTCACAACTTCTGTCTGTCCATCCGTCTGTGGACGATAAGCACTACTAAATTTCAGCTTTGTCCCGACCATTCTCCATAGACTCATCCAAAAATGACTCAAAAAACGAGTGTCTCTATCCGATACAATAGATTCAGGCAACCCATAAAGACGATAGATCTCTCTAAAGTATAACTGTGTGACATTAATTGCATCTGCAGTCTTCTTGCATGCGATAAAATGTACCGTTTTTGAAAACTGATCAACCACCACGTAGATAGAATCATTGCCACGTTGCATCCTCGGCAAGCCCAATACAAAGTCCATACTAACATCCACCCATGGTTTAGTAGGTATAGGCAACGACATATATAAACCTGCATTTGTTGCGGTCCCCTTTGAGACTTGACAAATATGGCACCTCTGAACAAACTTTTCAACTTCCTTCCTCATTGACGGCCAAAAATAAGACTTTGAGATCAACTGCGTAGTACGGTCGCGGCCTACATGTCCTTCTTCATGTAATTCTTTGATGATTTTCATTCGTAGACTGCAATCTGGAATACACAACTGATTTCCTTTGAATAGAAAACCTTCAACCAACATATATCCAACCATGTTTCCCTGCTTGACTTTGTCTAGGATTTCGAAAAAATATGAATCTGAAGTAAGAAGGTCCGGAAGTAAGTCAAAACCCATCATCTCTATTCGCATGGTTGTTAGTAAATTATTCCTCCGACTCAATGCATCGGCGACGCGATTAGTTACTCCAGACTTGTGCTTTACGACGAATGTAAATTGCTGCAAATAAGCTATCCACGATGCGTGCCTAGCTATAATTTTATTCTGTCCTTGTAAATGTTTCAATGCTTCATGATCTGTATACAAAACAAATTCTTTGTGGAACAAGTAATGTCTCCAATGCTTCACGGCCTGCACAATAGCATAAAACTCCACATCATAAGTACTGCAACTCATTTTTGCTCCAAAAAGTTTTTCACTGAAATAGGCAATTGGACGTCCCCTCTGACTCAACACTCCTCCAATTCCAACTTTGGACGCATCTGTATGTAACTCAAATAGTAACTGAAAATCCGGCAACACTAGAATCGGTGCTGAGGTTAAAAGTTCCTTGATTTGTTCAAAAGCAGATCATGCCTCTTTCGTCCATGAAAACTGCTTTCCTTTCATACAATCAGTAACAGAAGCTATTACACTACTAAAGTGCGATATAAATCTTCGATAAAATGAAGTTAACCCATGGAAACTTCTGATTTCTGTTATAGTTTTGGGCTGTGGCCAATTTCTGGTTGCGGCTACTTTACTCTGGTCCACTTGTATCCCTTCCTTAGACACGACATAACCCAGAAATAAAACATTTGGTGTCATGAACACGCATTTCTTCGTCGCTGCATAGAAATGTTCTTGACGAAGAATAGTTAACACCTTTCGCAAGTGTTGAATGTGGTCCTCTGTGCTAGCACTATATATCAAGATATCATCAAAGTAGACTACAACAAACTTCCCAATGTAAGGTCTGAAAATTTGATTCATCACCCTCATAAATGTGCTTGGTGCATTAGATAGACCAAATGGCATGACCAGCCATTCATATAATCCTTCCCGAGTCTTGAATGTTGTATTCCATTCATCACCTGGTCTTATGCGAATCTAATGATAACCACTCTTAAGGTCGATCTTAGAAAAGATTACAGACCAACTGAGTTGATCCAATAGATCATCAAGTCTTGGCATACGAAATCTGTATCTGACAGTTATTTTGTTAAGTGCCCTGCTGTCTGTACACATTCTCCATGAACCATCTTTCTTCGGTACCAACAGAGCTGGTACAGCATAAGGACTGAGACTCTCTCGAACACGCCCTTGCTTAAGAAACTCCTCAACCTGTCTCCTCAACTCTTCATGCTCTTTGGACTCATACGATAATGTGGCCTATACGGTAAAACAACACCTGCCACTAGATCAATTTGATGTTGTATATCCCTCAGTAGCGGTAATTCCTTGGGTAATTCCGCAGGAAAGACATCTTCAAATTCATTTAACACCGGTCTAACATCCGTAGGAATTTCAAGATCTTCACCAGTTTCATACCCAATCAACATAAACAATTCAGCACTATCTTTCACTTCTTCAACAAATTCTCTCGTAGATAATAGACTAGTTAATTCCACTTTCTTCTCTGAATTGCTTTCACTTTGTTCACGCTTCTTAGGAACTAAGGTAACTTGGGTACCTTCGAACATGAAACTGTAGCTGTTGGTGCGACCATTATGTTGTACAGCTCTATCATATTGCCATGGTCTTCCCAATAGTAGATGACACACATCCATATCGACAACATCACACCATATATCATCTTTGTACTTCTTCCCAATAGAAAATGTAACAAATGCTCGTCTTCCCACTGTCACTTCTCCACCTTTCTTTAGCCATGCCAGTTTATAAGGCCTAGGGTGTTTTTCAGTCTTCAACCCTAATACCCTAATTTCTTGATGGCTTCTTCAGAAATAATGTTATCACAGCTTCCCGCATCAATAAAAATCGACAAACCTTTCCCAAGATAGTACATGTAGACTGAAAGACATTGCTTCTTAGCCCACTAGAATCATTCTCATGCTTTGGCATTAAACAAGACCTCATTATCATCTAGTTACATCCTTACTTTTATGGCCAAACTCCTGACAATTATAGCACTTGATACTGTTATTGACCTTTGCCTTAGCGACTTCACAATTGGTTTATTGACTGCCTTGGAAACATTAGCACTGCTATTAGCATCCTTATTCTAGTTGTTAGAACCCACAAACACACCAATTACTCGTCTCCCTTGTTTCTCCCAAGCTAGAGCTTTCTGATGTGCTTCAGCAACAGACATTGGATTAAAAATATTAACCATGTCTTGAAGTTGCATTCGTAACCCTCCAACATATCTAGCCGTTAGCTGTTCCTCGGTTTCCATATATCATTCCTTGCAATCAATTGATAGAATTCATCTACATAGTCATTTACTGTCTTCATCCCTTGTCTCAAATTCTGCAAACGTTGATACATAAGAGATTGATAATTGTACGACAAGAAAGTCACTTTCATCATCTTTCTCATCTTCTCCCAAGCGATAACTTTTGATTTTCCCATTCTCTCCCGAGTTAGTTTAGTTTGTTTCCACCAAACCATAGCTCTTCCCCTTAGTTTTGTAGCAACTAATTGGACTCTGCGATTCTCAGACAACTCCTTGAATATCAAAATTTCTTCAACATTCGACAACCAATCAATAAATTCTTATGCTTGCATACCACCTTTGAATTCTGGAATTTCCATCCTCATACCTGACTTCCATTTACGATCATTTTCTGAATCCAGATATTGATTTCGCACTTGGCCTCGATTTCGATAATGAATACTACCTCCATCACCATCTTCCTCAAAATCAGATGTATTTCGATATCGATCCTGACCGTCTACGACCATGCATGTCCCTTCTACCTTGTCTTTCGACATCACGATATGGTTCATTTTCGAACCCACGTTGAGTTCTTCCCTCTTCATTTCGGTACCTATGGTGGTCTCGCATCATTGAAATTGATGAGTCTCTCCTATCTCGATAAGACTGGGGTGACATTCTCCTATCTTTCGAAACCGATGGTGAAACCCTGTTTCTACCCTGGTTCGAAATTGGTGACGTTCTCCTTTGATTTTGGTTCATGACGTTCATCAATTTCTCCAATTTTTCAATACCCTCGTTGAACTTTTCATTGATATGCTGCTCCATCTACTCAGCTTCTTGTCTTCTATACAAATCTTCAACATTATGATAGCGATTAGCACGTCTCGGAGGCATGATCATTAAACAATCTCGTTTCCGTCTCTGATTTGGCTTTGATACCAATTGACGCAGCTTTTCCTAGGCTCGAACAGTTTAGATACCAAACTGTCACAACCTATCCAGGATCTTCCTCATGAAATGATGATTTCTTGTCAATAAACCGATAGAACGATAAATGCTCAATTCCGTTGATCATGATGATGCTGGAATCTAGCTATCTCCAACCCATTGATCTCGCAAGATGCCGTGTTGAAAGATCTACAATTCGATCGTTGATCACTCGTAAGTGATACCGAGAATTGGCTTCAAATTCGTTGATTCGCTCACGAATAACCCGAAGATGGAAAGAAGAAGGAGATCGCACTCAACTTCCAACAATGGTGGCCAAATCTCACACACATATTTATTTTCAAAATCAACCGCCTTTACAAATGACAACACACCCCTTTTTATAGGAAATTTACACACACACATGCGACTCAACAGATACGACTCACAACCTAACACATACGACTTAACATCATATGAGTTACAACATTATACGACTTAACTCAACACATGCGACTCACGACCTAACACATATGACTTAACATCATACGAGTTACAACATTTATAGAAATGCGACCTAACACATACTACCTAACACATACGACCTAACACATACGAGTTATAACATCATACGACTTAACAGCAATGTACATAAGAAATCAGCATACGACTTACGACTCACGACCTAAGAAGATAGCACAGCTTCAGGAGCGACTTAAGAGAACAATGCGGCATAACTGGACGACTTATAGAAATGCGGCATAATTTCTTGAGTCGTTATCTTATAAGGTAGGCGACTCATGGCAGGCGACTTAAGGCTGGCGACATACGACTTAAGGCATGCGACATACGACTTAACTCGCTAGGTCGCTTATCATGATGCACTGCATCACTTCTATTGTAACTTATTTAACTCTATTATATATATAGTAGCTCATGAACTACTATCTTTTATTTCCGCTGCATTTATTACTCTATGTCTGTGATTATTTATTTACTGTATATGTTCAGTTTGTCAAATTTTAATTAACAATTCGGTATTTTGAATTATTCAAGTCCGACATGTGCGGATGCGAATAGTCCAAAATAGCGGGTCGTTACAGTTGGTATCAGAGCTTTGGCAGCTCTAGGCAAAACTTAGCATATAGGGTAAACGTATTTACAGAATCACTCTCATTCGAGTTTGAATCTCTTCTTTTTGACTCGATTCCCTTGAATTTTTGGAACATTCCCCGCGGTTCCAAAATTCATTCTTGTCCTTACTATTCGTATTCGTCTGAATTCTAGAGTATCCCATAACACCTCTTCGAATGATCTTTATAATGGATTGGCGGTCTCGCCAAAATTCATATGAATTGTAAAGGAATGAAACTCATTTACAATAGCATCGATTCACCGAAGATTTTATATCCTCGGTTTAGATGCTAGTATCTCTGATTATTCCAAATCCTATATCTTGAGATCGAATGTGGATTTACCTCCGAATTCTACATCGATCTTATTCCTGAAATCACGGTTGACCTGGTTAAGATTGCCTATAATTTATATAAACTTATTCATCTTCCTATTCTATTATTTAATTATCTTATCTTTGTTCCAAATCAATCTTCGAATCAAAATTCTCTTTGATTTGAGTCCATCAAAATTTGAATCTCTATTCTTGCTTTGAAATCCATGATTGTATCGTTGTTCCTCGACGGAAATTCTATCGGTTTAGAAAACCGTCGAACGAATTTAAAATTAAAAATTAACCGCAAGCGCACGGTGTACGAATGTAGCACGCGGCGAATACGGGTCGATCCACAGGGAATTGATGATTTTAAAATTCTATTCAATCAAATTATACCGAAGTCGAGAGTGAATAGCTAGAAATGTAAGAAACTAACAAAAACTAGCAAAAGAAAATGATAAAAATATGAGAGTTAAGAGAACAATTTAGAGATAAATCCACTCTCTAGATCATATAAATCAACAAAATGAAGTTATGATCTCTCTTTTCTTGTCATTAGTGAATTAGTTGATGTGCTTATCATAAGTATGGTATATTTGTGCTATTAATTAGCTCAATATAAACCATCAAACTATAACACAACCACTAATACACATTTAACTCTCATGAAATATGACAACAAAGTTGAAAGCAAAATCTATTTTAAGCATAACCCATTAACTATTGTTTAGAAATATAGGCTATCAAATTTCAATTTCAACATTCACTTCTTTGCCATACTCATATTTAGATGAAGAGGCAATTTGTGTTATGTTTGTTTAAGCATAGCCTATTTGTTATAAACAACATAGACTATCAAATTCAAAGCTAAACAACATCATTAAACCACTTCAATCATTTTCATTAAGCACAAAAAGAGAGCATAAACAACAAAATGTTGGATCTACATACTTGAGAGCTTCATTACCCCTAAATTGAAGGGATTAAGCTCTCATATTTGTTATTATATGAACAAATGTAGAAAACAACATTAAACAAGAAGAGAAAAAGAGAGCAAAATGAAAGGAAAAATTATTCTACTTGCATAAAATAAAAGAGATCTTCACTACAACATGAAAGTAAATGAACATGAAAAGGAAAGAGCATGTATTAAATTGCATAAAATAAAAAAGATTACATAAAATAAAAAATGGCTAAGTAGCCATGAAAAGAGAAAGAGGAGCTTTCATTTTATTTTTGATCTAAACTAAACTAAAGAGAAGGAAGCCTAAGAGAGACTAAGAGAAGAGATCATGTTACATGAACATATGGGTATTTATACATGTATGAAACCCTAATTCATATTTTTGGAGAATACCCAAAATGCCCCTTAGGAAGTGTGGAGGCCAAGTAACCATTAACATGTCTTAATCCCCCATTAAGTGTACATGAAACCATTAAGTCCAAAAGCATGTGCATTAGCCTTTAATTTGTACATTAAGGTAGGTGGGTAGGTGGGGTCCTCCATGTTCTTCACTTTGAATTATTTCCATCTTCATTCCTTTGTATTAATTTTGTGCATGCATATCTTCATGAAACCACTTCTATTTGAGATCAATTTCCTACAAAAATATATAAAAAATTTCAATTAATTTTTCTCAAATTAATATACGCACAAAAATGACCATTTTGCCCTTGGATGAAGATGAATATGTGACAATTTCAAATAATATGAATTTTGGTTTAAACAAGTTAAAATACCCAATATGATCATTTATTTAATTTAAAAAGAATAAATATGATGATAAAAATGTGCACATTTACGTGCACATCAAATACCCCCACACTTATCTTTTTATTCGTCCTCGAATAAAGGGAAACTAAGATAAATCCGTTTTCGTAGGAAGCACGATTGCATTAAGCGTATGCAACAAGCCGTTAAACCTCTGGGTGTCCCCAGTAGGACGAGTGTTGTCTCGTGAGGGTTTTCAGCGGATACTACCCAAAAATCCAAGTGCGGGATGAAAATATTTACAAAATGCAAGATTTATTTACAAAGAGATGAATGCAAATTTTTGAAAATATTTACAAATGAAGGATTTATTTTTAAATTGACACGAATAAGTTAAATATATGTTTTGGTTATTCTTTTGAAAATTTATGTCATTTACTGGTCAAAATTTCCAACAAAAATCAAGTTATCATAACAAATAGACAATAGTTTAACTTGTTGTTTCGGTTGATAACAAAGTGTAATTGTAAAATGGATCCTTAGTTGATTATCAAAATTTATCAAAGTGGTATTTTCATTTCTTTTCAATAACAAATCAAATCAAATAAGTAAAAATAGTGCTAGGATTTCAATTGCTTGCTCTCTCATTATTTGCAAGAAAAATTTCACACCTAGCTCAGGTAAACTGAGGCCAGATATACCACACATGCACTGCGTTTCGGGCTTATGTGAAGGGAGTACAGAGCATGGCGAGTGCACACACTTTCATGCATACACTATCGACCGTAGGTGGTTTTTATTAAGTCTCTTTTTTTTTACATACATGTGTTCCATACATCATAACCGTGAGGACTTTTAAATGAGTATGAAAGCACATAATCAAAAATTCCAAGTAATCACCCCTGCATAACCGTGAGGACTTTTAAATGAGAGTGAATACTTGGATGTTATTAAATTTTTTTTTTTTGAGAGGGAGTTTTGCAAAATTATCTAGCACCATTTAACTTAGAAGACAAAAAAAATGTTATATCCTTTACTTTAAATTCACCACTTTTAAAACAAAGATTTTCAATTAGGATGTATTTCATAATTAACACGTATGAACCTTCCTATATACCAGTTAAACCATTGTTATTTATAATCAAACTTCATTTTTATTTTTGTTAAGACGAATAAATTTTCAAAAATTTCAATTTAATAAACCAAAACCATATATTTATCCTATAGTGTTTCTTTAAAAATAAATCAAAATGCTAAAAAAAATTGTATTTTAAAATTTTGATATTTTTTTGAGTTTTGGAAGAAAAAAGAAAAAATGAAAATTTAATCATGAAAAATCAAAAAGAAAACGAGTCTCCCCCCCACACTTGATTTTGACTGTGTCCCCACAGTCAACCCAAGTGGAAGGAGAAAAATAAAATAAAAATCTAATATTTACATGAAAGATTATTATTTACAAGAGATGAGAAAGTATATAATCAAAAAGTAAATGAAACGGTCTTCCAAAGACCAATTCATTTGTCTCGTCAAATGCGTGAGACACGGCTTAAGCACGAAAAACCAAATTGTAAAAGATTTCAAAGTTGAGTGTGGATTTGGAAAAACGAAAGTCGTTTTATTGAAAATCGTATGAGTTGTTTTATTTTCGATGATTTTTGGGGTTGATAAAACAATTGATTGACATTCAAGTTTATTTTCACCAAATTGAAGTTCAAACTTATCATTGAAAACTTTCTCAAAATTATCGATTTCAAAATCAAAACGGTGATCGAAATTTTCCCCTTTAGAATTCAACAACTCATTTTCAAAAAGTCCGTAAAACTTATGTTCGTTAAATTCGACTTCCTTTGTTGGATTATTAACAACTTCATCGTGTAAATGGAGTTTAAAATTCAAAGTTGTCGTATTCAAGTTTTCAGAAAAAGGAAGATCGAAGTTTAAATCGAATTTTGCACCCTCAAAAGAATTGAAATCCAACTTAATTACCGTATTTTCAACAACTTGATTAAGATCGTCATTATCAATTTCAAAAGTTGTTATTTGAAAATCCTCGATTTGGGTAAAAGATGGATTATCGTTTGACTTCTCACACGTTGGAATTTGAGTATGTTTATCACGTTGATTCAAATATGTTTCGAAAACCAAATCCATGTGATCATTGAACATTTCATTCATTTGCTCAACAAAGTCAAATTTGTAATTATTAACTTGAAATTTTTTAATTTGGACTTGTTGAGAACAAGAATTGTCAATTTCGATAAACCGTACATTATTATTTGATTCTTCGCAAGTTGAGATTTGTTTATGATTTTCACGAAAAGTTTTGTATTTTTCAAGTAATAAATCCCCGTTATCGTTTTCCATTTGGTCAACAAAATCAAATTCATAATTATTAATTTGAAAATTTTCATTTTGAATTTGTTGACAACCAAAGTTTTCAATCGTATTGTTATTGAAACTATTCCCATTGCCAAAATTATTTGAAAATTGGTTCACATTTTCGTCTTGATTTTGGAATTCATTTTGAAGCTCGAAATTGAATTGGCATGGGCTACACTCGAAATCATTTGAATTTTGAAGTGAATTCAAATTTTGATTATTTTGAAAACCTTGATCCGAGTTATAGCACAAATATGAATTGCGCAACTCATTTATCTCTTGATTTTGTTGCGTAGAGAGTTTAAGTAACGATGAAATGCTATTTTCAAGAGTTGAGGGTCCATCGTTTTGAAAATTTTGTGGTTCAAGACTCAAATTGTTTAAATAATAGTTGTTATTGTAATATCCATAAGAATTTGAAGTGAAATTATATGGATTATATTGATTTTCACAACTATCATAAAATTCATGTGAATATGGAAATTCGGACATTTTTAAGAAATTTCTTTTTTTTTTTGGTTTTTAATTTTTTTTTTTGAAAAAGTTTTATAATTTTTTTTGGATTTTTGTTTTTCTAATTTTTTTTGGATTTTTGAAATTTCAAGGAAAAAGGATTAAAAATTTCAAAGGAAAAGGAATTTTTTTTTGTTTTTGTTTTGGATTTTGAATTTTTTGTTTTTTTTAAAATATGCATGAACTAATGCAACTAAATGAATGCAAGATTTTAATTACAAATGATTTCTTCTAAGTTAACCCAAAATTGTATAATTACAAATTGTCTTAGATAAACAAGATAGTTCTCGGCCAGGTAACGGGCAGGATTTATCGGTGCACCACGAATCACCGTAGCAATGCAGCCGAAGGTTTAAGTACCTTCAGAGGAACAACCACTATAATATTTACAAATCACCGTAATATTTATAAATGGTTATTACTCTGCCGTAGCCTAGACACCAAGAAATTAAATTGTTCAAAAAAAGACAAATTGTCAATATACAATTAAGTGTTATCGATGTTTAACCGTTATTATTAATCAAAATCTAAGATGAAATGCAGAACAGAAACTAAACGTGTATTAATAATGCAACTACGAATGATTTTTTTTATTTTTTTTAAAATGCAAATGCAAGCAACCAACAATTCAATTCAAATAAAACTAGAAATGAAAGCAGAATTTTTTTAGCAAGCAGAGCAATTTATTTTGGCTAGCTAAGGAAGCAATTTTCAGCAAGCTATTCTTCCTTTATTTCCTGCTTTGGCAACCTGAAAATTAAAAACTAAGATATATACAATATTTTTTATTTTACTTTATTTTTTTGGTTTTTTTTTGAAAGGAAACTTAAAAGCAGGGTTTTACTTAAAAAAAAAATTATATGTTTATTAAAGAAGAAAACAAAACAAATGAAAAATAAAATAAATGGAAACTAAACCAAGTGAAAACAAATGAAAACTTAAATAAAGAGAAATTGTTTTTTTTTTTGGAAAGAAAAAAAAACTAAGAAAAATTTGAAACCAAATTCACTACACTAGAGAAAATGAAATATAAACAAACCAAATATCTTCAAACAAAACAAAGTTCGGCCCAACTTAATTTCACAAGCCCAATATCACTGTATAAAACAAAAAGCACTCTGTAAAACAAAACCAGAAATCAACACAAAACGTTCTCTTATCTGTTAAAATCGCAACTCCAATGGTTTTCCTCTTGTTCAAATCGCGATTCAAATTTGAAATGCGAGATTCGTGTGCTTTCGCGAACTGGATCGTGCTCGACTTGGATTCGCGAAGTTGAAGGGATTTGGGTACGGATTCGAATATTTGACTGCGATTGGGAGATAGTTGTCAGTTGCTATTTGTAGTTGAAGTTGCGATCGCGATTGGTTGCTCGTGGTTGGCTGAGTCAGGTGAGGTCGCGTGAGAGGCTATGCTTTGGCTTCGAGGAACTGTTTGTGGAGTTCGAATTGGAGGTGGGCGATCTGATATCAACAATAGGTTGCGGCGATTAGACAAACGAGGTAAGCGGTTTGGGATTGACGATTGAGGTAAGCAGTTTGCTTCAGGAAGGTGGTTTGGTAAGAAGATGATTGCTGTTTGTTTAAGGAACTGATGTAGATGTTATGTGCACAAGGCAGTGGACCAGTGGCAGTTAGTGGTTGAGGAGTTTGGAGCAAGTCGCGGTCTGCGTGGTGGTTTGAGGAATGAATGAATTGTAGGTGGTTGTTGATAGACTGGTGGTTTGATGATGGAATCGCTTCGGTTGGTTTGTGGTTGGTTGAGGGCTGCTGATGTGTATTAAATGTTGTGGTGCACTGTGTAGCAGCGAGTATAGCAGCGAGTGAATGTGGACACAGGCGTGATTATCAGGTTGCCAGAAGTTGGAGAGGCAATTATATCTTTGGCTTTGTGATGTATAGGTGGGGAATGCACGGGAGATGATTGAGCTGAGGTGCCGTAGTTTGGAGTTTGGTTTTGGTTGAGTGAAAGGTGCTGAAGGTGGAGGAATTTTGGGTTGCAGTTCGAATGTGGAGCTGCTGTGGCAATTTTTTTTGTTTTTGTTTTGTATATGTGGTGTAGGTGGTTGTAGTTGAAGTGTTGTGGATGTTTGAAATGGGGGTGGTGATGAAGTTGTCAGAGGATGGAGTTGGCGATTGCTTTTGCAGGAAGGTATGGTGATGTTTTGTTGTTGGTGGTTCTCGACTGGAGGTGAAGTACGGTGATCAAGTTGAATGGTAGAGGCAATGAAGAGGTGGTTTGAAGTGAAGCTTGTATATGAAAGTTTGTGTGACTGTCACTTGCTTGTGTACTGCAGATTGATGAACTGATATGGAAGTGTGGAAATGTTGTTAGTGGAGATGAAGCACTATGCAGTGGTCGGGAAGTGTTGATCGACACTATTTGAGCAGCAGATGAAGACGGTATGGGATGGTTATATGGTAGGGTAGTGAAGGTAAGGAGAAGTTGTGTGAAATGCAGGTAGTAAAATTTGAAACTGTGAAGGATGGAGGGTGAAGTTGTGATCTGTCGTATCAGTGCACAATTTGTGATATGGTGTGGAGTTTCGTCAACAGTTTGTGACAAGTAGTTTGTAAGTTGAACGAAATTGGAGATGTAGTCTGATGGTTTTGGAAGGCCAGAGGATGTAGTCGCTGATGACTGTTAAAGGGGGGATGTTGCAGGTTGAAGATAATGTAGAATTTGTAGTGGAATGGCACTGGTGGATTGTGAACAGGTAGGTGATAGGGGAGGTAGTGGGAATGGTAATGGGAATGGAGTGTATAGGTAGTTGCAGTTATGTGTGAGAGGTTTGATTGTTTGCAAGCAGTAAGGCAAGGATGTGATGATTTTGATCTACTGGGGATGACAGAGATGATATGGCCAGTAAGGTAGGGGAATGTGCACAGATCACAGAATTGATAAGTGCAATGTGTGTTTCATTGTGATGTTGTTTCACTGTGATCTTGCACAGAATTGAGATGTTCTTGTGGTCAGTTTGGGGTTGTGGAGTGTGATGGTAGGACCAGTAGAAGTGAAATGGTGAAATGAGGTATTGAAAAGGCAGAGAGGATTGAAGTGAATTGAAGGGACAGAGAAGTAGAAATGAACAGAGAAGTAGAATTTTTTTTTTTTGAATGCAATGTAAAAAAAAAAAAAATAAGAAAGAAATTGATGCTTGTAAATATCTGTAGAAGAAATGATATAAAAATCGATTTAGCTTTTGAAATGAAATTGTGAAGTTTTTTTTTTTTTTGGGATATGCAAATGGAAATAGACTAACAACTAAAAAAACAAAAACAACACACAAACAAAAATCACACAAACACACAAAAATTAAAATACACAAAAATCAAACAAAATAATTCGAAGAATAGAAAATCAAAATCAAAACAAATCCCCGGCAACGGCGCCAAAAACTTGTTCGTCGACGGAAATTCTATCGGTTTAGAAAACCGTCGAACGAATTTAGAATTAAAAATTAACCGCAAGCGCACGGTGTACGAATGTAGCACGCGGCGAATACGGGTCGATCCACAGGGAATTGATGATTTTAAAATTCTATTCAATCAAATTATACCGAAGTCGAGAGTGAATAGCTAGAAATGTAAGAAACTAACAAAAACTAGCAAAAGAAAATGATAAAAATATGAGAGTTAAGAGAACAATTTAGAGATAAATCCACTCTCTAGATCATATAAATCAACAAAATGAAGTTATGATCTCTCTTTTCTTGTCATTAGTGAATTAGTTGATGTGCTTATCATAAGTATGGTATATTTGTGCTATTAATTATCTCAGTATAAACCATCAAACTATAACACAACCACTAATATACATTTAACTCTCACGAAATATGACAACAAAGTTGAAAGCAAAATCTATTTTAAGCATAGCCTATTAACTATTGTTTAGAAATATAGGCTATCAAATTTCAATTTCAACATTCACTTCTTTGCCATAATCATATTTAGATGAAGAGGCAATTTGTGTTTTGTTTGTTTAAGCATAGCCTATTTGTTATAAACAACATAGACTATCAAATTCAAAGCTAAACAACATCCTTAAACCACTTCAATCATTCTCATTAAGCACAAAAAGAGAGCATAAACAACAAAATGTTGGATCTACATACTTGAGAGCTTCATTACCCCTAAATTGAAGGGATTAAGCTCTTATATTTGTTATTATATGAACAAATGTAGAAAACAACATTAAACAAGAAGAGAAAAAGAGAGCAAAATGAAAGGAAAAATTATTCTACTTGCATAAAATAAAAGAGATCTACACTACAACATGAAAGTAAATGAACATGAAAAGGAAAGAGCATGTATTAAATTGCATAAAATAAAAAAGATTACATAAAATAAAAAATGGCTAAGTAGCCACGAAAAGAGAAAGAGGAGCTTTCATTTTATTTTTGATCTAAACTAAACTAAAGAGAAGGAGGCCTAAGAGAGACTAAGAGAAGAGATCATGTTACATGAACATATGGGTATTTATACATGTATGAAACCCTAATTCATATTTTTGGGGAATACCCAAAATGCCCCTTAGGAAGTGTGGAGGCCAAGTAACCATTAACATGTCTTAATCCCCCATTAAGTGTACATGAAACCATTAAGTCCAAAAGCATGTGCATTAGCCTTTAATTTGTACATTAAGGTAGGTGGGTAGGTGGGGTCCTCCATGTTCTTCACTTTGAATTATTTCCATCTTCATTCCTTTGTATTAATTTTGTGCATGCATATCTTCATGAAACCACTTCTATTTGAGATCAATTTCCTACAAAAATATATAAAAAATTTCAATTAATTTTTCTCAAATTAATATACGCACAAAAATGACCATTTTGCCCTTGGATGAAGATGAATATGTGACAATTTCAAATAATATGAATTTTGGTTTAAACAAGTTAAAATACCCAATATGATCATTTATTTAATTTAAAAAGAATAAATATGATGATAAAAATGTGCACATTTACGTGCACATCAATCGTCGAGCGAGGAAGTGTATTTGTAAATCAATATTTAAAAATGTTATATATATATATATATATTGTGTTGTATGAGTTGTTGATGTTGATTTGGGTTTTCGATCAATTCGTCTGATCAACGCTATCGATAGGATTTCCAAAGCACTTGAGTAGAGCAAACTGACACAACATTGTTTTCAAATTTGGTTAATGAAATAAATTTTTGCATGATTATATTATATATATATAAGTAAAATTTTCTAAAATTGAATTGTTAACTGAATTGGTGGTTAAAAATGATAATATTTGATTTTCATTTATTGTTTTGTAAACTACTATTTTTTTTTCAACATATAAATAGAGGCAAGCTATAAAATATGGTTTATAAATTAATTTAGAATTTAAAATGAATTTAAATAAAGAATTTGAGAATTTAATTTTCGGTGATTTCAAACCTTGGCTTTAAAATTTTAAAGTGTATATTATTAAAGTATTTTGAAATAGAAATTATTGACAAGAAATTTAAATGTTTAAACCAGTGCTCTCCTCTTTTGTCGCTGGAAGATAATTTCGGTGATGGCGGCCGCATCATCGACATTCATTTTCGAGTTTCGAAACGGAGGGATAATTCAGTAGCTTTGCTACTCTTTTGTTTGGAAAATGAATTTGATTTGAACTTCTTAAGAATGACTTGATTTATAATATATATATAAGTATACGATTGTAGATTTAATTTGATATATATAGTATATGTGTATTTGTCTATAAAATGGTTTGAAGTTAATCGGAAATTTAATTCTTAAATTGTGTTAAAGGTGATTTCAATTTTTGAAAAAATTGAATAAATATTTATATTTGAAATAATTTAGTTGGGAAAAGTTTACTTGTATAATATCCGATTTTATCCTAATACAACTTACCTAAGTTATTCAGAATTTGAATATGTAATTGGATAATATACAATATAAACCTTTTGTACCTAACATTAATGAATGTGAAATCAAATCAATTTAATGAAAACCTTGAATTTAAAAACAAATTGTTGAGTATAAGTTTATTTAAATTGAAATTCATATGGTTTGAACTAGATGTTTATTTAAATTTAAATTCATATGGTTCAAAACCTGAATATTTTTATATAGAAAAAATTATAAATCATCTTCTGAGGAAGATGTCACATTTCGTTTCTCAAAATTTTGACTGTTATTGCTCCGTCGATCTTATTTTCAACGAAATAACTGTTGAATTTAAAAGTTTTGCGAAACCTAAATATGTCAACAGGAGAAAATTTATTTAGAACATGAATAAGACTGCGAAATTCGTTTTGAAAAATTCAGACGTTTTTAGCTCCATTTGGATTTTCCATGCGAAATAGCAACGTATGTCGGTGTCCGTATCGACTTTTGATCGGATGATCGTACCACAGATATTTATATACCGTTTTGATTGTCTCTTCGTACCGATCGAAATAGTATATTTAATTCTGTATTTTGAAGTCCGATGCACGGTTAAACCCATGAAGTGATTTCCCGAACCGGCACCCTATTTTAACCTTTTTGGTTCCGTGACCATTCAATTACCCAACCATTCATTTACCTAACAGGTGAAACAAATTTCCACGTACCATTAATATTCTCTGATAGAAACATGTGACTTTTGGTAACCACTAATTCTTTTCTGGCAAAATAAGAAATATTGTTATTTGCTCTAGATCTGAGAAGCCACCGCTTAGACAACAACCTTTCCACTCCCTTCCATTTTACTGAAGCTCTTTTCGTCTATTCATTGTTACCCTATTCTCTTCCTTATCTTCATTTTTGCTCTGTTCATTGATAAAAGAACACAAAGGGATTATATAAGAGTGTGTTAGCAGCATGATTCACTTCCACACCTTATCTCATGCACGACCTCTGCCCCTCCTCTTTCCACCATGCTTTGCCGAGCTTGCCCACCACTACACACCTACCTGACTTCGCCTGCAAGCCAAGATTTCCTCCGTCCTAGCCTACCTCCGTGTAACCCACCCACAGCCTTCACTTGAGCCCGAGTTCCTTAACTTGCCTAGCTAGTATCTCCTTCCTCTGTTATTTTCCGTTCTTTTTTTTTATATGCGTAGGTATCGTATGGTTATATATGATTGTTTTGGTTTGTATGCATACAAGCTTAAAGTAGTACTGATATATTTTGTAGCATATATTTATAAAGCATGTATTGTATTGATTATTTGAGGCCGCATGTATGCCTGCAGCACTCATCTACTTTATTTTTACATAAGCATATTTAATAGGTTGGTATAACATATTGTTGTGATTTGTTAGTAATAAAATATATGAACAGTTTGTATTTTTTTGTTATCAGTCATATATAATCCATTTGTATGCCTACATATGTAAGTTTGAGTTGTGTATATATAATCGTCTGGGTGAATTTCTATATCCATGTTTACAGTTTTTTTAATATTATAGGTTTATATATACATATTTGGGTGAATATATATATGTTTAAAAGTATATAATGTTTATAAATCGATGTATATATATATGTGATTGTGTCCGCATACCCTTATCTGAATAAGGAAATATATTAGTTTATATATATTCTATTAGTTCACGTCAGTCTACATTCATTTTATTTTTCTTGTTATTATATGTAAGTTTTAAAATCTGGTTGTGTAGATAAATATACACAGTGGCTATTATGTATAAGATTTATTTGTATATATTTGAGTTATATATTAACTTGAAAATTTAGAAGAGTAAAATTTAAAGAGTTTATAGTTTGTTATGTTAGTGTAAAGTGTAACGACCCAGAATTTCCCTCATTTGAAATTCAGATATTTAATTGATTTTAAGTATGAACAAGTAAAATTTATGAGTCGAATAATTAATTTTTCGAATATTTGGATTTAGTTGGATAATTAAATCGACAATTTAATATTTGAAATTGCGTAAATAATTGAAAATCGGGTTTAATGTGATAAAAAAATGATTTATAAAGTTATATTAAATCATATTGGAGTCAGAATGATGCTATAGAACTTTTAAAATTGAATTTAAAGTTAATTTGTGAAAATTAAATGTTTTAATATTTAATTGACTAGTGAAAATAATCATTTTTGCAATTTAATATTTAAAGTTTTTTTTGCAATAAAACTGGTAGGGGCCCAGTTAACCCCGCTGGCTTTGTCAAAAAAAAATAGTCATTTTTCAAACAGTCTCGGATTTCGACGAAACCAGTTTCATCAGATCCGTAATGTCATATTATTGTAAGATTTCAAATTTCGTGTCAATCGGATTTACCGTTTGTCCGGGGCAAGCCAAAATGCATAGAAATTAGTTTAAATCGATTTAATTTAAATTTGATCGTTTATCGCCGTAACTCGCACAGATGATTAAATTAGCTTCCGAAACTTATTCCATTGTGTCCGGAACGCGGGTTAAACCCTAGAAACGTCGGTCACCGCGTGAGATTTGGAGTTTGGAAATTTAGAGTGAATAGCGTTTTTGGAGAAATTTCTATAAAAGGACATATTCTCTTCATTTGCACAAACCCTCTCTCTTCTAAGCTTCAGCCGGCCCTAATTTTTCAATGGCTGAGAATTTTCGAAACTTCTCTCCTTAATCTCTTATAATCCATCAACTAATTCGAGAAATTCAACACGAAAGTTGTAGATCTTAGTGAGAGCTTTAAATCCATACGGTGATGATGATAAACGAAGCTACCAATCGCTGGCAACTCGCATTCAAACATGTGCGTTCTTGCACGTTTCTCGAGTGCTACAAGAGGCGGAGCTCGCCTAAATCACGGCTGAAGGTGGAGTTCGAGTAGGCCTTCGCAGTGGTGGTCCCTGATCGATGCAGAAGTCGACGTGGTGGTGGAGGCTATTAGGGTTTGGACGGCAAATGTTGGGTTCGAATTTTTCTGAAGGCGAACGCGTTTGGGAAGGAGCACTTGCGTGCGGCCTGATATTGAGCAAAGGAGATCCAACGGCCAGGATGTAATAGGTTGAAAAATTAAAATAAAATTGTAAATATTCGTATATAATAATTTGTTTAATCTTTAAAATGATGTAACTTCTTCATACGAGGTCGAAAACGCACGAAACGAATTGCGTTGGCTTCGTTTTGTCGAGCACTACGCTACGGAAATGGATTGGAGTCATTTGGAGCTAGTGAAAATTTCGGGTAAAATTAAATGCACGTTTAATTTTATTCGAAATAAAATGCTACAACTGTTATCGGAAACCCAAGGTGAGAACTTCTCACTCAATCGAATTGTTTCAATTTAAATTTTAAACAGCTAGATTTAAAATTGCTTGATTGTGTGATTGGATGATAATTATTATCTGTTGTATTGAAATAGACCCTATACGCCGTATATTGAGTAGATGTTATATATTAAAAACATATACTGCGATAATTCCAACTTGAATGGAATTGGTATTATATATGTATTTGGAGTTGAAGGTTATCAGCGATATACTCCCAATTTGGTAATGTGGCATGCTGAGTGTTGCTGTGTGGTGATTATTTATTGATCATTTGTTGATCAAAGCGTGCCTTTGTGGACGAGAATTCGTCAGACCTCACACCCCGGAAATGGTCGAAACAGGAATATGCGGCAAGGTTATGAGGCTCGCTCCCTTTAGGGTATGTCATTTCCTTCTGGAAAAGGGTGGTGTTAGGTATGGAGCCCTGATGCTTAACCTATGTGGTTGCTCCAACCTCATTTTTCTGTGTGGTTGTTGCTTGGTGATAGAGGGCCCTCGGATAAAGGTCCCAAAGGACCGGGGGGTGGCATATTCGTGTAGTAGTTACATAGTTACAGAGGTAACCCGGCCTTGTGTTGGCAGAGATCTAACCGTAACGTTAGATTCTAGGGACGTCCCGCCAAAGGCGATCCCATGTGACAGTAGGAAGTTCCTTAGCCTGGCCATCTGTTGGAAATCCAAAGAAATAATATGAGCCTTGTACGGTTTTAGTTGTAGAACCTGCCATTCACTTATGATGGCGCCCCACTGTTTGGATGGTAGTTATAGTAGGCATAGTTCGAAATGTCTATGCTGGCTAAGATTTATATTCTATTTTCGAAATGCTTTCTACACTATGCACTAATAATAATATCAAAAATGATTTGTTTTGCGTAGTAAGCATCTTTGACTATCATAAGGAGAAATCTCCTCCAATTCTGCGTTTACATTGTGTGTGTACGGGGAGGCCTTATGGTAGTTTCATTTTCCAAAAGCATTGCGGATATTTTTTCACTTCCCTTGTTGTTGTTGTTTTAAAAGATAAATAACTGTTTTGAGTTCTCACACCAGTCCCATGAATGACATGGAGTTTATTGTTCTCTTCCTAAACTCTGGGTGCCCATAATTTTCTACACGGGCAGTCTAGAGTCAGGTTATCAGGTCATTCTAGATTCAGTAGTGCTTTGGAGCTCAAGTGGCAAGCTGGATGGCGAGACGTATTACTTGTATATGATATTATCTTTCCGCTGTAAATTTGCTTGTAAGGACATGTTTGTATAACTGTCCATTGTCCAGTTGTGTTGTATATTGTTGTTGTATACTCTGATGATGATGGGATGTAATGTAATAACTGATATAGTTCTTTGTTTTAAAGATTATTCATTTATCTATTATATGTTGCTCCGCTGCGACTGTGAGATTCTGATATTATTTCTGTTCTGTTTCCTTACTTCTTCTATCCTTTTTCTTCTACCTCTTCTTCTTTAACCCTAACAATTCGGTTTTCCGGCATTCGATTATGCGACAATTGATACAGTGGACATATTAATGTCGATTTTCGGAAGTCGAAGAATCAGGTCTTGACAAAGTGGTACCAGAGCATTTGGTTAAGTGACAACCTTGGCTCTGTTGGAGATTACTCATTGGTGATAGAGTCAGCAGTACTCTAGAATGAGTTGAGTGTAATAACAGATATGAGCGCGTATTTGTTAGTGAATATGAAATTATTTTGTATTGTGTTGACTTATCAGTTGGTTATTTATAGATTCTGGTCGGTGCAATCTTGCTAACTGTAATCGATAGGGGTTTCTAAACTCTTAAACGAGATAAACCGACATAGTATTGTTTTAAATTGGGTAAATGAAATAATTTTACCTCTATTATATTTTGTATATAAAGGAATAATTTTTCAGAATTGTCAAAGTGTATATAAATTGAATTGTTTGATTTTTGAAAATGTAAGAAAATATATAAGTGAATCAAAGTTGTTCAATAATTTGAATAAAAATAACAATTGTGAAAGAATAAATTTTATAAAAGCAACAATTGTATAAGTATAGAATTATAATTGAAATGATTTACAATTATGAAATAACCTTGTATAAGTAAAGGGAAATAGAGAAATTATATAAGTAAGATTTATAAATGTGATTTATAAATAAAAGGAAATTTTGAAAGAATTTAAAGCATTGGATTCACTACTGTTGCTGGGGAATAATAAGGGTGATGACTGCAGCATCATCAGTATCATTTTCTAGTTTCTGTGTGATGGATTTGCTACCATAGTAAATTGAAATTGAATTTTGTTGTGACAAACAAATTTAAAATTAAAATCCAAGTTGAAATTGATAAATATAAGTTATCAAGTTTTGAACTTGTAATATGAAATAAAGATTTAACTTTGGTAAAGTTGAAATAAATTTGAATTAGTATGATAAAATGTATGATGTGAAATTTAACTAAAGGAAGTTCAATAAATTAAATCGGATTTGGAAGCTGAATAATAAGTTGTATAACTTATTAAATGTGAAGATGTAAGTAAAACCAATTATTAAGATGGTTAAACAACTTTGTTAAGCAAGACGAGGTATGAATCTGAATAAGTGATAAAATTGACTTTAGTAAAAGTTAAATAGAATTTACTTTGGAGTTGGAATTTGAATTGGATTTTAACTGGATTAGATACGTTGTTGAAATGGAAACTAAGTTAAGTTAAACAAATGATGTTGAAATGGAATATGACTTAAGTAATGTTGAATGAAGTTGATTTGGTATCGAAGCAAAATAATGAAGTGAATTAAATGAATATGAACTTGAGTTATGTAATGAGATTCAACTCTATATGGTAAAATAAATTAGTAATTGAACTAATGAGTTGAATATTAATCAATCGAATGTAATGAATTGATATGGAATAATGGATATATGTGTTAATTCATTTACGGATAATTGAATGTTAAACCAAATTGAAGGTAAACAAATTGAATATGAATGTTGAATGTGAAGTAAATAAATTTGGTTGTGTTGGTTATACATTGGTTGTTAGATTATTGTTGATTGATTGAGTAGAAATTCATATGCAATTGAATGAATAAAATTGAAAGCTAAAGCAATTGAATTCAAATTGGAAGTTAAGTAAATTTAAATTGAATAAAATTGATTTGAATTGAAAGTGAACAAATATGGATGTAAATTAGTAAATGTAAACTAATTGAAAATGAATAATTGAATGTCGTTGTATATGAATTGGTTGTAAACAATTACAAGTAATGTCAAAATCATATAAGTTGCTTATATGCCTTGTTTAATGTGCATTTCTTTTAATATGCATGTGTTGTAGTTGTTTAAAAGAGTAAAATGTTAATAACTTCTTATATGTCACTTACTTGTTTATATTGAGTAAGTACAGGTACCGAGGCTACCGTTAGCGGGATTTGGTTGCGCAAAATGCTAAATAAGTAACTACTTTGCTTAAAAATGCTAAAAAGGTACGCCTACACAATAAAAATAGGAAATATGAACTGTTTTTCTGTTTTTCCGACCGGGTGGGTCGATGTAACGATCCTGAATTTTTATTTAATATAAATTAATAATTAAATGAAATTTTGAATAAAAATTTATAAAATTAATTATAAATAGTGATGTGAGTTTCCCCGAGTTCAAATATATTCTATATAAATCATTTAAATTTTTTTTATATTATATATATATGTATATATGTGAATATATATATATATATATATATGTATATATATGTATATTTGGGTATATATGAGTCAATTTGAAATTTTAAAATCTTGTGTGTATATATATATATTTTGATTTGAATTTAAATCTTATATTAATGGTTTGAAAAATAAATATTAAAGTATATACATTGACACAAGTACGAAATGAATAAATAAGTGAATTGTTAATTTATTATTGATGGTTAAAATATATATAATAAATACAAGACAATAAATAAGAAGTAAATAAAATATAAGATATAACAATATAAAGTAAATATATATATATATATATATATATATATCTTAATCTCATATTAATAAATCAATACAAGATAATACAAATGGAGTAGGCTACAAAAGTAATAAGAGTAAAATAAAAATAGAAGTTCACTTATTTTGTAAAGTAAAATAATTCATATTTAAGCTATGAATAAAAATAAGAACAATTATATATAAAACAAAAACAATAAGTAAACATATATAGGAAGTATTACAAAACAAAAATACATACAAGTATGTACGCTTGTAAATGAAAACAAAGCAAGCATGGAAAACAAAAATATAAATAAGCAAAGTAAACAAAAAAATGTAAGGTAAAGAAAAAAAAACAAAAGAAAAGAAGTATAAAAGTAATCAGGCAAAAGAATGTTGCCTGTAAAAATAAAAAAATTGCAAAACAAAATCTTCTCAACACAAAACATATCAGCCGAGCAAATACATGCAAGTAGGAAACAAATAAATAAAAATAATAACAACAAGTATGGAGAGGAAAGTATATCTGTATAAGGCAATAAATGCCATACACCTCAACAATTAATGCAACATACCTATTGTACTTAACCTCAACCTGCACACTATATTTTATATACATCAACCCTCCTTTCAGTTCATTATCACAACTGAGTAAAATGGGAGCAAGCATCATAGTGAAAACTCAAACAAAAATTCAATTTAAACTTGAACAACCATTTAATCAGACAAAATGGAGATCAAAGGAGCAAAGAAGATCTCAGCAAGCATGCAAGTTCAACAATAAGTAGCTCTGCTCTTTCCTGGGAAACATGTGAGTAATATCACTCTAAAAACAAATTTAAAAGTAAAATTTTGTTGCAAGTATGTATGCGGATGAGTATGTTTAAATTTATATACATATAAATGCCTGCGAATATTGCAAGCTTATGTGTACAGGCTGTTACTTTTCTCTGCTCTTTGTTGGAGTTTTCAAAACAAAACTTTGATTTAAAATCCATTTCTACTTGATCTATTAAACATTTGAACTCGAGATCAAAACAAATTTTGTTTGTTCTGGTACGATTTATCATCTAAAAATGGTTGTGTGAAGAATAAAGGTATGTGGAGTGAAAGAACAAGTTTTTACAGTAAAAACTTAAGTCTCTGGAAATTTCGAATATCATGAATTATGGATTAAATCATATAGCTTGAATTTACATCCCAAGATAGGATTTTTGAAACAAATATAGTGATTTTTAGTTGTGTGTATCATGAGCAGTTTACGGTAGAACAAAATCTGCTTTTAAATCATTTTCTCATGATTGAGCGATTCGAGTTGGTCGGGGTTATGTGAGGTGATCGAGGAGGCTATGGAGTTGCCAGGAAAAATGGCTGGAGGTGGAGAAGAAGACTGTGGCGATGATGGGGAGGAGTTTTTATTTCTAACCCTTGTTTTAGGCAATATCATGAAATCGATTCGTTCGTTCCCTCTGTTGCATCGAGTTCGATGGGACCACTGGGGATGGGTTCGTGAATGGTCAGAGCGTTCGTGGCCGGAAGTGCAGCGTTTCTGGTGGTCGGAGTTGATGATGTGGCGCGTTGACAGGTTTGTGGGGGTCGACAGTATCGAGTGTTCCAGGTTTTCAAACACGACCCCAAATTTTGATTTCGAATTTGTGGGACGGTGCGAGTGGTCGGAGCTCGATTTGGAGATGATCGTCGACATGCTCGTAGTCGCGGCGATGACTGGAGCTGGCCAACGTCATTGTGCACGTGCACTGTGACGTCGCGTGTACCTGGGTTGTTCTGTTTTGAAGAAGAAAACTCGGGACGTTGCTCGAGTTTTTGCGTGAGTGACTCGAGAAATAGGTTGAGTTGCCTGAGGGTTAGGCTCGAGTGAATGTTGAAGTACAGGTTTTACAGTAACCTGTTTGTTTTGTTTTGTTTTTAAATATGTGTTTGTTTACTGAAGTAAGGTTTTAAAACTGAAGTTTAAGACAAGTTTTAAAACCTGGGTTTAAAAGCAAATTTTAAGATGCAAATTTGAAATAAAACCAGTTTATAAAATATAAACATTTAAACCATTTTAAATGTTTAAAGCAAATTTAATAAGGGTTTTAAAATTTGAAATCTAGGATTTAAAACAAGTTTAAATAAAAGGTCTAAATACAAATTCAAATTTAGATTGTACAATTAGATTTTGAATAGAATAAAATTTTGTTTTAATTCAAACTTGTTTAATAACTTTAAAATGTTTATTGAAGTCAAGATGGAATTCAGATTAACTCTTGAATTCTAGTTTGAAATAAATGAAGTTTATAAAAATTTAAAGTATTTAAAACAACTTTAGAATGTTCACGTATATTTCATAAAATGATTTGAAATTGAATAATTGGGTTTAAACTCTTATATAAATTTCTTCATAACGGTGGGTAAAGATTGGTTAATTAAATTTTTAATTGTAATTAGTAATGGATGATGGGTAATAAATGAATTTGCAATTAACTACTTAAGTTAACAAATGAATGATTAACAGTTAATTAATTTAGTAATTTAATTGAGAATTAAATGATTAATTAATTGAGAATTAATGGTTAATTAAATAATTAGTGATTAATTATATGATTTCAAAGGCTAATTAAAGGGTAATTAACAATAATTAAATTGAGTTCAATTACTTAAGAATAGTAATTAAATAATTATGAATAGTTAATAAGGATCATTTATTTGAGATTTATTTGATATTAATGTGATTAATCTTGATAATTAATGTGATAAATTAATTTGTGGATTGTATTAAGTATAATTATTTAATAACAGTAATTTAGAAATAAATTATTCAATATAATTAATTGGGTTAATCAAATCTGTTTAAATTAAATTCTTAATTTAATTAATTCAGAATAATCACTCGATAATTTTGGAAAGGTAATTACTTAGAGAAATAATAAATGGATAATTTATTCATAAGTAATTAATTAAATTGGAAATAACTTGAATTAATTAGGATTAAACGATTTATTAATCCTGTTTATGAATGAATATCAAATGCCTGACCTTACTTATGAATAATTGTATTGTATGAGTTGCCTTGAATTGTTTTTCCTATCTGATCTGTGATATTTTGTTCTGTAGATTGTGGTATGTATAATTTGTTCATTTATGGATGATACATTTGTATATTATCTGTGAATCTGTGAATATATGATAAGCGTTATTGTTTATATCGCTTATCAATTATATTTCTGTATTTTGATCTGTGATGATTGAATGGTTGTGCACTATTGAGTTGAACCCCTGGACCACACCATACACACACAAATATGGATTTCACGAGAAAATCGATTAAGTCACAGATTTTGAAATGATTTATAAAATTTGAATTGTTAAATTCAAATGTTTTGGAAATGGAATCGGAATAAATGTGAAAAGCTTTTGGAATGGAATTTCAAAATAGAATTTATTATTTTTAAATTACTTGATTAAGTTTTGGAATTTAAATAAGTTGATTTAAATTTAAATTCAATACTTGAAATTGAATTCTGTAATTTGAAATTAGGGATTAATGATATTATACTAGTCATTATGAGTTAAACCATTTTTAAAGTATTATTTTTGGGAATTTGAATTTAACTCAAGGATTTCAACTCGTATAAATGAATCAGATTTCCAAAATGAAAACTGTTGTTTTCAAATGATAAACACTTTTAGATAAGAACTGAGATTCTAGTTAATTAGGGGAATTGCAAGATTGAATAGAGAAATGATTTTCCTAAGTTATGAATGAATTCTTTTTGAAAGCTATGAATTAAATATGTTTATTTTTAACAGATTTAAATTGATGATTTGTTTAAATCAAATTGAAATGAAATTGTTTTGAAGGCTATAAGTTAAATCTTTGATTTAAAGATTTAACGAGTTAAATCAAATTGAAATGAAAATTGATTTGGAAAATATGTGAATGAATCTTTTGTTTAAAAGATTAAATGTGAAAATTGTTTAAACCGTTAAAGGTTGTGAAAATGAATCTTTTTGTTTAAAGATTGAAAATGGTAATTTGTTAAACCATTTGAAAGAAAGTTTGAATTATTAAGTTGTGACTTAATTGAAATCCCATATCCATATGTTTTGAAAATATTTTCGCTCACTATTCGGTTTAGCCGGGAAAGGACCTTTGTGTCGTATAACCCATTCCGAATATGTGATACGTCGTTATGGATAGCATTTGAAGACCGGTGATGAAGACCGGGTATTTGTGAAAGCGATAGGATGACCTATCGATTGTTTCTGCACCGAGTCGCGCCGGTATAGAAACTCCCTAAGTGATGGGAAATCCGATCGGGATTGTGAATATCCGGATTTCAAGGACTTCTTTGTAAGTGCCTTCGGTTCTGTTCGAGCCCGGAACAGACTTGTATGGATTGTATGTCTGACATTACAAATTGAGATATAAAGCCGATTTCTTTCAAATATATTTCTGTTGGTGGCGGAGAATTTATTCTCTTAGCTTAACACCCTTCTCTGAGACGTACGAGCTCAGAGGTTATATAGTTGAAGTTATCAGCGATATATTCCCAATTTGGTAATGTGACATGCTGAGTGTTGCTGAAATGATCATTGTGTTGATTATTGTGATAGGATCGTTTATTTGATCGTCTATCTTGGTGATCATTGTGTTGATCATTTGTTGACCCAAAGCATGGCTTTTGTATAAAGTATGTTTTTGTGGACGTGACTTCGTCGAGCCTCACACCCCGGAAATGGTCAAAACAGGAAAGATGCGGCAAGGTTATGAGGGGTAGCACCCTTTAGGGTATGTACATTTCCTTCTGGATAGAGGTGGTATCATGGTATGGAGCCCAGATATTTAACCTATGTGGTTACTACGAATTTATTACTTTGTGGTTGTTGGTTATCGGGATCCCGTGAGAAAGGTCGTTTACGATCGGGGAATGGCGTGCTCGTGTCAGTAGTTACCCAGTTAGGGGTAACCCGGCCTTGTGTTGGCAGAGTTCCGGTTTGGTTCTCGGGGATGTCTTTCCAGAGGCATTCTCATGTGGCAATGGGAAGTTCCTTGGCCTGATCATTTGTTGGAAATCCAAAGAAACAATACGAAACTTGTACGGTATTAGTTGTAGAACCTATCATTCACTTATGGTGTCGCAACACTGTTTGGATGGTAGCTATAGTAGGCATACGATAATGGTCGTATGTTGGCTAAGATTTATATTCTACTTTCGAAATGAATTTTTCCTACACTATACACTAGTAATAATATCAAATGCTTCTTTTTAATGCGTATCAAGCATCTTTGACTATCATAAGGAGAAATCTCCTCCGATTCTGCGTTTGCATTGTGTGTGTGTGCGGGAGGCCTTATGGTAGTCTCATTTTTCAAAAGCATTGCGAATTGACTTTGAAAATCTTTTGTTGAATGTATTAAAAGATAAACTATTTTTGTTGCTCACACCAGTCCCACGACTGATCCGGAGTTTATTGTTTTCTTTCCTAAACTCTGGGTGCTCATTATTTTCTACACGAGCAGTCTAGAGTTGGGTTTTTCAGATAGTCAGGTTTAGTAGATTATCTAGAGTTAGTTCAGTCTTTGGACCACACCAGTCTTGCTGAGCTTGGTGATATGTTATTAGGGGTTCGAGCTTCTGCTGGATTGATTCTTGGAAATGGAGTTACAGTTCTCGGAGTTCTCTTTTGAAGACTATCTTAGAGTTATATTGTTCCGCTGTTAGATGTCATCTATTTTCTTTCCGCTGCTATTTTATTGTATCATATCTCTGATGTATATTGATATCTATTGGATCATCTGTTGTATCAGATATTGTATCAAAGCTGTATATCAATGTATTCTTCTTTTATTCCGCTGTGTTGTTTACTTAATGATTGTTATAAGCTCCGGCGAATCGGATTTGAACGGTCGAATCTATGGCATTCGAATACGATATGAAGTATGGATGTCGATTTTTGAGCGGGCAAAATCCGAGTCGTTACATTTGGTATCAGAGCTAAGGTGAAACTTTAGCTCAGGAGTATAACACATTAAGTAACTCATTAGAGATAGGGTGAAGTAAATCCTAGAATGAGTAATCCTTAAGATATCCGTTTTAACGCCTCGGTAAATTCTCTTACTATCTACTGATAGTAAGTATGAGTGCAAGAAGAGAACGAGATAGGGGACATGGGAATACGACTATAAATAGTCAATACCCTGCAACAGTTGAAATGACTTTCTTCTCAACCTCTTTTGATTCGTTTCCAAAATTCTTTTGAATTGCTTCGTGACAGCTCCAGAGACAGAAGTTTCGGTGTAATGGCAGCCCTACGAATCGTTGTGGGAAAATCTTTACTTCGTATCTTCATCGGTTTCTTATCGGTTTTTGATTTTAAACCTTAATGAATATGAATTGGAAATTTGGAATTGAAAATTTTAAATAAATTGAAATTTTAATTTGAGTTAAATTGATTAGTAGAATATGAAGAATAAATTGAATTGTATCGATAAAACGACATCGTTTAAAACCGAATTTGAAATTCTATTATAATTTCTTGTATCTATTGTTGATATTCTGATTTGATGAGCCAAATCCAGAATCGATATCCAGTTTGATCTGAAAAGATATTTCTTCTATCTTTCGTCTATCTCTGTATTGTTTTCGTGCCTGCGAATTTCGAGGACGAAATTCTTTTAAGGGGGGAAGTCTGTAACGATCCTGAATTTTTATTTAATATAAATTAATAATTAAATGAAATTTTGAATAAAAATTTATAAAATTAATTATAAATAGTGATGTGAGTTTCCCCGAGTTCAAATATATTCTATATAAATCATTAATTTTTTTTTATATTATATATATATGTATATATGTGAATATATATATATATATATATGTGAATATATATATATATATATATGTATATTTGGGTATATGTGAGTCAATTTGAAATTTTAAAATCTTGTGTGTATATATATATATATTTTGATTTGAATTTAAATCTTATATTAATGGTTTGAAAAATAAATATTAAAGTATATACATTGACACAAGTACGAAATGAATAAATAAGTGAATTGTTAATTTATTATTGATGGTTAAAATATATATAATAAATACAAGACAATAAATAAGAAGTAAATAAAATATAAGATATAACAATATAAAGTAAATATATATATATATATCTTAATCTCATATTAATAAATCAATACAAGATAATACAAATGGAGTAGGCTACAAAAGTAATAAGAGTAAAATAAAAATAGAAGTTCACTTATTTTGTAAAGTAAAATAATTCATATTTAAGCTATGAATAAAAATAAGAACAATTATATATAAAACAAAAACAATAAGTAAACATATATAGGAAGTATTACAAAACAAAAATACATACAAGTATGTACGCTTGTAAATGAAAACAAAGCAAGCATGGAAAACAAAAATATAAATAAGCAAAGTAAACAAAACAATGTAAGGTAAAGAAAAAAAAAACAAAAGAAAAGAAGTATAAAAGTAATCAGGCAAAAGAATGTTGCCTGTAAAAATAAAAAAATTGCAAAACAAAATCTTCTCAACACAAAACATATCAGCCGAGCAAATACATGCAAGTAGGAAACAAATAAATAAAAATA
The DNA here is from genome assembly GCA_030765085.1 of Allium cepa. Taxonomy (NCBI): domain Eukaryota; kingdom Viridiplantae; phylum Streptophyta; class Magnoliopsida; order Asparagales; family Amaryllidaceae; genus Allium; species Allium cepa. Next base: position 56,369,083 of record CM060928.1, read on the forward strand.
ATAACAACAAGTATGGAGAGGAAAGTATATCTGTATAAGGCAATAAATGCCATACACCTCAACAATTAATGCAACATACCTATTGTACTTAACCTCAACCTGCACACTATCTTTTATATACATCAACCCTCCTTTCAGTTCATTATCACAACTGAGTAAAATGGGAGCAAGCATCATAGTGAAAACTCAAACAAAAATTCAATTTAAACTTGAACAACCATTTAATCAGACAAAATGGAGATCAAAGGAGCAAAGAAGATCTCAGCAAGCATGCAAGTTCAACAATAAGTAGCTCTGCTCTTTCCTGGGAAACATGTGAGTAATATCACTCTAAAAACAAATTTAAAAGTAAAATTTTGTTGCAAGTATGTATGCGGATGAGTATGTTTAAATTTATATACATATAAATGCCTGTGAATATTGCAAGCTTATGTGTACAGGCTGTTATTTTTCTCTGCTCTTTGTTGGAGTTTTCAAAACAAAACTTTGATTTAAAATCCATTTCTACTTGATCTATTAAACATTTGAACTCGAGATCAAAACAAATTTTGTTTGTTCTGGTATGATTTATCATCTAAAAATGGTTGTGTGAAGAATAAAGGTATGTGGAGTGAAAGAACAAGTTTTTACAGTAAAAACTTAAGTCTCTGGAAATTTCGAATATCATGAATTATGGATTAAATCATATAGCTTGAATTTACATCCCAAGATAGGATTTTTGAAACAAATATAGTGATTTTTAGTTGTGTGTATCATGAGCAGTTTACGGTAGAACAAAATCTGCTTTTAAATCATTTTCTCATGATTGAGCGATTCGAGTTGGTCGGGGTTATGTGAGGTGATGGAGGAGGCTATGGAGTTGCCAGGAAAAATGGCTGGAGGTGGAGAAGAAGACTGTGGCGATGATGGGGAGGAGTTTTTATTTCTAACCCTAGTTTTAGGCAATATCATGAAATCGATTCGTTCGTTCCCTCTGTTGCATCGAGTTCAATGGGACCACTGGGGATGGGTTCGTGAATGGTCAGAGCGTTCGTGGCCGGAAGTGCAGCGTTTCTGGTGGTCGGAGTTGATGATGTGGCGCGTTGACAGGTTTGTGGGGGTCGACAGTATCGAGTGTTCCAGGTTTTCAAACACGACCCCAAATTTTGATTTCGAATTTGTGGGACGGTGCGAGTGGTCGGAGCTCGATCTGGAGATGATCGTCGACATGCTCGTAGTCGCGGTGATGACTGGAGCTGGCCAACGTCATTGTGCACGTGCACTGTGACGTCGCGTGTACCTGGGTTGTTCTGTTTTGAAGAAGAAAACTCGGGACGTTGCTCGAGTTTTTGCGTGAGTGACTCGAGAAATAGGTTGAGTTGCCTGAGGGTTAGGCTCGAGTGAATGTTGAAGTACAGGTTTTACAGTAACCTGTTTGTTTTGTTTTGTTTTTAAATATGTGTTTGTTTACTGAAGTAAGGTTTTAAAACTGAAGTTTAAGACAAGTTTTAAAACCTGGGTTTAAAAGCAAATTTTAAGATGCAAATTTGAAATAAAACCAGTTTATAAAATATAAACATTTAAACCATTTTAAATGTTTAAAGCAAATTTAATAAGGGTTTTAAAATTTGAAATCTAGGATTTAAAACAAGTTTAAATAAAAGGTCTAAATACAAATTCAAATTTAGATTGTACAATTAGATTTTGAATAGAATAAAATTTTGTTTTAATTCAAACTTGTTTAATAACTTTAAAATGTTTATTGAAGTCAAGATGGAATTCAGATTAACTCTTGAATTCTAGTTTGAAATAAATGAAGTTTATAAAAATTTAAAGTATTTAAAACAACTTTAGAATGTTCACGTATATTTCATAAAATGATTTGAAATTGAATAATTGGGTTTAAACTCTTATATAAATTTCTTCATAACGGTGGGTAAAGATTGGTTAATTAAATTTTTAATTGTAATTAGTAATGGATGATGGGTAATAAATGAATTTGCAATTAACTACTTAAGTTAACAAATGAATGATTAACAGTTAATTAATTTAGTAATTTAATTGAGAATTAAATGATTAATTAATTGAGAATTAATGGTTAATTAAATAATTAGTGATTAATTATATGATTTCAAAGGCTAATTAAAGGGTAATTAACAATAATTAAATTGAGTTCAATTACTTAAGAATAGTAATTAAATAATTATGAATAGTTAATAAGGATCATTTATTTGAGATTTATTTGATAATTTATTAATGTGATTAATCTTGATAATTAATGTGATAAATTAATTTGTGGATTGTATTAAGTATAATTATTTAATAACAGTAATTTAGAAATAAATTATTCAATATAATTAATTGGGTTAATCAAATCTGTTTAAATTAAATTCTTAATTTAATTAATTCAGAATAATCACTCGATAATTTTGGAAAGGTAATTACTTAGAGAAATAATAAATGGATAATTTATTCATAAGTAATTAATTAAATTGGAAATAACTTGAATTAATTAGGATTAAATGATTTATTAATCCTGTTTATGAATGATTATCAAATGCATGACCTTACTTATGAATAATTGTATTGTATGAGTTGCCTTGAATTGTTTTTCCTATCTGATCTGTGATATTTTGTTCTGTAGATTGTGGTATGTATAATTTGTTCATTTATGGATGATACATTTGTATATTATCTGTGAATCTGTGAATATATGATAAGCGTTATTGTTTATATCGCTTATCAATTATATTTCTGTGTTTTGATCTGTGATGATTGAATGGTTGTGCACTATTGAGTTGAACCCCTGGACCACACCATACACACACAAATATGGATTTCATGAGAAAATCGATTAAGTCACAGATTTTGAAATGATTTATAAAATTTGAATTTTTAAATTCAAATGTTTTGGAAATGGAATCGGAATAAATGTGAAAAGCTTTTGGAATGGAATTTCAAAATAGAATTTATTATTTTTAAATTACTTGATTAAGTTTTGGAATTTAAATAAGTTGATTTAAATTTAAATTCAATACTTGAAATTGAATTCTGTAATTTGAAATTAGGGATTAATGATATTATACTAGTCATTATGAGTTAAACCATTTTTAAAGTATTATTTTTGGGAATTTGAATTTAACTCAAGGATTTCAACTCGTATAAATGAATCAGATTTCCAAAATGAAAACTGTTGTTTTCAAATGATAAACACTTTTAGATAAGAACTGAGATTCTAGTTAATTAGGGGAATTGCAAGATTGAATAGAGAAATGATTTTCCTAAGTTATGAATGAATTCTTTTTGAAAGCTATGAATTAAATATGTTTATTTTTAACAGATTTAAATTGATGATTTGTTTAAATCAAATTGAAATGAAATTGTTTTGAAGGCTATAAGTTAAATCTTTGATTTAAAGATTTAACGAGTTAAATCAAATTGAAATGAAAATTGATTTGGAAAATATGTGAATGAATCTTTTGTTTAAAAGATTTAAATGTGAAAATTGTTTAAACCGTTAAAGGTTGTGAAAATGAATCTTTTTGTTTAAAGATTGAAAATGGTAATTTGTTAAACCATTTGAAAGAAAGTTTGAATTATTAAGTTGTGACTTAATTGAAATCCCATATCCATATGTTTTGAAAATATTTTCGCTCACTATTCGGTTTAGCCGGGAAAGGACCTTTGTGTCGTATAACCCATTCCGAATATGTGATACGTCGTTATGGATAGCATTTGAAGACCGGTGATGAAGACCGGGTATTTGTGAAAGCGATAGGATGACCTATCGATTGTTTCTGCACCGAGTCGCGCCGGTATAGAAACTCCCTAAGTGATGGGAAATCCGATCGGGATTGTGAATATCCGGATTTCAAGGACTTCTTTGTAAGTGCCTTCGGTTCTGTTCGAGCCCGGAACAGACTTGTATGGATTGTATGTCTGACATTACAAATTGAGATATAAAGCCGATTTCTTTCAAATATATTTCTGTTGGTGGCGGAGAATTTATTCTCTTAGCTTAACACCCTTCTCTGAGACGTACGAGCTCAGAGGTTATATAGTTGAAGTTATCAGCGATATATTCCCAATTTGGTAATGTGACATGCTGAGTGTTGCTGAAATGATCATTGTGTTGATTATTGTGATAGGATCGTTTATTTGATCGTCTATCTTGGTGATCATTGTGTTGATCATTTGTTGACCCAAAGCATGGCTTTTGTATAAAGTATGTTTTTGTGGATGTGACTTCGTCGAGCCTCACACCCCGGAAATGGTCAAAACAGGAAAGATGCGGCAAGGTTATGAGGGGTAGCACCCTTTAGGGTATGTACATTTCCTTCTGGATAGAGGTGGTATCATGGTATGGAGCCCAGATATTTAACCTATGTGGTTACTACGAATTTATTACTTTGTGGTTGTTGGTTATCGGGATCCCGTGAGAAAGGTCGTTTACGATCGGGGAATGGCGTGCTCGTGTCAGTAGTTACCCAGTTAGGGGTAACCCGGCCTTGTGTTGGCAGAGTTCCGGTTTGGTTCTCGGGGATGTCTTTCCAGAGGCATTCTCATGTGGCAATGGGAAGTTCCTTGGCCTGATCATTTGTTGGAAATCCAAAGAAACAATACGAAACTTGTACGGTATTAGTTGTAGAACCTATCATTCACTTATGGTGTCGCAACACTGTTTGGATGGTAGCTATAGTAGGCATACGATAATGGTCGTATGTTGGCTAAGATTTATATTCTACTTTCGAAATGAATTTTTCCTACACTATACACTAGTAATAATATCAAATGCTTCTTTTTAATGCGTATCAAGCATCTTTGACTATCATAAGGAGAAATCTCCTCCGATTCTGCGTTTGCATTGTGTGTGTGTGCGGGAGGCCTTATGGTAGTCTCATTTTTCAAAAGCATTGCGAATTGACTTTGAAAATCTTTTGTTGAATGTATTAAAAGATAAACTGTTTTTGTTGCTCACACCAGTCCCACGACTGATCCGGAGTTTATTGTTTTCTTTCCTAAACTCTGGGTGCTCATTATTTTCTACACGAGCAGTCTAGAGTTGGGTTTTTCAGATAGTCAGGTTTAGTAGATTATCTAGAGTTAGTTCAGTCTTTGGACCACACCAGTCTTGCTGAGCTTGGTGATATGTTATTGGGGGTTCGAGCTTCTGCTGGATTGATTCTTGGAAATGGAGTTACAGTTCTCGGAGTTCTCTTTTGAAGACTATCTTAGAGTTATATTGTTCCGCTGTTAGATGTCATCTATTTTCTTTCCGCTGCTATTTTATTGTATCATATCTCTGATGTATATTGATATCTATTGGATCATCTGTTGTATCAGACATTGTATCAAAGCTGTATATCAATGTATTGTTCTTTTATTCCGCTGTGTTGTTTAATTAATGATTGTTATAAGCTCCGGCGAATCGGATTTGAACGGTCGAATCTATGGCATTCGAATACGATATGAAGTATGGATGTCGATTTTTGAGCGGGCAAAATCCGAGTCGTTGCAGTCGATGTATATATATTTTATATCTATTGTGATATTGTAAAAGCTCCTCCGTACAAAGGAGGTTATGCCGAAATTTTCTAAAAATTTAAGGCGTTAGAAAATTTTCGGGAAATTTTGGAAAAAAATTTCAAAACTAAGTTTTGATTTGAAGTTAAAGGTTAAACAATATAGTTGATTTTGAAAAGATAACTATATATGGATTTGAAAACTTAGCAAATATTTTGTAAGAAGTTTAACTATGGATTTTGAAAAGTTAATGAATTCTGTAACTTTTTCTTACTTGGTAATTTCGAGGACGAAATTCTTTTAAGGGGGGAAGTTTGTAACGACCCAGAATTTCTATCATTTGAAATTCAGTTATTTAATTGATTTTAAATATCAACAAGTAAAATTTATGAGTCGAATAATTTATTTTTTGAATATTTGGATTTAATTGGATAATTAAATCGACAATTTAATATTTGAAATTGCGTAAATAATTGAAAATCGGGTTTATGTGATAAAAAATGATTTATAAAGTTATATTAATTCATATTGGAGTTAGAATGATGCTATAGAACTTATAAAATTGAATTTAAAGTTAATTGTGAAAATTAAATATTTTTAATATTTAATTGACTAGTGAAAATAGTCATTTTTCAAACAGTCTCAGATTTCGACAAAACCAGTTTCATCGAAACCGTAATGTCATATTATTGTAATATTTCAAATTTCGTATCAATAGGATTTACCGTTTGTCCGGGACAAGCCAAAACGCATAGAAATTAGTTTAAATCGATTTAGTTTAAATTTGATCGTTTATTGCCGTAACTTGCACAGATGATCAAATTAGCTTTCGAAACCTATTCCATTGTGTCCAGAACGTGGGTTAAACCCTAGAAACGCCGGTCACCGCGCGAGATTTGGAGTTCGAAAATTTGGAGTGAATAGTGTTTTTGGAGAAATTTCTATAAAAGGACCTATTCTCTTCATTTGTACAAACCCTCTATCTTCTAAGCTTCAGCCGGCCCTAATTTTTCAATGCCTGAGAATTTTCGAAACTTCTCTCCTTAATCTCTTCTAATCCATCAACTAATTCGAGAAATCTTCAACACGAAAGTTGTAGATCTTAGTGAGAGCTTTAAATCCATACGGTGATGATGATAAACGACAATCGCTGGCAATTCGCATTCAAATGTGTGCGTTCTTGCACGTTTCTCGAGTGCTACAAGGGGCCGAGCTTGCCTATATCACGGCCGAAGGTGGAGTTCGAGTAGGCCTTCGCAGTGGTGGTCCCTGATCGATGCAGAAGTCGACGTGGCGGTGGAGGCTATTAGGGTTTGGACGGCAAATGTTGGGTTCGAATTTTCCTAAAGGCGAACGCTTTTGGGAAGGAGCACTTGCGTGCGGCCTGATGTTGAGCAAAGAAGATCCAACGCCCAGGATGTAATAGGTTGAAAAATTAAAATAAAATTGTAAATATTTGTATATAATAATTTGTTCAATCTTTAAAATGATGTAACTTCTTCATACGAGGTCGAAAACGCACGAAACGAATTGCGTTGGCTTCGTTTTGTCGAGCACTACACTATGGAACTGGACTGTAGTCGTTTGGAGCTAGTGAAAATTTCGGGTAAAATTAAAACGCACGTTTAATTTTATTCGAAATAAAACGCTACAACTGTTATCGAAAACCCAAGGTGAGAACTTCTCACTCAATCGAATTATTTCGATTTAAATTTTAAATAGTTAGATTTAAAATTGCTTGATTGTGTGATTGGATGATAATTATTATCTGTTGTATTGAAATAGACCCTATATGCCGTATATTAAGCGGATGTTATATATTAAAAACATATACCGCGATAATTCTAACTTGAATGGAATTGGTATTATATATGTATTTGGAGTTGATTTTCCCGCATTATATAGCGCACGAGACCCTATTGCGCCGCATAATAGCGGATAGTATTTTATAAATCCCATATACCACGATATTCCGTCTTAAAACGGAATTGGTATTGTGCTAACATCTTTGGATGCAGAGAAACGGGTTGGAGGGATCCAACCAGATTCCTCAAATGATTGAATTGGTTTCAATGTTGTGTGTTGATCTATTTATAATCTGCGTGATTATCTTTGTGATTGAAATCGTTAAAGGCTAAATTTTAGCCGAATATATTTTTGGTATCGTTAGATGTAGAAAATAAATAAAATTTGATTTTTAAAAATTTAAGTTGAGAATTCATAGTAAAATTTAATTTTGAAATTGATTCATTTTAAATAAATAAACGGATTTTTATGTTATAAAAATTATGATTTTTGTGAAATATAACTGAAAAGCGATTTTTTAAAATAAGTAGTTGATTAATTTATAAAATGGTTTAAATTGGGATTTTTGAATTATTGTAAATGATTTATATAAGATATTTATAAAATTGATATTTATAAACTAAAATATTGGGATTATAAACAAGTTTTTATAAGTATTAAAATGGAATATAAATGGATTTCATAAGTGGACGAAATCGATAGATTTATAAATTGGGAAGTTATAAAATGAATAGATTTTTGTGAAATAAAATATTTATAAGTAATCAACTTATAAATTGGATTTTGGCGTGTAAATGGAATATGGATAGAATTTGTTAATAAGGTGATTTTATAAGTTGAAGTTGTTATAAAGTATAAATGGAATTTATAAACGTTGTTTTATAAATCCGAAATCGACTTATTTTAATAAGTTTAATGTATTATAGCTTATTAAAGGAGATCTATACACGATTTTGGGATAGTGGTTATCCTTTAAATAATATATGAAGAAATTGAATTTGGTTAATGAAGTATATTCACGATTTTGGACGGTGAATAATATATTAAAGAAATATTTTGGGAAAGTGATATTTTAAATAGAGATTAAAACGATTTAAAGATGTTTTTAAAATGTATAAAGTATCAAAACCATAGATTTCAACATTCATTGTTGAAATAGACGTTTTCGAGAAGAAAAGGGAATGGTGGACTATAACACTGTTGTTATAGTAAATGATTTCCGAAAGGAAAATTTTTGTATAGTATTGGGGTTTATATATCTATCTTAATTTCGAACCCCTATACTAGTAATTTTGAGTTATCATAACAATGTTTTACGCAACATTCGTTTTGACTCAAATAAATGTGTTTAAGAGGATGTTTTCCTTAAAGAATAAAATATATACTTAATTTGGATTTAAATATATTGAATATTTTCCAAATGTTGAAAATAAACATATTTGTGAATTACTTATTATTAAATAAGTATGGAAATGTTTTTCCAATATAAAGTGAATGTTTTGAGATTTTATCTTTTAAAGATAAATTGGAAATGAATATTGGAAATCGATTTGGAAATCGTATATTCATAGATATTTTGAAAAGGTAAATTCACTATGGAATTTATAAAAGAAAGGGAAATTTGTTTAAAAATAAACATTGATTTATTTTTAAAACTGTGGAAATAACTTTACGAATTTGGAATGTAAATTTAATAAATCGGTAAGGATTTATTTGATAGGTTTAAATGAACCATTTTGAAATGAAAGCTGTAAGGGTGTAAATTGATTTGAAATTTGTTTTCAAATGGTTGAATTGTGGAAAATATATATCTGATAAAGATATTCTTGAAAATAAATAATTTGGGAAATTATTTGAAATCGGGTGATATTGTGAATATTGATTGATAGTTAAATAACCGACTATCAATATTGACCTTAAATGGCTATTTGTTGTGAACTGGTTGAAATTGAATGCTACACTTATTTTTATATTGCGCTCGTTATTCGGACTACCCATTCCGAATAGTGATACGATGTAATGGATAGCATTGAAGACCGGTGGTGAAGACCGGGTATTTGTGAAAACGATAGGATGACCTATCGATTGTCTCTGCACCGTTAGCTACGGTATGGAGATTTCCTTTGTGATGTGAAATTCGATCAGGATTGTGAATACCCGGATTGCAAGGGCTTCTTTTGAAGTGCCTTCGGTTCTGTTTGAACCCGTAACAGACTTGTATGGTTACGTGTCTGACATTACATTTTGAGATATAAAGAAGATTTCTTTCGAATACATCTCTGTTGGTGGCGGAGAATTTATTATCTTAGCTTAACACCCTTCTCTGAGACGTACGAGCTCAGAGGTTATGTAGTTGAAGGTTATCAGGGATATACTCCCAATTTGGTAATGTGGCATGCTGAGTGTTGTTGTATGATGATTATTTATTGATCATTTGTTGATTAAAGTAAGGCTTTGTGAAAAAGCGTAGCTTTTTGGACGAGACTTCGTCAGACCTCACACCCCGCAAATGGTCGAAATAGGAATATGCGGCAAGGTTATGAGGGTCGCTCATGGTATGTCATTTCCTTCTGGAAAAGGGTGGTGTCAGCTATGGAGCCCTGATGCTTAACCTATGTGGTTGCTCCAATCTCATTTTTCTATGTGGTTATTGCTTGGTGATAGAGGGCCCTCGGATAAAGGTCCCAAAGGACCGGGGGGTGGCATATTCGCGTAGTAGTTATTTAGTTACAGAGGTAACCCGACCTTGTGTTGGCAGAGATCTAACCGTAACGTTAGGTTCTCGGGACGTCCCGCCAGAGGCGATCCCATGTGACAATAGGAAGTTCCTTAGCCTGACCATTTGTTGGAAATCCAAAGAAACAATACGAGCCTTGTATGGTTTTAGTTGTAGAACCTGCCATTCACTTATGGTGGCGCCCCACTGTTTGGATGGTAGCTATAGTAGGCATAGTTCGAAATGTCTATGCTCGCTAAGATTTATATTCTATTTTCGAAATGCTTTCTATACTATGCACTAATAATAATATAAAAAATGATTTGTTTTGCGTAGTAAGCATCTTTGGCTATCATAAGGAGAAATCTCCTCCAATTCTGCGTTTGCATTGTGTGTGTGCGGGGAGGCCTTATGGTAGTTTCATTTTCCAAAAGCATTGCGGATATTTTTCCACTTCCCTTGTTGTTGTTGTTTTGAAAGATAAATAACTATTTTGAGTTCTCACACCAGTCCCATGACCGACCTGGAGTTTATTGTTCTCTTCCTAAACTCTGGACGCCCATAATTTTCCACACGGGCAGTCTAGAGTTAGGTTATCAGGTCATTCTGGATTCAGGAGTGCTTTGGAGCTCAAGTGGCAAGCTGGATGGCGAGACATATTACTTGCATATGATATTATCTTTCCGCTGTAAATTCGCTTGTAAGGACATGTTTGTATAACTGTCCATTGTCCAGTTGTGTTGTATACTCTGATGATGATGGGATGTAATGTAATAACTGATATAGTTCTTTGTTTTAAAGATTATTCATTTATCTATTATATGTTGTTCCGCTGCGACTATGAGATTCTGATATTGTTTCTGTTCTGTTTCCTTACTTCTTCTATCCTTTTTCTTCTACCTCTTCTTCTTTAACCCTAACAATTCGGTTTTCCGGCATTCGATTTTGCGGCAATTGATACAGTGGACGTATTAATGTCGATTTTCGAAAGTCGAAGAATCGGGTCTTGACATAAAGTCTAATATTTTGAAAGAAAAAATATATCATATATCTAAGTATTGATTTCAAATATAATAATGAATATATTTAAAAATATGTTTATATTTAATATCGTGATCTTGAGGTATATAAGGGTGTTGATTCTAAAACTATATATATTGATATTTTGATTTTAAGAAATATATATAGAAATTGTTGAAGAATAAAATATAGATATTTTGATCCTTACATATATATAAAGGCTTACTTATGTAGTAAATATTGATTTATGGAATTTTCATATTGTTTCAAATTAAAATATTGAGAATATAATAATAATGTATCTATTTTAGTGTATATCAAACTAATTCTGATTAGTTATCATCGTTTTTCCATTTATCGGCTTTGTTTGTCGTGCCTTTCTTCATCGAATCATGTCCATCTAGTTTTGCTTTGGAAGTCGTTCTTGCATTTTGTAACTCACTTCTTTGACCATCTCTCTAGCCTTGAAAGGTGAGCAATCACTCACGATTAATATTCTTTTATTATTAAATTTGATTTCAATTGAAACGACAATTCAAATATGCTGTTGTTAGTTATTTACACTGTTGTATATATGTTATTACCTGCATCAGTTCACCTATGATATCTGACACCATTATCTGTTATTTATACGATGATAATCCAGTTTGGTTAATAATTGGTTGATTGTTGTTGTTTACATTGGACGTTAAATCGTTAATGTATAAAGTGATAAATAATATGCAACTGAATTTGACGTAGGATAGTTAAAGTTTGAATTGATATATGTGTTAAATTTAATTAGTTAAATTTGTATAATATGACCCCTTTAAATGTTTAATTACTTGACATGTAGAAATATGGTTAATTACATCTTGAACCATTTAAATTTATGTTGTATAAACGATATAGTATGAAATTGAATAATAGATATCAAGTGAAGAACCATATAAATTTTAGTGTAATAATCTTTAGTCTACATGAAATGATAGTGTAGATTCTAGAAATAATTATATTAATTTGCAAAAACAACAATGTGAATTAATACGATTATTTCAGGATTATTTGAATTAATTATTGGACTGTTATTGATTGTTGTTATTGCTTGTTTATTTACTTTGACACCATCCCAGTTATCACCCTACAAGTTCCCTTTGCTATGCTTTGATTTTTGAATTGAAATGGAATCGGTTGAAATGATAAATACCCAAATGAACTTGACTTAGGATAGAGAATTAAATAAAATCCGATTGGTCAATAAATTGATTTAAAATAAAATAAAGATTTTATTTGAATAAATAATAAGGTTTTGAAATGAAGTTGGAATTTAAATTTTAATGAAAAGAAAATGTTAATATTTAATAATCTGAAACAAAATATTAACATAGTAGTTGACGAAGGAACGTTGTTTAAATTTAATTAATAATTAAGTTTGGAATTATTTAATAATTGAGTTTGAAATTATTTAATAGTTTAGTTTTGAAATTATGTAATAATTAAGATTGAATTATTAAATAATTAAATAAAAATTTGAATTCTTTAATAAGTAAAATTGAACTTCTTGAATAAGTGAAATTAAGTTTCTTTATTAATCGAGTTTTGAAATTGTAACTAAGTAAATAAATAAGTAAAATTGAATTTCTTTAAAAAGAAATAAAAATGTGATTTATTGAAATTAGTGTAAGACTTGAAATTTAAAGGATTGATTTGACGAATCTAATTAAATTAAATTTGTAAGTTAATATAATGGAGTTGAACTTAAGTAATTGATTTAATGAATTGGAAATTAAACAGAAATTGTATGAATGACAAATTTACTTAATGATATTGAATAAAATTTATCAATGAATATAAATTGGTTTGAATGTTAAATTAAATTAATTTGATGATTACGGAATGAAATTTATATACGAACTTGAATCAATATTTGAATTGTTTAAATAAAAATTTGAAATTGAATTATAAGATTTTGAAATGATAATTAGGAAGTTTTGAAATGTAAATTATGGAAATTGATATAGAAAGACAAATGGAGTGTTGGTTTACAAATTCTAATTTAAATTGAAATTGATTTGGTTTTTGAAATTTATTAAACGACCAATCGGTGTAACAATTACGAAAGTTATTAAAGAAACCAGAACCGGTTATGGACATACTCTCTGTCTAAACCGAAAACCACTTTAATAACTATACGTGGAGTGTGATCCAGAATGAAGTGGTTGGAATGAGGTACGTGATGACTGAAGAAAGAGAACGATAATGAATAGCCTTGGCACTTGTATCAAATTGAAAATGACTAAAATAGGAGCTGTGCCGGGCCAAATGGGGTTAGCCACCTCGAGCGAACACTTCTTCGTAAACTAATCATTACTTGATATTGATTGGTGTGCACCTTTGAAATTTTGGGAGTGTTATTTCGCGGTGTTGCGATCGTTGCAGCGATGCGTTCTCACCAGTCCGGATCAGGCAATAGTTTCACTACCTTGGGTATTGCCTCAAGTGCCTTGTCATACTTGTATCCCTATATACGCGACCACTACGAATTTGTTTTTTGTTATACCTATGGAGTACTCCCTGATATCCCACTAGTTTACGGTGGAGTTTACAGTGCTGTATAGTCTATGACACTTATATAAATTTTTTAAGGGGGATAATGGTAACGCCTTAACACTATTTTGATACTTTATATTACTGATAGGCATTATGTACTTAGCGTACACTACTACATAGTAGATAGTTTAACGGATCCTTAGAGGATGGTTATTCCAACGTCCTTTGAGTTACTTGTATTTCGGTGGTTATTTCACTTGAGTTGGATTTATTGATATAAGAATGTTAATCCCGACTCGAGTGTTTTGTGTTTTGCTTTACACTCGGGTCAGACTGATGGTACCAGTATTCGATACTCACCTTTGGAGTTGGAGCTTCACTTGGAGATCCGGCCATCTATCCAACTTTCAGATATTCAGTTGATTCTAGTGATATATTCTGATTCTTGTATTTGACTATTGTATTCGAGACTTCTGTTATAATTTATTTAACTATGTTATATATATAGTAGCTTCATAAACTATTATCTATTGTTTCCGCTGCATTTATTACTCTGTGTCTGTGATCTGTGATTATTTATTTACTGTATATGTTCAGTTTTGTCAAATTTAAATTAATAATTCGGTATTTTGAATTATTCAAGTCCGACATGTGGGGATGCGAATAGTCCAAAATAGCGGGCCGTTACATATATACTTAAGACCAATGTTCAATACCCGAGTATGCAGTCATGCAAAAGTTTTATATAATGTATAAATATGAAAATAAGCTTATATATAAATAAACTGATTTGTATAAACCATTAACTTCATAATATATAAATATAATACGCAAATATATTTATACCTACCATTAGCCTAAAAGAAAACTTTACTGCCGCATGCATGCACTTGGCCTCGGCTATAAAACGATAAACGGGCGGAGAGGTCGAGGTGCTGACGTGTGTGGATAAGGCGGGCGGTTTGGATTGAGGCTGGGTTTTGTGTGATGGTTCAGCCAAAGTGAAAGGGAAAAGGATGTTCTGGGCAGTGGTTGCTTTTAGCTGATGGATGTGGGAAGAAGGTGGGGTCAAAGCCAATGATTGCTGGGAAAAAGAGATGGATTAGAGAAGATAAAATAGGAAAAAGAAGAAGGCTTACTGGAAAGATTTTTGTGTGCAGAAGAAAAATGTGAGAACAAAAATGAGAAAGGTGAGAAGTCAGTAGCTAAAATGAACGTGTACTTTATATCAAACAATGAACGGTCACAGAAAAAAATCAATTCTGGGAATATAAAGGTTGTTTGATTGCAACAGTCAGATAGATGTAAAGCAAAGTAGTCCAAAAGGCTGAAATTAGGTACCGGTACAGAATCCTTTTTTATTTCTCCGATTTTTCCGACACGTATCAGGCATCAAAACACAGATATGAATATACCGCAGAGATCAGCACGATGAGACGATCAAAAGGTATACAGATGTCAGCGATACGATTATCCGATCAAAATTGATATCGGTACCAAATGCAGCTAATTTGTCAGAAAATAAGATCGACGGAGCAATAACAGTCTAAATTTTGAGAAACAAAATATGATGTCTTGCTCAGAAGATGATTTAAATTTTTTCTATTGAAAAATATCCAGGTTTGGAAACATTTAATTATCATCAAATATTAACTGATTGGAATTAAAATAGAATTACACATAAAAATAAACTTTCATATTTTCTGATGTAAATTTACCAGTTGCTATGTTAAAATAGACGCAATTAAAATACTAATTTTTTATTTCATAATTTACAATTTCACAAAAATTCAATTAATTAAATAAATAACCACTAAAATTTACGGTTCGTTACACTCTCCCCCACTCAAAACTTTTCGTCCTCGGAAAGGAACGAGGTAGGACAATAAAATAACCAGAAAGAAAATAGATTTGGAATACAGAATTAAACAATTGATTGAACCATATAAATTTCAATTTAAATCAATTAATATTCAACAATTTATTTTAAATTCAAAGTGTCTCATTTCAGTTGGTTTAATTTAAACTTATTAATATTTGATATAAAAGGTTCCTTCCAAATTAATATTTATTTATTTATCAATTTTATTTATCCCATTTTATTTCACTTAAGTTAAATCAATCTTAACTATTTCTAAATTGATTATCTTATTACCCAGTTATCTTTAATTAACAGTTTTCTAAAATCATAAATTTGCATTGTCATTTATTATACTCATATTTTATTCAACAAAATCAATTCTCTTTTGTTCCAAATTATTATTAAATTTATTCCACTTGATATATCTTATCACATATATTAAGCATTTTTACACTTATTACAGCTACTCAAATTTATTTAATTTTTCTTTTAACAAAATTTTATACTGTATATTATTCAATTAATTTTTTATTCTATTCGTCTCTATTAATCTTTTTATAACTAAAATTTAAGCGTATAACATTCATTATAATCATTCAAATTTTATTTATAAAATCCTTTTATATTGTATATTATTCAATTACATATTCAACTTCTGAATAATTTAGGTAAGTTATATTGGAATGTAACCGAGTATTATACAAGTAAAAATATATATTTTTCAATTTCATTATTCAAGTTTAAATATTTATTGAAAAAATGGCTTTATTTTATAATTAGAATAACCTTTTATGAATTAAATTTCCGATTAATTTCAAACCATTATAGATAAATATATATACTATAGATATCAAATCAAATTTAAAATCATATATCAATATATTTTATAAATTTAGTCATACTTTAGAAAATCAAATCAGTCTAATTTTCAAAGCAAAGCTGCAGCAGAGCTACGGAATGGTCTCTCCACTTCGAAACCCGAAAATGAATGTCAATGATGCGGCCGCCATCACCGAAATTATTTTCCGACGACAAAATAGGAGAGCACTGATTTAACCATTTAAAAATTCTTCGAAATAATCTCTATTCTAAAATACTTTAAATAATATCCATTTTAAATCTTTAAAACCAAAGTTTGAAATCACCGCAAATTAAATTCACAGTTTCTTGATTTTAATTTATTTAAATTTCCACATTAATTTATGATCATACTTCATAATTAAATTATTTATATATGAGACAAAAGACAATGGTTTACAAGCTATATATAAAATCAAATATTATTTCCTAAAAAATAATTCAATTTACTAACGAAATTCATAAAATTATACTTATATATACAATATAATTATAAAAAATTTATTTCCTTTACTAAATTTAAAAACTATATTGTGTCGGCTTGCTCTATTCAAGTGTTTTGGAGATCTTATCGATATCGTTAATCAGACGAATCGATCGAAAATCCAAATCAACATCAACAACTCAAACAACACAATATCTAAAACATTTTAAATATAGATTTACAAATACACTATATAGGAATAGATTTTCAAAGCAAGGATAGAAATTCAAATTTGATTAATTCAATCAAAGAAAATTTTGATTTGAAAATAAGTTGGAATAAAAGATAAGATGATTATCTAACCGAATAAGGAAATGGATAAGCTTATACAAATCGCGGGCAACCTTAACCATATCAACCGTGACTTCAAGAATAAGATCGAGGTGGATTTCTGGGGTAAATCAACATTTGGTCTCAAGAGATAGAGTTCAGAATTATAAGAGATACTAGCATCGAAACCAAGGATATAAAATCTTTGGTGAATCGATGCTATTGTAAAGGAGTTTCACCCCTTTACAAATCACTTCGAGATTGGCGAGACCGCCTACTCATTATAAAGATCATTTGAAGTGGAGTTATGGGATACTCCAGAATCAAGAGAAGACTATTAGTGAGGGACATGAATGGATTCTGGAACCGCAGGGGACATTCCAAAATTTAAAGGAATCGAGTCAAAAAGGAAGAGATTCAAACTTGAATGAAAGTGATTCTGTAAATACATTTACCATATATGCTGAATTTTCCTAGAGCTACCAAAGCTATGATACCACATGTAACGACCCGATATTTTCAACCATTCGTATCCGCACATGTCGGACTTGAATTGCTCAAATACCGCGTTGTAAATAAAATTTGGCAAATCGCAGAATATATAGTAAATAAATAATCACAGACACAGAGTATATAATAAAGCAATGGAATTAAAAGAGATAGTAGTTCATGAAGCTACTATATAAAAATAAGGTACATCCGGGTTAAATAAGATACAACAAAAGAGTAACAAGATACATCAGGTACAAATCAGAATACATCACTGTAATCACTGGATACTGAAAGCAAAAGAGATGGCTGGATCTTCAAGAAAAGCTCCAACTCCGAAGGTGTATCTTGAATGCTGAATCACACAATCTGACACAAGCGTAAAGCAAAACACAAAACACTCGAGTCGGAATTAACATTCTTATATCAATAAATCCAACTCAAGTGAAATAACAACTGAAATAAAAATAACTCAAAGGATGTTTGGGATAACCATCCTCTAAGGATCTGTTAAACTATCTACTATGTAGTAATATTTCGCTATTATAATAATGTCTACAGTAAAATAAACTTACTTTAAAATAGCATTGACGGGTTACCCATATGCCCCCCAACACGTAATAGTCCCAGTAGTCCATCCAGTATTAGCATAGCTCCAGATCGGGAGACTACCCTAAATATTCCATAGGCTATGGGAGAAAAACAAACTTGTAGTAAGGCTCGCTATGGTAGGTGACATGACACACAAGGCAATGCCAGGGTAGATATATCAATTACGCACATGGGCTGGTGGCAACGTAGCAGCCACATACGCCCACCTCGGAACACACTCCTAAATCAAAATCGGAGGATAGCCATTAAATCAACCAAAAGTAAGAGTACAGTATCGAAGAAGTGCATCTGATCAGAGGAGCTACCCCTTATGGCCTGAGATCGCTCCTGTTTTAGCCACCTTAAGCCAACTCACGGGAGTCGGGTCCACGTTCATACCTCAATAGGATTGTCGCCACCATCCTACTTCATTCTGGAATCTCCACCGCGTACACAGTTGTTGAAGTGGTTTTCGGAGTTGGCAGAGAGGATGACAACTTCTGATCCCGGTCTCTTTAACAACCAATCGTTATTATAACGTCGTGTTCATTTCAAAATAGTTTATACTACAAAAAAAATCAAATCATTTCATTTCGAAACTATATTCCTTTCAAAATAGTTTATACTTCGAAGTCAAAACCATTTTTATTTCAGAACCCAAATCAATACGATATCATTACCATTTCGGAAATCAAATTCATATGCTATCTTTCCATTTCAAATATTTTACTTCCGAATCAATATTACTTTCAAAGTTATAACGTTTCAAAGTAGAATACTTTGAAGCCATAAGATCTTGGAAACCATAGTACTTTTAAATCATACACTTTGGAAACCATAACGTTCTGAAACCATATCACTTCGAAATCATAATATTTTAGATCATAACACTTTGAATTTCACGACTTAAAATCATAATTTCCACCCCATAATCAGTTTAGATATTAAAGATACTTTATATAATAAAGTAGCTTCTTAAAATTTTCAAATCAATTCCAAAACAACTAGAGTTCCAGAATTCAAATTTTAATCAAATCTCAAATCATCAATTTCAATTCAATTCAGTTTCAATAATCCATTTCAATTTATATCAATTTCAAATACAGATTTGAACTTCAAACAAACCATTTCAAATTCCATATTTCAAAGTTAAATATTCCATAATTTCAAAACTAAACCTTAAAAATTCCATACATATCACCTTTAACCAAAAATCAAAGTTGTAAAATTATATCCCTTTAAAATTTATATTCCATACGTTTCAAAACGATTTATTAAATAAATTCTTAATTAAATCCAATTTCAAATCAATTTCAAATCTATCTTCTCAACCTTAATTTATTAAATCATTATAAACTCTATATTAAAATATAATTTTAAATAAATACATATCCAACTTTATTATTAAACTTATTTTATATCAAACAAATTTATACGTAGCTTAAATCGAGAATTTAACTATGCATATGAAATAACATTTATGTAATATCAAAATCAATATTTATATAAAACAATATTTATATAAAACCATCTACTTTTCCAAAACCATAGAATTCATTTCAAAATATTTTTATATATAGACCAGCGGTGTCTGTATATAATTTTCTATCCTAGGTCAAGATATAGATATTTATTATTTCAATCCGCAATTTAAAAAATAAATACGGGCATATATCATTTCAATTCGCAATCCTAAATTCAATTCAAATGAAAATCGCTTGGTTTATCATTTCAACCCATAACAATTTTCTCTTATCTAATGTCCGTTCGGGTATCATTTCAACCCATAGTGAATTCTATACTAGTAGGGAACTTGCAAAGTGATAACAGATATGATAATAATATAACAGGCATATAACATCAATATAAATAATTGATAATGGTGTCAAATGTCAAATGTTGTTTCAATTGAAATCAAATTTAATAAATAAAAGAATGTTAATCGTGAGTGATTGCTCACCTTTCGAGGTTAGTGATGAACGAGACTGAGATGTGTTATGAATCCATGCACGAAACCCAAAGCAAAGCTAGATGAATACAGATTGGATAGACAAGATGAAAGATAGAGATTTGACGAAATCAAATCAGAACTGGATTGATGAAGATAAATAGTATAAGTGAACTATATATATAACATATCCTAAATTCAAACACATTTTAAATTAAATATATATTTATTTCAAAATCATTGGTTTAAATTAAACACATATATAATAAAATTTAAAAGCAAACCCAAGTATACTTATGTATAATATTTATAAAATCAATCAAACAAACTATACAACAAATTGCAATGATCCAATTCACCTCATAAAACAAATATAATACTGATATATAATTTATATATTTATATATACTGATATATATATATATATATATTTACATAACTCAAAAATCATGCTACAGTAAATAGACAAGTAAATGTATACAACTATTACATCATATAATATTACAAAATATATATTAAACAAATAACATTTTTTTTATAAACTTATAACTGTATAAACAACAATAATGTAGCTACTTCAAACTATTTGGAAAGAAACCATATAGACATAACATTCATATAATACAATACTGTTATGAAATAATATATATACAGTACTATATATATACATAAAATATCTCTTTTACAAACTGATATATAACAGATTTGAAAGCTTTTCATATATACATACCCTTCACAAGTATACTTTCCCTCTTATAAAACATAATTCACATAGGCCTACAATTTAAAATAATAGGTGATATATAAACGTAAAAAAACATTCAGCAACCACAAACTTACCATTTTACATCCACATACACTGCTAAGACATTCACATCAAACTATCGTCACAATATACATATATATTTGATATATAAGTCACTCAAAAATACGGGCATATAAATTTTTATTATCATATATATACAGCAAATATATATCTTAAACAACCCTGATAACCATACAACATATGAAATTAAATTTTTTAGTAGAGCTAGTATAAAAATATACTTAAAATTTTAAACACACTATTTGGTAAATATGAGAACTACAACATCAGACTTTTAAACATAGTATATATATATAAAATTAACCCATTTTGCGACTGTTGAAACAATATATGTAACTTGACATACGAGCAGCATATCAAATACCACGGTGAATAACAAAACACACACACAAATATATATATACACGTCTTCTCTATCCATGCAAAATATATACACTGTTATGTAAATACAGTCTTATTACTACACGAAGACCCTAGCCTTAAATCCAGTAAATGACTATATATATACACGTATCCATATATATACTTAAGACCAATGTTCAATACCCAAGTATGCAGTCATGCAAAATTTTTATATAATGTATAAATACGAAAATAAGCTTATATATATAAACTGATTTGTATAAACCACGTAACTTCATAATATATAAATATAATACGAAAATATATTTATACCTAACATTAGCCTAAAAGAAAACTTTGCTGCCACATCCATGCACTAGGCCTCGGCTATAAGACGATAAACGGGCAGAGAGGTCGAGGTGCTGACATGTGTGGATAGGGCGGGAGGTTTGGCTTGAGGTTGGGTTTTGTGTGATGGTTCGACCAAAGTGAAAGGGAAAAAGGAGGTTCTGGGCAGTGGTTGCTTTTAGCTGATGGAAGTGGGAAGAAGTTGGGGTCAAGGCCGATGATTTCTTGGTAAAAGAGATGGATTAGAGAAGATAAAATGAGAAAAAGGAGAAGGCTTACTGGAAAGATTTTTATGTGCAGAAGAAAAATGTGAGAACGAAAATGAGAAAGGTGAGAAGTCAGTAGCTAAAATGAACGTGTACTTTATATCAAACAACGAATAGTCACCGAAAAAATCAATTCTTGGAATATTAAAGGTCGTTTGATTACAACAATCAGATTGATGAAAAGCCAAGAAGTCCAAAGGCTGAAATTGGGTACCGGTAAAGAATCATTTTTTCTTTCTCTGATTTTTCGACACGTATCAAGCATCAAAACATAGATATGAATATACCACTGAGATCAGCACGACGAGATGGTCAAAATGGTATACAGATGTCAGCGATACGATTATCCGATCAAAACTGATATCAGTACCAAATGTAGCTAATTTGTCAGAAAATAAGATCGACGGAACAATAACAGTCCAAATTTTGAGAAACGAAATATGACGTCTTGCTCAGAAGATGATTTGAAAATTTTCTATTGAAAAATATTCAGGTTTGGATACATTTAATTATCATCAAATGTTAACTGATTGGAATTGAAATAGAATTACACACAAAATAAACTTTCATATTTTCTGATGTAAATTTACCAGTTGCTGTGTTAAAATAAATGCATTCCAAATATTAAATTTTTATTTCAAAATTTTATAATTTACAATTTCACAAAAATTCAATTAAGTAAATAAATGACCACTAAAATTTATGGTTCGTTGCAGTAAAAACACGTCAAAGACTGTGATTTTTAAGATAGAGATCTTCATAATGTAGGGCTGCTTACCACTAACCTCTGCGATAATTTCCTTATCATATATATATATGGTGGCAGTGGTTCCTTTAATTTGAAATCTTCAATGTAAGGACTACTCGCTACTAATCCCAAGGGTGACTCCCAAATAGGATGTAGTAGGAGAAATGCCTTTGGTTGTCCTATTGCTGGATAACTTGTATAGGGTAGTGTCTGACATTGTATTTCTAAGACTACGTATATTGATTTTTACAAACGTACATTTGTTGGTGATGTAGGAGGCAACACCTCCTGTACTTAACAACCTTCTCTGAGACTACGAGCTTAGATGTTGTACTTTTATGGAAATCAATAGTATATTGTTAGAAATGGTAATGTATCATTCAAATGGGGATTTTTCATGTGAAAGATAAAACGTCACCTTAAGCCCGACACATCGATAATGGAAAAAAATAGGGTTAATGCAGCAGGGCTAAGTGGGTTGCTCCCATTAAGATATAGTCACCACCTTTCAAGATTACCCTATATATTTCGGATTTGTTATGTATGCTATGGAAACAGATAGGTCGGGAAAGACCAGGGTAATGGAATATTTGGTACCATATATGGCAGAGGTAGGTCGGTTCTATAATGGTAGAGGTTGGAGCCTCAGGTGCAACATTCTAGATATGTACTATCGAAAGGTATTTCCTTACCTTGTCATTGTATGGTACAATCTCCAACGTGAGCCTTTACGGTTTTATTTGTAGAATTTGAGCCTTAACGGTTTTAATTGTAGAATTTAGTATGCTGGAATTTAATTAATGTAATAATTTTGGCTAAGATTATATATATTTATTTGAAAGAGTTTTCAAAGGATGTCATTCAAAATAATATCTCTGATCTTGCATAGAAAATGGTTTTGTTATCATAAGGAAAAAACCCATACATGTTTATGTGCGGTGTGGTCTTATGAGATACCCTTTGTTTTAAAAAATATCTACGTGTTAATTTTTCCCACACTAGTCCCATGACTGACCCGGAGCTTATTTTCTTTTCCCTTAAACTCTGGGTACCTATTTTTCTGGGCTGCCAAATTGTTCAGGTGTAGTTTGGAACATTTTGGAGAAGCATGGAGCAGGAGCTAGAGCTTCCTATATAGATAGCTATCCTTTTCCATTCCCGCTGCATTTGTTTACTATTTGTATTCAGCACTAGTAGGGACAGAGATTTATACCTGCCCAGGCTGACATTAGAATAGACTCCGTTGTAGCTATTTGAAGTTTCCGCTATAAAGATTATATATTAAAGTAATATATTTTATTCTATTCGTGTTTGATTCTGTATTGTCTTCTTTTTCTTCTTACCCTTGATCGATCCATCTTATTGCACTTGGATTTGTGGCGCATGAATACCGTGGATGTAGTAGTGTCAATTTTCGAAGGTACAAAAAGGTGGATCATCACATTTGGTATCAGATCCTAGGTTGTGGTAACACCTAAGCGTGGTAGGGTAAAAACTCATGATAAGTACGGTTAATAATACCCTAGGATGAGTAACTCATTAGAAATGGGGTAAGTGACATCCTAGAATGAGTTGAGAGTATTATATACGAGTGTGTACTTGTCAATGCTATATATAAAAGATTTGTTTTTAAATTGTGGTAAATGAAATTTTTTAACCTAAGGTTATATTTTGTATCTAAAGAATATATTTTGAAAAATAGTTAGTTAGTTTGCTAAGTTGTAAATTGGATAATTGTTTAAAATCAGGTTAGTTAAATCTAAGTATGAACATCTTGTGATTAGATTTCATTATTTGGCCACAAGATGTTTAATAATAATGTTGAAAGGATTAAAAATAACAAAGGATATAAATAAAACCTAAGAAGTTGGATAATGAGACCTTTTATCTAAGAGGTTTTCCAAAAAGAGTTTTCAAAGTTTTTTGAAAGCTGATAATAACAATATTTGGGAAATTATGGGAAGAGATCTAAGTTAGAAATACTATCTTTAATAATTTATTGAACAAAGATCTCATTTTTTTCTTCTAGGTATTGATCTTATATCGGTTTGGGGAAAATAGCGTCAAGTGCTTAGTGAATTATTCTCTTTAACATAGTTCAATTAAAACAAATTTGTGTCAGGATAAACCTAGGTTAATAATCTTACATTAGATTAAGTTAGGACAACTGAAATACTTAGTGTCTAAGTATTTGTTGTTTATAATTTAGAAGCCTTCTAGTTACGGAGGAAAGTATTCCAAGGGGGAATCATCAAGAGCCAACTGGGGCGAAAGAGAGAATTTGATATTTCTTTCCAATGATAAAGAACCTGAAGCATGGCTGCCTACCAACAGTTGGTCATATATAAAGGAGGAGACGTCTGGTACACTCATCAAGGTAAATATGGTTATCCTAAGGCTGGATAATTATACCACCCGCGACTCCAGAAGATTTTACGATATCTACTGACATAGAAACCATTCAGATATCAGAAAACATAGAAATAATCAAGGAGTTAGAACTAGTGGTGTTGCCTCAATAAATCTCAGATAGGATATGGATCAACGAAAAAGCAAGTTCAGAATTTGAACAAGATGCAGATAAAATTACTGAAGAAGAACCAATAGAAGAAGAGTTCGAGCACGAGGAGGACCTAAATAATGCAATGAATAGTCAAGACTCTACTACATATGACACATGGATGAATGAGACACCAAGTGAATCAAATAACAGTAGTAGTGGTGGAAACGTCGTTTGGGAAATGGGTGAAAATGATAATGTCATTTAACATGAAGGATCATCAAATTCATACATCAGTTGGATGATATGGAAGAGTATGAGAAAGAAGCCAAGTACCCTTGGGAAGAGGGTGTTCAAAGTTTAAAAGAGTTGGCCGAAGAGAAGTTTTACCCAAAGTACTAGTTGGATCAAGACATATTCCATCGATTCCCCAAGGACAAACTTGGCAACAAATGGGATGGGATTTACTGCATCAAGAAGAGGATGTAATAAAGTGGATGATGAGCAAGAAAATAATGAAGACAATATAGAGGAAGCTCTATTTGAGTTTGAAAGTTGGAGTGGACCATCGGCATAAGAATCAGAAGAATAGTTGGGTGTTGTGATATGGTTTTAAGATTGGTGATATATATCTAACATAGTATTTTAGTAGTAATATGATGCTTTGTATTATGGTTATGTATTTTTGAGCCTGATCAAAGTCCACAATAGAGAATCAAAGGATCAATATGTAACATCCCCCCTACTTGGAGACCCAAAACTAACGGCTACAGATGTTGTAGTCATCCATAGTTATTAGTCCTCGATGACAGAATACAACAATGTTAGATACGTTGATATGCAGAAACACATGAATATAGACAAATTTTGACCAACAAACAAATTCCATATTTCATTTCAAAATATTTCAATTTCACTACATAATCCCATTACGCATACCACATTCAGTTAACACGTAATTAATACAAAATACGCCTAGAGTGACATATGAAGATGCCCCTTGGTTGATCAGAGTATATAATAAAGAAATTAAAATAAGTTTGCCTTCACATTCAAAAGATACAACGAAGAATAAGTCTATATAGTTAACACGCTGCCTTCCCGTCTTTGGAAGCGTTATTCGTCTAAAGAAACCTTGAAACATTAACTCTCAACTTACTCAAAATCAATCGAGTACTCGAGAGTTTAAAGGGAAAAAAATCCAAGTCGGATATAATCCTGGTATGAATAATAATCTACCATCTCAAATCATTTAGATATCCAGTGAGACCATGCCACTTGGCGAAATAGAGTTTCCCCCCATTAGTATCTTAAAACCTTTATGAAACCATATACTATGCTCCTGCATCCGCAATGGTTAAAACAATTTAAAATAATATGATGATATGCAAGAAAGTATATTAAATCTGGATTACCCATCCCCGTTCATTCTAAGTATTTATCTCAGTTATAGTTTTTAGAGTTATTATTAACCAATTAGTTTTTATGGGCTCACTAATAACTTGTTTAATGTTTATGAATCACCTATCTGATTTCGTAGTTTTCATGGGATCACTAAGAACCTATTTGTAACTCCAATATCCTCCTGTTTATCCTTGTTTTCATGGGCTGACTAGGAACCTATTGGTAACTCTAATATCTTTTCTCTTATCCTAGTTTTCATGGGCCGACTAGGAACCTATTGACTAACTGTCAATATTTTAATCCGGATATAGTTTTCACGGGCTTACTATAAACCTATTATCCCCTACCAATATTAAATCATAGTTTTCGTGGGCTGATTATGAATCTATTGGCCGCTGCCAATATCTTTTGCTATATGCAGTTGTCATGGGCTTACGGTGAACCTATTGGCCTCTACCAACATCTTTTATTTAAGATTTTACCATTTCCTTAAGTTATATTTATTACTAGATCAACCTAGTTGCCTATTCTGCCCTTCCCTTAAGTACCGTTATGAGTTAATAACAATGTGAGTAAATGTTTGAAGAAGCAATCATAACAATAAAATAATACTAACACCTGTGGTTTAATATCCTTGAAATCATTTTATATAAATCCTGGTTAAACCCTTTAAACCATTAATCAAAGAAAACTTCCACAAAAACTTCATTTCAAAAATCTTTATTTATGCCATGGTTTTTCCTTTAAAAATGAGATTGGGTTATTTGTTTTGAAAATATTAAAACATCTCTTTCGAAACCCTTGGATAACCTCCTTTGAAAGCAAAGAAATGTCCTTTTCAAAACACATTGAATATACCTTTCGAAGCCCTTGTTAAATGATCTCTTTCAAAACCAAATATACGTACACCTTTCAATGATACTAAAATATTACTTTGAAACATAGCTTCGAGACCAATAACAGTACCACTTTTGAAAGTAGTGGGTTTAATCTAAAAATGCCTATATGGTCAAATATTTACGTACAAAAGTATCTCTTTTGAAACCTTTAATAAAATGTGTTTTGGGTAATTTGATGGCATCGAAACCATCTCTTCGAATGCTCAAACCTTTGAGTAAAAACTTTGAAGAACAGCGTCGAAACCCCCTTTCGAGACCATTACCTCCATAACCCTCGACCACTTTGAAAGCATTTATGAAGTGGCTTGACATATGTTTAAAACAAAAACTCCCTTCGAAAGCATTGACGACTTTAATACACTCGAAAGATACATAAACGACAACTAGGTTTCGACTAGGTTGGAACCATCATCTTTGGAAGCCTTATTTTAAATACAAAGGGGTTTGTTTGATAGCTCCTACTTTAGAACATAGTATGACAACCTCCTTTGAAAGCTATTTAAAAACCCCTTTCGAAAACAATTGTTTCGACTATATTGAAACCTCTAAGTAAAAAAAGCAAGCATTTAACTTTTGAAAACAAGCCGAGGTTTCGATTCCATCGGAAGCATTGCTTTCGACATCATTGCCTTTCGCCTTTCCTCCAATCTACTATGTACAATCTAAGTGACATCTTGTCTAGTTGTTTCTACTAAGCGGGTTTTGGCGGGGGTGGTTTCGACTGAGATGAAGCGGAGGTCATTGGGGTGGAGAGGTACCACTATAGGTGGGACCACCTTTTTCTGAATAAAGGATAAAATTTAGCAACTTTTAGTAATTGCTTAATAACTACTTGCCTATTTGTAATCCTTTCATTGGTTGCTTTAAAAAATTTCAAATATCTTACAAATACTGCATTTATCTGATCTAATTTTAAAGAAAAATTAACGTTTAAGCCCTTCCATTTAGCAAAACCAATATTTCACATAAGCCCTTCTTTTACAATAATTTAATTTCTTAGCAAATCAATTAGGATAAATCCCCAAAAATCACAGTAATTCACTTTTATCATGTTATCAAACATATTATAATTTCAAACCCAATCTCTTCCTAAAATAATTGAAATAAATTTTAAACCCAATTATATCATATTTTCCTTTATAAATAAATAATAAGTTTTCTATAGCTTGGAAAATTATGAAAATTGAAACCCATCTCCAATATCATGTTTTGCCTAACATATAATTTTTCCATGGCATTCTAAAATCAAAATCAATCAGTTTTACCCTAAACCATGCAAATTCATATTTAAATAAATTAGTTTAAATCTAACAAATAATAGTTCAAGCATGTCATCATCCCAAAACATCATAAGGACAAATTTAGCCTTAAATTCGAAACATGTGATTATAAAAATAAAATAGAGTTGGAATGAATTATTATTCACCTTAAATAGGAAAAGAGCTTTGAGATTTGATTTGAAATTAATCCCCTAAATTTAATTCTTTAGGTCGATTGAATTTATCTTTCTCTTCTTCCTTGTTAATGGACGACATTCTTAGGTTTACGTTTGTTTTTCTTTCGAGAAACAAAATGAACGTGAGAAAATGGAAAGATATGTGAATAGGTGGTTAATGGAAACGAAGGTTGTTATTCACTAATATGCTTTTATGTAAATTAATAACATATTAGTCATTTTAAGCCAATTTATAACTATTATGCATGGCCTTCTCATGTTTTAATTCAAATCTCAATCTTCTTATCATCATTATTCTATTTAATTTATCTAATTAAATCTCCTGGATAATGTTATAAAAAATTAGGGATGTTATAGGCTCCCCCACTTAAAGAATTTCATCCTCAAAATTCAGTAAGGACTAGATACTAATTATAGCAATCATCTGTAACAACTCTTAACAACCATACTATCTTATCTAACTAGCAACTATCTATATAAATCTAATATAGATATACCTTTAAAGCAAATCAGGATAAGTATCTCTAATCCTGTCTTATATCTCCCAAGTACAGTCCTTCTCTTTGTCGCCCCGCTGAACTTTCACCAACCCGACTATCTTGTTTCTCAATGTTTTCTCATCTCTCGCTACAACGACAACTAGTTATAAGAAAAATGTCAAAGTAGGCTCTACTATAAAATCTTCCGACCCTATCGGAAGAATAGTAATCTCTTGATTATGCATGTACTTGCAAGGGTGAGGCACATGAAATACATTATGGACACCTCCAATGCTACTCGGAAACTCTACCTTGTATGCGAGCTTTCAAATACTTTCTATAATCTAGAATGGCCCAACATATCTCGAGACTAACTTCACTGACTTTCCAAATTGTATCACACCCTTCATTGGTGACACCTTAATGAAAACCTTAACTCTAACCGAGAATTCTAGGTCTTTACGCCTGTTATATGCATAACTCTTCTGTCTGGACTAAGCTTCCTTCATTCTTTTCTGGATCAACCCAATCTTCTATGAAGCCTCTCTAACCAAGTCTGTTCCTAAGATTAGTCCATCTACAGTTTCCAACAACATGATGGTGAATTGCATGTCTTTCCATACAAAGCTTCAAAAGGTGTCATTCCTATACTAGTCTGATAGCTATTCTTATATGAAACCAAATGTAGGTGATCTTCCTAAGATCCACTAAAGTCTAATACATAAGCTTTCAATAAATCCTCAGAGTACCTTATTGACTTTTTCTGTCTACGCATCCGTTTGAGGGTGATATGAAGTACTCATATTAAACATGATACATAATATCTCATGTAGTCTAACTACGTTCTTCATGAAAAACTGGGCTAAAATAGGTGCCATCTTGGTTGACTCAACAGGAGTGAAATGCGCACTCTTGGTCAAACTATCCATTATGACCCATATATTTTCATTTCCTCTGGTTGACCTTGGTAACCCGTCTATAAAATCCATGGATATTGAATCCCATTTCCAAACTAGAATCTCGAAAGGCTGAAGCAACCCACTCGGCTTCTGATGTTCGTATTTCACTTGGTGATAGTTTGCACACTGCTTAACCCACAAGCCAACATCCTTCTTCATACCTTCCCAAAAGAAGCTCCTCTTCATATCCTGATACATCTTGTTTCCTCCAAGATGAATCGTAAACTTGGACAAATGACATTCTCTAAGAACTTCTTTCCTCAATTCCTCCATATTCGGGGCACACAATCGTCCCTTCTTTCACAGCATCCCTTCTGGTCAAGGCTAAAGTCCTTTAGATCATCGATCTCAGTTTCAACCTCAAGCCTTCTGATCTTCTTAGCCAACATGGGATCCTTTTTTTGCTTAGAAGTAATCCTCCTGATCAACACTAGTCAAATTTCCAATAGGACAACATGACAGTATTCTGACTGGAACTAACAATCGCTCTTAACTACACACCACAACTGGCCAAAGCTTCTAAATCCTTCCACTTTGCCAACAATGCTAACACCATATTCTGATGTTTTCTGCTAATAGCATCCGCTACCTTATAACCATTCTCTAGTGTATATTCCATATGAAAATCATTAGCAGTAAAAAAATCCAACCACCTCTGCTGTCTCATATTCAACTCCTTTTGAGAGAATAAATATCTTAGAGACTTATGATCCATGTATAGCTCAAATCTCTCCCTTAAGAGAAAATGTCTCCAAAACTTCAATGCGAAGATCACTGCAGCCAACTCCAAATCATGAGTAGGATATCTCACTTCATGCACTCTAAGCTATCTAGATGCGTAGGCAATAACTTTACCCTTCTAAATCAACACTGCTACCAATCTAGTTCCGCATGCATCAGTATAAACCACCAACCCTTGGTTTCCATCTGGAACTACTAACACTGGTGTGTTGGTCAACAAATGTTTTAACTTAAGGAATGCTTCCTCACATTTGTCGGACCAGACAAACTTCACCTTCTTTCTGGCTAACTTCGTCAACGGTGCTACTATTCACGAGAAATCCTTGATGAATCTCCGGTAATAGCCAGCACGCCCAAGAAAACTCCTAACCTTAGTCACTGTCTCTTGTCTCTTCCAATTATTCACAGCTTCAATCTTATTTGGATCAACTGACGATCCCTTCTCTGAAACCACATGACTAAGAAACTTAACTTCTTTCTTCCAAAAATGACACTTGGTAAACTTTACCTTTAGCTGATTCTGCCTCAACATCTCAAGCACCACTCTAAGATGAACTTCATGCTCTCTTTCATCCTTAGAGTACACTAAGATGTCATCTATAAACACAAGCACGAACCTATCTGAAAAACTCAATTCATCAAATCCACAAAGAAAGCAGGTGCATTCGTCAACCTAAAGGGCATCACTAACCACTCATACGAACCATACCTAGTCCGAAATTCTCTCAAAGGATCACTATCCTTCGCCACTCTTAATTGATGGAAACCTGTCGCCAAATCCTACTAGCAAAACACACTGGCTTCACTCAACTGATCGAACAGATCATTTATTTTTCACAAAGGATACTTATTCTTAATCATCCTTTCATTTAACTTACGATAATCAATACATATCATCAACGACCCATTTGGTTTCTTCACGAACACTACGTCCGCTCCACAAGGCAAATAGCTTAGCTTAATAAAATTCCTTCCTTTAAGAACCACTAGCCGCACCTTCAATTCTTTTATCTCTGTTGGTGTCATCCTACAAGGTGGTCTACTCACACGTTTAGCTCCTACTACAAGTTCTATCCAAAACTCAATAGCTCGTTTCGGTGATAGTCCTGTGGTCGCAAAGACAGCTACAAACTCTCTTGGTACTCGAACGTGACTTAACTCGTCCCCTATGTCCATAGCACTAAGCCCAGTACTAACACTCCGGTCAAAATTCTCCACTGAAAATATTACGTGGTTATGACTATTAGGGTGTCCCAGTGATATCTTCCAATAGTCGAAAAATACCCTAGCCTCATACCTACCCAACCAATCCATACACCAAATGATTCTGAAATCAATGAAATCAATAACATACAAACTGCATGCAAACTTATGACCTAATAAATCAAGTTCTATCTAGTCGCATCACAATCCCAGAATTGCATACCCCCTATTGGATTCACAAATCTTAAAGAAGTAACAATGTAGGTGTAACATTCCCTACTTAGAGGTCCAAAACTAACAACTATGGATGCTGCAATCGTCCATAGTTATTAATTCTCGGTGACCAAAGATGACGGTGTCAGATACATTGATACACAGATCACAAAAATATGGAAAAAAAATTACAAATCAAAACACATTTCCACATTTTATTACAAAAATTCATGTTCATTACATGATCCCACAAACGTTAATCACGTTGAGAAAAATATAATTATAACACTTATGCCAAGACCGACATATGAATATGCCCCCTTGGTTGATCAGAGTATATGATAAGGCTAATAAGTCTACCTTTACATCCAAAACACATAGCGAAAAAGATAACTCTAAATAACTAACTACCTCCTGCACGCCTTCTGAAGCTTTATTTGACCAAGAAGAGAACCTAAAAACCCTAAACCTCAAATTACTGAAAATCAATTGTGTACCCAAGAGTTTAAGTGGAAAATGAAAATTCGACTCATACATAAAGCTTGGTATGGATAATAATCTAACATCTCAACCATTTAGATATCTAGTGAGACCACACTGCTTAGCTGAACGAGTTTCTCCCTCACTAGTATCTTAAAATATTTTCAAACCATATAATGTCCTCCTGCATCTACAAAAGATTATGATGATACGCATATATATATATATATATATATATAAACATTTAGGACTACCCATCCCTGATAAAATTGACTCCCTGTTACGTTTTTAGTTTATAGGGTCACTATTAACCTATTAGTTTTCATGGGTTTACTAATAACCATTTTCATAATTCATAGATACTTTGTCCTATTTCATAGTTCTCACGGGATCATTAAGAACTTATGGATCCCTACCAATTAACTTAATTAATTCATCGGCTCATCCGAACCTATTGGTCATTCCAATAACTCATCTCTTATCCTAGCTTTCATGGGTTGACTGGGAACCTATTAATACCTACAATAACTTCTTCCTTATCCTAGTTTTCATGGGTTGACTAGGAACCAATTGACTGATGTCAATACTTAATCCAAACATAGTTTTCATGGGTTCACTACAAACCAATTGGCCCTTGCCAACCATCCTTAATATATAATTTTCATGGGATCGCTATAAACCTATTGGTTATCCAAATAACTTCTAAACCATAGCTTTCATGGGTTTACTAACCTATCTTCCAGACATCTTCAAGGTTTAGGCATCCTATATTCCGGTCTCCCTGAATTTCTGGATGCAATTCTACTCATTTAGAAGTTTAATTAATTTATATTCACTATTGGGTTAACCTAGCTAGTTATCCTACCCCTTTATCCTCAAAATGCACTTATGGGTCCTTTATCATATGAATATATCGATATTTGAAGAAGCAAACATAATTACAATACAATGCCACTCCTGTGGGCTAAATATTCTTGAAATATTTTTCATATATAAAACATGGTTAATCCCTTTAACCTATACTTTCATCAAGGAAACACTTCTTCAAATTTACATACTTAAAATCCATTCAAAACTCCTTTAATTAGCCATGGTTTTTTCCTTCGAAATTGAATTTGGGTTTAAAAGCCTTTCGAAACCTTCGAAAACCTCACTTTCGACCTCATAGGATGACCTCGTTCAAAAGCCTTAAAGTCTATCTCCAAAACATTAGGCTCCTGCCTTTCGAGTACTTTAAAACTTCTCTTTCGAAACCTTTCAATTATATTAAAGCATTAACCTTTAACTTTAGAAGCATAGCTTCAAAACTAAGGGAAAGTACCCATTTCGAAAACATTAGAGGTTACCCCTCCAAAACCATTGAAAGTCCTCCCTTTCGAAATCATTAGGTTTATATTTAAAACATCACTTTTGGTCAAAGTGAACATAAGCGAAAGCACCTCTTTGAAAACCATTCATTATTTCTTAAAAGTATATGGGAAACTTGATGGTGTCGAAACCATCCTTTCGAAAGCATTAAAACATCTAGGTAAAACAATTAAAGGTTGGCTTCAAAACCCCTTCCAAAGCCATTGTCTTCAAAACCCCTAACCTCTTTCAAAAGCTCTAGGAAGTGGCTAATATTTATAAAACAATAAGTACATTTCAACAACATTGATCTCTTCATTACCATCAAAAGGCATTAAGGTTTCGACTTGGCCGAAACTACCCCTTCTGAAAGCATCACTTTGAAAACATAGTACCTCTTTCAGAAGCTACTTACTTTAAGACAAAGGCGTCAGCTCTCCTTTGAAAGCTTCTATTGAAATAACCTTTCACAAGCTATGGTTTCGACTACTTCGAAACCCCTTGGTAAACAGGCAAGCACTTTTCTTTTAAAAACAAAACAATGGTATCAACACCTTTGGAAGCTACGTTTCGACACCCTACCTTCCGTCTTTATCCAATCCACTACGTACCAACTAAGTGATACCATGTGTATTGCTTTGTGGTTTCAACTAAGATGAGTTGAATGCAGAAGCTCTGGATTGAAAGCTCCTTCCAAAGGAGGCGAAACCCACTTTTCTGGGCAAAATGTTGTTTTTACTAAATTAAGAAAACTTTTCTTAACAAACTTGCGCACTTGTAAACACTTGATTGGTAAAATTAAACTTTCAAATCATTTACCTAATATTCACCGCATTTTTCTCGGATATAAAACTGAATAACTTTTAACAAATAAGCCATTCCTATTAACAAAGCAATTAAATCATTTAGGTTCTCCTTTCAAAATAATTTAAATTCCATACTAACTCACTTAGTAAAAATCCCAAAAAATTCCAGAAATGCACTTTAATAATGTTATCTAACATATCAAAATTTTAGACCCAAATTCTCAATATAATTTTCGAAATAAATTTATAAACCCAAATAACTATATTTCCCTTTGAAAATTCATAATTAATTCTCCACAGCTTGGAAAATTATAAAAATTGAAACTTAACTCCAAAATCATGTTTTTCACGACATATATTTTTTCCACGGCATTTAAAAGTCAGTTAACCTCGATTTTATACCAAAACCGTGTATATTTTCCTTTAAACAATCTTGTTTAAACTAAAAAATTATTAAACCAAGCATATCATTATCCAACATATCAGAAAAAAAGAATTTACCCTTAAATTCGAAAACATACGATTATAAAAACCAAAATAGAGATATAGTGATTATTAGTCACCTTAGATTGGATAAGGAAATTGGAGATCGATTGAGATTGATTTCTTCTTTAGCTTGAATCTTAAGCTTTGTGTGAATTTTCTCTTTTTATCTTCCTCCTAATGGATGCCTCCTTTTCTTCATACGTTTAAAATTTCGCCTGGTATACAAAGAACGTGTATGGCATTAGGAATAATAGTGTAAGGGTGGGAAATGGGGGTGGAAATTTTCCCTAATCCCCCTTAAGTTTAGTTGGTTAACACTTAATCATTTATAAGCCCATTCATTTTAATTAAGCATGGCCACTAAATTCATTTACCAATATCAGTTCCCTTATCACTCTATATTATTCTATTTTGTTTATTCCAATTAAATTTCCTGAATAACGTTATCAAAATTAAGGGTGTTACAAGCTCCCCTCCTTAAAGATTTTCGTCCTCGAAATTCAGAATGGAGTAAATAACAAACATAACAACCATCTGTAATAACTCCTAACATCCATACTAGCCTACTCGACTAGCAGCTAATCAATATGAATCTTATATAGACATATAATCAAAGAAGATCAGGAAATGCATCTCGAATCCTATCCTCCGTCTCCCAAGTACAGTCCTTCTCGTTGTCGCTCCACTGAAATTTCACCAACTTAACTGTCTTGGTCCTCAGTCTTTTCTCATCTCTCGCTACAACCTGAACTGGTTGTCTAACAAAAGTCAAATTAGGCTCTTTTACCAAGTCTTCCAACTCTATTTGAGGAATAGTAGCCTTTGGATCATGCACAAACTTGCGAAAATGAGGAACATGGAATACATTATGGACACCTGCCAAGCTGCTCGGCGCTCTACACTGTATGCAAGTTTTCCAATCCTTTGTAAAATCTAGAATGGACCAACATATCTCAGTGCCAACTTTCTTGGTTTTTCAAGCAGTACCACACACTTCATTGGTGATATCTTTTTTCAAGCAGTACCACACACTTCATTGGTGATACCTTAACGAAAACCCTGTCTTCCATTGGGAACTCTAGGTCTTTACGCCTCTCATCTACATAAATCTTCTGCCTAGGTTGAGCTTCCTTCATCCGCTCTTGGATTAACTCAATCTTTTTTGACGCCTCTCTAATGAAATTCGGACCTAGGACTAGTCTGTCTCCAGTCTCCAAGCAACAACTAGCGATTTGCAAGGCCATTCATACAAAGCTTCAAAAGGCGCCATTCCCATACTAGTCTGATAACTATTATTATAGAAAAACTTAATCAGATGTAAGTGATCCTCCCAAGATCCACCATAGTCTAATACACAAGCTCTAAATAAATCCTCGAGTATCTTATTGACTCTCTCTGTCTGCCCATCCGTGGGTGATATGTTGTACTTATCTTGAGCTTGGTACCTAATACCTCTTGTAGACTCTTTCAAAATTTGCTAGTGAATAATGCATCTCTATCACTGACTATGCTACTAGGAATCCCATGAAGTATAACTATGTTCTTTATTAACAACTTTTCTAAACAGGCCATCTTTGTTGACTTGACTGGAATGAAATGGGCACTCTTGGTCAACCTGTCCACTATAGTCTATATACTTTCATTTCCCCTTAGACCTTAGCAACTCATCTATAAAATCCATGGATATCGAATCCTATTTCTAGACCGGAATCCCTAAAGGCTGAAGAATTCCACTCAGCTTTTGATATTCGGCCTTTACTTGTTGATAGTTTACACACCGCCTAACCCACAAGCCAACATCCCTCTTCATGCCTTCCCAGTAGAAGCTTCTCTTCATATCCCGATACATCTTGGTACCTCCAGGATGACTTCTAAACTTTGATTGATAACATTTTTCCAGAACTTTTCTTCTTAAATTCTCTACATTTGGAACACGTAATCATCCCTTCTTTCTCAACCATCCTTTTCGGTCAAGACTAAAATCCTTTCGGTCATCGATCTCCAATCATACCTTAATCCTACCTCATGCCTTCTAATCCTCTTGGCTAAACTTGGATTCTCCCATTGTTTAGAAGCTATCTTTTCAATTAGCACTAGTCGAACTCCTAAACAAAACAACATGACAATAACCCGACTAGAATTACCAGTAGATCTCAACTGCACACCACAACTGGCCAAAGCTTCTAGATCCTTCAATTTTGCTAACATAGCTAACACCACATTCTGATGTTTTCTACTGAGCGCATCTTCTGCCTAATTTCCATTCCCAGAAGTATACTCTATTAAAAAGTCTTAAGAAGCCAAAAACTCCAGCCACCTCTGTTGCCTCATATTCAACTCCA
The DNA here is from genome assembly GCA_030765085.1 of Allium cepa. Lineage (NCBI taxonomy): Eukaryota > Viridiplantae > Streptophyta > Magnoliopsida > Asparagales > Amaryllidaceae > Allium > Allium cepa. Next base: position 56,407,002 of record CM060928.1, read on the forward strand.
TTTGATAGAATAAATACCTTAATGACTTATGATCGGTATACAACTCAAATCTCTCTCCTAAGAGATTATGCCTCCAAATCTTCAAGGCAAATATCACCACAGCCAACTCTAAGTCATGAGTAAGGTATCTCACTTCGTGGGGTCTAAGCTGTTTGGATGCGTAGGTAATAAATTCACCCTTCTACATCAATACTGCTCCCAATCCAGTTCCACATGCGTCAGTGTATACTAGAAACCCTTGGTTTCCAGCTGAAACTACTAACATTTGAGCATTGGTCAAAAATGCTTTAACTTAAGGAACCCTTCCTCATATTTATTGGACCAAACAAACTTCACATTTCTGGATCAACTTAGTCAAAGGTGCTGCTATCCATGAGAGATCCTTAATGAATCTTTGGTAATAGCCAGCAAGTCCAAGAATACTCCTGTTCTCGGTTATCGTCTCTAGCTTCTTCCAATTATTGATAGATTCGATCTTAACTGGATCGACGAACATACCCTGCTCTAAAATTACATGATCAAGAAACTTAACCCATTTCTTCCAAAAATGACATTTGGAAAACTTTTTGATTCTGCCTCGGCGTCTCAAGCACCACTCTAAGATGAATCTCATATTCTCTTTCATCCTTCGAGTACACTGAAATGTCATCTATGAACACCAATATGAACATATCCAAGTGCTCTCGAGAAACCCAATTTATCAAATCTACGAAGAAAGCAGGTGCATTTACCAATCCAAATGGTATCACTATCCACTCATACAAATCATATCTTGTCCGTAATGCTGTCAATGGAATGCTATCCCACCGACACTCTCAACCGGTGGAACCTTGTCTCCAAATCCAATTTGAAAAACACTATGGCTCCACTCAATTGATCAATAAGATCATCTACCCTCAGTAGAGGGTACCTATACTTGATCGTCCTTTCGTTCAACTAACGATAGTCGATGCACATCCTTAACGACCCATCTAGTTTCTTTACAAACACCATGGCCACACCCCAAGGAGAATTGCTTGGTCTAATAAAATTCCTTCCTTTTCGATCCACTAGCTGCACCTTCAATTCCTTCATTTCCGTCAGTGTTATCCTGCTAGGTGGTCTACTCATGGGTTCAGCTCTTGGTATAAGATCTATCTGAAGCTCAATAGCTTGTTTAGGTGGAAATCCCATAACTGGCTCAAAGACATCTGCAATTCTCTTGTTACCCGAACCTGACTAAGTTCTTCTCCAATCTCCTTGGCACTCAACAGAGCACAAACCCTCTTGCTGGAATTCTCCACCGAGAAGATGATTCGGTTATGACTATCTGGGTGTCTCAATGATATTTCTCTATCCTAGAAAAATATCCAAGCCTCATACTTACCCAACCATTCATGCCCAAAATGATCTTGAAATCTATGAAATAAAATACATACAAACTGCATGCAAACATATGATCTAACAAATCAAGTTCTAACTGGTCACATCTCATCCCTAGGGTTGCATACCTTCCTATTGGATTCGAAACCCTTAAGGAAGTAACTAGGTATGTGGGTTCTATGCATAACCTATCAACGAAATACTAAGATATAAATGAGTGCGATGCACGAGTATCAAATAGTACTCTAACTGGTATACTTTGAATCAAAAGCATACCTTCCATCACAGTTTTCCCTTTCTCTACTATAGTAGGCCTAGAAGAAGATGGTGTTCCAATAGCAAAAACCTTTCTTCTGTCCGCCTTAACTAGCTCTGGACATTGGTTCTTATAATCCCTAACTTGGTCGCAGTTGAAGCATTTCACATTCTTCTTTTCTACAGGCTTCTCGTGAGCATAATGACCCTTCTTATCACATTTGAAGCATATTAAATCAACCTTCGCCTTCTTGGCACCATCCTCTTTTTGGGCTCTCTTCTTCTTAAAGAATTTTCTCTTCTTCCCCTGAGGACCCAGAGACTCAACTGGCTTTTCTTTAGCAGAAACATCAAGAATCTCTTCATAGCGAATGACCATCTCCACCACCACATTACAAGGCTCTTTGATATGAGTAATGGTCATTCTAGCAAGATTAGGCCTTAATCCTCTAATGAACTTCTCATTCTTTCTTATGTTAGTGTCTATAGTGGCACATCCACATCGAGATAGCTCATCAAACTTGGCAGCATACTCGATTACTGACATATCCCCCTGAACAAGATCCATGAACTTCCTCATCAATGCCTACTTTGCTACCATAAAAAAATCACTGCTCAAACCTCCTTTTGAAATCAGCCCATGTCAGCACTTCCACCAGCACTCTGGTAGTCATACTATTCCACTATTGGAGCACTGCCCCTTTTAACTGCCTAGAGGCCAACCCCCTCTTTTCCTCAACATCCAAGCTTAGATTAGTAAAGATCCTCTCACAGTGAAAAAGCCAATTCTCGACCTCAACAGCATCCTTCGTTCCAACAAATGGCTTTCCGCCTAAACAAGTGTAGTCTCTGCTCATTTTAGCATAATTATATCCAACTAGAGCTACATGATTAGCTCCTCCAACATTACCAGCAGCCCCGACTCGCAAAAGATTGGACAACAACTGATACGCCATCCCCACATCTACTGGTGGATTTCCAGCACCTACATTGGCTTCAGCATTTGGGTTAACATTAGACTGTCAACCTTGGTTCCTCTTGGTATTAGGTCGAGCATTTTTGTTGGTTGTGGAGCTTCCTCCATCTAGATTTCTTCTACCGTTTCCTACTTCCATATCCTCTTTCTCATAAATCTGCATAAGAGCCTTAGTGAGATACAAAAGAAAAGTCTAAGAGAGAGGGGAACACGTACTTAGATATATACCTATATACTAAATACAAGTACGTTACCATAGCGTCAACCCAAACCCTGATTATATTTCTAATTTATTGAATTATATTTCAAAAAGCTTTTAGGTTTAACTTTTCTTTTAAATTTCATAAATTAATGCTTTGATATCAACTTATAACATCCCCCTACTTGGAGACCAAAAACTAACGATGACATATGCTGCAGTCATCATAGTTATTAATCCTCGGCGATCGAATACAAAGGTGTTAGATACATTAATACACAGGTCAGAAAAATATAGAGTTTTTTTTTACAAATCAAAACATATTTTCACATTTTATTCAAAACATTTCATGTCCATTACATAATCCCACAAACGTTAACCACGTTCAGAAAATATAACTATTACACATATGGTAGGAGTGACATATGAAGATGCCCTTTTGGTTGATCAAAGTATAAAATAAGGCAAATAAATTTTCCTTTACATTCAAAATACATAGTTGAAAAGATAACTCTAAATAACTAATTTCCTCCTGCATAAATAACTAATTTCCTCCTGCACTCCTTTGAAAGATTATTCGTCTAAGAAGAGAACCTGAAAACCCTAAATTTCAAACTACTCAAAATCAATTGAGTACCGAGAGTTTAAGGGGAAAGAAAAAAATTCGAGTCAGATATAAAGCCTGGTATGAATAATAATCTAACATCTCAACCATTTAGATATCTAGTGAGACCATGCCGTTTAGCGGAACGGGTTTTTCCCTCACTATTATCTTAAAACCTTTTCAAAACCATATATTGTGCTCCTGCATCCACAATGGTTAAAACATTGCATTTCAAATATTATGATGATATGCATACATATAACCATTTAGGATTTTCCATCCCTAGTTTAATGACTCCCTGTCATATTTTTAGTTTCTAGGGTCATTATTAACATATTAGTTTTCATAAGTTTACAAATAATCATTTTCATAATTCGTGGACGCCCTGTCCTATTTCACAGTTTTCATGGGATTACTAAGAACCTATAGGTCCCTGCCAATTAACTTAATTAATTCATGGGTTCACCCGAACCTATTGGTCATTCCAATAACTCATCTCATATCCTAGCTGTCATGGGTTGGCTGGGAACCTATTGAGACCTACAACAACTTCTTCCTCATCTTAGTTTTCATGGGTTGACTAGGAACCTATGGATTGATGTCAATACTTAATCCAGATATATTTTTCATGGGTTCACCACAAACCAATTGGCCCCTGAAACTACGAACATATCGGTTACCCCAAAACTTCCAAATCATAGTTTTCATGGGTTTACTATGAACCTGTCTCCCGTACAACTTCAAGGTTTAGGCATCCTATATTCTGGTCTCCCTGACTTCCTGAATGCAATTCTACTCATCAGGAGTTTAATCAATTTACATTCACTATTGGGTTACCTAGCTGGTTCTTCTACCCCTTTATCCCTAAAATGCACTTGTGGGTCCTTTATCATGTGAATATATTTATATTTGAAGAAGCGAACATAAAAAATACAATACCACTCCAGTGGGCTCAATATCCTTGAAATATTTTTCATATATAAAACATGGTTAATCCCTTTAACCCACACTTTAATCAAAGAAACACTTCTTCTAATTTACATTGTAACAACCCTGTATTTTGTAATTATTTTAATTGAATTTTTTATTTAACTTTATTTTATTTATTTAATTTAGATAACTTTGTAATTTCAAATATAAACTTTGATTTTGATGTGAATTAGAATTCCAAACATGATTAAATAGAATATTTTACAAAAAAATGTATTTTGGTCAATATGGTCAATTTTGACTTTTAAATTTAAAATTTGATAGTTTGAAAATTTAAATTTTTATCTTTTATTATGAAAGTAAATAAAATTTTAAGAACACTACTTTTCGTTTCGTTGAAATCTGATTTATAATGTGAAAGTTATGCCTTATTAACTATTGAATGAAATTTGTCGTATTTAACAAAACTGTTTATTTTAAATTATATAAATAATATTTTATTTGGTCATGTACTGTCTAATTTATGTTTATATGGGTAAAATAACATGTATTGTATATATTTTGGTTCTAAAACATTTTTGAAAATGTAATTGACATTTTCCAATGTCAGCTGTATTATGTTGTAAATTTTAATTCCTAGTTTCAAATAATTAAAGTAATTCTTTATTTATCTTTATATTTTTCTTAAGAACTTATTTTATTCTCATTCCCGCTTTTTTTTTTGTTCCTCATTTATTTATTTATTTGACTTTTTATTTGTTTTAAAGTGATATAGAAATTATCTAACGCTAGTGATATTTTATATGTTTTAAGTCCTGTTCCCAATTTTTAAACAATTTCTTTAGTTCTTTTTCTATTTTCTCTAATTTAAATTATTTACTTCATTTTAGAAATGATAAATGAAGTAGTTTATTTCAAAAAATTTCTTTAGAATATTTTTAAAATGAAGTAGATATTTTTCCAAAGCCAGTGATGTTTTAATTGTAATTTTTGAACCCTGTTTTGAATTTTAAAGCAATTTCTTTTATTTTTTTTCTATTTTCTTTAAATTTTATTATATATTTTCATTTTATTTCACTTTGTTTCGGTTTTTAAATGTATTTAATGAAATTATATTTTTGTTTTGTTTGAATTGAAGAAAAGGAAATGCGAAGAGACTTAACTTTGAAACCTAAGACTTTTCATGTACCAAGACCTTTCATTTGCTCACGACCCTTCAATTTCTCTTTGGCCGTACACTACCTGATTGTGGCCGCACACTATCTGATTGTGGCCGCGAGTTTCTTAACTCATATTCACGTGAAACATACCTCATTCCATCTCATTTTCACAGCAAGAAGATGGGGTAATGGCCTCTCCTTCTTTTTCTTCTTTTTCTCTTCTTTTTCCATTGTTTTCCTATGGTTTTTGGCTTGCTTCTCTAGCTTGTTTGATCGGCCACCACTTGCTTTCCATGGCCACCACCTCCACTACCTCCTCCTTGTCACCATCACCCACATACCCCTCTGATTTGACCAGGCCACACCACTCCATGCTGAACAACTCCACAAAAACTATGCAACATGCCTTGAAAACCCTTAACTATGCAAGCCATCACCTTATCACCACCACACCTTCATTATACACCATGGCCACCACCTCTAGCCACCACCACCTTGCTACCACCACTACACATCATCATAGCCTCTGTCTAGATCTAAAATTGACATGGCCGAGACCCCCATGAACCAAAACTCCACAAAAACAATACATAAAGCCTTGAAACATCCATGCTAGCCACCTTATCACTTCATACCTTCATCCACCACCTTGGCCGCCGCCATAGGCCGCCGCCACCTCATTGTCCAGACCCCTACTCACCACATAAGCCGCTGACCTAAGCCCCACACCCACTGGTCGAGCCAATGGATCCATGGCCGAGCCTTATATTCAACCAAAACTGCACTATTTTTTGCCTAAACCTCTCCACATTCCTACCTTGTAACTTCCTCCATCATGTCTAGCCTTTATGCCATGTATTCCTTTGTTCAAACCTGAGCCAAAGTATGTCCAAACCTGAGCCAAAAAATCCCCTAGGCCGTGCAAGCAAATGTAGAAAGAAAGGCAAAAGACTTTACATTCAAATCTCTTTTTAATTCAAAGTTATTCCATTTTAAGTTGCATTGAAACTTATAGTTTGTTTGATTTTGTTTTGGGTTGCAGCACAAGCTCTTTAGCATTAGATTCGCTCTCTACTCAAGTCCGCAGTCTTGTCATCGTGCTTTTGATTCCGTTGAGTCATTGGTTTTGTTATCTTCGGCATTGAGAGGTGAGTAAATCTCACCTGACATTTATACTTATGCAATTGTGAAACGACAACAATTGAATGCGTAGAATGATATATTACGTTATAACTGCTTATGATTATTTATATATGATGTTGAACTTGTTAATTTACATGTCATCTCATCTGTTACTATTATATGTTGTTAACTGTTCATTTATATCTGTTTATCACACTGCAAGTTTCCTGTAGAATAGAATCACCATGGGTTGAAATGATACATACCCGAACGGACTTTAGAATAGGAAAAATCATTATGGGCTGAAATGATAAGACTGAACGGTTTTTAATTATTTATTTTGACTTGGGACTGCGGGTATGAAATGATAGAACCTGGATTTTTCTTTTTAAAGTGCAGATTGAAATAATATATATCCGTATCGCTTGACCTAGCTTAGAAAACTATATATAGACCCGTGGGTATTTTATAAAGTATTTTGAATATTTTTAATTATTCTTAGAAGTGTAAATTTATGAAAATTTGATTTAAATTGGATTTTTAATGTTAAATAAGAAATTTTATTTTTCTATAAGTTAAAAATGTTGAATAATGAAATGATTAAACTGAATTTTTGAAATATAACTTAAATTTGGAAATTTGGACTTTGACTTTAAAATGACATTTAAGTTGTATAAATAAAATTTTTATGTGATTTAACGTAAATTTATGACAATTTGATTTAAATAGATTTTTGAAATGTTTTAAAATAAATAAATTATTATTTTTTATGAGTTAAAAATGTAATTAATGAATGGTTAAATTGGATTATTGAAATATAACTTAAGTTTGGAAATTTAGAATTTTGGTTAAAAATGATATTTAAGTTATATAAATAAAATGGAGATTTAATTTAACTTGGAAATGGAAAATATGATAATTTTATTTAAATTTGAATTTAAGCGATTTATTAAAGTATAATTGATTTTTCTATGAATTTAAATGGTTAAATAAATGAATGCTTAAATGTGTCATTTTAAAATACAACTTGACTTGGAAATGTGAAATTTGGTTTAATTAAAGGTTTAGTTAAATGAAATCAATTGGAAATTTAGTTTAATTTGTGAAATGAAATTTGAAAATGTAAGTGTTAATAAGGTGTCAAATGTAAAAATGGAAAAATTGTACAATTGAATTTGTTAAGTGAAATTATTGAAAAATTTGGATTTTTCTGTAAAGGTTTGCTTTATAAAAATCATAAATTAAAAGAGTATCTTAATGAACATCTTTGAATGTTAAAATATGATTTTTATAATGTTTAAATGGTTTAAATTGAAATGTTTTCAAATATAACCTACACCAGCTTTTCTGAATGCCGTGAAAGGTCGAAATTTTCAATGTTTATGGTTTTAACTTAGTAAACGAACTCAAAATGGTTTAAAACTTTAGAAATTGAATACTTGATTTGAAAGTATATAAACTTGACTTTTAAATGGTTTAAATGAATTATTTTGATTGAAATATAAGCTATTTAAAAGGTGATTTGAAAGGATAATAAATGAATGTTATCTTGAATTTAGAAGATATTTAAAGTTGAATATTTGGATTTGAACTTATTTGATGATTTGAAAATAAAGTTCTGAAAGATATGATATTTTGAAATTAAAAATGATTTCAAAATGAAGTTTTGAAAGATATGATATTTTGATATTAAAATGATTTGAAAATGAAGTTTTGAAAGATATGATATTTTGATATTAAAATAATTTGAAAATAAAGTTTTGAAAGATATGAAATTTTGATATATTAAAATGATTTGAAAATGAAGTTTTGAAAGATATAATATTTTGATATTAAAATGATTTGAAAAGAAGTTCTGAAAGATATGATATTTTGGAAATGAAGCTTTGAAAGGTTATGATATTTTAATATATTAAAATGATTTGAAAGGAAGTTTTGAAAGGATATGATAATTTAATATATTGAAATTGGTTAGAAATGACTTGATATTTATTTTGATAAATATTTGAAGTTGAAAGATATTATTTTGAAAGATATTTTGGATTGAAATGATATTTTGTTTTGAATTATAAAATATTATTTTAAGTTATAACCACGGGTTGTAATAACGATTGGTTGGCAAAGAGACCGGGATCAGATATGGGCATACTCTCTGTCGATACCGAAAACCACTTTGACAACCGTGTACGTGGTGGAGATTCCAGAATGAAGTAGGATGGTGGCGACATTCTTGAGGTATATTACGTGGACCCAACTCCCGTGATTTGGCATAAGGTGGCTAAAACAGGAGCAATCTCGGGCCAAAAGGGATAGCTCCTCTGGTCGGACACATTTCTTCGATACCATTCTATTGCTTTTGTGATTATTTGGGCGCCCCTCCAATTTTGGGAATGTGTTCCGAGGTGGGAGTATGTGGCTGCTGCGTTGCCACCAGCCCGTGTGCGTAATTGTTATATCTACCCTGGCATTGCCTTGTGTGCCGTGTCACCTACCATATCGAGCCTTTATTACGAGTTTCTATTTGTGTCGTACCTATGCAGCATCTTCTCATAGTCTCCCGATCAGGAGATATGCAGGTACTGTATAGATTATTGGCATTATTTGTGTTAAGGGGAATATTGGTCACTCCTTAATGCTATTTTAAAGTAAGTTTATTTTACTAATAGACATTATTATAATAGCGCAATATTACTACATAGTAAATAGTTTAACAGATCCTTAGAGGATGGACGGTCCCAAGCATCCTTTAAGTTACTTGTACTTTTACTACCGTTCACTTGAGTTGGTTTACTTGTATAAGTATGTACGTCCTGACTCAAGTGTTTGTATTTTTATTTACTCTCGGGTCAGCCTGAGTATTCACAGATTTGGATTTCCACTTTCTGGGGAGTGGAATCGCTGGAGATTATCTGCTTGTCTAGTTTTATCTTTTTAGTCTGTTGGTCCTTTTCGGCTCTTGTATTAGTAGACTTCTATGTATTGAGACTTCTTTTATACTTTATTTCTTCAGTTGTATCTTATGTAACTCTGATATATTTACATAGTAGCTTCATGAACTACTATTTCTTTTACTTCCGCTGCACTATTATTTCTCTGTGTTTGTGATCTGTGATTATTATTTACTGTATATTCAGAGATTTGCCAAATTTTATTTACAACGCGGTATTTTGACCAATTCAAGTCCGACATGTGTGGATGCGAATGGTTGAAAATACCTGGTTGTTACATTTGGTATCAGAGCTTTGGCTTTGAGGCAAAACTTAGAATATAAGGTAAATTATTTACAGAATCACTTTAGTTCGAGTTTGAATCTTTCCTCTTTGATTCGAATTTTCTTTGAATTTCGGAACGTTCCTACAGTTCCAAAATCCATTCGTGTCCCTCACTATTCATCTTCTTTTGATTCTGGAGTATCCCATTACTCTGCTTCGAATGATCTTTTTAATGAGTCTGCAGTCTCGCCAAATTCGAATTCATTTTTAAAGGGGGAAACCCGTTTACAGTTAGCATCGATTCACCAGAGATTTATATCTATTCTTGGTTTAGATGCTAATATCTTTTGTTATTCCAAACTCTATCCATTGAGATCGGATGTAGATTTACCCCAGAAAAATCCACATTAATCTATCTATTCTTCCAAACATTTTGAATTGTACTTGTATATCTATGTTTTGTTTTATATACTGTGTTGTTTGAGTTGTTGATGCTGATTTGGGTTTTCGATCGATTCGTCTGATCAACGCTATCGATAGGATTTCTAAAACACTTTGACAGAACAAACTGACAGTATTATTTAAAATTTGGTTAGTGAAATAAATTTTGATATATAAGTAAATTTATGGAACTTAATAAATTGATTTAAATTGATTATTTGAAATGATAATACTTGATTTATCATTTACTTTTCTATAAATGAATTTATAACTAGTTGTTTATAAATTGATTTGGGAATTGAAATGAATTTAGAACAAGAAATTTGAGAATTTAATTTATGATGGTTTCAAACCTCGTGTTTAAGTTTTAAAGTATATTATTTTAAGTATTTTTGAATCAGAATATGTTTCCAAAGGATTTTAAAGTTTAAAATTTAGTGCCCTTGTCTTTGTCGGTGGGAAATAATTTCGGTGATGACTGCAGCATCATCGACATTCATTTTCGAGTTTCAAAGTGAAGAGACCGCTCTGTAGTCTTGCTACAGCTTTGTTTTGGGAAGTCAAATTGATTTGAATTTCTAAAATATGACTTGATTTATAATATATATAGATATATGATTTAAATTTGATTTGATAAATTATGTACATACATTTATTTATCTCTAAATGGTTTGAAGAAATCGGAAATTTAATTCTTAATTTTATTTTTAAAGAATAATTTCAATTATAAAAAAACGAAAATGAAAATTTGGATGAATATTCAAGCATGAAATGATTTAATTGTATAATACAATTGCATTCAATATAACTCTTAATTTTTCAAAAGTTAATAATCTAATTGGATAATATACAATATAAAAAGATTTTATAAATAAAATTTGAGTGGTTATAATAATGTCATAGACTTAAATTTTAGTTATAAAATGATTAATAGAGGTAAATATAATAAAGGGTAATTGAATAACTTGCAATAAAATGATGTTAAAAGAACTAAGAATAAAATAAAGCAGTTATAATAAGTGTAAGTATATTTAACATAAGTGATAAAATATTGAGAGGAATACATTTAATTATAATTAGGAATAAAGAAGAAATAAATTTATTAAGTACATTATGAGTATAATAAATGATTTTTTTTGTCAAACCCATGGTTTTAAAAATGGTTAATTTAAGATGATTGGATAATAAGATAATGAAATTTGCGATAGTTAAGATTTATTTAACTTGTGTAAAAATTTATTTTCTATTTAAGTTGAAATTTCCAAGGTTTCAAACTTATTTCCTTATTTTGTTTTTTAAACTATCTTTTGGTTGTCCTTATTATCCTTATCTTGCTACAAACTGGTATAGGCATCTTTCTATGATCTTTCTGTTTAGAAATCTTTCTATAATCTTTGGTACTCATTTTTAAATACACCTTTTTCGTGCTTGTGTTCTTGACTATGGAGGATCTTGCAAAGATCATCTCCACCTTGTTAAACTTACCTATAAAAACAGTTATCAGGTATATATCTCAATCTTCTTGTCAACTTGTCTTAATCTTATTTCATTTCTATCTTTTCTGTGCTTTCCCGTGCCTCATTCCTTTTCGGGGACGAAAAGTTTTGAGTGGGGGAGAGTGTAACAACCCTATATTTTGTAATTATTTTAATTGAATTTTTTATTTAACTTTATTTTATTTATTTAATTTAGATAACTTTTTAATTTCAAATATAAAATTTTATTTTGATGTGAATTAGAATTCCAAACATGATTAAATAGAATATTTTACAAAAAATGTACTTTGGTCAATATGGTCAATTTTGACTTTTAAATTTAAAATTTGAAAGTTTGAAAATTTGAATTTTTATCTTTTATTCTGAAAGTAAATAAAATTTTAAGAACACTGCTTTTCGTTTCGTTGAAATCTGATTTATAATGTGAAAGTTATGCCTTTTTACCTATTGAATGAAATTTGCTGTATTTAACAAAACTGTTTATTTTAAATTATATAAATAATATTTTATTTGGTCATGTACTGTCTAATTTATGTTTATATGGGTAAAATAACATGTATTGTATATATTTTTGTTATAAAACATTTTTGAAAATGTAATTGACGTTTTCCAATGTCATTTGTATTATGTTGTAAATTTTAATTCCTAGTTTCAAATAATTAAAGTAATTCTTTATTTATCTTTATATTTTTCTTAAGAAATTTTATTCTCATTCCCACTTTGTTTTGTTCCTCATTTATTTATTTATTTTACTTTTTATTTGTTTTAAAGTGATATAGAAATTTTCTAACGTTAGTTATATTTTATATGTTTTAAGTCCTGTTCCCAATTTTTAAACAATTTCTTTAGTTCTTTTTCTATTTTCTCTAATTTAAATTATTTATTTCATTTTAGAAATGATAAATGAAGTATTTTATTTCAAAAATTTTCTTTAGAATATTTTTAAAATGAAGTAGATATTTTTCCAAAGCCAGTGACGTTTTAATTGTAATTTTTGAACCCTGTTTTGAATTTTAAAGCAATTTCTTTTATTCTTTTTCTATTTTCTTTAAATTTTATTACATATTTTCATTTTATTTCAATTTGTTTCGGTTTTTAAATGTATTTAATGAAATTATATTTTTGTTTTATTTGAATTTAAGAAAAGGAAATGTGAAGAGACTTAACTTTGAAACCTAAGACTTTTCATGTACCAAGACCTTTCATTTGCTCACGACCCTTCAATTTCTCTTTGGCCGTACACTACCTGATTGTGACCGTACACTACCTGATTATAGCCGTGAGTTTCTTAACTCATGTTCACGTGAAACATACCTCATTCCATCTCATTTTCACAGCAAGAAGATGGGGTAGTGGCCTCTCCTTCTTTTTCTTCTTTTTCTCTTCTTTTTCTCTTCTTTTTCCATTGTTTTCCTATGGTTTTTGGCTTGATTCTCTAGCTTGTTTGCTCGGCCACCACTTGCTTGCCACGGCCACCACCTCCACTACCTCCTTCTTGTCACCATCACCCACCTACCCCTCTGATTTGACCAGGCCACACCACTCCATGATGAACCACTCCACAGAAACTATGCAACATGCCTTCAAAACCCTTAACTATGCAAGCCACAACCTTATCACCTCCACACCTTCATTATACACCACGGCCACCACCTCTAGCCACCACCACCACCTTTCTACCACCACTACACATCATCTTAGCCTATGTCTAGATCTGAAATTGACATGGCCGAGATCCCCATGAACCAAAACTCCACAAAAATAATACATAAAGCCTTGAAACATCCATGCTAGCCACCTTATCACTTCATACCTTCATCCACCACCATGGCCACCACCATAGGCCGCCACCACCTCATTGTCCAGACCCCTACTCACCACATAAGCCACTGACCTGAGCCCCACACCCACTGGTCGAGCCAATGTATTCATGGCCGAGCCTTATATTCAACCAAAACTACACTATTTTTTGCCCAAACCTCTCCACATTCCTACCTTGTAACTTCCTCCATCATGTCTAGCCTTTATGCCATGCATTCCTTTGTTCAAGCCTGAGCCAAACTATGTACAAACCTGCGCCAAAACATCCCCTAGGCCATGCAAGCAAATGTAGAAAGCAAGGCAAAAGACTTTACATTCAAATCTCTTTTTAATTCAAAGTTATTCCATTTTAAATTGCATTGAAATTTATAGTTTGTTTGATTTTGTTTTGGGTTGTAACACAAGCTCTTTAGCATTGGATTCGCTCTCCACTCAAGTCCGTAGTCTTGTCATCGTGCTTTTGATTCCGCTGAGTCATTGGTTTTGTTATCTCCAGCATTGAGAGGTAAGTAAATCACACCTGACATTTATACTTATGCAATTGTGAAGCGACAACAATTGAATGCGTAGAATGATATATTATGTTATAACTGCCTATGGTTATTTATATATGATGTTGAACCTGTTAATTTACAAGTCATCTTATCTGTTACTGTTATATGTTGTTAACTGTTCATTTATATCTGTTTATCACACTGCAAGTTTCTTGTAGAATAGAATCACTATGGGTTGAAATGATACATATCCGAATTGACTTTAGAATTGAGAAAAATCATTATGGGCTGAAATGATAGCCTTAAACGATTTTTAATTATTTATTTTGACTTGGGATTGCGGGTATGAAATGATAGAACCCGGATTTTTCATTTTAAACTACGGATTGAAATGATATATATCCGTATCACTTGACCTAGGTTAGAAAACTATATACAGGCCCGTGGGTATTTTATAAAGTATTTTGAATATTTTTAATTATTCTTAAAAGTGTAAATTTATGAAAATTTGATTAAAATTGGATTTTTAATGTTAAATAAGAAATTTTGATTTTTCCATAAGTTAAAAATGTTGAATAATGAAATGATTAAACTGAATTTTTGAAATATAACTTAAATTTGGAAATTTGGACTTTGACTTTTAAAATGACATTTAAGTTGTATAAATAAAAATTTTAAGTGATTTAACGTAAATTTATGACAATTTGATTTAAATAGATTTTTGAAATGTTTTAAAATAAATAAATTATTATTTTTTATGAGTTAAAAATGTAATTAATGAATGGTTAAATTGGATTATTGAAATATAACTTAAGTTTGGAAATTTGGAATTTTGGTTAAAAATGATATTTAAGTTATATAAATAAAATGGAAATTTAATTTAACTTGGAAATGGAAAATATGATAATTTGATTTAAATTTGAATTTAAGCGATTTATTAAAGTATTATTGATTTTTCTATAAATTTAAATGGTTAAATAAATGAATGCTTAAATGTGTCATTTTAAAATACAACTTGACTTGGAAATGTGAAATTTGGTTTAATTAAAGGTTTAGTTAAATGAAATCAATTGGAAATTTAGTTTATTTTGTGAAATGGAAATTTGAAAATGTAAGTGTTAATAAGGTGTCAAATGTAAAAATGGGAAAATTGTACAATTGAATTTGTTAAGTGAAATTATTGAAAAATTTGGATTTTTCTGTAAGGGTTTGCTTTATAAAAATCATAAATTAAAAGAGTATCTTAATGAACATCTTTGAATGTTAAAATATGATTTTTATAATGTTTAAATGGTTTAAATTGAAATGTTTTCAAATATAACTTACAGCAGCTTTTCTGAATGCTGTGAAAGGTCGAAATTTTCAATGTTTATGGTTTTAACTTAGTAAATGAACTCAGAATGGTTTAAAACTCTAGAAATTGAATACTTGATTTGAAAGTATATAAACTTCACTTTTAAATGGTTTAAATGAATTATTTTGATTGAAATATAATCTATTTAAAACATGATTTGAAAGGATAATAAATGAATGTTATCTTGAATTTAGAAGATATTTAAAGTTGAATATTTGGATTTGAACTTATACGATGATTTGAAAATAAAGTTCTGAAAGATATGATATTTTGAAATTAAAAATGATTTGAAAATGAAGTTTTGAAAGATATGATATTTTGATATTAAAATGATTTAAAAATGAAGTTTTGAAAGATATGATATTTTGATATTAAAATGATTTGAAAATAAAGTTTTGAAAGATATGAAATTTTGATTTATTAAAATGATTTGAAAATGAAGTTTTGAAAGATATGATATTTTGATATTAAAATGATTTGAAAAGAAGTTCTGATAGATATGATATTTTGGAAATGAAGCTTTGAAAGGTTATGATATTTTAATATATTAAAATGGTTTGAAAGGAAGTTTTGAAAGGATATGATAATTTAATATATTGAAATGGTTAGAAATGACTTGATATTTATTTTGATAAATATTTGAAGTTGAAAGATATTATTTTGAAAGATATTTTGGATTGAAATGATATTTTGTTTTGAATTATAAAATATTATTTTAAGTTATAACCACGGGTTATAATAACGATTGGTTGGCAAAGAGACCGGGATCTGATATGGGCATACTCTCTGTCGATACCGAAAACCACTTTGACAACCGTGTACGCGGTGGAGATTCCAGAATGTAGTAGGATGGTGGCGACGTTCTTGAGGTATATTACGTGGACCTAACTCCTGTGAGTTGGCATGAGGTGGCTAAAACAGGAGCGATCTCGGGCCAAAAGGGGTAGCTCCTCTGGTCGGACAGATTTCTTCGATACCATTCTATTGCTTTTGTGATTGTTTGGGCGCCCCTCCGATTTTGGGAATGTGTTCCGAGGTGGGCGTATGTGGCTGCTGCGTTGCCACTAGCCCGTGTGCGTAATTGGTATATCTACCCTGGCATTGCCTTATGTGCCATGTCACCTACCATATCGAGCGTTTACTACGAGTTTCTATTTGTGTCGTACCTATGCAGTATCTTCTCATAGTCTCCTGATCGGGAGATATGCAGGTACTGTATAGACTATTGGCATTATTTGCGTTAAAAGGAATATTAGGTCACTCCTTAACGCTATTTTAAAGTAAGTTTATTTTACTGATAGATATTATTATAATAGCGCAATATTACTACATAGTAAATAGTTTAACGGATCCTTAGAGGATGGGCGGTCCCAAGCATCCTTTAAGTTACTTGTACTTTTACTACCGTTCACTTGAGTTGGTTTACATTGTATAAGTATGTATGTCCTGACTCGAGTGTTTGTATTTTTATTTACGCTCGGGTCAGCCTGAGTATTCACAGATTTGGATTTCCACTTTTTGGGGATTGGAATCGCTGGAGATTATCTGCTTGTCTAGTTTTAACTTTTCAGTTTGTTGGTCCTTTTCGGTTCTTGTATTAGTAGACTTCTATGTATTGAGACTTCTTTTATACTTTATTTCTTCTGTTGTATCTTACGTAACTCTGATATATTTACATAGTAGCTTCATGAACTACTATTTCTTTCACTTCCGCTGCACTATTATTACTCTGTGTCTGTGATCTGTGATTTTTATTTAGTGTATATTCAGAGATTTGCCAAATTTCATTTACAACGCGGTATTTTGAGTAATTCAAGTCTGTCATGTGTGGATGCGAATGGTTGAAAATACCTGGTTGTAACATACATACTTAAAATCCTTTTAAAACTCCTTTAATTAGCCATGGGGTTTTCCTTTAAAATTGAGTTTGGCTTTAAAAGCTTTTCGACACCTTTAAAAACCTTACTTTCGACCTCATAGGATGACCTCATTCAAAAGCCTTAAAGTCTATCTTCAAAACATTAGGCTCCCGCCTTTCGAATATTTTAAAACTTCTCTTTCAAAACCTTTTAATTGTATTAAAGCTTTAACCTTTAAATTTAGAAGCATAGCTTTGAAACCAAGGGAAAGTACCCATTTCGAAACCATTGAAGGTTACCCTACCAAAACCATTGGAAGTTCCCCTTTCGAATTCATTGGTTTTATATTTAAAACGTCATTTTGTGTCAAAGTGAACATAAGCGAAAGCACTTCTTTTGAAATAATTCTTTATCTCATAAAAGTATTTGGGGAAACTTGATGGTGTTGAAATCATTTTTCGAAAGCATTAAAACATTGGGTAAAACAATTAAAGGTAGGCTTTGAAAACCCTTTTGAAACCATTGCCTTTGAAACCCCTAACCCTTTTCGAAAGCAGTAGGAAGTGGCTTATATTTATAAAACAATAAGTGCCTTTGGGCAACATTGATCTCTTCATTACCATCGAAAGGGATCAAGTTATTGAAGGGTTTCGACTTGGTCGAAACTACCCCTTCCGAAAGCATCACTTTGAAAACATAGGAAATCCTTCGAAAGCTACTTACTTTAAAATAAAGGGGGCAACTCTCCTTTTCAATGCTCCTATTGAAATAAACTTTCGCAAGCAATGGTTTCGACTATGTCGTAACCTCTTAGTAAATAGGCAAGCGCTTTTCTTGCAAAAATAAAATAAGGGTATCAACCCCTTCGAAAGTTACTTTTCCACACCCTACCTTCCACCTTTATCTGATCCACTACATACCAACTAAGCGATACCATGTGTATTGGTTTGTGGTTTCGACTAAGATGAGTTAAAGGCGAAAGCTCTAGGTCGAATGCTCTTTCCAAAGGAGGGGAACCCACTTTTCTGAGCAAAAGGTTGTTTTTACTAAATTAAGTAAACTTTTTGAAACAAACTTGCCCACTTGTAAAAACTTGATTAGTTACATTAAACTTTCAAATCATTTCGCTAATATTTGCCGCATTTTTCTCGGATCTAAAATTGAATAACTTTTAACAAATAAGCCCTTTCCATTAACAAAGCAATTAAATCATTTAGGTCCTCCTTTCAAAATAATTTAATTTTCATACTAAATCACTTAGTAAAAATCCCAAAAATTCCACTAATTCACTTTAATCATGTTATCTATCATATCAAAATTCCAGAATCAAATTCTCAATATAATTTTCAAAATAAATTTATAAACCCAAATAACCATATTTTCCTTTGGAAATTTATAATTAACTATCCATTGCTTGAAAAATTATAAAAATTGAAACCCAACTCCAAAATCATGTTTTTCACAATATATAATTTTTCCACGGCATTTAAGAATCGTTTAACCTCGATTTTACGCTAAAACCGTGTATAATCCTCTTTTAAACAACCTTGTTTAAACTAAAAGATTTATAAATCAAGCATATCATTATCCAATATATCATAAAAAATTAATTTACCGATAAATCAGAAAAAATACGAATATAAAAAAATAGAGATGTAGAGATTATTATTCACCTTAAATTGGATAAGGAAATTAGAGATTGATTGAGACTGATTTCTTCTACCTTGAATCCTAAGCTTTATTTGAATTTTCTCTTCTTATCTTCCTCATAATGGCATGCTCCTTTTCTTCTTACATTTAAAATTTAGGTTATGTAAAAATAAATGTGTGTGGCCTTAGGAATAATAGTACAAGGGGGAAAATGAGGGCGGTAATTTACCCTAATGCCCCTTAAGTTTATTTAGTTAACACTTAATCATTTATAAGCCCGTTCATTTTAATTAAGCACGGCCACTACATTCATTTGCCGATCTCAATCCCCTTATCACACTACACTATTCTATTTAATTTATTCCAATTAAATCTCCTAAATCATGCTGTCAAATTATGGGTGTTGCTATAGGTTGGTTCTACGTATAATCTATCGATCAAACACAGATATAAATGAATGTGATGTGCCAGTATCAAACTGGAATACTCTGAATCAAGACCGTACCTTCCATCACAGTCTTCCCTTTATCAGCTGTAGTAGGCCTAGCTGGTCCAATAGCAAAAACCTTTCCTTTGTGTGTCCTGACCGGCTCTAGACATTGATTTTTGGAATGCCCAACTAGATCAGAGTTGAAGCACTTCACATTCTTCTTATTTATAGCCTTTTTCCCATTGCCTGATTGACACTCATTCGAACAATGAACCTTCTTGTCACATTTATAGAAACTAACTCTGCCTTTATCTTCTTGGTAGTATCTTCCATCTAGGTTTCCTTCTTTTTAAAGAACTTTCTCTTCTTCCCTTGAGAACCTTGAATTTCCACTGGCTTCCATCTAGCACAATTAGCAGGCATTTCTTCATGGCGAATGGCCATCTCTACAACTAAATTACTAGGATCACGGAGATGTGGTAGGGTCGCCCTACCAATCTCAAACCTCAGTCCCCTAATGAACTCTTGTTCCTTCTGATGACAGTGTCTACGGTATTATGTCCATAATGGAACAATTCCTCAAATTTAGTGGCATACTCAACTACTGATACTTCTCCCTGCATCAAGTCCATAAACTTCCTCATCAGCTCTGACTTGGCAAACTCAGACATAAGCTTTTTCTCAAATCTCCTTTTAAAATCAGCCCAAGTCAATTCTTCCTCCGGAACTCCAACAGTAACACTATTTCACTAGTGTAGTACTGACTCCTATAACTATTTAGAGGCCAACCTTCTCTTTTGCCCATCATTTAGACCCAAATTGGCAAAGATATGCTCACAATGCAACAACCAATTCTCAACGTCTATGGCACTTTCCGTCCCTAAGAATGGCTTCCCACCCAAACTTGTGTATTCTCTACTTAGCATAGCATAATTATTCCCAAGTGGAGCCACATGGTTAGCTCCTCCTATATTTGCAGCAACACCAACAGCAGCTCATGCTTGCATCAAACCGATGAAGAACTGATGCATCACCCTTATTTCTACTGATGGATTTCCAGCTCCCACATTGGCATTAGCATTTTGGATATTAGCATTAGCCGGTAGACCCGAGTTCCCCCTAGTAGTGGGTCGAGTATTTCCATTAGTTATAGCGCTTCCTCCACCATGATTTCCTCTTCCGTTTCCTACTTTCATATCTCCTTTCTCTTAAATTTGCATACGAGCCTTCGTAAGATACAAAAGAATGACTTAAGAGAATAAGGAATACGTACTTATATATATAACTATATATCAAATACAAGTATATTACTATAGCATTAACCCAAAACCCGATCTGATTATATGATTCATTGGTTTATGTTTGAAAAATGTTTTAGGTTTAAGTTTCTTTTAAATTTTCGTAAACCTATGCTTTGATACCAACTTGTAACATCCCCCTACTTGGAGGCCCAAAACTAACAGCTATGGATGTTAAGTCATCCATAGTTATTAATCCTTGACGACCAAATATGGAAATGTTAGATAAATTAATATGTAGAAACACATGAATATGGAAAAAAAATTAAACAGCAAAAAAATTCCATATTTCATTTAAGAATATTTCAAATTCATTACATATTCCCAATACGCATACGACATTCAGATAACATATAACTGATACACAATATGCCAAGAGCAACATATAAAGATGCCCCATTAATTGATAAGAGTATATAATAAAGCAATTAATACAAGCCTGCCAGTAGAAAATAACTCTAAATAGCTAGCTTGCTTCCTTCATGTCTTTGAAAATTTTATTCATCTAAAGAAACCTAGAAACTTTAACACTCGACCTACTCAAAATCAACTGAGTACCCAAGAGTTTAAGGAAAAAACAAAAACTCTGAGTCAGACATAAGCCCGGCATGAATAATAATCAAGCATCTCAAATCATTTAGATATCTAGTGATACCACATCGCTTAGAGAAAAGGATTTTCCCCTCATTAGTATCTTAAAACCTTTATAAAACCATATACTGTGCTCCTGCATCCACAATTATAAAGGCCTATTTTTCCATACCCTTTGAGTCAACAATAAACCACACATGTCCAACCCAAATTGAAGTAAAAGATGAATCTTTAGGGGGTGAAAAAGAAAACAAAGATAGAATAGAATCTCACAAGAATGGAATAAAATATACTATTTCAATATAAAATCTTTACAGTGGAAAATTTTGAAATACAGTATCAGAGTTTAACCAAGATTCAGCTTGGATAGTTGTAAACTTATGTCCTTACAGATGTTGAAAACAAAAAAACAAATGAAATATATGTAGTGGATAATAGAATATGTCCATACAATGGTAAAGATCTCTAGCTCTCCTCTGGAAACTCCAACCATCTTTAACTAAACCTAAGACTACTCGGATCTAGCCCAAGTATTAAAAATACTTGGATCAGGTTTGATAAACCAGCGTGAGTTACTCAAAATTTAAAATGACAATGTTATTAAAACCTTTGAAAAGAATGGTATCTCATAAGACCACGCCCACACATAAATACGAACGGTTTTTTACCTTATGATAACCAAAATACTTTTATTACCAAAATAATTTGATATTATCATTAATGTCATTCTTTTTGAAAAACATCTTTCAAATGAATTTATTCAAATAAGGTATAAATACCCGGACAAAGCCTATGGTAATATATCCGGACTAGATCAACGGAGTATACCGAACAAAATATGTGATACCAAAAGGGGTAGCTGAATTGTTTGCAAGTCATTACAGCTAATTTGGGACTATAATGAAGACCACATAGCTCGTATTGGAGTTGGTTTTCCAACATGATAGGAAACTAGTGGCCTTTTCTATGATCCATGCATATCAAGCATAGTCCTCGGTAACCATTATGCTTTTCTCAAGCAAGCTACTTGGAACTATACCTGCTACACTACTACTGATAACTGGCAGTTCCCTGTTTTTCTCAAGCTAACTACTTTATCACAATAAATAGGGTAATAAATGCCTTAATGGTGACTTCTCTCCAACGGGACCAATGTATTGGACACCACCATACATACTTACTTACCCTAAATTATGTCTGTCGGACCACAAAGTATCCCATATCATCGCTGGGAAGTGAGGCTAGTGAGGCTACCTCCATACTTTCCACAAAGCCATGCTTTTCTTTTCACAATACACAATCCACTTAGAATGCCACATTTCCATTCCTTCGATCACCATTTGACTTTTATGAACATACAATCTCGGAGTTCGTATACTTCTGAGAAGGGTGTTAAACTAAGAGAAGTTGCCTTCTCCGCTAGCCTAGTAGTATGTTGGTAAAAGTTAATGTTTGTGATCTTAGCAATGCAATGTCAGACATTCATCCATACAAGTT
Source organism: Allium cepa (assembly GCA_030765085.1). NCBI lineage: Eukaryota > Viridiplantae > Streptophyta > Magnoliopsida > Asparagales > Amaryllidaceae > Allium > Allium cepa. The sequence goes on from CM060928.1 coordinate 56,429,753, forward strand.
TATTCTGAGACTGAACGAAACCAAAGGTACTTTCCTCGGCCATTACTAGGTGAGAAGCCCTTGCAACCCGAAGATTTCAAACACGACAGGACCAATGCTATAATAAATGTCACTATATTAGGAGCTACCCAGAGAATGTCAACAAGTAGTCCTCCCTCTATGAAGATCTTCAGTCTTCAATAACCATCATCTTCAACATGTCTTCACTTTCAAACGTATATACTGATTCAAAGTCGTTTTCAAATAGGGATCACCCAAAACTAACCTTGGTTCTTTCGTAGCCAATCATTGATAAAAAGGTGTTAAGTTCATATGTGATTATCAATCATCAATCAATTACTTCATCTCTTGTTTAAATCAAATATCTTTCTTAGATATATTCTTTTCAGTTTATCCCATTTTCTTTCCAAGAGTATATGGAATCATTAAGCCTTATTTATTAAATCATTTGGTTTATTTAAACCTTTGTTAAATCTTGGAAAATTCTAAATTATTATCTCTTTTACTTAGGAAAACCTTTCCAAACCATTCTCTTAAATCTTAATCAAAGATTCTTATATCCAGGTTATAACTTTTAACTTAGGGAAAATATTCCCATCTTAATCAAAGATTTCTTAACTTCAAATCATATTATTGCAAATCGAATATTTTCATAACAGAGCACTACTACCACCCTAGATATGGTAAATTTCACGTCGAGAGACTAGTGGCAAATAAACCTACATCATGAAGATCTTTGTCATCAATGATCATTGTCTTCAATATGTTTTATTTTAAAAATTAGTATGAAGGGATTTTTGTATAGGAATCACCCAAATCCAATCCCAGTTTTTTGGATAGGAATCGCCCAAATCCGATCCTGGTTCCTTTGTGCCAATCATCGATTTAAAATGATTATTAGAAGTTTTGATGACTGATCTATGCATTTCCTTTTATGAAATATCTTCGATAGATATAAATCTTTATAAAATATTCTTCTAGTAAATATGGAATCATTATAGCCTTCCTTTGAAATTTTATGGAATCATTTGATTTACATAAATCATTGTGAACTTGGAATAATTCCATTTTATTTCACCTTTTATTTAGGGAAGCATTAATATAAATTTTAGAGTATCCGGGCTTTCCCTTTAATCTGTTCCACCCCTTGCCTAAAAGAGAAAACAAAGGATAGGTATGTTCAGGACACTGGTTGCTCCATTCCATACCTTAGTTACACACCTTGTTTTACCGCTTAGCTCTCACAGGTAGGACAAATGTACTAGTTGTTTCCGCATACTCAGTTACTAATCTTCATTTTCAAAATTATTCATTAAACTTCCAAATCATTACTTGAAACACTTAATTATTCTTTTAAAAACATTTCTGTAAGATTTGAAAAAGTATTGTTGAGTTTAAATCCATAATTCATAAGTTATTAAAAAGTGTTGCAAAAGCGTTGCAAAAAGTGTTGCAAAAAGCTATATTTTTCAAAACAACTTTCATTTCATCTAGAAATCCATCCTTTCAACTTAAATTACTTTTAAACTATTTTAAAAAAATTTAAGAATTTATTTCATATTTTTAAAATAATTAAAAATATCAATTTTAAACTATGGTCACTTTACTTCAGAAGCGCGATTTGAAAAATTGTTTTGGACATATTTTAAATTCTACTGGATGAAATCTTGTTTTTATTTCTGTGTTGGAAAACTATGGATACAATAGTCCAAAAAATTCTTATCTCAAAGGATTCCGAGCTATATTCCAGTTTGTATACTTATTTAACTTTTTCGGTGCGAAATCGTGAACTATCGTTACGCGACGCGCCTAGACTTGTTTTTGACCTTAATAAAATCATAGTAAAATCATATTTTCCTTTTAAAATTCATAATAAAATTTCCATAACTTAAAAGATTATGAAAACTGAAACCCATTATCAAAATCTTGTGTTACCTAACATATTTTTTTCATGGCATTCTAAAATTAAAATCAATCAGTTTTACCCTAAACCGTGCAAATTCTTGTGTAAACGAATTAGTTTAAATCAAACAAATAATAGTTCAAGCATATCATCATCCCAAAACATCATAAGAACAAATTTAGCCTTAAATCCGAAACATATGATTATAAAAATAAAATAAAGATGGAATGAATTATTATTCACCTTAAATATGATAAGACCTTTGAGATTTGGTTTGAAATTAATCCCCTGGCTTTAATTCCATAGCTTGATTGAATGTCTCTTCCTATTTTTCCTTGTTAATAGCCGGTTTTCTTAGGTTTACCTTTTTTTATCTTTTGAGAAATAAAATGAACGTGAGAAAATAGAAGGATATGTGGATAGGTTGGTAATAGAAATGAAGGCGGTTATTGACTAATGGGCCCTTTTGTAAATTAATTACATATTAGTCATTTTACGCCTAGTTATAACTATTAAGCACGACCTTCTTATGTTTTTATTTATATCTCAATCCTCTTATCATCGTTATTCTATTTAGTTTATCTAATTAAATCTCCTGAATAATGTTATCAACAATCAGGGATGTTACACAATACTAGTTCAGAAGAAAAGCGGTATATTCTAATTTAAGATCAAATCACATAGTGTGTACAGATAATCCATGTGCACAACACTGGTTTGTATTTGAAATTTAAAATAATGTTTTTACCAGGATTTTGGTTAGGTATAATTTCGGGGTCGAAATTCTTTTAAAGGAGAAGTCTGTAACAATCCACAAATACATCACTTTGATAAATTATATTTATATTTCAAATAAAATATTTTATGACATAAATTATAATTTTTTGAATCATAAATAATAATGGTAAACTTGCTCCAAATTTATATTAACAAATATGGATATTTAGGGGTTTTTTCGTCAGAAAAATGATCGAAAATCATTTTATAAATAAACAACATTTTTACTATCAAAAGTCGCGCATTGTTTTTTTACATACACTTATTTCTCTAGATAAGCAAGAATATGTACTAATATTATATATTTTTTTGGAAATAAAATGCCTTTATGGCATCATTAACAATGTTATCATTTTTAAATAATTGGTTTATGAATTTAAATTGAGTTTAAATAATTTAATAATTATTTTAAATGATTATAATTTATTTTTATAAGTTATATAGTGATAATAAGTGATTTATGATAGTTTTATAAAGATGTATACCTGTTTCAAAAATATTAGAAAATTCATAGAATTTTATCGGTACGATAGCACTTTTTGTAAACACTTGTTTAATATTGATTTATGTTGTTTTATAATTCAAATATGATCATTTTAATTTATTACTAATGATACGAAATTAGTTTTTAAATTTTGTTTACATTTAAATGTAATTTAATTAATAAATGAAAATGTGACCGGGAATCGGCTTTCTAAATTTTCAATGGTTTAGAGAACAGAAGTTATTTAAAGTCATTACAACATTGTTTATATGCCTCGTGAACATATATAACATACACATACACGCACTAGAATATTCATATACACATATACAACATACACACACATATATATGTATACACACACATGCACTTAATAAAGAAAATATCTATGAAATTTTCGTTTTCTTCATCCTTAAGCATCCTAAAAGTAAACTAACCATCAACTATCATCTCCTTACACACCATTATCACTTAAGCATATGGAGAGGAGGACAAGGGGGAGTGGTCCATGCGTGTGGGTAAGGAGTGGGCCGTCTGTCTGTTTGGTAATATTACATTTGGATATTTTTCTCATATTTTTCCCTATAAATACCACCCTCCAGTCGCTCATTTCATTCACACTCTCTTCTCTTTATTTCTTAAGCTTCTTCTTCTTCATCATCCTCTACATTAATGGCTTCCACAGCCTCTTAGGAAGATTCAAAAATAGCATTGAAGTTTTGTTAAAATAAGTCGTAAAATATAGACAGATATACCACTTCGAGTTCGGGATCGAGTTCGGGATCTTTGCCTTCTTCTCGTACAAAGGCCGTACCTGTCTAAGTGTCCCACCACCCTTGCAAGCCCAAGGATGAACCTTAGGAGTCTTATTGCAAGGTTCGCAAGCTACGGTTCCAAAATAGTGGAGCTATAGTCAAATTTAGTAAATCTAGAAACCAATGAAAGTGAGAAACTCTATTAATTTATTTTATAAAATCTATGATAATGTGAAATGATTTCTATGCTTGTTTATGATGGTTGTTTATCATGTTTTGAATGTGGTAATATGTTTTTTTGGTTATGGAAATAGTTCACATTAAATACACAGCGAATTTACATCTAAGAAATCATATTCTTCTTATGAATTATAAAACTGTTACGGTAGACTTAAACCTCTTTAAATATGAATAAAATGGTCTAAAATGGTTTATAAATGTTTGATAAACATTAAATTCAATTCAGAAAAGTTTTGACAAGATATGGAATTGGAGTCAAAAATAGGCGCGTCGCGTAACGGCAGTTCACGATTTCACGCCATAAAAGTTAAATCAATGTATAAAGTGGAATATAGCTCCGAATGACTCAAAATAAGAATTTTTCAAACTCTTATGACAATAGTTTTTAAATGATAAAGAAAAATCAGGATTTTATTTAATAGAAGTAGAGTTATGTCCAAATCAATTTTTTAAAAACATCGAAATTTGGCCTTTCTGTGAACAAAACTGGCAGATGCTTTAAAATTGATATTTTTAAATTTTTAAAAATACGAAATAAATTTTATAAATATGTTACAATTTTTAAAAGGTGTTTGATTTATAAAAATGGACACATGTCGAATGAAGTTAATGTTTTGATCAAGAAGCTTTTAAAAACACCATTCGCAACACTTTTTACAGCAGTTTTTGGTAACATTTGAAATTAAGATTTAAACTTGGGATTTTCTACCCAAATATTTTTAGCAATCTTTTAAAATGAATAAATAAGTATTTTGAAGATGATTTGGAAGTCTTATATTTATATTAAAGGAGTTTTAAATAAATAGTTAATGGAAAATTGTTTTAAACAATATTTGGAGTTGTGTTAAGTAAATGAAAATCATCTCTAAAAATTGTATAAATGGGTTTGGAGCTGTTCAAGTATGATCACCTTATGGGTGGCAGAGAGATAGTCTCTAGACTCGAGCTTGGATAACAAGTGTCTTAGTTTCGCTCTAGCTATTCGACTGGCTTAATAGAGGGGAAAATATATTTGATTTAATCAGACCATAGCTTTATAAGATAAAATGAGATTTGAAGCTTTTCAAAAGTTAAAAGAATTTTAAAATAGGATTTTGATTGTTAAAGAAAACATTATTGTTAAACTCCATATCAAATTTCGAGGATGAAACTCGTACTACCCGTATAAATTTAAAAGATGATTTCACCGTTTATGGACGAATAGTACAGGTTGAATACAAAAATTAGTATTCGGTATGATCAGTCTAAAATTTATCAATCCCTTTTATTCTATATTATCTAGTTTGGATTTATAGCGATGTCTTAATAAAATTGTTTTCGACCCATTAAAAATATTTTTGGAAATGTGAAATCTTCAATATGATTTGAACGTAATTAAAGATGAAATGTTTTAGTATTTTTAAAAGGGGCTTTAATTAATTAAAGGATTTGATAAAAGTGGTTTGATTATCCTGTATATACTAAAACAGAATATGATTTAAAAATGTATATCTCTAAAGAGATATTTTACTTGGAAAAAAGATATTGATTAATTGTATGATAATCACTTATATACTTGACATTTCTATTGATAGTTGGTTCGGGGAAACCGGGGCTGATTTGGGTGATTTCTATCTGAAAACCACTTCGAACCAATATACGTTCGAAAGTGAAAACATGCCGAAGACAATGATTTTGAAGAAGGAGATTTTCATAATGTAGGACTACTTGCCACTAACCTCTGGGTTAAGTCCTTATCATACATATAGAGGCAGTGGTTCCTTCAATTTAAATTCTTTAATGCAATGACTACTCACTACTAATCCTAATGGTGATTCAAAAACAAGATGAAGTAGGAGAGTGCCTTTGGTTTGTCCTGTTCTTGGACAAATTTATGGACAAGTGTTTCACATTGCATTTCTATGACCACGTACACTGGTTTTACAAACGTACATCTACTGGTGGTGTAGGAGGCAACCCTTCCTACACTTAACACACTTCTCAGAGACATACGAGCTTAAAGGTTGTACTTTTATGGGCAATGGTGTGTTTTTAGAAATGCCAATGTGGCATTCAAAGTGGGATTTTTCATATGAAAGGTAAACTTTACCTTAAGCCTCACACATCGGTAATGGGAAAAACAGTGATAATGCAGCAAGCCTAAGTGGGTCGCTCCTATTAGGATATAGTCATCGCCTTTCTAGATTACCCTCTATTTTTTGGGTTTGTTATATATGTTATAGCTACAAATAGGTCGGGTACGACCAAGGTGATGGCGTATTCGGTACTATATATGGTTGAGGGGGGAGGGATTTTGTGTTGGTAGAGGTTGGAGCATCAGGTGCATTCCTCTAGAGATGTGCTGTCGAAAGGTAGTATCATACCTAGTCGTTGTATGGAATTTATTCTCCAATACAAGCCTTTATGATTTTAGTTCTAGAATCTAGTGTGCTACAATTTAATTAATGTAATAATCTCGGTTAAGATTATATATATATTTATCTGAAAGAGTTTTCAAACAATGTCATTAAAAATAATATTGATTTTGCGTAGCAAATGGTTTGGTTATCATAAGGTAAAAACCCTTCTATATTTTTGTGTGGCGTGGTATTATGAGATATCCTTCGGTTTCAATAATATCCATGTTTTGAGTTTTCTCACCCCGGTCTCATGATTGACCTGGAGTTTATATTCTTTTCCCTTAAACTCTGGGTGCCTTACTTTCACGGACAGCCAAATAGTTTAGGTCTTGCTTGGAACATTTTGGAAGAGCTAGAATTTCCTCTGCAAATAGTTATCCATTCCATTTCCACTGCATTTGTTTACCGTTTGTATTCAGCATTAGTTGGGATAGAGATTTATAACTGTCCAAGCTAAGATTAGAATAGATTCTAATGTAGATATTTATAATTTTCGCTATAAACATTATATATTGAAATAATATATGCAATCACACTCGTATAAGATTATGTTTTGTCTTTATTTTTCTTTTTACCCTTAATGATTGATTTTCGAGGGTCGAAAAGGTGGATCGTCATAACTACTTTCCGCTGAGCACGTTAATTAGCTTAACCTATGTAGTTTGATTGGTTAATGAATGCTTAGATGTTTAAAATTTTCATAACCATTAAAGGTTTATTTTGAGTATAATCACCACTCCAAATTTTGAGCCATACTCAACAGTAATTATACGACCTTGTGGTGTCTTCAGTAGCATAGCTACCATAAGATATATTAAAAGTTGATTTTGTTTAGAACAGAATATTAATCTAAAATATAAACTATACGATATTATAATGAATTTAAATTTTATGACTGGTTGATGAATGCATGGATGAAGTGGAGTATTTTTGAATTGCAATTATTAAATTATCCTTCTTTTATATGTAAAGATTTATTGGAAATGGTTTTATTAAACTAAGTACTTATTTAAAGTAAGAATTCTCTTCAATAAAGAATTTACTTTCATAGGGTAATTAATTAAATTGATGCTAACCAATAATATTTTTTGAAGATGATAATTTTAAAGGATATATATATATATATATATATATATATATATATATATATATATATATATGTATGTATGTATATATATATATAATTTAAAGAAATTTTTGAAATAATATTTAATGTTAAATTTCCCATTAGGCGTTTTAAGAATTCTATTTGAAGCGTATGGCTAACGTTCTCGATGGGGATTCCTAAACACTAAAACGAGACAATTCGACACAATACTTTGAATTATATTTTTGTAAGTCTTATGAATGTTTATGAACTATTATAAATAATTGTTTAAAAGAAATATTGTTAGGTATATATTTATTTATTTTTGGAAAAAATATTAATATAATCGTACTAAAACATTGATTTGGGATTAAACACTACTAATTGAAATGTAGATATCTTCTAGAAAGATGTTTCGGTAAATAAATTGGACGTGTAAATATGTTTATTATGAAGGTAATAATATATGAATCTATATAAAATAGTTTAATTATCTTTTAACTTTGATGGTTGGGAGTAATTATAAAGAGAACCATAAAGAAACAATATATATGTTAACATTTTGGATGCAATTTCGGCTATCGAATATTAGCGAAGGTCAAGGTCAATGGCGAGGCAATGTTGATTTTACAACCGACGTAGCAACCAATTGGCAAAATAATACGCTAATAATGGATGGTGTAGCAACATTATTATAATAATAAATATATGTAAACATGATAAGTTCATTTATAAGATATAAGCTAAAATAAATTACAAGCGATGACTTAATTGATTTTGTATACCATGTAGTGTTTTAAATGAACATTACAACTTTATATATAAGTCCTAAAATTAAAAAAGAATGTAATGAGAAGAATTGTGTTATAAAAGTTAGATGGTAATTTTGTAAATAAAATTTTGAAAGCATACAATAAAGAAATGTTTATATAATCCTATCATGCGCTAAAATGGCTCATATTAATAAGTAAGTTTTACATGGTACTGTAATAAAAATTGGTCTAAATGAATGCCTTAGTAAATAATGATACAAACGGTAAAATTCAAGAGTCAAAAACATAATGATTGAAAGGAAATTTATTTAAATCAAGATATGCGGAGTTTTAGAAGTGTAATTATAACGTCGTTGGAAGTAAAATGGTAGTAAATGAGCCTTTTGAATGGATTAAAAATAGAAGAAATTCATTTGGCTTTATGATTACCTTTATATTAAAGAGTTGAATTGAATGGATTTTACTTCCAAAAAAAAAGTTGAAAACTCAAACACCATAGTCTTGTGTTAGTTTGTACTCAAATACCATTGTCAGACCCGAGGCTTTATGTTTTACTTCTTATTATCTCGGGTACTCTTAAGTGCGTAGATTAGGGATAATATGTCTAGATAACGCATGGTGCTATATGCGGTACGAGTATGAAGTTACACTTTCAACATCTATACTTTGGAGCACAATACTGCTTATATTATTTTGTGCAGTACTATGGAGCTATACCGAGACTTGTATCGCTTTAGAGATGGTTAGATTGTGGGTGGCTGTTAATGATGATTGGGATGAATAATGGGCGTAGGCTAGAGATAGGTCGCCTAGATGAGGCGAAGTTTAGGGTTTTATATTCCCTCGAGATCTCACTCGATAAGTTGTCATTTGTTCCTATAGCAAGGGAGTATCTAGACATATTTAAGGAAATGACCATATTACCACCACATACAAAGGTCGAATTTCCTATAGATTTTATGAAGAATGTTAGTCGATTGTTACTCCATTGAGGCGTATGATGTCGAAAGAGCAGAAGGAACTAGAGAAGCAAGTGATAGAAATGATGGTTTTAATAACTATATTTTGTTACTAATTGTACCGCTTTGATGGATGAATATTTAATTAATCTTAGAAATTTAATTCATGTTTTTAATAATTAAATAACACTCTTTAATTTATAACTAAAGATAGAAAATTAATTTTTGAATTTTGTTTATAGAAGTATTTATTTCAAAGAAAATTATAAAATGTGATTGAAAAGATTTTTCAAAATTTTCAACTTTTCACCATCAAAAAGTTGGTTAAAATGTTGTGAACATCTTAATTAACACGTGCATATATTTACAAATAATATAAGCATGATTTAATAAAATAATAGAGGTTAATAATATGTTTACTTAAGTTAAAGGTAAGACATGACAATTTTCAAGATTAAATCAAAATAAAACATGAAAACTCACTTATCACTCACATCTCTTACACCATATACAAGGCAATACATTGCATATTGGATAAAAGGGTTTGATCCTTGGGCTAATGTGTAAAAGAGGATAGGAGAGGATGGAGGGGAGATGTGGCATCATATTAGTGGAGGGCATGTAAAAAGGGTAACTTTATAATTTTATAACTTCATTTATATAAAACTAATTCAATTTTCTATATCTCCTCCACAACTTCATTTTTTACTTTTTTGAAAATCTTTACATTTTCTTTTATGTTTCAAAAATCTTTAGTGGCTTCCACTCTAAATTCTCAAGTTTAAAAATAAAAAAATTCTTTAAAATCTTGTTTAAAAACTTTTTTTCTTCCTACCTCTCTTCCTTGTTCAATTTTTAGCTCTACCACCTCCTCTCCAATAAGGCCGTTCCCACATCCACCCATGGTCGTGCCATATTGCAGACCGAGCCCATTTCCTTGGTTCATGTCAAAAAACAAATTTTTCTAAAGAAGATTCAAGTCCTAAGTCCTTTTGCAAATTTGGAAAGATTTTTGTACGTAAACTTTTGTTTTTGGGAAATTTTTTTAAATTGTAAACTTATTATATGATAAGTTGCTTGAACTGGTTGGATTTTCATGTATTGGTTAAGTATGTATGTTATTTGTTTGTTATTAGTAGTTAGACTTGGAAAAATGAAATGTAAATGTAGAGTTTTGTTGTTATCCTTGCTTATGTATGTGATGATAATATGATTTTGCATGTGTAGCATTTTTACTTGCTATAGTGACTTGAGATCTGTTGAAATGAAAAAAATTAAAACTTTATTTAGTAGTTTTCAAGTTCCTAAAAGTTTTAAAGTTTTGTTTTAGCTTTCAAATATAAACCTTTTCCTTATGTTTTGAAAAGAAGTAAAGTTAGTGGTTGATTTTTGGGAAAGATCTAACCCAGAACAAACTCTAACGAGTTGCATCCTGAAACGACCCGCCTTTCTTTCCACGGAAAGACGCATCATTCTTAAGAAAGAAAGGGATAGAGAAGAGAAAAGAAAGAGAAGAAAGAAAGAAACAACATCAGAATCTGAACAGCGGAATGAATAAATTATATTAATCACATAAATATTACATAGTATCATATACATCAGAGTTACACAGCTTATACAACACATACTAGACAGTTATAAACACATGTCTAGTTATGCAACTCAATACAATACAGAAAAAACGACTCAGAGAACACACAGTGAAAAACTATATATCTATACGCTGAAGCCTCCTGCTCCATTGCTCCTCCAGAATTCGTCAATCCTAACCTGAATCCCTTGGCTACCCGTAAAAATTTGAGTACCCAAGAGTTTAAGAAAAACAGAATAAACTCCGGGTCAGACATGGGTCTGGTGTGAGTAAACGGTTAAAGTTGCTTAACTTTGAAAACCTTTAAAAGAAAAGGTATCACGTAAGACTTCCCACACATAAACATGGGTAAGTTTTTACCTTAAGCTAACCAAAACATTTGATAGGAAATCCAGTGATATTATAATAGGGTCTAGGGTTTTCAAATAAAATATAGAAATAGCTGGAATGCTTACATCTCATGTTCCAACATAGTTGGGCACATCTAAAACATACGGCACTTATTGGAGTTTGGATTCCATACGATGGCAGGGATACCGGGGTAGCACCCGTCATAGTACGGGGCCTAGATCACCATACCGAGGATCACTCCCAATCCCCTTCAACACAAAGCCGGAACCATTCCTTACTGAACAGTTTCGAATAAGATAACCCCGCAGTTGTAGCTAGCAACCACCCACACAACCGAATAAAAAGGGACTCTAGACAGGGGTTCATCTCATCCTACTTGGGCATGACCTACTTAGCCTTGCTGCACCTCCCCTGTTTTAGCCATTCCCGGTTGATGAGACTTGAGGCTACGATTACCTTTAGTGAACACATCACTTAGAATGCTCATCGTCCATATGACGATGTTCTGGAAGCATTCAATCCATACAAGTTCCGGGTTCGAACGAAACCGAAGGCATTACCCCGTTACACTCATTTTGGAATCACCCTCAGAGTTAACGACGATAACCCTTGCACTCTGAATCTTCATCTTCACTTGAGATTCATGACCTACTGTTAATTTGGATCGATATGGTTTTCGGATATCCAAATCTGGAAACCCGACCCCGGTCTCATCGAAATCCAAAATGCCATCTTTTAGGTCTAAGTTGTTTTAAAGTTTAAAACAATTCAATTCAAATCATTATCCATATACACACAGATAGATTATTCACAATATCACAATAGATTATCTACATTACCATCATAAACAAATGATCCATATTATCATTGTACTTTAACCAAAGCATCTCATATCATATATCACTCATATCTCATTAGAAATATCAAACAATCAAGCCATCCAATATCACTCAGCCATTCATAAGCAATGATCTATTAATCACACCATCTAAAATTAATTAAAAATGAATTAAATTAATTACTTCATCTCTAATTAATTTAAAATAAATTAAATTAATTACCTTCATCACAATAAATCTTGCTTACATAAACATTAATTGAACCAATTAATTAATCATCATCTTAATTAATCAATCTTGATTAATTATCCCTTAATTACATTAAGTAATTAACTCTTAATTAATTATACAAATTAATTATCTTCAAACCTTTAAGTAATTAACTTTATTTACTCTATTAATTATAATTAATTACATTAATCCTTTATTAATTACAATTAATTACCTTATAATAACTTATTATAGATTAATTAATCTTAATAAATCAATCCTTAATTATTCTCATTAATCACATTAATTAATGATCCTTAATTAATTACTTCCATTAATTAATTAACTATACATCATTCCTTAATTAATACATTAATTAATCATGCATAAATTAATTGCTTTCATTAATAAACTTTAATAATTATAAACAGTGATTAATTATTCTTAATTACTTCTTAATTACATTTATTAATCCTTTGATTTATTACACCAAGTAGAAATCCTTAATTACTTTACCAAGTAATTATCCCTTTAAATTACTTCCCATTAAGTAATTTCCCTTATCTCAATGATCTCCAGTAATTTATTCATCAATTACTTACCTTAAGTAATTACTCTTATCAAATCTCATTAAGTAAGCATACTTAATCAAGTACCTAATGATTATCTTAATTAATCAACCCATTTGATTAACTCAAATTTATCACACTGATTTGATTAATTACAATTGGGTAATTCATCCCTTAATTACCCCTTTTTATAAATTAATTAATCTTTAATTATAGATTAATTAATCCTTGATTATTAGTTAATAAACCTTAGTTATCAATTAATAAAACTTAATAATAACTTATTTAATCCTTAATTAACAGTTAATCGATTCTTAATTACAATTAATTAATCCTAATAATAGTTAATTAATCCTTAATTAACTTTTATTATAGATTAATAATTTCTTAATTAATAATGCCAATTATTAATTAATAAAACCTAATTACAAATTAAATTCCTTTTTAAATTAATCAATTTTTAATTACTAATTAATCAACCTATTTTACTTGATTGATTTATCTTTAATTATTAATTAATAATCTCTAATTACTAATTAATTATACTTAATTATAAATTAATTAACCTCTAATTAATTAACTTATAACACTTAATTATTAATTTCAAATTAATGACTCTTAATTAATTCCTTGATTAATTCTTAATCATTTTTAATTAAATTAATTACTCATATCTAATCTCCTTAATTAATTTAATTACTATTAAGATATTAAAGCTTTAATTATCCTTAAGAAAGAACAATATCGTACTATTAACTTAATTAAAACATTTATCTTAATAATTAACCTTTCTTAATTAAATCTTTAATTAAGTTTTTAAAATACTCATTTAACTTGGTAAATTAAGGTTAACAAACTAACATCTTTTAAATGTTTTAACCATTAACAAGTAATAGTTTTAAAACTATTTCAATTTAAATTCAAAAACTTTTCTTTATAAAACTTTTTAAAGTTCAATTCAAACTTAAGTTTAAATTATTCGTTGTTTTTTTCTTTCTTTTTTCTCCTTTTGTTTGTTTGTTTGTGTTTTTCTTGTGTGGCTGTTGTTGTTTTTCTTCTTTCTTTTTTCCTTTTTCGTTCTGTGTTGTTTCTTGTGAGCTGTTTCTTCCTCTTTGTTTTTGATAAAGCTGGTAGGGGCCCAGTTTAACCCCGCTTAATCTGCAAAAAAAAAACTTTAACCTTTACTAAACAAAATTTACATTTACCCAAATTCAAAACTTCTTGACAAAATGTAAATGGAAACATTTATTACATATAAAGTAATTTATATAAGAAAGTTTTTAAACCAATTTCATTTTAAATTTTAAAAACCCTTATTAATTTTTTTTAAAAAAACTACTAAATCATTTTGCTTTGGGTCAAACTCGAAGACCACTTGGGTCATAACCGAGTCTACTTCCTGTTTCAAAATTTTTGTTTAGTTTTCAATTTAAGTTTAAATTTTAAACCTGTAACCACTACAACAGTTAACAGGTTACATCCTTTCTAACTACTCCGAGTTCCCACTCGAGTCACGCTCTCAAACACACATGTATCCCTCCGAGTCACTCATGGACTATCTTCCCAGACACGAGAAAGCATCGCCGTGCACATGCACAGCCACCGGAGCCACTTTTGATCACCTACGGCAACTTCGACACATCGATCAATGCGCAACAACCCTTTCCGATCACCAAACCCGAATCACAAGCCCTCAAACAAGAATTAGCATTCCAGTTGAAAACTGGAAGCAACACCATGGCCAAACCACCACGAACTCAATCTCCGACCATCAGACAAATTGCAATTCTGGCCACTCCATCTCCAAACATCCATGAATCCATTCCCATAATTTGATGCAACTCGATGCATCAGAGCCGATTAACAAGTTCGAAAAAATTAGGTTTAGAATCCAAATTACCTCACCGCCGTCACTACGGCCATCATTTAGAGCTTTAACCATTTTGCCACACTTCTCGATCCTATTTCCACCTCCACCCAAGAATATGATCACCATAAACCTCGAGATCACCAGATATTGACCAGAAACTAAATTCCAGTCATTCACTAACTTCCCATTCAATACCCCATTGCAAATTTTGATTTTTGTTTTAAAAATCAAAATTTTTAAAGATGATTCAAATTAATATCTTGAATCAGTAAATTTAAATCATAGATTTTAACATGTTAAAGTAATTCCTACTGTCTAAATTTGATTCCAGAGAACTTTCACATCTATTTGCTTAAATAAGATTTTTAAACTTAAACTAATGTTTTTACAACATATCATGTTTAAATCTTAAAACCAAACAATGACCTGATAAATAGATTTGAATTTTCTTCTATTCCTATTCTTTGTAGTTTAAAGCAGAGAAGAACAAACAAAGAAAATATAGGCACGGTCATTTACATTCATATACACATATCATACACTTATATATACACATGCAAGCATCAATTATTTCAGAATTCTAACAAGCAACAAACAGTTATTACATAAGATTTGTAAATAGATGTTTACTCACATTTGAAAGTGCAGAAGGCTTTTGAAACTGGAATGAAAACTTGCAACTGGATTGAAACTTGCAAAACAGTTTGAACTTGAAAACTTGTATTGCTTGAATCTTTGAAATGGCCTTGATTTATAAAACTGGAGTGCTTGCTTCAGGTTGCAAATCTGAAGATGTTCCTTGCTTTGAAAATTTGTTGCAGGTTGACTTGCTTGAACATTTGAAAACATGCTGCTAGCTTGCAGTTTTGAAAGTGTTCCAGGTTTTGATAACATAAGGTTTTAGGCTTTTTAAAATGTTTTAATAATCTCAGATGTGATTTTGTTTTGAGGAGATTACAGATCTAAAAGTGTTTCAAAGGAGACGATAACAAGTTTTAGTTTAGTTTGCATTTGTTGTTGAGGATTTCTGGTTTGCACTTGAAAGATATTGATTTTGAACTGAGAAATGAATTCAGGTTTAATGATTCTTGCATTTCTGGTTTTGAAGAGTGAAGATTGCATGAAATTTCTAGTTTTGGTTTGAATTTGAAAATGTGAAATGAACAAAGAAAATGGAAGGAGAAAAGAATGTAGTTTTATATAGATTTAAATTAGGATCTATTAAAATTAAAGAAAAATAAAATGGAATTATGACACTTGTCTTATAACTTATTAATATGTTAACACATGTTATCTAAAATGGTTTTGATCTTAACACTAGTCCTAATTTATTTTTATATCATTTATAAATGATTTCAAAGGCTTTTAAATTAATTTTTTCTCATTAATTTATACATATATGAATTATAAATGCTTGCTTATTAAATTTCTAATTAACAAATAAATTTAATAATTTATAAACACTTTCCTAATTTTATATAAATATAATCTTTAAAAGAAAATAAAATAAAAACCAATTATAATTTGAACAAAAATTATATATAATATTTTTAACTTATTTTTAAATGCTATTTCAAAAAGCCTTTGTATTTATTCCTATTAAATAAATACTTTTCCAAATTTCTATTAACAAATTTCTTTAAAGAGAATTGTAACGCTTGTGATTTTTCGACTCACGAAAGTCGACATTAATACGTCCATTGTATCAATTGCCGAGAAATCGAAGGCCGAAAAACCGTAATGTTAGGGTTAAAGAAGAGGTAGAAGATAGAAGAAGAAAGAAAGAAAGAAAGAAAGAAAGAAGAAACCAGAAACAATAACAGAATCTCACAATTCGCAGCGGAACACATATAATAGATAAATGAATATCTTCAAAACAAAGAACTATATCAGTTATTACATTACATCACATTACGTTACATTATCATAGTTTACAACAACAAACAGCGGAAAAGAAATACTATATACTAGTTGATAGCCAAGCCATCCAGCTTGCCTCCAAATCTCTACAGCAACTCCTGAATTCCAGGAAGACTGATAACCTAACTCTAGACTGCCCATGTGGAAAATGATGGGCACCCAGAGTTTAGGAAGGAAACAATAAACTCTAGGTCAGTCATGGGACTGGTGTGGGAACTTAAAACAGTTTATCTTTAAAAACAAACAAAGAATTATTTTAAATTAGATTCGCAATGCTTTTTAGAAAATGAGACTACCATAAGGCCTCCCGCACACACCCACAATGTAAACGCAGAATCAGAGGAGATTTCCCCTTATGATAGCTAAAAATGCTTGATACGCAAATTTTCTTTGATATTATTACTATAAGTGCAAGGTGTAGGAAAAGATTTTGAAAGTATAATATAAATCTTAGCCAACATAGGCATTTCGCACTATGCCTACTATAGCTACCATCTAAACAGTGGTGACCACCATAAGTAAATGACAGGTTCTATAACTAAAACCATACAAGGTGCGTATTGGAGTTTGGATTTCCAACAAACGGTCAGGCCAAGGAACTTCCCATTGCCACATAGGTACGCCTCTGGAAAGACGTCCCGAGAACCTAACCGGATCTCTGCAACACAAGGCCGGGTTACCCCTAACTGGGTAACACTGACACGAATATGCCATCCCCCAGTCGTAACCGACCTAAATCCCGGGATTCACCAACAACCACAAAATAATAAGTTTGCAGCAACAACATAGGTTAAGTATCAGGGCTCCACACCATAATACCACCTCTATCCAGAAGGAAATGACATACACTAAGGGGGCGCTATCCCCTAATAACCTTGCTGTATCTTTCCTGTTTTGACCATTACCGAGGTGTGAGGTCCGACGAAGTCTCGTCCACAAAGCTACGCTTTATACAAAAGCCACGCTTTGATCAACAAATGCTCAACAGCACTTCATATGCCACATTAGCAATTTGGGAATATATCACTAGTAACCATCAACTACGTAACCTCTGAGCTCGTACGTCTCAGAGAAGGGTGTTAAGCTAAGAGCATAGATTCTCGGACACCAACAGAAATATATTTGATAGAAACTAGCTTTACATCTCAAATTGTAACGACAGACACACATTCATACAAGTCCGTTCCAGGATTGAACGGAACAAAAGGCACTTCCAAAGAAGCTCTTGCAATTCGGATATTCACTAATCATGTCCGGAATTCCCATCACAAAGGGTGATAAAATCTCTATATGGAAGATCAGCCGATGCAGAGTCATTCGACGGTAATCCTTCTGTTTTCGAAAATATCCGGTCTTTAATACCAATCTTCAAATGCTATCCATTTCGACATATCGCTATTCGGAACGGGATTTATGACACAAAGGTCCTCTCCCGTCTAAACCAAATAACGAGCGCTTATTTTTTTAAAATAAGTGTAGCATTCAAATTCAAGCAATCACAACAAATACCCATTTAAAGGTAAATATTCATAGTCGGTTATTTAACTATCGAGGCCAACAAACAAATATCCAGCACCATAACAATCACTAGGCCCTTTTTATTAATCTTCCATAAATTAAATAACTTGTCGGATGTTCACTTCAATTTATCTTTAAAAAGATATATTCTCTAAACCATTTCAATTTCATATTGGAAAACATTTCCAAATACTTATTTAACAATAAGTAATTCACAAATCTATTTATTTTCAATACTTAGAAAATATTCAATACGCTTAAAACACGATTAAGTATATATTTTATTCTTTAAGGAAAACATTCCCTTAAACACATTTATTTGAGTCAAAACGAATGTTGCGTAAAACATCGTTACGCCAACTCAAAATCACTAGTATAGGGATTCGAAATTAAGATAGATATATAAATCCCAATACTATATAAAACATTTCCTTTCGAAAATCATTTACCATAACAACACAGTTATAGTCCACCATTTCCTTATTTCTTGAAAACGTCTATTTCAACAATGAATGTTGAAATCTATGATTTCGATCCTTAACACATTTTAAAACAACTTTAAATCTTTTTTTAATTCTATTTAAAATATCACTTCCCAAAACATTTCTTTAATATATTATTCACTATCCAAAATCGTGAATATACTTTGTTAACCAAATTAAACCTTTCTACACATTTTATTTAAAGGATTATCCACTGTCCAAAATTATGGATATACTCCTTTAATAAGCTATAATAATTAACTTATCAAAATAAGTCGATTTTGGATTTATAAGACAACATTTATAAATTCACATTTATATAATTTTATAAAAAATTCAACTTATAAAATCCTCTAATTAACAAATTCTATTTATATCTCATTTAAATGCCAAAATCCTATTTATAAGTTAATTACTTATAAATCTTTTATTTTACAAAGTCTATTCATTTTATAACTTCACAATTCATAAATCTATAAATTTCATTCACTTATGAAACTCATTTATACTTCCATTTAACACTTATAAAAAATGCGTTTTATAATTCCAATTTTTTAATTTATAAATATCAATTTTATAAATCTTTTATATAAACCATTTATAATAATTTTAAAAATCTCAATTTAAACTATTTTATAAAATTCATTAACTCCATATTTCAAAAATCACATTTTTACTATATTTCTCAAAAATCATAAATTTTATAAGATTAAAATTATAATGTTTATTTATTTAAAATAAATCAATTCCAAAATTCAATAAAACGTATACTTTCAAACATCACTTTAAAAATCCTTTTTAAATTTGAAAATCATCACTTTAACACTTTTAATTTTCCAAAATAGGCCCAATGCTGCAACAGCACTAAAAATAACAATCACGGCATCCAAAACATCATATATCATATGATAACAGAATGTATCACAATATCTATAAATCAATCAATACGGGTGAGGAATCCAGTTGGATCCCTCCAACCTGTTTCCCTGCATCCACAGATGTTAGCACAATACCAATCCCGTTCCAATACGGAATATCGCGGTACATGGGTTTATAAAATATTATCCGCTATTATGCGCAGCAATAGTGTCTCATTCGCTATATAATGCGGGAAAATCAACTCCAAGTACATATATAATACCAATTCCACATCGAGGTGAAATATCGCGGTATATGTGTTTAATAAATAACCTCTGCTGTATAGGGTCTATTTCAATACAAATATAGCAATTTATCATTCAAGCATACAATCAACACAATCAAGCAATTTTAAATCTAACTATTTAAAATTTAAATCGAAACAATTTCGATTGAGTGAGAAGTTCTCACCTTGCTTCCAATAACTGTTTCAGCGTTTTATTCCGAATAAAATTAAACGTGCGTTTAATTTTACCCAAAATTTTCACTAGCTCCAATACATCGCAATCCAGCTCCATCGCACAGTATTCGTCCATACGATTCCAACGTAATTCGTTTCGTCCAAAATGGACCTCGTATGAACAAGTTATGTTATTACAAAATTTATACGATTTTTAAATATAATAATTTCTAGTTTCTTTTTACATTTTACAACCTTATTATCTGGGCCGCACGTTCTCTTGATGAGATCCAGGCCGTTGCACGCAACTTCTTCTCCTTCTAGGTTACTCACGCGACATAAAACCCATAGTCGTCGAAATCCTAGCTAGCCGCGACTTCGTCGATCCGTTTGAAATCGATCAAGCACCACCAAAATGAAGCCCATCGCCGACTCGACCAACGTCCAGAATCTCACAAAGTTTGATCGCCTCTTTAGCTTGAAAATCATGCACGAACGCACGTGTTTGAACCCAAATCGCCATCGATTTACTTCGTTTAAAATGATCATAGCCGTATGGATTTAAAGATATCATCGAGCCCTACAAGTTTTATTTAGGAATCGAAGGCTAAAAGTGTTTGGATCGAGAGAGATTAAGAGGAGAAGATAAGAAATTTTCGGCCATTCAATATAAAACTGGCGGCTGTAGGTTTTAGACCTAGGGTTTGTGCAAATTGTGAAATACGAGGTCCTTGTATAGAAAATTTCGCGACACTATTTACCCGAGATTTTTCTGAACTCCAAATGAAGCGTGCCGGCTGGCGTTTCTAGGGTTTAACCCGCGTTCCGGACAAAATGGAATAGGTATTGAGAGCCAATTCGATCATATGAGCGAGTTACGGAAATAAACGATCAAATTTAAATTAAATCGGTTAAACTGATTTCTATGCGTTTTGGCTTGCCCCGGACAAACCGTAAATCTGATTGACACGAAATTTGAAACCATATAATAATATAACATTTCGGATCCGATGAAACTAGTTTCGTCGAAATCCGAGACTGTTTGAAAAATGACTATTTTTACACGTCAATTACATATTAAAATATTCAATTTCTGCAATTTAACTTTTAATTCAATTTTAAAAGTTCTAAAACATCATTCTAACTCCTATATGATTTAATACAACTTTAAAAATCAATTTTAATCACTTTAAACCCAATTTTCAATTATTTCTATAATTTCAAATATTAAATTATCGATTTAATTATCCAATTAAATCTAGATATTCAAAATTTAATTCACTTAGCTTATAAAATTCATTCGTGAATATTTAAAATGAATTAAATATACGAATTTCAAATGATAGAAATTCTGGGTCGTTACAGAATAACACAAAACAATCTTATTTTTACATAAAAACTCATTCATATAATTTTTAAATCCAAACTATATTTTTTTTGAGATATATATATTCTTTTGAATTCAAATTCAAAGTCAGTTTAAAATCCAAATTTAAAATCAATTCAAATAAATATAGATATCAATTATAAATAAACACTTTATTAATTGTAAATATCTTATTTTATTTAAAATCAATTTAAATACACAGATATATATATATGTATATGTATATATATATATATATATATTTAAACACACTTTTAAATTTTAAAAACAAAAAGTCAATTTTAGAAATTATTTATACAAACTAAATAATTACTCTTATTTAAAAATCAATCTATAATCATAATTTAAAACATCACAATTTTAATCGTTCGGCTATTTATATTTGAAAATAACAATTTTTATCAATTTTAAACAATTTAATTAAAAGATTATCACATTTTAATTTCCATGAAATTCCGGGATATTACACATCCATAGCGATAATCATTATGGATGCAATTCAGAAAAGTTAATATTTTAGATTTTAAGATGGTTTCATTTGAAATGTTTTTTTTAACTTTTTCATAATAATAAGTATAAAAGTTAATCATTTTGGAAATTAAATATGATTTTAAAAGTTACTTAATTAAGTAAATATAATTGTTAATTAATTAAATTGAGTTATGTAATTAGTGTTTAATTATGAATTAAATATATTATTTTAATTAATTAATTAAGGAAGTTTTAATTGTTGATTTATTAAATTATAAGCTAATTTATAATTAATTTTATTTAATTAAGTTTAATTAATTAGGGTTAATTAATAATTAATTACTAATTAGGTAGGGTTTAATAAATTAATCTGATGAGTTTTAATTGAGATTTAATTAAGGATAAATTAGGTTTAATTAATTTTAAATTAGAGTTAAATAAGATTTAATAATTAATTAAATAATGATTAGTACTGAAATAAAGATCTAATTATTATTTAATAAAAGTTTAATTTTAAACTCTATCAAGTATGTTTAAGTCAACTCTTTTTTATTAGTAAATTAATTAAAACTAAGGATCTCTTATTTGTGCCATCAAATAGCCAAAAAACCAGGAATAAGTTATACCATAGTAAAACTTAATAGATTGAAACATCTATTAGTAGAATAAATCCCCGTTCTACTATAACTTAATTGATTGACTTTTTGGACATCTTTTATTGGAATAAATCCCCGTTCTACTATAACTAGACTTAATAGATTTTTCAAACATCTATTTAGTAGGACAATTCACCATCATGCAATTATGTTATTTGGACATGTATCTGCTAGTCGGTTTATGTTGACATGTTATTTCTTAATTTGGTTGTGGATTGTATTTTCATATATGTTGGCTTATATAAATAACTATTATGTGACTTGGAAGCCAAATTTAAATAAACAGTAACTTGGTTTAACGCCATTGTAACCGCTATGTCTCTTTCCAAATTGTAAAAGTTATAGTTTAAATTAATCTAAATTCTATAAATAGGTGGTTAAGTGTTTCAAATAATTTTGTAGGTTATCCAGTTATTTTATTAAAGAGTCTTATAAATAATATTTGGTTTATAAAAAGGATTTTATTTTATAAAAAATTTATTAAAGGAGATTTACAAATGATATTTTGTAAATGATATTTTGAAATATTTGTATAAAGGAATTACACTGAAAGATTTATAAAGGAGTTTTATAGATAGCAAGGTATTTATAAATCATGTTGAGATTTGTAAAAGGAGTTTAGAAACTAATATGGAGGTTTAGAAACGTATTTGTAAATTGTAAATGGGTTATAAATAAAGAAATCTTATAAGGAAATGAGATTCGTTTTGACCATATATCCTTCTTAATTATGGTGGTATGGAAACATTCTTTTCATGCTTAACACCGAAGGATAATGTTTAGGTTATAGTAAGAAATATTTTGATAATAATTATTTTTGCTCATTTATAGGAATTTGGAAAAGAGGAATCTCCCTCAAGCTTTGTTAATATACTTATACCGTTGAGACAACTATATGGATGTATATTTTATAGATATTTAAAATATAAGAGGTTTATGAAAATATCTTTTGTAAAGGTATTTTGAATATTTGAAAGTGATTTGATATATTGTAGACTTATTCAATAAGGCTTAGTGGATCCCACATGGAATTAAATATATGATTGATTGTAATTATTTGATAACTAAGTAAGTGATTATCAAAATTTTGATCATTTATTAATTTTGGAAATATCTAGGAGAAACATGTGAGTTATATGGCACAGTCGTCTTCAATGATACTATGTTGTGCATGCTAATCTCTTTTTATTCTCCTAGGAAAAATGTTAAGAAGATCTGTCCACTTAAACGGTTAGGGGGTGATCTCTTATTTGTTTTGCCTTTTTATTTCCAAAAGAACCGGAGTTGAGTTTATCGAAAACTATCAAATGTTGGTTCAAAGAGACCAAGATCGGGGATGTATAAATTATCCAAAAACCACTCTGAACCAACTCAAGCATTCAAACTGGAAGTATTTTGAAGATTATTAAATCGAAGATGGAGTCCTTTGAAGTGCAAGATCTACTTGCTACTAACCCCGAGGGTGATTCCAAATTGCGTGTAGTAGAAGTAGCGCCTTCTATTTTGTAACGACCCACTTTTCTGTACATTCTAAGCTAACAAATAACCGCACATGTCAATTCAATTTGATCAAAAATGCGGATTGTTAGGGGTGAAGAAAGAAGAGAGAAAATAAGAAGAAAATTAAACAACAACACATAATCTCACAATCGTAGTGGAAAAATATATAATAGATAATAACATGTCTTTATAGAAAAAGAACTATAACCGCTGTTATGCGTACCATCATCAGAATATAATAATCAAAAAATCAATTTGGACAGTTATAATAACTAGTCCTCATGAGTGCTGAATATACAATCTACACACGTAGAGGAATATAATCAAGTACGTGGAATACGCTTAAGAACCCTCCAGCTCGTCTCCTGAGATCCATAGCATCCTAATCTGGATCTGTAATACTCGATCTGACCCGAGTATTATAATAAAATAACACCCGAGTCAATGTAGAAAACCAGCGTGAGAAAACACACTCAATTTGAATTTAATCATTTTCAAAATCCTTTTGAAGATAAAGGTATCTCGTAAGACTATGCCACATATAAACACGATGGGTTTTTACCTTACGATAAGCAAAACACTTTTTTATAAAAATCCTGTGATATTACAATAGTGTCTAAGTACAAATACTTATTAAAATAGCTGAAATGCTTGCATCTCACATTTCAACATAGTTAGGAACAATCAAAACCGTGGTGCTTATTGGAGAATGGATTCCATACAATGACTAGGCACTAGGGTACCACCTATCATGGTACACGTCTAGAGAATGTACCAAGATTGAACCTGTCGATCCCTGCCCACACAAGACCGTCTTACTCCTTTCTGTGCAGCACCGAATATGCTATCACCCCAGTTGCTTTGCAACCCTTTTGAGATCTCATGCACAACCAATCCATGAATATCTAAATGTAAGATATCTAGAAAGGTAACAACATACCCCTAATGGGTGCGACCAACTTAGCCTTGTTGTATCTCCCTTGATTTTCAGTCATTCTCAATTGATGTAGAATATATTATTCAACACATTAACAATTCTTCCTTTTGAATGGTTTGAGTTGACATGTGCGGTTTATTTTTGATTTAAACCGCCCAGAAAGATGGGTCGTTACAAGTGGTATCACAGCGAGGTTTAGCGTCAACCTTAGCTTTATGGGGTTTGACTTATTAGAGATAGTGTAGTAATACCCTAGAACGAGTTGTTTTGAGCGTATATATACGAGAGAGCGTACTTGTTAGTGTTATAAAATGGTTCATATTTTGTTAAATTGTTCTGTTTAGTATTTATAAATTTTGGTCGGTATATAAGACGCCATGGTATCGATAGGGATTTCTAAACACTTAATAGGGCAGACTGACATAATATTGGTTTTGAAATATAGGTAAATAAAATAATTTTACCTAGTATTATATTTTGTATATGAAAGTGTTGAATATGTGCTTATATGATTTGTGTTTGATGATAATAAACATATATACATTCAATTAAATGTATTTGTTAATATACTATTTATTTTCACAGATTAAATAAATATTTGCTGAATAAAATAAATAACACGGAATTTGAATTCAAACGAATATTTTATTCAAACAAATATTTATTACAATTTTGAATAGTACAAATTCAAGCTCTCACTATAACTATACAATTTCAGTTATAATACATTTATGATTACATCACAATTCATTTTTTACATATCATTACCTCACTACATATCACTCACACTCGTATTGATCTTCAACTTCATTCCAGTTAGAATCTAGCATCTGAGCTATCTGCAAAAATATTCACTAACGCAGTAAAATTGAAAAAGAAATATTTTTGCAATATAAAATAAAATATCGATTTTGAAAATATTATTTTCCTCAGTTATTTGGGTTGTTCGTCATCATTTATATTTGAATTCATCACACACGAACAATGTGACATGCACAGTGTATCACTGTACATGCCACAAGGCCGTGCACACCGATATACACTTGATAATGCTACAGGGACACATGCACAAGGTCAAACCCGAGCTATTAGCTGGATTCAACACAGGGCAGTTGTACAGGCTACGAATTCAAGCAATGCAAACTATTTCAAACAGTGGCAAATGCATGTACATTGATGCACACATCCATAAACACACATATATGGTCTGAAACTCAAGTGACTCAACAATGCAATGCTCAAAGACATAGTACACAAGTGACACAAGCCTACAACTAAAATTGAAACCAACACAATGCATTAGACTACGTGAATACTACAGGCTGAGAACCAGACCAGATAGTACAAGCAACAAGACTGTGACATAACATACAAACCACAAAATGACAAAGACAGAGGTCGAGGCTTAGACTGAAGCAAACCCAGATGAACACATGACCGAAAAACAAAATCAAGACCAACTCTAAGCAACAAACTATGTAGTCTAGGCCAGTTGATAACAAGTAGTACAAGTATCACAGAACCGATCACATGCCAAATATACCGGACCTCAATTGCATCAAGACTCAAGCAAAGACAATTGCAACAGTTCAAAAATAATGATATACAATAAGTTTAATTCATGTGACAACAATGTAGACTTGACTACAAGAACAACATAGAATCAAAGTGAAGATCAAGTAAAGCATACATATGATGCAAGACCAGAGAACTGCACAAGTAACCAAAGCAAACAGAGGTGGCAATATGAAACAGCTACAACTCAAATGCAAATACCACAAATCCAGACTGCATGATGAACCAACTACACAACTCGAAGCATAATGCACATATAGAAGTAAAGTACACAAGCCAATCCAAACAACAGCAAACAGATGCAAGCTAACCGGCATATGAACAACTACAACAGGTGAGGGAAGCAATAATTGTACAGAGGCAAAAATCACTTCACCAAAGTACAACTGAAATCAAGATCAGCATTGAAACAAAGATGGCCAGAGCCAAATTACACAGCGGGCAGAAATTCAAGAAGCCGGAATTACAAAAATTGGAACAAGTCAAAAACCAAGTCGAAGTCAAACATTATTCAGCATCAAGCCGAAGCCTAGTCAATCAAGAAATCGAACAAGTCAAACCGTGTTAACCAAGTAAACACGAATTATACGAATTTGATTGAGTCAGTAAAATCATCAACATAAGAAATTAATCGAACGGCCGAGGAGAATTATTGACAAATTCAAATGATTTTATACGAACGCAAGAATAGGATTTCGAAACCTATATAAACCCACTCATCATCGGCTTTCAACATCATCGAGTTCAAGTACGAAAACACAAAAGCACAAAAGCATAAAATTACATAACGAAGCAAGGAGTCGAACTCGATCGATCAACGAAGCAGCCGAAGTGAGCAACGAGATAAGATCAATCAAAGCTACTCGCGCATTATCCACGTGATTGATCAAACAATCGGCAGCTTCACGAAACCCTAGTTTGGATCGAAGAGAACGAAGCCCTAAATTTGCAAGAGGAACGACCGCCATTATTCAAGAAAACGAACGGAGCAAATAAAAGAGACGGGCCAAATTATAAAAGGGGACGGCATTTTTTTAATAAGGGATTTAAATTTTAAATAGCGTTATTTTATTTTAAATTGTTTTTAATTTGTATTTTCTTTTTTAAACCGTTTAATTTTCTAGTCGTGTGACTAGGGGACAAGCTACGTGGCGTAGCTTGAGAATTCGCAACTCAGTGGCTGGGTTGTGGCAGGGTTTTGAGCGTAGAGTTAGATTTATTCGATAGCGGGTGTCGCGAGTTTACGTGTGTAAGCGAGGGACTATCTAATTTCTAGTAGAAACCTTGGGGGCAGCACGTAGGCAGGGTTTTGCCGAAGCTGGGTAAATTCTGTGTCATTCTATTTCTGCATTTATTTTTCTGCTATTATCTGTGCTGCTATTGTTCTGTGATCTGTGTTGAAATTATTTTATAAGCTTCCGCAATTAATTTTATAATTTATACTATCACCTTATTCACCCCCCTCTAGGGTGAAATCGATCCTACAAAAAGAAAATTTTATAAATGGATATAGTTATATATGATATGTTTGTTTGTTAGGAAGTGAAATTTTATAAATATTAGTTGCAAAATTTGATATACAAATAAAGTAAATATAAATTGGAAATTTGATAACTTAAGTTCTGAGGTTTTGAAATTGGTTTTCAAAAGTTTTTGGAATATAATATTAGTATTATTTGGAATATTTTTAGATATAATATTTTCAATGTGGTTTGAAAGAAATGTTCTAAAATGAATTTTAAAAGGAAATAAGTTCTGTACTCCCCTCTTTTGTTGTTGGAAAATAATTTCGGTGATGACGGCCGGATCATCACTTTCATTTCGAGTTTCAAAGTGGAAGCCCACTGTAGTAGTTTTACTACACATTTGTTTTGATAAACAAATATATGTTTTTAATTTCTAAATGTGATTTGATAAATAAAAGCTATGGGTGTGTATGTGTGTGTATTTAAATGATTTGAAATGAATTCGACGTTTAGTTCTTATGTAAATTAGGGAATTCAATCATTGTAATGAAAGTAAATATTAACTATTTTAATAATTGAAAACTTCTAAAATGAAAAATAAGAAATTATATGCTAAGTGATTAATTAAATATAAAAGGAATTGGAGATTTGTAACTTGTAAATTAAAAGATAATGAGAATTCGAAAGATGTAAACTACTGAGCATTTTGTTAACTAAATCGAAAAAGATAATTTGTATAACATCCAATTACATTCCTAAAACATATATATAACTTACCAGAAATGTTTAAAAATTTGCAATGTTTAATAGGAATATGTATTAGAATACTATACAAGTAAAATCTTAATAACAAAATGCTTCAAATTGAACAAAAGTTTATAAATGAATTATTTGATGTATAGAAAATGTTATAAACATGAGATAATGTTTTGAAATGCATAAAAAATCAAATTAAATAGATAAATGTGAATAATATTTATGTAGATAAATGCAAACCTTAGAAGATGTTGAAATGATTCACTAATAAATTTAATATTTATTTATTCATAAGTAAATGTAATATTAAATGATACTATATGTGAAGAAATGAATGTAAATTAAAAAGTTAAGAAACTTAAGTTGAAATGATCCATGAATGAATGTTAATATTAATCAAGCTATATAAATAATAAATGTTAAATAAACTGCAATGGAATGTATGTAATACTTCAATAATGAATTCATTGATGATTTCAAATAGTGCATGAAAAGAAAATTTATGTATGTAAATAAATGAAGGAGAAAAAATGACATTTGTTGAATGAATGAAAATAAATGAAAGTAAATGATGAAAAAGAAAAGAAAAAAAAAGAAACAAACCGAGAAACTTAAATAATGTGTTAATTCTTTGTTGTTTGGCATATGGGATGTTAGGGAAATGATACTTCAATTGTTTAAGGTGGTATGAATAATCTGTTAAGTTATTATATAAGGATGTTGAGCGTATGATACACTTAGTGGTTTATTTATCAATCTTGTACGATTAAAAGTTTCTGAACCTGAACAGACCATTAGTTTTGATTGTTATAAATGTATGATTGATTCCATTGGTGCATATAATGGTTATATTGTTTTGTTTGCATATGTTCTGTGTTGATTTTCTTTTGTTACTAATTGGAAACAACTAAACCTTTTCACTTTTACATAATTCTCACTCTTTGGATAACATAAGTGAAATATAGGTTTATGGAAGCAATAGCTACTGCTTTTGGTTTCATAAATAAAGTTTTTTTGCCCGACAAATGGGTACGTTTTCGGATTACGGTTTTGTAACGATGTTTTAGTTGTTTTCCCATGGTTTAGGATGTTTATTATTGAAATATGATATATATAGTTATTATTGATATTCTTATTTTTTTCGGACCTATCCATGCAAAGGAGACTCTGTTGAAATTTTTCGGGAATTTGGGACTTAGAAAATTTTATGAATGTGAAATATTTTCAAACTTTTATTAAACTTGGATATGGAAGATTTATTGTTTATAAATTTTCTATATTTTATTTAAACTACTTAATTATGTAAGTTCAATGTGTTTATAAATTGCTTATTTTGAGTAAAAATATATTATTCCTTAATTCCTTCTTCCTTTTTCG
Organism: Allium cepa; assembly: GCA_030765085.1. NCBI lineage: Eukaryota > Viridiplantae > Streptophyta > Magnoliopsida > Asparagales > Amaryllidaceae > Allium > Allium cepa. The sequence continues at coordinate 56,459,923 of CM060928.1, forward strand.
AGGACGAAAAGTTTTGAGTAGAGGAGAGTGTAACGACCTGTAATTTTCGATAATTAAAATATGAAATAAAATAAGATTTTGAAATTTAATGTTTTAGGAAATAAAATTTATGATTTATTAATAAAATAATAATTTTAATATGATTTAATAATGTTGTTTGAATGTTATTGGCAATCATTTTAATGTAATTTAAATCAATTGAATTAATTGTAAAGTAATGTTGTGACAATTGTAAATAAGGAAATAAATCCAATGTTGTATTAATAATGAAATTGTATGTTATTTTATTTAATTGGTTCTTGTAACAACCAGAATTTCAATCGTTTTGGATTTTTCGCAAAAATGCTACAATCCAAGCCCAATGAAACCTGAGTTGGGAATATGGTATCCTATAAATGGGCAAAGGAAAATATATCATAGCTCAATTAAGTATCTCACAGAAGAATTGAATAAAATATAATAGTAAGTAAATACTCATCAATATAATAACACTTTCTAAACAAATGTCTCAAAGTTGGGAAGTCTCTGCCATCTACATAACCTGTAGGATGTTATGAGGAGGAGGTCAGAACTAAAGTTCTGGTGAATGGATAAATTATATACTTCTAGGATTAATTCTACATATATCGCTTTATTTCGATTTACTCTTATATTAGGTTCATTAGGTTACAATACTCTCACCTCTGTTCATGAACCGTGCCCATCTACTCCATAGTAGATGACAACCTAATAACTAATATATACATATATATAGCTATATGCCCAATGACCATATTGGTCCTAGGTACCAGCTAGGTACCTTCTGTATCCTCCTCGAAAAGGGCTCCATTGTCTTGCTTCGAGAGCTTTTCGTAACTACATCTATAAAGGACTGCTTCGTAAGGCCCTACAATACAGATGCTCCATCGTCTTGCTCCGTAGCTATATCTATAAAGGACTGCTTCGTAAGGCCTACAATACAGATGCTCCACTACTTACTATGAAAACGTAAATCGCATACACACTAGTCTATGCCAGTGCTCGGATATCCACAATGTACCACCTAATGCATACATTGAGGACTACACAATCGTTCTGTCTACTATCTAAACTACGCCAACAAGGTCTACCTTGTACAAATTCAATCGGAGATTTTCTATATCTGTAAAGGACAGTTTCATTAGGCCAATAATATAGATATTCTAGTTCGTCTGTCCCTTTTTCATCGTGGCTATGTCCCCATGCAGCCACCCCTTAACTTACCGAAAGACTTCTAAAGAGTTAAGTGGTCGTGCCCTATTGTAAACAATCTAACATCCAAATGGTGGTGCCCCTCATCCAATGTCTCGATAGTGAAAGAATCATTTTCCATTTGGTTTAACTCTAGAAATTCTCGAAATCGCTCTTGGTCTTGATGCTGGCCGATATCCACGTACGACTATCCTTAAACTTACTTGCAAGTATTGGACATACTAATACCCTATTCCGAACACCAAGCTCTTCTGACTGCCTAAAAAGGTCTACTTCGTTAGGCCTACAATGAAAATGCAGTCAAGACATACTCTCTTGATGGAACATATACAGACCTACCTCTAGGGGTGCAGCTTCGTTAGGCCTACCCAAAGGGCCATCCTAGAGTATCTTCATGTCCTGTTGAAGTCTCATACTTCCTTGAAGCCCATAAATACTAATTTGGACGTGCTTCTCCATTTTTGAAATCCGTGATGAAGTTCTTTGTTAAACCCTTCATCCTTTGGGCTGCTCCGAACACATCTTAATTCTTTTATTAGACACTAAGTCTAATCGTTTAGTTTGCATTTAGTTTACTTTCTTATTCTGCTGGCTACTTATTTACCCTAATTAGCATATTCTTGCCCTTGTCTCACCTCTATCTATTGTGAGATTTCGATTTATTTAATAGCGAATGCCGTTGATATGAGCCACATTCATTATCTTTCTTATTTAACTTAATATAAATCTTAAGTTCATTAAAAAGCCTCTTTTATCATTCCTGCTTTATTTGCTTATTGACTTAATATAAATTATTTAAATAAGCTTCTACCATTATTTTTGCTCATTAATTTATTCAATGTCTAAAAATAAGCTTTTCTGTACTTATTACTTAATTATAACCATTGTTATAATTCTACCTGTAATCGTCATTTTCTCTTCTTTTATAGTCTATATAATTCCATCATTTCTTTTCCATTCTAATTTTTCTACTTTTATTATGATATAGAATATCCTTTTATTATCTTATATTATATAATTCACTTATTATAATAACTATCTTCTTAAATAGTCTACGCAGTGAATGCAGATCTAGGTTCATTATCGTTTACAACTTCAAGTTCTTATCTAATAATTTACTTGATTCTTGCCATACTTTGCTTTATTACATTCTATTCTAGGGAGTAATTCTTTTTTATTTGATTGGCTATGAAAACTATATTTAAAAGTCCATTTCCATATTTTGATATTAAATAATACTATAAACAATAATCCGTAACTGCTAGATATTTCTTTTACTATTTTGGAATAGTGTAAAATACAATGGTTTCTTTATTTTACACTAATTCTCTTTTTCTTTCTTTTGTTATAGCAATTATGTTCATTGTTTCCTTTTAAATATTAAATCATAGAAATGTATCCTATTTTCTAAACCAACCAATTAACCTTTTAGTTACTCCCAAATCCAGTTATTAGGTTAATTAACTTTTCTCATTTTAACGTCATTTATGACAGTAATTACATTCCTCAAACTTTTATTACTTTACATTTTATTTCCTTCATTTTAGTATTCTTATTTATTTAATCCATATTCATGTTCAATCTATTCTAATCCATAAGTGAAGGAAGCGGAGAAAATAGAAGAAGAATGACGCTTGCATAGAAATCTAGAATGTAGAAACAGATGTAAATAAATACTAATGCTATAAATGAACTGTAAATTCCTTATAGTTCAGCATAACTTAATTAATAGGATTAATTATCGAATAAAATTATCTAAATGGGAATTCAACGAAAATATATCATAAACGTAAAAGATATAATTAAATCCACTAACATTACAAGCTTTTCAAATCTCTCTGTTTTTATTTCAGATCTGTCCCTAACATCTATATTCACCTCCCTTGTAATCCCTATTTGGAGTTACAAACGATAATTATAGATCTATAATATTTGAAGGAGAAAAGGAAGTGATTTGGATTAGAAATAGCAAATAAAACTCAAATCTAGGGTTCTACCTTTGACATAGCCTTTTGATTTGAACAAATTCCTAATTCCCTAATTAATTCTATTCACTTTTTATTTAGATCTAAATTCGTGTGAATTGGATCTAAAATTTTGTTATTAAGAAAGTGTAGAAGAGATAGAAAAATGGCAGAGCTTCTGTAGGCCAGAGAAAAATAATGAGAATAAAAATAAGACTCCGCACCTATATTTATAATGATTCAAATCAGTGCTAACCATTAGATATAAAACCCTAAAATCTAAAGCGTACACTCGGTCTATGGACATTAAATTAATATGTTTTCTTCTGTTTTTGTTTTTATTTCAAATTGATTCCCCAACAATCTTTTCATTAATCACTTTCCCCTTCTCTCTCGCAATCTATAAAAAATATATTTTTAAATATGACTTTTATTTTAAAATAAGATTCCCCTATCAATCACCCAATTAATAGATTTCTTATATACCTAAAATTAATTTACTATCCAATTAATCCCTGTCTGTACTGTGATTTCTTACCAAATTAAATCAACACCATATTAATTCGTCACATATACGTATACTTATTTATTTTATTCCCATAATTATTTCATGCATATATTCTACAATTGAATTTTGAGTCACAATCATAATTAAATATGTTACCATAAGTCTCTATGTTTATTAATTGACAATTGATTACTTGCATAAATTAATCTTCCTCCATTTTATTCTCTTGCACTAACATATTTGTTTCTAATCATACTAATTATTGCTATAATATATATTTCCTTTCTTGTCAGTTCCTGCCAATTAATCACCTTTATCAATTAATTGAACGTTAATTTCCCTTTTAAATAAGCACCGTCAATTAATCATCCCTGTTGATTGGTTTTATATAATTTCTCTCTCTAATTTATTTTTTTACACAAATACATATGTATTCCAAATAATATTAATTAGTTGCCCCATTTACAAATATTTCTTTGTTTTAAAATTTCAAACATATATAACTTAATTAAATTATTTGCATATATAATTGTACTTTAATGCCGGTGTTACAGTTTTAGTATATAATGTAAAATCTATTATTTGTACATAAATTTATAATCTTATAAATGTGATCAAATTACGTAAAGGTGTCAAGTGCTTATTTATCATCTTATTATCTAATCCGTTGAAATTAATTTGGAAATTAATAAAAATTAAATGTAATTAAATATTGTGTTAATATGAGTTAAGATGATAACTGTAGAATGAGAATGTAATAAAAAGTGAATTGGTGTCTAATGAATTCATATTGGTATTGGATAATTGAATAATAAGAATGTAAATCAAAATAAATGAATTAATTGGAATTTAAATTATAATTAATGAATTTATTGCAATTGTAGTTGAACGCCGTAATTAGTGCAATATTTAATATTGAATTTGACGTGGAAAATTTATTTTAAGATTTTTAAATCCTATGTAATCAAGAATGATGAAAAATGATAAATTTAAATTCGAAAATTAGAAAATGATTAAACCGAATTAATAATAATTTATTTAATTAATGTGAAAATTAGCTATTTTGGTCAATGTCGCTGATTTCGACGAAACCAGTTTCATCAGATCTGTAACAGTGAATTATTGTAGGATTTCAAGTTTCGTAGCGATCAGACTTGTCGTTTGATCGTGCTGGATCGAAATGTGTAGAGATCAATTGAATATAATCTTATTTTAAAAGCTATCTTCTTTATACAATGAAATTAGGGTTTGAAACTAGTTCCATAGAGTTTAAAATTATCGAAAAAAATATATTTTGATATATTGGATGACCCATTTTTGCTTCGAGAACGAAACAGGGTTTTGGGTTGTTGTTGTCGTTTCGACCCAAATCGATCTGTCCATTACATTCTTATCTATCTTTATCCTTATAAACATATTTCTTTTCTAAAACCCTAGTAGCCTTTTCTTATTATCTGTACGTACATTTCTTTCTCATCTCCTCATTCCAATGGATGACAACATCAAAATCCTAATTTCAATTTAAAAAAAACTCTACAGCGACTTCGGGTCGTGTTACGAGTTCAAGTGGCGGAAACACTACAGCGACTTTGGGTCAGGAACCAAATGACTTGGGTGTTAGGTCATTTTGGCAAAAACTTAGAGCGAGCACCAGGTATTTGAGGCAGGGGACCGAAGTAAGACTCGAAGTCAAAAAAATTCAATCTTTTAACATTAATAACTTTTGCATACAAGCTCGGATTCATGCGTGGTTTTCTCCTTTGCAATCGTATCGAAATTCAAGACATTATGGAACTGGTTTGGCTGCATTCTGAGAATGTTAAATTTTTGGGTTAATTTTGGATTATATATCGATGAAAAATCAAAGGTGAGTGTTTTAACCCACTCACAAATGCTAAACTATGTTATGTTGGTTAAATTAAATTTATAATATGATTAGAAGTTGATCGATTACTGTTTGTTATATTTAAATTGTCATTCGAGTTTAATTTGAATTTATATTAAATCAAATTGCCATTTAAATTAATATATAAATTTAACTGCCACTTAAGTACCTGATAATGATAACCAGTTTACTTGTTGTGATTTATTGGTTGAATTAAAAGACGATTATGATGGATTTTTAATTATTGATATTGGATGACTGAATGTTTTGTTTATTTTATATATTATTATCACATTGCAAGTTCCCTTAGTTATAGATAAGGGAAAAATCTTTATGGTTTGAAATGATAGACTCGAGCGATTTTATAGATTTTGAATTTTTACTTGGGACTACAGGTTGAAATGATATATACCTGTAAATTTAAATGTATTGTGGGTTGAAACGATATATCCATATCACTTGACCATATGGTAGAAAATTATATACGGACACTGGATTGGTTAAATTAAATGATTTTACTCCTTAATTTTGAATCTAGTTAAACGATATTATGAAATAAAATTAGACGTATATGAACTGAATCATTTTCAAAATCCAAGTTTTAAAATGCGAAATTGGAATTGGTTTAAATGAATTGTTTAAAGAATCTAAATTGAAATCTTAAATGTTGATTTTTGAAATATAAATGAAATTTATCAAAATTGAGTTATTGTAACGTTTTAATATTTAAACTTTGAAATCTATTGAATTTAAAGTGGTTTAAATTGTAGTTCAAACATGGATTTGAAATCGATATAAATTGAAATGGTTTTGATGCGAATTTGGATTGAAAGTTTAAAATTGAGTTTTGTTGATTTGAAATCTAGATATGGTCCAGATTTGTTGAAATTAAAGAAATAGTTTGATTTTATACTATTTTAAAAATAAATTATTTAATATTAACTGTTTAAAAATCTAATATTTCAAAATTTGGATTATTTAGAATTTCAAAACTATTTATTATGTAAACCATTTTTAATATTCAAACCATTTTATATTAAACTATTTTAACTATTTTAAAATCCTTAAACTATTTAAACTACTAAAACTAACTTAAACTATTTTAATATTAAAACTGTTTTAAATTATTTTAAAACTAATTCAACGATTAAAACTATTTTTAAACTATTTTAAACTAATTTAACTATTAAAACTATTTAAACTATGTTAAAACTATTTTAACTATTAAAACTAATTTAAACTATTTTAAAATTATTTAAACTATTTATGATTATCTAAACTATTTTCTAAAATTTCAAAGGTGCAAGGTTGAATTGTTTATATTTAAATCCTTGATTTAAAAGGAATATGGGTAAATGGTGTTATAACCTACATTGGAATTTGAAATGATATTTTCCAGTGAAATAAATATTTTGAGTAAATATGATGATTTTGAAATGATGGTTTAACCTTTTTTATGGATATGATTTCAAAAGTGATATGATTTCGAAAGTGAAATGATTTCGGGAGTGATGATTTTGAAGTAAATATGATGTTTTGATATCAATTATGAATCAGTTTAGAAATGTAAAAGAACCATCTAGTGTGAAAAAAGCGTTTGGTTGTTAAAGAGACCAGGATCAGATATTATCACACTCTCTGCCAATACTAAAAACCACTTTAACAACTGCGCACGTGGTGGAGAATCTAGAATGAAGTAGGATGGTTTAGCGAATGTTACTGTATGAGGTATGAACGCGGCCCAAACCCTCTCGAGTCAGCTTGATAGGACTAAAATAGGAGCCATGACGAGCCAAGAGAGTTCGCACCTCCGACTAAGCATGCTTCTTTGATATGATATTTATTACTCTATGATTGATTTGGTGGCCACCCTTCGATTTGGTTATGGGAGTGTGTTTCGAGACGGGCGGTAGTAGCTGCTATGGGTTACCACCAGTCTGGCTCCGCAAAATGGTAGTATCCTACCTAGGCATTGCCTCACGTATCTTATCATATGCCTTATCTAGCCCTTTACGAGTTTGGTTTGTGTCGTATACTATGGAGTGCCCTTTGATAGCCCTCCAATTTACGGAGGAATTATGGTACTGTATAGAATATGACATTTATATAAAAAAGTGTTAAGGGGGATATGGGTAATGCCTTAACGCTATTTTAATACTTTACTTTGGTTTGAACTCCTAGTTTTATTTATTTTCTAATTTGGATTCTGGTTTGGATGTTTTCCTTTTGGTTTGGATTTTTGATATATATTTATGGCTTTTCAGTTTGAATCTAGATTTCGGATTCGATTTTGATTGACTATTTATCTAGGTTTTGGCTATAAGGTCGTCGTGCATAGACTATGCTCGGCAGGGGTCCGGAGATATTAAGATTCGGCCTAGGACTTAGGCCCCATATTATCTATCAGTTACTAAAATAGGTTGTCGAGTATGGACCATGCTCGGCAAGGATTCGAAGCGACTAGGATTTGGCATAGGACTTAAGCCACGGCATTACTCAGCGTTCGGGGACACTGAACCAGGAACACCATGGCATTACTTAACACAGGTTGTCAAGTGTGGAGTGCACTTGGCAAGAATCCGAAGAGGCTAGGATTTGGATTTCGATTTTGAAGGGCGAAGGATTGGCTATGATCCGGAGCGATCCTCGATTTGGATATCGACCCAGAGAGGTTATGGATTTGGTTATTGGTTATTGGATATGGATGGATTATAACTCGGTTATCTGGTTCAGATGGATATGGAATTGGATAAGGAATTGGTTACTGGATAAGGATCGGATATCGACTCGAAGCAGTCACCAATTTGAATAAGGATATGATAATGGAACATCGATAAAATGGATTGGATTATGGATCATATGGTATGGCTATGGATGACATATGAAGTTTGGATGATGAATCAAAGCTATTCAAAACATGCCTTCCTACCGAAAGGCATGTTTTGGGGGGCAGAATGTTAACCTGTCTTTTGGCAAGGCCGTAAACAGGCGGATTTAACTAAATCGATTGCCTGGTTATCGAGTCTAGAATATAATGAGTTTGAATCAGCTGGATGGATAGATGAACAATCACAGATAAGGATCATGATCATGAAGCCACGTTCGGCATGGCCGATGGAAAAAGTCGTGGGATATTGGAAATATGGGTTTCGACAAAAGTCGAGTTATTCCAGGTTGTTTTGGGTTTGCTTTGAGTCATCATTGGAGTTGCTTCGGGTTTTTAGGTGACTTTCTTCGGGTCGGACAGGGGTACACATTGGGTCATGGAGTGATTGGCTCAGATTGCTATAAACATAAAGGGGTCGTCGTTATATTGGATCGGGTCGGCATCTCGTTTTGGGTTCGGCAAGCATTTAGAGATAGGATCGACAGCTCGGTATTGGGATCGGCATAATGTAGTAGTTCGGCATGTTTTGGGTCGGTTAGGCATAAACACTAGGTCGGTGTTGTGAATGCTTCATGTCAGTAGGAAGAGGGGTCAGCCATGCTGGAGAGTCAGCATGGTTGAAGTGGCTCGGGCTAGGCATAGGTTCATACTAGATTGGCAAGCATGGGGTCAATCTTGCTTCGGGTTATAGAACAAACTACTTTGAGTCACAACTAGCTTTGCTTCGAGTTTTCATGGCGTTTGCTTTGGGTCCTAGTGAGTTGTGCCGCAAGTCGCTTGGGGTAGGTAGGAGTACATTGGATCGGCATTTGAGTGGTCGACATTGGAGTGGATCGGCATTTGAGTAGGTCGGCTTTGGAGTGGATTGACATTGGAGTAGGTCGGCATTTGAGTAGGTCGGTATTTGAGTGGAACAGAATTTGGATGGATCGACATTTGCTTTACTCTTGGTTGGCTCTAAGATGGACTCGGATCGGCATAAGGAAATCCTTGGGTCGGCTATAGTTAAATTAGCATTGGGTCGGCATGTATTAGATCACCCTAGGTCGGCACCTCTTTCACTTTGGTTCGGTTGGCCATATGCTTCGGGTCGGCTGTGATATTCTCCTTAGTCGACAATGGAAACCGGGTCGGTGCAAAGGCAAGGGGTTGGCAATTATTTTGCTTCAAGTCAAATGGTATGTTACTTCGAGTCAGATGTAAGGCTACTCCAAGTCATTCCCCGGGCAATATTGGATCGGCACGTTCTAGACTCGGGATGTCATGACGAGGACTATGGGTTCGGCTATTGTATTGTTGGGCCTGGAACACTCAAGAAGCCCAGTAATTCGGGTTTTGCCAATAAATACAGCATGCGGGGCTTCAAAAAAGTGGATCTTCCTTTCTCTTCTTCTTCTTCATCAACACTGCTTTGCCATTATTGTTTAAGAAACTCGAATTGTAACTATAATTGATTCTTATCTCAATAAAGAAGGTAATTTCTGGAGTGGACGTAGGCCGGAGTCAGCCGAACCACTATAAATCCTCTGTTATTGTTCCTTTTTTTCTAATTTTTACAGCTCGTCATTTTTATACTCTCTACATACACTCTATCTTTGACCTATGACTGTTATTTGCTGCTTTCATCTAGATTTGGGTGTTAGTGACCAATTTTGGCGCTAAAATTTTCAAAGTGGTAAAATTATGGGCTGTTACAGTTTGGTTGTTACAGAATGATAATATTTGATTAATATCATTTATTGTTGTTGTTCTCTAATAAAAAGTTGTTAATATTATAATGAAAAAATGAAATATTTTTATAAAACCAAAATGGAATTAAGGAAATGAAATTTCAGAAGTATATTATAAATATGATTCGTAAGTAAAAAGGGTTTAAAAAGCCGGAAATTTGAGAATATAAATCCCGTGGTTTTGAAAATTGTTCTTTAAAGTTTTGAAAAATAATAAAAGTATTATTTGTAAAATATTTTAGAATGAATGTTTTAAAAAGGGTGTGAAAAAAGCACTAAACTCTCTCGATCGTTGGAAAATAATTTTGATGATGACTATAGCATCGTCGACATTCATTTTTGGGTTTCCAAGATAGAGAGGAATTGCTACCATTTGATTTTTATTTTGGTAAAACTAGTTTTGATTTTATATATCAAAGAATGATTTGATATACTAAAGGGATTATATGTATATATGATTTCAAAATAAATTGAAATAAGAACAGGGTGTCTAAACTCTAAAATTTTCATTGAGTGTTTTACGGAAATTAGAGAAAATAAGTTTTATAACTTATCAATTTCGAGGATTTTTAAGTTAAAACAATGTTTAAATTATTGAATATGAATGTTAAGAAAAGAATTTTTTTTAATGAATCTTAACTTAGGTTAAGTTAAATAAATGGATTCCAGAAAGAAAAATTTAGCTTGAGTTAGGCTAAATGAAATAATTTTTGAAATAAAATTGACTGAGATTTGAAACGAATTAGTGAATGAACTAGATAAATTAATTAGTGCGAGAATTATGGTTTAGAATATGTTTGGTAGAATTAAATAGTGAAATTAAACAAAGGATTGAGTTAATAAATTTGAATTCAACTTAAATTAGATATGACTGAAGTTATGAAGTGGCAATAAACATTAGAAGAGTTGTATGAAATGTTATAAACTTGAGTAAAATTTAATGAAATGATCCATAAATGATTTTAGCATGGAATGAAATGCTGTTAAACATAAAATTTGATGAAATGGTTCCAAAGTGATTGATATTGAAGAAATATGCTAAGTAAAAAGTGTAACGACCCACAAATTTAGCTCTCTGATAAATTATATTTATTTTTAAATTTATTCCAATAAAAGGTTGATTATACAAACAATATTATTTTGAGTGATAATAAATCTTATTTTGAGTAGATATTCACAAAAATATTTTTCCTCGGGATTTAAATCGATAAAATGGACGAAAACCGTTTATCGAAAACCGTGCTCTATAATCGTCAAACATGTGCGCAGAGCTGAATATATACATTTAGTTTTATAATTGAACAAGAATATGAAAGAAAATTATTTTTTTGGAAATAAAGTGTATTTAAAACATCATCCTTGATGACCTTTTATTTAATAATTGATTTATTTAATTTCATTGAGATTTAATGATTCAATAATTATTATAATTATAAAAATAATTGTTTTTAATAATAAAAATTCATTTTAATTATTTATAAAGTAATAATAAATGATTTATAATGGCGAAATAAAGATATATGTTTGATTTGAAGATATAAGGAAAAATCGATATGGCTTTATCGGTATAATAACGATTTTTGTAAACAAATGTTAATATTAATATATATATATATAGTTGTATAAATGAAATGTGATCATTTTAATTAGTTAAAATTGATATGAGATTTATTCAAATTTTCTTTACGTTTATATGTAAATTAAAATACAAGTAAAAATATAATCGATAATATGTTTCCTGATTTCCAACGGTTTGACGTATATGAATTGTGTAACGTTATTTATATGACTTCTACACATATACATACATACATATCCTAACCTACACTTTAACTTATACATAAACATGCATACAAATATACATACATACATATACATATATAAAAGAAATATATAAGATATTTCTTAATTACTTAAACCATAAGCAAGCCCAAAGTGAACATGCACACACCCACATGGACAAGCACAAGGATGCACCCTTATTAACATTATTTCTGTCCATCCTAGGGTGTTATAGAGAGGGGGTTGTGATAATGATGGTTTGTGATGGTGGGTGATGTATGGCAGAGATATTTTCTACCTCTCTACTTGCCTATAAAACACATCCATTTGCCTCTTTTTCATTCATCCATAACCTTCTCAAATCCGAACAAAATGGTTTAATTCTTTATTTCAAACTATTCAAAATTTCAGTGGCTACAACTTTATAGTTGACCACTTTTCCCCATTCTAAGGTTATCCATACTAAAAACTCCATTCTTTCCAGAGCATTCGAGCCTAGTTTTTAAGGCCGGAAAATCCTCTTCTTCATTCGAGCATAACTCGTCAAAATCTAATCTAAATGTAGCAATTCTTTTTTAAACCTTATGAAATCTCAATGGCTACAACTTTTATGTTGAGCACTTCTTTCATTTTTGAGATTAGCCATGTCCAATTCCACTTCTTTACAGTGTATTTTCGAGCTTCATTTTTATGAATCCGGGAATGCCCTCCCTTATTTGATCATATCTTCCAAATAGTTAATCTGTGATATCCCAAAAATTTGGCAATATAAATTTAATAATCTGTGTTAGAAATTAAATTGATTTGATAAATTTTGATAATAAATTTTGAGTTGATTTAATGATCATCTTTTAATAAATATTTAAATTGGAAGATTTTATCTTTTTAAAGCAAATAAATTGTTTTCTGTTTATAATATATATAATTGTATATATTGTAAATTGATAAACTTTGATTTAGGACTTAGTAAATGAATCAATTTTTAATTCTAATTTACTTTTGGTAAATTGGAAATTTTGATTTAAATTTTAACATTTAGCTTTTCAAAGCAATTTAACAAATAATTATATGGTTTATATTAAAGGTAAATCTTATTTGTTTAAATTTATATTTTAATTAACTTAAATATGAATTTAAATTTGATTAAGATAAAGCTTTGTTTTATTTTCTTTCTAAAAATATTGCTTGAATTTTTATATAAGAATTTAAATTACAATTTACAAATGATTTTAATTTATTAAATAATAAAAGTAAATTATAATCTCTTCTATAAATTTATTTAATTTGGTTTAATTTGTTATTTTCAAATAGTAATTATAATACTCAGTTTTTATAAACATAAATTGATTTTTAGAAATAGGATTTGTTATTTTAAAATTTAATAAGAGTTATATATGTATATATATATAACTTGATTTTTAAATTGGAGTTTTAATTTAATTTAAAATTTAAACTTAATGTCTTGAATTTAAAAGAATAAATATTTAAAATATTCGAATAATCTTACATTATTAATTTGTTTGTTTCATTTCTCTTTAATAAATTAAAAAGTGAAGAAATTCATTTATATATACATAAGAAATAATAAATTAAGATTTAAAAGTCTTATAAACAATTTTAAAATAAAAATACTTAATTACATGTGTGAGCTTCTTAACACCCTAATAGACATGTATAAGGCATAAATCAAATAAGTGACAAATGTTAGAAATTAAACCAAGTGTCCTATTTTATTTTTCTTTTTCTTTTAATTTAATGAAATCAAAAAAAATTCTTATATAAAAAAAAATTCCCCTCACTCTCATATTCTTTTCTATTCTTCTTTTTCCAAAACAAAGATCTATAATCTAAACCAAGATTAAAAATTCGTGCAAAATCTATTCAAACAAATTCCTGCAAAATCTGCAAAATCCCCTCAAAATGAATCTGAACCAATATTCCTCTAAACCAAAAGCTATCTGAAACCTTCTTCAAAATTGAGATGCAAGTAAACCTGAAATGCAAATCAAATTATCTGTAGCCCTTCAATTCATTAACCTGAATAATCAAATCTGCAATTCTAAAACTTGCATGCAACTGAGATTCTGCATTTCTGTTTTGAACTTCATTAAGCCTACAATTCTTTTTTTCTGGAAACATGCAAATGAAAATCTGGAAGCATGCATCAAGGAGCAGAACATTTCAGCAAAAAAACGATTAAAGATTAAAAAGCAAAGCATTGTAGTAAAATAAATATTGAAGTTTAAAAAAAAATAAAAGAAGCAACTCCCGTTTCAAGCATTTTCAGTAACAAGGCTCTGCTCATAAGAATTTGGTGAGTAACCTCACTCTTTTAAAGATTAAGTATGAATTTTGGTTGTTTACTTTATTCCGGAAATAAAAATGTTTGCATGTCATTTACAAGTTCACTGCTGGTATTTATATATATTTAGTAGAGTTGTGTATGCTTCTGGGAAATCTGCTTTCTGTACTTAAGTTCCAGGTTCTAAGAATTTGCTTAAAACTCCATTTCAGTTGATCTAATCTGTGTTAAGGATTTATGATTAGATCAAAATATGGTTATGTAATATAAATTTAAAGTTTAAATTTTTATTTAATATAAAAAAAAGGGAAAACCTGTAATGTCTCTGGAAAATGCAAGATACAACAGAACAACTTTTGAAAGTAGGAATTTGATCTCACAGATTCATTAATCAAAAAGTATAAATTGATTTCTTAATCTAATACTTGAATTTTAAAACTAATATTAGAATTTTTGGTTTGTATTTGATCAAGTATTTCTGGTTTAAACAGAAATCCTATTTTGGCATGATACTGTCGATTTAGAAAGTTTGGATGGCCAGTATCTTTTCTGGTGATGGAGTGTTGATCAAGTATTCAAGGAAAAATGGTGGGAAGTGAATCAAAACAGTGAGGTAGTGGTGATTTGGGGTTAAGAATTTTAACCTTAGTTTCTGTTCATCGGGAAGAATTTGATCGCCGCAGTTCCTTGAGGCAATCGAGTTTTTCCAGATTTAAGTTGATGATAGATGGGGTGTAGAGGAAGTAGTGACCGGAGGCGTAGATTCTCTGATGATCAGAATTTTGAGTTTGAGGTGAATTGTAGTTCGACATTTTGTTCCAGTTTTCGAGCTCGATGCTCGTTTTTTATTTAGGGGTTCACAAATCGACTTGATGGTCGGAAACGTGATGGAGGATGGCTGTCGACTTGCGCATGTGGTCGCGAGGGGTCGGAGTAGGTTGCTCCGGTGGTGCAGGTGCACATGGAACTTGGGTATCGGTCGTGTTTTGGGAAAATGGGTTCTCGAGAGTTTTTTGGGTTATTTCATATTTTCGCTCAAAGCTGAAGATCATTGGACTCAAAGTTGTTTGGTTGAGAGATCGGGTATTTAGGTTGTTGCAGGTTTTAGTTTAAAACTGACATACTAGAAGTTTGAATAAATGCTAGTGGTAGGTTACTCGAGTTTACTAGAGTTTATTTAGTGTTTTACTCGAGTGAATCGTTTGGGGTTCGAGTTAGTTTTCAGATTAGAAAAACATGTCTTGTTTTCAAAATTTAAACTAAATTTTAAAAGTGTAAGCAAAGATTTAAAATGAGTTTTAAATCTAAGTTAAATTATGAATTCAAATTTCATTTTGAATCATATCTGGAAATAACTAAGTTTTTAAATTCAAATTTGTTTTAAAAATACTTTAAAGAGTTTATTGTTTAAAAAAAATGTTATTAAAGAAATTTGAATTTAAATTGGAATTTGAAAATGTAAAGAAATGTTTTAAATAAAGTTTAAACTGATTCAAATCTGATTTTGAATCTTTGATTTAAAATAAATTCAAGTTTATAAATTTAAGTGTTAACAAATTTGAATGATAAAGTAAAATTTAAATGGTTTGAATTTAAAAAGAAATTTGTTTTAACTCTTGTAAAATTTCTTTTATAAGAAAAGTATTATTTAAATTAAAGGTTTTAAATTGATTTTAAAACTTGTTGAAGTTAAATTAGAATTTAATGATTTGTTATTCATTTAATTATTAGGGTAATTAAATGGATAATTTATTTATTTAATAAATTAATGAAATGAATAATTACTTGGAGTAATTAAGGGTTTAATCTTAAAGGTTTAAGATTAATTATTCTTGGAATAATTAACTTGTAATTTTAGAATCATAAATTAAATAAGATTAGTTTTTAATTAATGATTAATTAATCAAGTAATAAAGGAATAATTAAGTTACAGTTAACACTTAATTAATTAAATAATTAGGGGTTAATTAATAGGTTATTAATGATTAATTAAATTGTAATTATTAATGATTAAAATAGTTAATTACTTTAGAAAAGTAATTAATGAATTGTTAATAGTTAATGAGGTTATTAACTAAGAATTATTTAATAATTAATTAATGTGATTAATTTTAATTATTGATCATTAATTAGGATTAATTAACTTAAAGATAATCATTTGTGTAGATTGTTAAATATAATTACTTATAGAAGTAATTAAGAAATTAATTACTAATTGTAATTAATTGAGTTTAATTTGATTAGATTAAGTTAATTAATTCAGTTTAATTAATTTAGAATAATCATTTGATGATTTGAGAATTATAATTACTTAATGTAATTAAATGAAGAGAAATTACTTAGGAAAGTAATTTATGGGTAATTACTGTATGTAATTAATTAAAGATGATTTGTTGGTGAAAGTAATTTGAGTATAATTACTTTATAAAATTAATCAAGGGATTAACTAGAGATAATTAATTAATGAATAATTAATTTGTTTGGTAAAGTAATTAAGGGTAATTAATTACTGAATGGAGTTAATCAAGGGTGATTGACAATTATGGTTTAATAAAGATTAATTACCTAATGTAATTAATTTAAATAGAAAATGTAATTAGAAATCATTAATTATTATAATTAATGAAGTAATTAAGAATGGATTTATTAAGAAATAATTAATAAATGAAGGGATTAATTAATGTGATTAATTAAGAAGTAATGTAATTAATTTATAGTTAATTAATTAAGAAAGTAATTAAAGATTAATTACTGTATTTGGTTAAGTAAAATTAATTTGAGAAATTAATTAGTGGGTAATTACTTGATTGTAATTGAAGGTTAATTAATCGGAGATGATTAATTAAAATGAATAATTGATTGATGATTAATTAATTGATTGATAATTAATTAATAGTGATGTAAGCAAGATTTATAACGGTGAAATAATTAATTTAATCTACTTTAAATTAATTTAATTTATTTTAAATTAGTTATATTTGGTGTGATTACTAATCATTGCTATATATGGATGGAAGATATGAATTGCCTTAAATGTTTTGATCTAAGATATGAGATAGGTAATGTTGAGTGATATGGATGCGTTGGTTGCATTGTGATGATGATTTGGATTACCTTTTGATAATGATAATATGGATTATCCGTTGTGATGATAATGTTGATTATCTATTGTGAATCTGTGATTTATCTATTTGTGTATATAGATAATTGAATTGTTTTAAACCTTTAAAACAACTTGACCTTAAAAGACACGCTATGGATTTCGATGAGACCGGGATCAGGTTTCCATATTTTGATATCTAAAAACCGAATCGATCCAAATTAACGATAGGTCGTTAATCTCTTGTGAAGAGTGAAGACTCGAGGTGTAAGAACTATATTCGTCAGTATAACTCTAAGGGTGATTCCGAGATGAGTTTGACGAAGTAGTAATTTCAGATTCGAGATAAAGATTCGGAGTACAAGGGTTATCGTCGTTAACTCTGAGGGTGATTCCAAAATGAGTGTAACGAGATAATGCCTTCGGTTTCGTTCGAACCCGGAACGAACTTGTATAATTGAATGCTTTCAGAACATCGTCGGGAGGACGATGAGCATTCTAAGAGATGTGTTCTCTAAAGGTAATCGTAGCCTCAAGCCTCATCAACCGGGAATGGCTAAAACAGGGGAGGTGCAGCAAGGCTAAGTGGGTCATTCCCAAGTAGGACGAGATTTTCCCCTGTCTAGATGTCCCTTTTTTATTCGGCTGTGTGGACGGTTGGAACGTAAGCCAACTGCGGGGTTGTCTTGTTCAGGACTGTCTAGTAAGGGATGGTTCCGGTCTTGTGTTGCAGGGGAGCGGGCGTACTCCTCGGTACATTGATCTAGGCCACGTACTGTGACGGGCATTACCCCGGTAGCCCTGCCATTGATGGAATCCACAATCCAATATGTCCCAACGGTTTTGATTGTATTACCCACTTTTGTGTCTAGTAGCTAGAATTTAATAATGTAACAATTTCGGCTATTTCATATTTACTTGAAAACCCTCGACCTATCATAATATCACTGGATTTCCTATCAAATGTTTTGGTTAGCGTAAGGTAAAAACTTTTCCATGTTTATGTGTGGGAAGTCTTACGTGATACCTTTTCTTTTCAAAGGTTTTTCAAAGTTAAGCAACTTTAACCTATTACTCACACCAGACCCATGTCTGACCCAGAGTTTATCTTCTATTTTCTTAAACTCTTGGGTACTCAAATTTTTACGAGTAGCCAAGGGATTTAGGTTAGCTTTGACGAATTATGGAGGAGCAATGGAGCAGGAGGCTTCTGCGTTGTAGATATATAGTTCCGTTGTGTGTTCTCTGTGTTGGTATCTCTTGTTTGAGTTGTATTAACTAGACAGGTGTTTATAATTGTCTAATATGTGATGATATTCTGTGTAACTCTGATTAGTGTTGTATACTATGGTAATATTTATGTTATTAATATAATTTATTCATTCCACGGTTGAGATTCTGATGTCGTTTCTTCTTTCTTCTCTTTCTTTTCTCTCTCCTATCCCTTTCTCTCTTCAAGATGATGCGAATTTTTGTGGTAAGGAAGTCGGGTCATCACAGTTGGTATCAGAGTGCTAGGTTGAGTGAATACCTAGGCTTTGAAGTAATTTCTTTCTTAAGAGAGCGTATTCGTAATTTTGAATATATATATATATATATATATATATATATATATATATATATATATATATTTCTACCTAATTGTTAGGTTACCTGTTCGGGTTTTCTAATATAAGTTATAAAGGTAGATAAGGTAGTGGGGTATGTAACACGACTACTACCATTGGTTGGAGTTTAAGTGTTGAGGTTGGAAGTGTATATGTCGAGACTGTAGATCTAATACCGTATCAAGTAAGTTTTGCAGCAGGATGTAAGGATTTCATAGATCTCTGAAGGTAACCTATTAAGGTTCGGAGTTCATCTTTGAAATTGGATGAGTAGAGTTTGGATCTATCAGTTACGTAGAAGAAAATAATGGTATCTTGATACCTTAGGAATTAGTAGGTATGAAATGTAGTGACTATGGACGTATCTGAAGATTTTTCTTTGGAACAAGTTTAGGAAGTATGTCTGTTTCGATGTTGTGGCTGAGTTCAGCAGGATGTTTCTGTCTGGTTTGAGGTCCGAGTTTCTCGAAGAGCTTTGGATTAGGAAGTCTTTGGCATCGGTATCACCGGTGCAGCTCGGAGTGTTCTGTGCTAGCAAGAAGGTCTTCTGGTTAGCAGTTTTTCTGAAGGAGTTCAGAAGCAGTAGAGTGGATTCATTTCTTTGATGGATTGGCTAGATAAGTGTAAGCTGTTCTGATTGGTAAAGAGGGAACAGTTTTCGTTGGATATTGGACTAGTTAATCCCAAAAGTGACTTGCGATATTTTGAATGTTCACTTGAGATTCAGAGGTTTGGTGAAGCAGCTTAGGATCAGGTGGGACATCTGAGTTTTCTTTTATGGATCTGTTGAACCATATTTCTGAGAAGTGTTGTCTAGTTTGTGCTCGAGTTCTTCACCTGCATTTTCTTCTACTCCAGATCAGAGTTGTGCAGCGGAAGCAGTTTGGTAGTGCTTTTGTTTTGTCTTTTCTGGATAGGAAAAGTAAGTTAGTCTTCTGATGTTTGTGGAGTAGAGTTGGTGTTCATGGTTTTGGATTGATCTTGGGGAGATCGTTGTGTTGAGTTGTTTTGGTCCAGTTTGTTTCTAGAGGCATCAGCGAAGGTTGAGCTGATCAAGAGAGACGAAGGCAGCCCAGGACCGTCGGAAGTGTTTTGTGGATAAGAGACGAAGGAATTTGGATTCCGGAGTCGGAGATTTGATTTTGGGTAAGTTTTCTCCGATCTAAGGAGCTATTAGATTGGGTAAGACTGGATAAATCAGCTCCGAGGTGTTTTGGATCTTTTCTGTGTTCTTGTGAGGATTGGTGTTTGATTTGCAAGGTTGAATTGTTAGTTCGGATAACTGGGATTCGATGTGTTTCATGTATCTCTGAGAGAGTACGTGTATGATCTATCTTTGGATGTGGAACCATCAGTTCAGGAGGATGTGATTGTTGAGTCAGACTTGTCTGTAGTCTGATATCCTATTTAGTTTTGTAGATCTAGTCGGATAGGAGATCTGTAGCTTAGTAGTATAGATTGTTTGGACTCTATAGGGCGACTATCCCGATATTAATGCTGGGGAAACTCGAAGAAATCCTATCCAGAATTTTTACATGGATGGTTAGATTTGTTTGTTTGAATGAATAGGTTGCTATGGTTGTTAGCATATGATTGATATATGCTTGTGTTTTAAAATAAAATCTTAAGATTGATTATTAAATTACCTTTGCTTTTAAATTTCGGGGACGAAATTCTTTTAAGGAGGGAGGAATGTGATATCCTGGAAATTTGGCAATATAAACTTAATAATCTGTGTTAGAAATTAAATTGATTTGATAAATTTTGATAATAAATTTTGAGTTGATTTAATGATCATCTTTTAATAAATATTTAAATTGGAAGATTTTACCTTTTTAAAGCAAATAAATTGTTTTCTGTTTATAATATATATAATTGTATATATTGTAAATTGATAAACTTTGATTTGGGACTTAGTAAATGAATCAATTTTTAATTCTAATTTATTTTTGGTAAATTGGAAACTTTGATTTAAATTTTAAGATTTAGCTTTTCAAAGCAATTTAACAAATAATTATATGGTTTATATTAAAGGTAAATCTTATCTGTTTAAATTTATATTTTAATTAACTTAAATATGAATTTAAATTTGATTAACATAAAGCTTTGTTTTATTTTCTTTCTAAAAATATTTCTTGAATTTTTATTTAAGAATTTAAATTACAATTTACAAATGATCTTAATTTATTGAATAACAAAAGTAAATTATAACCTCTTCTATAAATTTATTTAAATTGGTTTAATTTGTTATTTTCAAATAGTAATTATAATACATAGTTTTTATAAACATAAATTGATTTTTAGAAATAGGATTTGTTATTTTAAAATTTAATAAGAGTTAAATATGTGCGTATATATATAACTTGATTTTTAAATTGGAGTTTTAATTTAATTTAAAAGTTGAATTTAATGTCTTTAATTTAAAAGAATAAATATTTAAAATATTTGAATAAGCTTATATTATTAATTTGTTTGTTTCATTTCTCTTTAATAAATTAAAAAGTGAGGAAATTCATTTATATATACATAAGAATAATAAATTAAGATTTAAAAGTCTTATAAACAATTTTAAAATAAAAATAAAAATACTTAATTACATGTGTGAGCTTTTTAACACCCTAATAGACATGTGTAAGGCATAAATCAAATAAGTGACAAATGTTAGAAATTAAACCAAGTTTCCTATTTTATTTTTCTTTTAATCTAATGAAATCAAAAAACATTCTTATATAAAAAAACATTTCCCCTCACTCTCATATTCTTTTATATTCTTCTTTTTCCAAAACAAAGATCTATAATCTAAACCAAGATCAAAAATTCCTGCAAAATCTATTCAAACAAATTCCTGCAAAATCTGCAAAATCCCCTCAAAATGAATCTGAACCAATATTCCTCTAAACCAAAAGCTATCTGAAACCTTTTTCAAAACTGAGATGCAAGTAAACTTGAAATGCAAATCAAATTATCTGTAGCCCTTCAATTCATTAACCTGAATAATCAAATCTGCAATTCTAAAACTTGCATGCAACTGAGATTCTACATTTCCGTTTTGAACTTCATCAAGCCTGCAATTCATTTTTTCTAGAAACATGCAAATGAAAATCTGGAAGCATGCATCAAGGAGCAGAACATTTCAGCAAAAACAAGATTAAAGATTAAAAAGCAAAGCATTGTAGTAAAATCAAGATTGAAGTTTAAAAAAAATAAAAGAAGCAACTCCAGTTTCAAGCATTTTCAGTAACAAGGCTCTGCTTATAAGAATTTGGTGAGTAACCTCGCTCTTTTAAAGATTAAGTATGAATTTGGGTTGTTTACTTTATTCTGGAAATAATAATATTTACATGTCATTTACAAGTTCATTGCTGGTATTTAAATATATGAATATATATATATATATATATAGTTGTGTATGCTTCTGAGAAATCTGTTTTCTGTACTTAAGTTCCAGGTTCTAAGAATTTGCTTAAAACTCCATTTCAGTTGATCTAATTTGTGTTAAGGATTTATGAGTAAACCAAACTATGGTTATGTAATATAAGTTTAAAGTTTAAATTTTTATTTAATATAAAAAATAGAGAAAACCTATAATGTCTCTGGAAAATGCAAGATACAACAGAACAACTTTTGAAAGTAGGAATTTGATCTCACAGATTCATTAATCAAAAAGTATAAATTGATTTCTTAATCTAATACTTGAATTTTAAAACTAATATTAGAATTTTTAGTTTGTATTTGATCAAGTATTTCTGGTTTAACCAGAAATCCTATTTTGGTATGATACTATCGATCTAGAAAGTTTGGGTGGCCAGTATCTTTTCTGGTGATGGAATGTTGATCAAGTATTCAACGAAAAATGGTGGGAAGTGAATCAAAACAATGAGGCAGTGGTGATTTGGGGTTAAGAATTTTAACCCTAGTTTCTGTTAATTAGGAAGAATTTGATCGCCGCAATTCCTTGAGGCAATCGAGTTTTTCCAGATTTAAGTTGATGATAGATGAGGTGTAGAGGAAGTCGTGGCCGGAGGCGTGGATTCTCTGATGATCAGAATTTTGAGTTTGAGGTGAATTGCAATTCGATATTTTGTTCCAGTTTTCGAGCTCGATGCTCGTTTTTGATTTAGGGGTTCTGAAATCGACTTGATGATCGGAAACGTGATAGAGGATGGCCGTCGACTTGCGCATGTGGTCGCGAGGGGTCGGAGTAGGTTGCTCCGGTGGTGCAGGTGCACATGGAACTTGGGTATCAGCTGTGTTTTGGGAAAATGGGTTCTCGAGAGTTTTTCGGGTTATTTCATATTTTTGCTCGAAGCTGAAGATCATTGGACTCGAAGTAATTTGGTTGAGAGCTCGGGTATTTTGGTTGTTGCCGGTTTTAGTTTAAACCTGACATACTATAAGCTTTGAATAAATGCTAGTGGTAGGTTACTCGAGTTTACTCGAGTTTATTTAGTGTTTTACTCGAGTGAATAGTTTAGGGTTCGGGTTAGTTTTCAGATTAGAAAAACATGTCTTTTTTCAAAATTTAAACTAAATTTTAAAAGTGTAAGCGAAGATTTAAAATACGTTTTAAATCTAAGTTAAATTATGAATTCAAATTTCATTTTGAATCATATCTGGAAATGACTAAGTTTTTAAATTCAAATTTGTTTTAAAAATACTTTAAAGAGTTTATTATTTAAAAAAAATGTTATTAAAAAAATTTGAATTTAAATTGGAATTTGAAAATGTAAAGAAATGTTTTAAATAAAGTTTAAACTAATTCAAATCTGATTTTGAATCTTTGATTTAAAATAAATTCAAGTTTATAAATTTAAGTGTTAACAAATTTGAATGATAAAGTAAAATTTAAATGGTTTGAATTTAAAAAGAATTTTTTTTAACTCTTGTAAAATTTCTTTTATAAGAAAGGTATTATTTAAATTTAAAGGTTTTAAATTGATTTTAAAACTTGTTGAAGATAAATTAGAATTTAACGATTTGTTATTCATTTAATTATTAGGGTAATTAAATGGATAATTTATTTATTTAATAAATTAATGAAATGAATAATTACTTGGAGTAATTAAGGGTTTAATCTTAAAGGTTTAAGATTAATTATTCTTGGAATAATTAACTTGTAATTTAAGAATCATAAATTAAATAAGATTAGTTTTTAATTAATGATTAATTAATCAAGTAATAAAGGAATAATTAAGTTACAGTTAACACTTAATTAGTTAAATAATTAGGGGTTAATTAATAGGTTATTAATGATTAATTAATTGTAATTAATAATGATTAAAATAGTTAATTCTTTTAGAAAAATAATTAATGAATTGTTAATAGTTAATGAGGTTATTAACTAAGGATTATTTAATATTTAATTAATTTGATTAATTTTAATTATTGATTATTAATTAGGATTAATTAATTTAAAGATAATCATTTATGTAGATTGTTAAGTATAATTACTTATGCAAGTAATTAAGGAATTAATTACGAATTGTAATTAATTGAGTTTAATTTGATTAGATTAAGTTAATTAATTCAGTTTAATTAATTTAGAATAATCATTTGATGATTTGAGAAGTATAATTACTTAATGTAATTAAATGAAGAGAAATTACTTAGGAAAGTAATTTATGGGTAATTACTGTATGTAATTAATTAAAGATGATTTGTTGGTGAAAGTAATTTGAGTATAATTACTTTGTAAGATTAATCAAGGGATTAATTAGAGATAATTAATTAATTAATAATTAATTTGTTTGGTAAAGTAATTAAAGGTAGTTAATTACTGAATGGAGTTAATCAAGGGTGATTAACAATTATGGTTTAATAAAGATTAATTACATAATGTAATTAATTTAAATAGAAAATGTAATTATAAATCATTAATTATTATAATTAATGAAGTAATTAAGAAAGGATTTGTTTAGAAATAATTAATAAATGAAGGGATTAATGTAATTAATTAAGAAGTAATGTAATTAATTTATAGTTAATTAATTAAGAAAGTAATTAAAGATTAATTACTATATTTGGTTAAGTAAAATTAATTTGAGAAATTAATTAGTGCGTAATTACTTGATTGTAATTGAAGATTAATTAATTAGAGATGATTAATTAAAATGAATAATTGATTGATGATTAATTAATTGATTGATAATTAATTAATAGTGATGTAAGAAAGATTTATATTGGTGAAATAATTAATTTAATTTACTTTAAATTAATTAGAAATGATGTAATTAATCTAGTTTATTTTAAATTAATTATATTTGGTGTGATTATTAATCATTGCTTATATGGATGGATGACATGAATTTCCTTAATTGGTTTAATCTCAGATATGAGATAGGTAATGTTGAGTAATATGGATGCTTGATTGCATTGTGATGATGATTTGGATTACCTTTTGATAATGATAATATGGATTATCCGTTGTGATGATAATGTTGATTATCTATTGTGAATCTGTGATTTATCTATCTGTGTATGTAGATAATTGAATTGTTTTAAACCTTTAAAACAACTTGGCCTTAAAAGACACGCTTTGGATTTCGATGAGACCTGGATCGGGTTTCCATATTTGGATATCCGAAAACCACATCGATCCAAATTAACGATAGGTCATGAATCTCTTGTGAAGAGTGAAGACTCGCGGTGTAAGAACTATATTCGTCAGTATAACTCTGAGGGTGATTCCGAGATGAGTTTGACGAAGTAGTACTTTCAGATTCGAGATAAAGATTCAGAGTGCAAGGGTTATCGTCGTTAAATCTTAGGGTGATTCCAAAATGAGTGTAACGAGATAATGCCTTCGGTTTCGTTCGAACCCGTAACGAACTTGTATGGATTGAATGCTTTCAGAACATCGTCAGGAGGACGTTGAGCATTCTAAGAGATGTGTTCTCTAAAGGTAATCGTAGCCTCAAGCCTCATCAACCGGGAATGGATAAAACAGGGGAGGTGCAGCAAGGCTAAGTGGGTCATGCCCAGGTAGGACGAGATTTTCCCCTGTCTAGAGGTCCCTTTTTATTCGGCTGTGTGGACGGTTGGAACGTAAGCCAACTGCGGGATTGTCTTGTTCGGGACTGTCCAGTAAGGGATGGTTCCGGTCTTGTGTTGCAAAGGAGCGGGCGTACTCCTCGGTACGTTGACCTAGGCCACGTACTGTGACGGGCGGTACCCCGATAGCCCTGCCATTGATGGAATCCACAATCCAATAAGTGCCAACGGTTTTGATTCTATTACCCACTTTTGTGGCAAGTTGCTGGAATTTAATAATGTAACAATTTCAGCTATTTCATATTTACTTGAAAACCCTAAACCTATTATAATATCACTGGATTTCCTATCAAATGTTTTGGTTTGCGTAAGGTAAAAACTTTTCCATGTTTATGTATGGGAAGTCTTACGTGATAACTTTTCTTTTCAAAGGTTTTTCAAAGTTAAGCAACTTTAACATGTTATTCACACCAGACCCATGTCTGACCCATAGTTTATCTTCTGTTTTCTTAAACTCTTGGGTACTCAAATTTTTACGAGCAGCCAAGGGATTCAAGTTAGCTTTGACGAATTATGGAGGAGCAATGGAGCAGGAGGCTTCTGCGATGTAGATATATAGTTATACTGTGTGTTCTCTGTGTTGGTATCTCTTGTTTGAGTTGTTTTGAGTTGTATTAACTAGACAGGTGTTTATAGCTGTCTAGCATGTGATGATATTCTGTGTAACTCTGATTAGTGTTGTATACTATGGTAATATTTATGTTATTAATATAATTTATTCATTCCGCTGTTGAGATTCTGATGTCGTTTCTTCTTTCTTCTCTTTCTTTTCTCTTTCCTATCCCTTTCTTTCTTCAAGATGATGCAACTTTTTGTGGTAAGGAAGTCGGGTCGTCACAGTTGGCATTAGAGCGCTAGGTTGAGTGAATACCTAGGCTTTGAAGTAATTTCTTTCTTGAGAGATCGTATTTGTAATTTTGAATATATATATATATATATATATATATATATATTTCTACCTATTTGTTAGGCTACCTGTTCGGGTTTTCCAATATAAGTTATAAAGGAAGATAAGGTAGTGGGGTGTGTAACACGACTACTACCATTGATTGGAGTTTGAGTGTTGAGGTTGGAAGTGTATCTGTCGAGACTGTATATCTAATACCGTCTCAAGTAAGTTTTGCAGCAGGATGTAAGGATTTCATAGATCTCTAAAGGTAACCTGTTAAGGTTCAGAGTTCATCTTTGAAATTGGATGAGTAGAGTTTGGATGTATCAATTGGGCAGAAGAAAATAATGGTATCTTGATACCTTATGAATTAGTAGCTGTGTGATGAGACGCAGTGACTATGGATGTCTCCTAAGTTTTTTCTTTGGAACAAGTTTAGGCAGTATGTCTGCTTCGATGTTGTGGCTTGGTTCAGCAGGATGTTTCTGTCTGGTTTGAGGTCCGAGTTTCTCCAAGAGCTTTGGATTAGGAAGTCTTTGGCATCGGTATCAGCGGTGCAGCTCGGAGTGTTCTGTGATAGCAAGAAGGTCTTCTGGTTAGCAGTTTTTCTGAAGAAGTTCAGAAGCAGCAAAGTGGATTCATTTTTTTTAATGGATTGGCTAGATAAGCGTAAGCTGTTCTGATTGGTAAAGAGAGAACAATTTTCTTTGGATATTGGACTGGTTAATTGCAAAAGTGACTTGCGATAGTTTGAATGTTCACTTGAGATTCAGAGGTTTGGTGAAGCAGCTTAGGATCAGGTGGGACATCTGAGTTTTCTTTTATGGATCTGTTGAGCCATATTTCTGAGAAGTGTTGTCTAGTTTGTGCTCGAGTTCTTTACTTGCATTTTCTTCTACTCCAGATCAGAGTTGTGCAGCGGAAGCAGTTTGGTAGTGCTTTTGTTTTGTCTTTTCTGGATAGGAAAAGTAAGTTAGTCTTCTGATGTTTGTGGAGTAGAGTTGGTGTTCATGGTTTTGGATTGATCTTGAGGAGATCATTGTGTTGGGTTGTTTTGATCCAGTTTGTTTCTAGAGGCATCAGTGAAGGGTGAGCTGATCAAGAGAGACGAAGGCAGCCCAGGATCGTCG
Source organism: Allium cepa (assembly GCA_030765085.1). Lineage (NCBI taxonomy): Eukaryota > Viridiplantae > Streptophyta > Magnoliopsida > Asparagales > Amaryllidaceae > Allium > Allium cepa. The sequence goes on from CM060928.1 coordinate 56,487,987, forward strand.
AAAGTGTTTTGTGGATAAGAGACGAAGGAATTTGGATTCCGGAGTCAGAGATTTGATTTTGGGTAATTTTTCTCCGATCTAAGGAGCTATGAGATTGGGTAAGACTGGATAAGTCAGCTCCGAGGTGTTTTTGGATCTTTTGTGTGTTCTTGTGAGGATTGGTGTTGGATTTGCAAGGTTGAATTGTCAGTTTGGATAACTGGGATTCGATGTGTTTCACGTATCTCTAAGGGAGTATGTGTATGATCTATCTTTGGATGTGGAACCAGCAGTTCAGAAGGATGTGATTGTTGAGTTAGACTTGTCTGTAGCCTGATATCCTGTTTAGTTTTGTAGATCTAGTTGGATAGGAGCTCTGTAGCTTAGTACTATAGATTGTTTGGACTCTATAAGATGAGTATCCCGATATTTATATCGGGGAAACTCGGAGAAATCCTATCTAGAATTTTTGTCTGGATAGTTAGATTTGTTTGTTTGAATGAATTGGTTGCTATGGTTGTTAGAATATGATTGATATATGTTTTAAAATAAAATCTTAATATAGATTATTAAATTACCTTTGCTTTTAAATTTCGGGAACGAAATTCTTTTAAGGGGGGAGGGATGTGATATCCCGAAAATTTGGCAATATAAATTTAATAATCTATGTTAGAAATTAAATTGATTTGATAAATTTTGATAATAAATTTTGAGTTGATTTAATGATCATCTTTTAATAAATATTTAAATTGGAAGATTTTACCTTTTTAAAGCAAATAAATTATTTTCTGTTTATAATATATATAATTGTATATATTGTAAATTGATAAACTTTGATTTGAGACTTATTAAATGAATCAACTTTTAATTCTAATTTATTTTTGGTAAATTGGAAATTTTTTAACATTTATCTTTTCAAAGCAATTTAACAAATAATTATATGGTTTATATTAAAGGTAAATCTTATTTGTTTAAATTTATATTTTAATTAACTTAAATATGAATTTAAATTTGATTAACATAAAGCTTTGTTTTATTTTCTTTCTAAAAATACTGCTTGAATTTTTATATAAGAATTTAAATTACAATTTACAAATGATCTTAATTTATTGAATAACAAAAGTAAATTATAATCTCTTCTATAAATTTATTTAAATTGGTTTAATTTGCTATTTTCAAATAGTAATTATAATACTTAGTTTTTATAAACATAAATTGATTTTTAGAAATAGGATTTGTTATTTTAAAATTTAATAAGAGTTATATATATATGTATATATATATATATAACTTGATTTTTAAATTGGAGTTTCAATTTAATTTAAAATTTGAATTTATTGTCTTGAATTTAAAAGAATAAATATTTAAAATATTTTAATAAGCTTATATTATTAATTTTTTTGTTTCGTTTGTCTTTAATAAATTAAAAAGTGAAGAAATTCATTTATATATACATAAGAAATAATAAATTAAGATTTAAACAATTTTAAAATAAAAATACTTAATTACATGTATGAGCTTCTTAACACCCTAATAGACATGTGTAAGGTATAAATCAAATAAGTGACAAATGTTAGAAATTAAACCAAGTGTCCTATTTTATTTTTATTTTTCTTTTAATTTAATGAAATCAAAAAAAATTCTTATATAAAAAAACATTTCCCCTCACTCTCATATTCTTTTCTATTCTTCGTTTTCCAAAACAAAGATCTGTAATCTAAACCAAGATCAAAAATTGCTGCAAAATCTATTCAAACAAATTCCTGCAAAATCTACAAAAACCCCTCAAAATGAATCTGAACCAATATTCCTCTAAACCAAAAGCTATCTGAAACCTTCTTCAAAACTGAGATGCAAGTAAACCTGAAATGCAAATCAAATTATCTATAGCCCTTCAATTCATTAACATGAATAATCAAATCGGCAAATCTAAAACTTGCATGCAACTGAGATTCAGCATTTCTGTTTTGAACTTCATCAAGCCTGTAATTCTTTTTTTCTGGAAACATGCAAATGAAAATCTGGAAGCATGCATCAAGGAGCAGAACATTTCAGCAAAAACAAGATTAAAGATTAAAAAGCAAAGCATTGTAGTAAAATCAAGATTGAAGTTTTAAAAAAAAATAAAAGAAGCAACTCCAGTTTCAAGCATTTTCAGTAATGAGGCTCTGCTCATAAGAATTTGGTGAGTAACCTCACTCTTTTAAAGATTAAGTATAAATTTTAGTTGTTTACTTTATTCTGGAAATAAAAATATTTGCATGTCGTTTACAAGTTCATTGCTGGTATTTATATATATGAATATATATATATATATATATATATATATATATATATAGTTGTGTATGCTTCTGGGAAATCTGTTTTCTGTACTTAAGTTCCAGGTTCTAAGAATTTGCTAAAAACTCCATTTCAGTTGATCTAATCTGTGTTAAGGATTTATGATTAAATCAAAATATGGTTATATAATATAAGTTTAAAGTTTAAATTTTTATTTAATATAAAAGAAAAAGAGAAAACCTGTATTGTCTTTGGAAAATGCAAGATACAACAGAACAACTTTTGAAAGTAGGAATTTGATCTAACAGATTCATTAATCAAAAAGTATAAATTGATTTCTTAATCTAATACTTGAATTTTAAAACTAATATTAGAATTTTTAGTTTGTATTTGATCAAATATTTTTGATTTAACCAGAAATCCTATTTTGGTATGATACTGTCGATCTAGAAAGTTTGGGTGGCCAGTATCTTTTCTGGTGATGGAGTGTTGATCAAGTATTCAAGGAAAAATGGTGGGAAGTGAATCAAAATAGTGAGGCAGTGGTGATTTGGGGTTAAGAATTTTAACCCTAGTTTCTGTTCATCGGGAAGAATTTGATCGCCGCAATTCCTTGAGGCCATCGAGTTTTTCCAGATTTAAGTTGATGATAGATGGGGTGTAGAGGAAGTAGTGGCCGGAGGCGTAGATTCTCTGATGATCAGAATTTTGAGTTTGAGGTGAATTGCAGTTCGACATTTTGTTCCAATTTTTTAGCTCGATGCTCGTTTTCGATTTAGGGGTTCTGAAATTGACTTGATGGTCAGAAACGTGATGGAGGATGGCCGTCGACTTGCACATGTGGTCGCGAGGGGTCGGAGTAGGTTGCTCCGGTGGTGCAGGTGCACATGGAACTTGGGTATCAGCTGTGTTTTGGGAAAATGGGTTCTCGAGAGTTTTTCTGTTATTTCATATTTTTGCTCGAAGCTGAAGATCATTGGACTCGAAGTAATTTGGTTGAGAGCTCGGGTATTTTGGTTGTTGCAGTTTTTAGTTTAAACCTAACATAGTATAAGTTTTGAATAAATGCTAGTGGTAGGTTACTTGAGTTTACTCGAGTTTATTTACTTTTTTACTCGCGCGAATCGTTTGGGGTTCGAGTTAGTTTTCAGATTCGAAAAACTTGTCTTGTTTTCAAAATTTAAACTAAATTTTATAAGTGTAAGCGAAGATTTAAAATGAGTTTTGAATCTAAGTTAAATTATGAATTCAAATTTCATTTTGAGTCATAGCTAGAATGACTAAGTTTTTAAATTCAAATTAGTTTTAAAAATACTTTAAAGAGTTTATTGTTTTAAAAAAATGTTATTAAAGAAATCTGAATTAAATTGGAATTTGAAAATGTAAAGAAATGTTTTAAATAAAGTTTAAACTGATTCAAATCTGATTTTGAATCTTTGATTTAAAATAAATTCAAGTTTATAAATTTAAGTGTTAACAAATTTGAATGATAAAGTAAAATTCAAATGGTTTGAATTTAAAAAGAAATTTGTTTTAACTCTTGTAAAATTTCTTTTATAAGAAAAGTATTATTTAAATTTAAAGGTTTTAAATTGATTTTAAAACTTGTTGAAGTTAAATTAGAATTTAATGATTTGTTATTCATTTAATTATTAGGGTAATTAAATGGATAATTAATTTATTTAATAAATTAATGAAATGAATAATTACTTAAAGTAATTAAGGGTTTAATCTTAAAGGTTTAAGATTAATTATTCTTGGAATAATTAACTTGTAATTTAAGAATCATAAATTAAATAAGACTAGTTTGTAATTAAAAATTAATTAATCAAGTAATAAAGGAATAATTAAGTTACGGTTAACACTTAATTAATTAAATAATTAGGGATTAATTAATTGGTTATTAATGATTAATTAAATTGTAATTATTGATGATTAAAATAGTTAATTGCTTTAGAAAAGTACTTAATGAATTGTTAATAGTTAATGAGGTTATTAACTAAGGATTATTTAATAATTAATTAATGTGATTAATTTTAATTATTGATTATTAATTAGGATTAATTAACTTAAAGATAATCATTTGTGTAAATTGTTAAGTATAATTACTTATGGAAGTAATTAAGGAATTAATTACTAATTGTAATTAATTAAGTTTAATTTGATTAGATTAAGTTAATTAATTCAGTTTAATTAATTTAGAATAATCATTTGATGATTTGAGAAGTATAATTACTTAATGTAATTAAATGAAGAGAAATTACTTAGGAAAGTAACTTATGGGTAATTACTGTATGTAATTAATTAAAGATGATTTGTTGGTGAAAGTAATTTAAGTATAATTACTTTGTAAAATTAATCAAGGACTAATTAGAGATAATTAATTAATGAATAATTAATTTGTTTGGTAAAGTAATTAAGGGTAGTTAATTACTGAATGGAGTTAATCAAGGGTGATTAACAATTATGGTTTAATAAAGATTAATTACCTAATGTGATTAATTTAAATAGAAAATGTAATTAGAAACCATTAATTATTATAATTAATGAAGTAATAAAGAATGGATTTATTTAGAAATAATTAATAAATGAAGGGATTAATTAATGTAATTAATTAAGAAGTAATGTAATTAATTTATAGTCAATTAATTAAGAAAGTAACTAAAGATTAATTACTGTATTCGGTTAAGTAAAATTAATTTGAGAAATTAATTAGTGGGTAATTACTTGATTGTAATTAAAGGTTAATTAATCAGAGATGATTAATTAAAATGAATAATTGATTGATGATTAATTAATTGATTGATAATTAATTAATAGTGATGTAAGCAAGATTTATATTGGTGAAATAATTAATTTAATTTACTTTAAATTAATTAGAAATGATGTAATGAATTTAATTTGTTTTAAATTAATTATATTTGGTCTGATTATTAATCATCGCTTATATGGAAGGATGATATAAATCGCCTTAAATGGTTTGATCTCAGATATGAGATAGGTAATGTTGAGTGATATGGATGCGTTGGTTGCATTGTGATGATGATTTGGATTACCTTTTGATAATGATAATATGGATTATCTGTTGTGATGATAATGTTGATTATCTATTGTGAATCTGTGATTTATCTATATGTGTATGTAGATAATTGAATTGTTTTAAACCTTTAAAACAACTTGGCCTTAAAAGACACGCTTTGGATTTCGATGAGACCGGGATCGGGTTTCCATATTTGGATATCCGAAAACCACACCGATCCAAATTAACGATAGGTGGTGAATCTCTTGTGAAGAGTGAAGACTCGAGGTGTAAGAACTATATTCGTCAGTATAACTCTGAGGGTGATTCCGAGATGAGTTTGATGAAGTAGTACTTTCAGATTCGAGATAAAGATTCAGAGTGCAAGGGTTATCATCGTTAACTCTGAGGGTGATTCCAAAATGAGTGTAACGAGATAATGCCTTCGGTTTCATTCGAACCCGGAACGAACTTGTATGGATTGAATGCTTTCAGAACATCGTCAGGAGGACGATGAGCATTCTAAGAGATGTGTTCTCTAAAGGTAATCGTAGCCTCAAGCCTCATCAACCGGGAATGGCTAAAACAGGGGAGTGCAGCAAGGCTAAATGGGTCATGCCCAAGTAGGACGAGATTTTCCCCGGTCTAGCGGTCCCTTTTTATTCGGTTGTGTGGGCGGTTGGAACGTAAGCCAACTGCGGGGTTGTCTTGTTCGGGACTGCCCAGTAAGGGATGGTTCCGGTCTTGTGTTGTAGGGGAGCGGGCGTACTCCTCGGTACGTTGATCTAGGCCACGTACTATGACGGGCGGTACCCTGATAGCCCTACCATTGATGGAATCCACAATCCAATAAGTGCCAACGGTTTTGATTGTATGACCCACTTTTGTGGCTAGTAGCTGGAATTAATAATGTAACAATTTCGGCTATTTCATATTTACTTGAAAACCCTAGACCTATTATAATATCACTGGATTTCCTATCAAATGTTTTGGTTAGCGTAAGGTAAAAACTTTTCCATGTTTATGTGTGGAAAGTCTTAAGTGATACCTTTTCTTTTCAAAGGTTTTTCAAAGTTAAGCAACTTTAACCTGTTACTCACACCAGACCCATGTCTGACCCAGAGTTTATCTTCTGTTTTCTTAAACTCTTTGGTACTAAAATTTTTGCGAGTAGCCAAGGGATTCAGGTTAACTTTGACGAATTATGGAGGAGCAATGGAGCAGGAGGTTTCTACGTTGTAGATATATAGTTCCGCTGTGTGTTCTCTGTGTTGGTATCTCTTGTTTGAGTTGTATTGAGTTGTATTAACTAGACAGGTGTTTATAACTGTCTAGTATGTAATGATATTCAGTGTAACTCTGATTAGTGTTGTATACTATGGTAATATTTATGTTATTAATATAATTTATTCATTCCGCTGTTGAGATTCTGATGTCGTTTCTTCTTTCTTCTCTTTCTTTTCTCTTTTCTATCCCTTTCTTTCTTCAAGATGATGCGACTTTTTGTGGTAAGGAAGTCGGGTCGTCACATAATCGAAATAAAGTTTTTATTTTTTCAAAATTGTAGACAATTTTTTTTCAAGAACTTTTATTTTGATCACATTTCAAAATTCCTAGAGCGACATGTCCAAAATTTAGGTAGAAGTTGATGTATTCTCGGGCTAGATTTTCGTGATTTCGAACATATCTCTTCTTTTCTTGGCCATAATTTCATCATATCTAAACTAATCGAAGGATTCTTTTTTTCAAACCATTGAGGTAAGAATTTGCTACAACTTTTATGTTCACAACTTTTCAATATTCAGAGAGCAGTATGCCTAAAAACCTAGAAGAAAATGACCTATTTTAAGGTCTAGTTTTTAGTAAATTCGATAATGATCCAAGTCCTATAACTTTTCCTTACGCATGGCGGAGCATCACTTTTGGCACGGAATGGCTGAGCATACTAGGAGGCAAGTTGTTGGGGTTCGTGAGCTCGGATTGCGTGTTTGTGAAGCTATAGCCTTTTTCGACAGAAAATCAATGTGAGAAAATCTTACTTATACTATATTTTTGGATGATGACTAACGGATATTTAATATGCTTTGATCATCAAGCTTGGTCATTTAATATGAATGTTTAATATATATGCAACTCGTAAAAATACACGTCGATAAGCACAAAGGAAATCACTTTCCATTATTATAATGAACTGGTATATATAGAATGTTAAACCACTTTAAAAAGGTTTAAAAATTAATTTGAATGTTTTATAAATATACGAAAGTGTTTTGATGAAGTTTGAAAGGTAATTGAAAATTTATTCAAAATTAGACGCATCGCATAATGGTAGTTCGCGATTTCGCGCCACAAAAGTCAAATGAGTATAAAGAATAATATAACTTGGAATTATTCGAGATAAAAAATTTCCAAACTATTTTATCTAAATTTTTCAAAAAAAGAAAGAAAATCGTGATTTCGATAAGTTGATTTTGAAATATAGTAAAACAGTTTTTGGAAAAATCAAGGTTTTGTAGTTCAGAATTCATAACACGATTTCTTTGGATATAATATTTTAAAATTGTTTAAAAATATGAAATAAATTCTAAAAATCTTTTAAAACAGTTTAAAAGTGATTTGAGTTCAAAAAAATGAATTTCCAAATGATAAAAAGTCATTTTGATCAATATAGCTTAAAAATCACTTTCCGTGGCACTTCTCTACAACACTTTTCTATAACTTTTAAAATATATTTTTAACGCAACCGTTCTTCTCCATGTCTTTTATAAATATTTTCAAATGATTTATAAATTATTTTAAAGGTGATTTGAATGATTTTATGAAATGGTTGTATGTTAAATGATTTAGAGCCGATCAAATAACTTGATTGTCTTTGAGTGTTAAAGAGATAGTGTCAATGCTTGGGTTTAGAAAATTAGTTTCCTCCTCTCCCTGGCTATCCGGACTGTACCGACGGATGGGATAGTAATTTTTATTTACTTGAATCAAATTTTTTTGAAGTATAAAGGATATAATTTTCCAAATATAAAACTTTGATTTTATGGAGATGATCTCCTTATACTTGGTGTTAAATCCCGAAGAGGGAACTCGTGCTATTTGTGAAATTTAAAAGGTGATTGCATCATTATTCTGCCCCAGTACTTATTGAATATGGGAATTAATATTGAGTAGAATTAGATGATTTCTATAGATTTTGCTCACTTAATATTTACTGGTTTTGGATTAACATCCTCGATAAAATGGTTTTAACACAATCAAAATTTGAGTTTTGAATTAAGAAATTTATGTAAGGACTTAATGTAAGTGATTTGGAAATATTTTCCCAAGTGAAGAATGAAATTATTTAAAATTAGTCCCTGTTTGAAAAAGGTTTTATGTAATCAAACAATTTGATAAGAGAGTTTTAATGATTCCACATATACAGACAAATTTTTTTTAGAAATATATATCTCCAGAAGATATTTTGATAAAAAGAACTAAATGAATTAAAGAATGATTTCCTATTTATAGAAAATCTTTTTATTGATGATTGGTTCGAAGGTATCTGTGTTGGATTTGGGTGATTTCTATCCAAAAACCACTTCGAACCAATTTACGTATTCGAAGTGAAGACATGGAAATGATTTGGAAGATGGAATGTAGGGCTGCTTGTCGCTGACCCTCGGGGAAATTTACCACATCATATTATATGGCAGTAGTTCTTCATTTAAGATCTTCGATGCAAGGACTTCTCGCTACTAATCCTAGGGGTACCTCCTGACAGGATGTGGTAGAAGAGTGCCTTCAGTTTGTCCTGTTCCTAGGCAACCTATATGAACGAATGTTTGGCATTGCATTTGTAGTTATATAAATGATCTCTAAGAACGTATAATTTGTTTGTGCTGGAGAATGCAATTTCTCTTAGCTTAACACTCTTTCCTCAGATGTAAGAGCTCAGGAGTTATACGTTAGTTAAAATAAGTTGTGTGACTATGGGATTACAATGTGGCATTCAAAGTGGAATGTGCTATGTGAAAGGTAATCGTTACCACAAGCCTCATAATCAGGTAATGGCTTAAGCAGGGTACGCCGCAAGGCTATGTGGTTCGCAACCATCAGGATATGGTCATCACCATTCTAGATTACTCTATATATATCAAGTATGTTATGTATGCTATGGGGCTCTGGATAGGTCGGTTACGATCGAGGTGATGTCATATTCGGTTTTAACCAGGCCACGTATGAGTGCGAAATAGGGATAGGCCGGTTCTGCCAGATGCGGAGGGTTGTTTGTGTATCCTTAGTACATTTCTCTAGAGATGTACTGTACGGAAGGTAGTCCCTTATCTGGCATTGTGTAGAAATCCATTCTCTAATAAGTGCCTACAGACTTGATTGTAAACTTATTATGCTGTCAAATTTAACCAATGTAACAACTTTGGCTATTTGTATATATTTAGTTGAAAGTGTTTTCAAAGAATGTCATTAAAAATAATATTCCCATATTTGCATAGCAAATTTTTTGGTTATCATAAGGTAAAAACCCGTTTCGTGTTTATGTGCGACGTGGTCTTATGAAATTCCTTTTCCTTTTCATACCACGTATTTTGAGTTTCTCACCCCAGTCCCATGAATGACCCGTAGTTTATTCCTCTTTTTCCTTATACCGTGGATGCCTTAATTTTTCCGGGCAGCATAGTAGTCAGGTTTAGTTTAAAGAAGTCTGGATGGAGCTCAAAGCATGGAGTTAGAAGATTCTTCTGAAGATTGTTATCTATTTCCACCACACTTTATATTTCGCATTTGTAAGGATAGATATTTATAACTGTCCATATTTAACTCTGATAAATGTATTCAAAATTTCCGCTATAAAGGTTATTGTTGAAATAACATATGTTATTTCATTTGTGTGAGATTCTATTTTGTTTTTATTTTCTTTCTTACCGACGATAATCTTCCTCTCTAGTACTTGGATTTACGGCATGTGAATACCGAAGATTTATTGATATCGATTTTTTAGGATCAAGGAGGTGGGTCATCACATTTGGTATTAGAGCGCAAGATTAAGCGAGAACCTTGGCTTTGATAGTGTAAAGTCTCATCAGAGATAGGGTTAATAACACCCTTAAATGAGTTTGAGAGTATATGATCGTGTATTTATTAATATCATATACAAATGATTTTAGTTTGAAAACTGGTAAATGAAATAATTTTACCAAGGATTATATTTTGAATATTAAGAATATTTTTCGAGTAATATTTATTTGATTAAAAAAATGGTAATACTCAGTTATTATCATTGATTGATTGATTGTTTAATTCAAATGTTTAAATACGAACCCCTTGTGAATTTAGTTTCACAATTTGACTATGGGGTATTCGCTAAATAACATTGTTTATTAAAGGAATTTATATAAGATAAATAAATCTTTTGAATAGTTTTATAAAAGTGATTTTATAAATTGGATATATAAACATAATTTATAAAGGAATTTTGTGAATTTAAATTCTGGTATTTTTGAAAGGAATGTCGAATGATTTTTTTTGGAAAAGGAATAATAATAGTACTATTTATAAAATGAGATTTTGAAAATGAAAAACAATCTTATGAGTAACTAATTCGAATGGATCGAAAGTAACTAAAAATGGGCAAGAGATGTGTTTAAATAGTAAACACTTCTCTTAAGTATTCTCCTTTTTATTAAGGAAATAGGCGACACTATTGGTGGTACCCAGTTCCTTGGTATCATTTTTGAGTTACTCAATCCATATATTTTCTAAAAAGTTAAAAAGGAAAATGTGAATCATTAGTTGATAAATTAATTGGTGGTTGTTAATTTTTACCAAAGTGTATAATCTTAATTGATAAGCATGGGTATGCTTTGATCTTTAAAAGAAATGTTTAAAATTATTCATGAATGGTTTTGGGTTTTTAGTAAAAGATGTTTTAGTAACATTTGTTTTTAAACCCTAGAATGGCACTTTGGAAGAAATTTTTTGGGTATATTTAGATCTTTAATAATTGGATTTTAAAGACAACAACAAGTATTGGAATCTTTTATAAAAAGATTGTAAATGTTAAATGTTTATTAAATAAAAGAAAATATGTTCACCATGATAATTTTTTTAATCCCTTTGATTATAGTTTAAAGTAAGTAAAACTTGTTAAGTAAATTGTGAATATACTTAAAATAGTTGAATAAGTATATGAATACTTTTATGTATTGAAACTGTAGAAGTAAAGAAACAAATATATATGAAGGAAGTTTTAATTAATAAAGAGTATTAATTAATAAGTAAGTTTAACTAATAAAGAAAGTTTACACATTTGATATTGGTTAAAGGAAGTTTATGGTAATTAAATTTAGTGAATCATCCAGAAAATGAGTTTTTCAGAAGCCATTAAGATACATATAGAGATGTGCTATAGTAAAAAGATATTTATCTTTTAAAAGGAAATATTTTCTTTAAGTACAGATATATGAAAATAAAAATGTAAAATGGTTATATCTTAATAAAATTTTGAATAAAAGATGAAAGTTTTATGAAGTAGTTTCATAAGAATTTCGGAAAGGTAAATAAAAACATATGAACTATGTGGATTATTTTGCCGCATAATTTAATCTAAGATTCGAGTGCAAAACTTTGATGTGTTTACACCGATCCAAAAAAGGATTTATCACTCGATTATTGATGATGAACTTTGATGAGGGTTTGTGGTTATATACTTAAGTTTTTTATCATAGTTAGGAGCTATGCAAGAAAAACTAAAATTATGATCGAGAGCCTGGTCAGAGTCCTCACTAAAGTATAGCGGGATCATGTAACAACCCAAAATCTTAACCCATAATAATTAATTTGATTATTAATTAAATAATAAAATAACTTTGTGAAATTATCAGAATTGAACTACGGAAGTTGAACCATTGTGTCCGTGGTAATTTTCTGGTCAATTTCCATACATAGAATGTTAGAAACCATGAACGAGATAAAAAATAATAAAAATAAGGCCAGGTCGACTGGTTGGTCGACCTGGGCACAAGGGCGGTCGATTGCCTGGTCGACCCGCCAACCCTTTTTGGGGCGAACGAATGAACGTTTGTTCGTTTGAACGGTGAACATGTATTTACCCGAATTATGACTTCATTTGCATTCTTTATTTCAATCCAGTCCTCCCATTCTTGCATCCGATAGCTCCTATTCAGCCTACGACGTGGTTGCATCCTATTCAATCCCCAATTCCAATGGTCTGAGATCCACTTCTACCCCTATAAATAGAACCCTAGGCCCAACACTTTTTTCATTCTAAGACTTTCTCCAATTGGGTTCACCTATTCAGGAAGGACCCTAAGTGGAATAATTTTCCAAGGAGGAAATCATTTTAAATAAAAATATTTAACAACCTCAAGTAGATCCGTGAAGGCCCAAAAGGAAAAGCTAAGGATCAGAGATGAGTGATTGTAATTATTTTAAATTTCAAGTAATTTAAAATAATAGGGTTTTCAATAGTTATAGTTTTACTACGATTTTTGGAGTAATATTTTTAGTAATTTATTTATAGTTTTTAGAATTATTTTTAGTTAATTTTAGTTTATTTCTAGCTTTTTCATTTATTTACAGTTTACTTACAGTATTTTAGTTTATTTACTATTATTTATGCATTATTTATATCTTCTTCTTATGCCTTGGATTTCCTTCTATTTTAAGTTTTCTTTTATTCTTGCTTCTTCTTCGTGTATGGATTAGAATAGAATTAACATGAAATTGGATTAAATTATAAGAAATCTGAAATGATGAAATATAATATGTAAATTATAAAGACTATAATATAAATGAAGTTGGACTAAAATTATGCCTAGTTAGGATATTAATTGTACTGAATTAAAGAGATTGGCCTAGTTATAACTTAGAATTATAATTAAAAAGGTAGAAAAGAAGCTTATTTTCACACTTTGACCAGGGTTTAAGTAATAATCATGATTATAACGTAGGTTATAATAAGAAATAGAACAGAATAAGGCTTATTTTAAGACTTAGGATAAATTAATAAGAACAAATAGTATGAACAAGAGTAAAGGCTTGTTTAAATAATTTATCTAAGTTAATAAGCGACGAATTAAAGTAGGACATGTACCAAATAGCATTCTGCTATTATTTTCTATGGGTACGGTGTTTCACATAAACCTGAAATGAGACAAGGAGCACGCTTATGCCAGTAGTGGTAGTAATTGGTCAATATAGAGATGTTCAAATCACGGGAGATTTGGACTAGGACGCTATTAGATATTGTTTGGATGATGGGCCAGTACCGGCAGCATTCCATTATATTTTCTATGGATATGGTGTTTGACATAATCCTGGAGTGAGACGAAGGGTATGCTTATGCTGAGTCGAGGTAATAATATGACCCAATAGGTGGAGCAACAGGTAGCATGAGCATGGTGGCAGTTACGCATGCGACTTCCATTTCGGTGCTCAGTAATCGCTATGAGTTCCAAGCGCTTAGTATGTGTGTTTTTCATAGACACCATTGCCTTTTGTGTAGGCAGCTATGTATCGTCTAGTCCACAGTGGGTGCTTTGTGTATCTTTCATAGTTACCATTAGTTGCTATGTAGGGAGTTATATAGCGTCTATTCCGCAGTAAGGTCTATGGAGTAGCAGACCATTCAAAGACTGGAATTAGGATTTCAGCCTAATGATAGGATTAGAAATTCAGCCTAATCAAGCAGCTATCAAAGGCAAGTGCAAACAATCAAAGTAAACCTATCTTATTAATTGAGCAATAGTTGAATCATATTTATTTTCAGTTTATCTTTTTCCTATTTCTGTTATTTCCTTTTATATACTAGAACCATTGAAGGGTCTATTCCTTTTACTTTGCTTAAAGATTCTAGTAGTTACATCATTCACTAGACTTTTAGTCTAATCCACTCTTTTTATTTTCCCCTTTCCTCTCATAGGCAATCAAGGGAGAGAACAAGCAGATTGCGGTTACTTGGAGGATTCTTATGGAAGATTTCTACAATGTATTTCTTTTATTCTAGCTTTAGCTCTTTCTGTGTACTGGCTCATTATGAGGGATATTTGTACTTTGATTTTTGTTAAGATTACGAGTTTTTATTTCATAAGACATGTTGAGTTCTAAGAAATGAAGGTCGTATTTGGATTTTGACTTGAATATGAAGAATTATGAAGCATTTTCTTTAAATAAGCTATTATTTTAGCTTCCGCTATTTTTGTCTATTTTTGTCTTGGGAATCTTAGTCTCTGTTAGTTTCAGTTATACCTGTAATGCACCATGCCTTTTAATGTGTCCTTTTGGGTATATTAAGTGGTGTGGGGTGTTTCACTTGGTATCAAAGCCTAAGGTTGCCGGATTCTTAAAAATTTATTTTTAAAGTAAAAGTATTTTCCAAAATAACTTCTTTTAAAAAGTATTTTTCAGAAAAGAACTCTTAGAAATAGTTTTTAAGTATAAAAGAGTTTTTATAAAAATCCCTTCCAAGTCCAGTGCAATCTTCTTTCGATTCTTTCGAGCCTAACATCTCTTTTCTTTACATAGAATGGCTGACTGGTTCCATAAAGCTATAGTACCAAAGGTGTAAGGGAAAGTGCCCAATACAACACTAGTAGATGGAATAATCCACCCACAACCGCCCCCTTTTTCGAGCTATACAAGGACTTCGCTAGTATAGGAGGCGGAACATTTTCTGACACGAAGGATTTCGAGGAGACGCGGGTTAGTTTTGAGAATATGGGGCAAAGGTTTAGGAGGTTGGGTTTGGAGGACCCATGGAGTGTTCAACGTATATCTTACTGGCTGGATGAAGAGCTTAAGGAGGTTCCTACAAGCTCTAAGAAGCTATGGTGGAAGGGAAAGAAGGATAAGAGGAAAAGGGAAGACCCTTAGAAGCGAATCAAGAAGAAAGTGAAGTGCCATAATTGTAGAATGATTAGTCATCATGCGAGAGACTGCAAGGGAGAGGAGATGAGAGGAAAGTGCTATAATTATGGGCGACCTAGTCACTGGAGTAGGAGTTGCCCCCAGTAGACGGGGTAGGGTACGGGTGTACCAGTAGCACAGATTCAGACTTTGGATACAGTACCTTCCAACAGCAGACCAAATCTAGGTAGGAAAATTTGATTTCGTTTTCTGACTTTCCATTTGGACTCTTTTTGATTCTTGAGCATCATAATCTTTTATCTCTAGTTCTCATGTGGATTGTTTGCACTTAGATATTTCTTTAGTAGTAGACCCCATCTTTGTTTCGAACCCTATAGGAGGATCAACACTCTTGTTTATGGTTTATAGGGATTTGAAAATATTTATACTAGGAGTAGAATATGGCTATGACACCTATGTTTTGGGATTTTTGGGGTATGGGATGTTGTTGGGAATGGATTGGCTATCCACATATGGAGCTATATTAGATTATGAGAGGAGAGACGTTAGACTAGAGACATGCATCAGTAGGACCCTCGAGATTTCTTATAACCCGTAAGGGTCTGTT
The DNA here is from genome assembly GCA_030765085.1 of Allium cepa. Classification (NCBI taxonomy): domain Eukaryota; kingdom Viridiplantae; phylum Streptophyta; class Magnoliopsida; order Asparagales; family Amaryllidaceae; genus Allium; species Allium cepa. The sequence goes on from CM060928.1 coordinate 56,503,757, forward strand.
ATGTTGAGCTTCTTTTACTCCCTCGATTCATCATCATCAGGGTTAGATTCGATTCCTATCGTTAGAGATTTTCCAAACATCTTTGAGGAGGTTAAGGGACTACCCCTATAAGAGAGAGATTGGCTTTAGGATTTATTTTGCAAGCCAGTGGCATTACTCGTAGAGAATATGGCGCCTAGGGAAAGGAAGGGATTGAGCAAGCAGATCTATGAGCTTTTGAGAAAGGTTTCATAAGAAGAAACATATTGGAATAGGGAGCGCCATCCGTCTTCAATACCAAAGCAGGTGGTTCTCTTCGACTTTGGGTTGACTATAGAGAATTGAATAAGCTCACAAAGAAGAACCATTATCCACTCTCTAAGATAGATGATCTTTTTGACCAGTTAGTTGGCTCTTTAGTATTTTCTCAGCTTGGTCTAGCCATTAGATTTCATCAGCCTAGGGTAGTTGATGACAGCATTGATAAGACCGCATTTAGGATCGACTGTGGAAATCTAAAGAGAGGTAGGCAAAGATTGGGGATGTGCAATTGGTTAAGTTGATAAGAAAAGATAAAAACCCTTGTATAAATTATTTTAGAAATTATAATTGTTTCATATAAGTGGATTTAACGGTAGTAACTTAGAATAAATCTAACAAAAGACTTTAGTAAGGAAATGGGATTTTCAAGGTTTAAGAAAAGTACTCCTAAGTTAGTAAGGATAAAATCCACTTTATGACAAGCCCAATAAAATGAAAATTTTGAAATTTAAAAAGTTGAAAATAAAATGTAATTGTTAGAATTGAAAATTTTCATTGTTAATATTTTCTTGTAGAAAATAAGTATGGGGTTTTTGAAGAATGGTATGTAATTTAAGTTGGTTTTTATATAATGAAAAATTGGAATTCTTTTTGAATAATTATGGAGTGTGTGTGTATAACTCACTAATTTCTTTGTAAGTAAACAAAGATTTTAAATATAAAAACTTAGAGTGTATCGAGTATGGAAAATGTAGATTACAACTTTTATTATTGTAATAAATGTTTTCGTGAAAAATAAGAGGAGCATAGGCTATAACACTATTGCTATAGTAAGTGACTCCGAAGAGAAATATTTTACATAGGTATATGAGATTTATTGTATTTACTAAATTGAATCCACACAATAGTATTTTTGGGTTGTAGCAACAGTGTTTTAAACAACGTTTGTTTTAACCCAAATAAAAATGTATTTAAAAGATAATTTTTAAGTATGGAAACAAAATGGTTTGTAGTATACTTATTATTTTTAATAAGTATAAGGAAATGTTTTTGCAGTTATGAGAATATTAAAACAGTTTTGAAGATGAGTTTTTCTGAAAGGAAAATGTGTAAGTTAGATATTAGAAAATATTATCATGGAAGAATGTAATTTAAATATACTTTAATCTACTGGAATGAAAAGAGTGAAGGTATAATATTCTATGAAACTAATAAAATGGTTTTGTGCAAGTTACATGGAATATATGAAAGAGATATACAAGGTATGAAAAGCACCATATTTTGTATGGCCTACTTCGAAAAATAAAATAAGTTCCTTGTACTTTCATATAAACATGAAATTCTCTTTTAAAAGGTTCATAGAAGATTTTAGCATTAATAATTTCTCATTTGAGAGTAGTTCCAATACATTAAGGTATGAAATCGTGAGGTATAATAAGAAGGTGTTTTGAAACACGTAAAAATAGTTTAAAGATATTTTAAAAGAAAATAGTTTGGTGAAAAAGTAAATAAGTTTTTGAAAATGGAAAACTTAATAAAAGTAGAATTTGGAAATTCAAATTTTTATAGAAGGCTAAAAAGGTATTTAAAAGAAAACGAGGAATAAATTTTGGACTTAGAATTTGAAAGTTTTTCCCTCTAGGTTGGGAAATAAAGTTAAGTAACCAAGTTTTTTTGAATTTAATAAAAACTCAAAAATAACACTTTTTAAACACAAAGATTTTGGGATTTGATGTGTTGAAAATTTAGAGGTCTTAGTTTTTGAAATGATAAATAGCCAACCAAACCATTATAAATATAGTGTATAGAGAAATCATTTCCTAGACGTAACGGGAAAAGTGCAAGACCATGTAAGGGATAACAGTTATTACTTTTGGAAGTAATGATAGAAGTTCCCGTGGAATGTAGAGGACATTAGTAAGAACCTAGGAATGTTGATTCATGTATGCTGACTAAAGAAGATAGTAAAGTGAAATGAGTAAGGTAGTAAGGCATGCATGGTTGAGAATGGATATTCTTGATTTTGGAGGAACTTGGGAAAAGCTTCTTTCTTTAGTGGAATTCACATAAGATAGTTGTTTTCAAGCTAGCATTAGAGTGGCACCTTTCAAAGCTCTTTATGAAAGACCGCACAAGTCACCTTCATGTTGGATAGGGTCTACAGAGTGATTGCCTTGGTTCCAACATAGTTAAGAAGACTTCGGGGAGGATTGGTTTGATTGGGAGAAGATTCATATTTCGTATCCACGTTCCTTTGATAATAAGTTTTTAGAATTTCTTATTTCCATCTTTAGTATTGAATACGTTCTTTCCTTTGCTATTCTTTGGGAGAGCAGAACTTAGGATTTAACCTATGGATGGCAGGAATTGATGTAAATATGTTATTAGAACATGTTGTGAATGATGCATGCTAGTGATTGCAAGTATTTGCTAGTGGATGCTAATGGACGCATAAAGGTACACTAGGCACTATTATTCTTTAGGGATCGGAGGACACTAAAGCATATCCATATGGATGTGTGTGCATTTTTAATTTATTTCTATGGTTGCTATAAATGGATGGTAATCACATGGTTATTGCATTTGAATGATGTTTGTAGCACGCATATAGAATTATCAGTTATCATTTGGGAATTTTTGCATTCATTTGGATACATGGCACGAACATGATTGCATAAAAGGAGGTCAACTGAATCAGTGTACCGTCTAATCTTTTGCATTAGTTAGGGACATTTACACTACACTCATTGCATAAGTATCATAAATTGCATTAGATAAAAAACTTAAGGACAATTAATGAATGGTTGATGATTGAGTAGTTGGTTGTAGAACTTGAATGAAAATATTTAGTACACTCCTTTATCCTTTGAGATTTCGGAGACGAAATCCTTTAAGGAGGGGAGAATGTAACAACCTGAAATCTTAACCCATAATAATTATTTTGATGATTAATTAAATAATAAAATAACTTTGTGAACTTATCAGAATTGAGCCATGAAATTTGAACCATTATGTCCATGGTGATTTTCTAGTCAATTTCCATATATAGAACGTCAGAAACCGAGCTAATGTGAACGGGATACAAAATAGTCAAAAAAAGGCCAGGTCGACCAACCAGTCGACCTAGGCACAAGGACGGTCGACCATCCGGTCGACCTGGATGCCTTTTTTCGGGCGAACGAACGAACATTCGTTCGTTCGAACGATGAGCATGTATTTAGCCGACTTTACACGTCATTTGCATTCTTTATTTCAATCTGATCCTTCCATTCTTGAATCCGATGGCTCCTATTCAGCCTATGATGTAGTTACATCCTATTCAATCCCTAAATCCAATGGTCCGAGATCCACTTCTATCCCTATAAATAGAACCTTAGGCCTAACACATTTTATCATTCTAAGATTTTCTCTAATTGGGTTCACCTGTTCATGAAGGACCCTAAGTGGAATAATTTTCCAAGGAGAAAAATGTTTTAAATAAAAATATTTAACTACCCTAAGTGGATTCGTGAAGGCCCAAAGGTAAGAGCTAAGGACTAAAGGAGGGCGATTGTAATTATTTTAATTTTTTATATAATTTAAAATAATAGGATTTCCAATAGTTGTACTTTTACTATGATTTTTGGAGTAACCTTTTTAGTAATTTATTTACAGTTTGTAGAATTATTTTCAGTTAATTTTGGTTTATTTCTAGACTTTCAATTTAATTACAATTTATTTATAGTATTTTGGTTTATTTACTGTTATTTATGCATTATTTACATCTTCTTCTTATGCCTTGGATTTCTTTCTATTTTCAGTTTTCTTTTATTCCTCTTTCTTCTTCTTTGCGTATGGATTAGAATAGAATTAACGCGAAATTGGATTAAAATACAAGAAATATGAAATAATAGAATATAATATGTAAATTATAAAAAACATAACATAAATGGAATTGGAGTGAAATTATGCCTAATTATGTTATTAATTGGACCGAATTGAATAGATTGGCCTAGTTATAACTTAGAATTATAACTAAAAAGAATAAAAGTAGAAAAGAATCTTATTTTCACACTTAGACCTTGGGTTAAGTATTACGCATGATTATAACGTAGGTTATGGTAAGAAATAGAACATGATAAGGCTTATGTTAAGACTTTGGATAAATTAATAAGCACAAATAGTAAAAATAAGAGTAAAGGCTTATTTAAATAATTTATCTAAGTTAATAAGCAACGAATTAAAGTAGGACCTGTACCAAATAGCATTCCTCTATTATTTTCTATGGGTACGGTGTTTCACATAAACCTGAAGGGAGACGAGGAGCACGCTTATGCTAGTAGTGGTAGTAATGGTCCATGTAGAGATGTTCAAATCACGAGAGATTTGGACAAGGACGCTATTAGATATTGTTTAAATGACGGGCCAGTACCGGTAGCAATCCCTTATATTTTCTACGGACATGGTGTTTCACATAATTCTAAAGTGAGACGAGGGGCACACTTATGCTGAGTCGAGGTAATAATAAAACCCAATAGGTGGAGCACCAGGTAGCATGAGCATGGTGGCAGTTTTGCGTGCGACTTTCATTTCTGTGCTCAGTAATCGCTATGAGTTCCAAGCGCTTAGTATGTGTATCTTTCGTAGACACCATTGCCTTCTGTGTAGCAAGCAATGTATCTTCTAGTCCACAGTGGGTGTTTTGTGTATCTTTCGTAGTTACCATTGGTTGCTATGTAGGGAGTTATATAGCATTTAGTCCGTAATAAGGTCTATGGAGTGGCAGGTCGATCAAAGGGTAGAATTAGGATTTCAGCCTAATTATAGGATTAGGAATTTAGCCTAATCAAGTAGCTATCAAAGATAAGTGCAAACAATCAAAGTAAACCTATCTTATCAATTGAGAAATAGTTTAATCGCATTTATTTTCAGTTTACCTCTTTCCTATTTCCTCATTTTATATAGTAGAACTATTGAAGGATCTAATACTTTTACTTTGCTTAAAGATTCTATTAGTTACTATCATTCACCAGACTTTTAGTCTGAGCCACCCCTCTATTTTCCCCATTCCTCCATAGGCAATCAAGGGAGAGGACGGTAGATTGCGGTTACTCGGAGGATTCTTGGAGAAGATTTCCACCATGTATTCTTTTATTCTAGCTTTAGGTCTCTCTTTGTACTGGTTTATTATGAGGGATATTTGTACTCTGATTTTTGTTGAGACTACAAGTTTTTATTTCATGAGATGTGTTGGGTTTTGAGACATCTAGGCTGAATTTGGATTTTGACTTATTTGGTTTATGAAGAAATTATAAAGCTTTTGCTTTAAATAAGTTATTATTTTAGTTTCCGCTGTTTTTACCTATTTGGTCTTGTGAATCTTAGTCTCTGTTAGTTTCAGTTATGCCTACAATGCACTACGCCTTTTAATGTATCCTTTTGGGTATATTAAGGGGCATGGGGTGTTTCAATCAGTACTATTTCGAAAGTAAAGTTTTGAATTTGAATATAAGATCGAATCAAATATTGTGTATGGATGATCTATATAACTCGATAACTGCAAGTTTAAAAAGTAATATTTTGGGTAAAACCTTTGGGTTTTTGCCTTGGGTAATTTTGGGGACGAAATTCATTTAAGGGGGATCATATGTAACGACCCACAAATTAGCACTTTGATAAATTATATTTATTTTTATTTTTGTTCAAATAAAATTTTGATAATACAAATAATATTTTTTCGAGTGATAATAAATAATAATTAATCTTATTTTGAATAGATATTTACAAAAATATTTTTCCTCGGGATTTAAATCGATAAAACGGACGAAAACCGTTTTATCAAAAACCAAGCTCTATAATCGTTAAAGACGCACAAGGAGCTGAATATATACATTTATTTTTATAATTAAATAAGTATATGAAATAAAATTAATTATTTTATTTTTGGAAATAAAGTGTATTTAAGACATCATTAGTGATGGCCTTATAATTAATAATTGATTTATTTAATTTAACTGACATTTAATGATTCAATAAATATTTTAATTAAATAAATAATTGTTTATAAAAATTTTAATAATGAATTTTAATTAGTTACAAAGTAAAAATAAATTATTTATAATGGTTCTATAAAATATATATTTGATTTAAAAATATAAGGAAAAATCGACATGGCTTTGTCGGTATAATAACGATTTTTGTAAATAATTTTTAATATTGATTTATATGGTTTTATAAATGAAATGTAATCATTTTAATTTTTTAAAATTGATATGAAATTTATTTTCAAATTTTATTTACGTTTATGTAAATTAAAATATAAGTAAAATTGTGATCAATAATACGTTTCCCGATTTTCAATGGTTTGACGTATATAAGTTGTGTGACGTTATTTACATGACTTGTTCACATATACAACACACACATACATATCCTATCATACACTTTAACTTACATAAACATGCATACAAATATACATACATATACATATATAAAAGAAATATGCAACATATTTCTTAATTACTTAAACCTCAAGCAAGCCCAAAGTCAACAAGCACACACCCACATGGACAAGCACAAGGATGTACCCACATGAACATCATTTCTGGCCAACCTAGAGTGAGGTAGGGAGGGGTGATAGTAATGATGGTTTGTTATGATGGGTGACGTAAGGTAGAGATATTTTCTACCTCTCTAGTTGCCTATAAATACACATCCATTTGCCTCTTTTTCATTATTCCATAGATTTCTCAAAACCGAGCAAAATGGTGCAAATATTTTTTCAAACCATTCAAAATTTCAGTGGCTACAACTTTGTAGTTGACCACTTTTCCCCATTCTAAGCTTAGCCATACTTAAAACTCCATTCTCTCCAGAGCATTTCGAGCCCAGTTTTAAAGGCCGAAAATACCTCCTTTTCATTCGAGCATAACTCCTCTAAATCTGATCGAAATGTAGTAATTCTTTTTTAAAACTATGTGAAATTATAGTGGCTACAATTTTTATGCTGGTAACTTCTTTCATTTCTGAGCTTAGCCATACCAAAATTCCACTTCTTTACAGTGTATTTTTGGGCTTCATTTTTATGAATCCGAGAATGCTCTCTCTTCTTTTGGTCATATCTTCCGAATAATTAACAAAAATCAAGTTTTTATTTTTCTATATTTTGATCACTTTTCAAAATTCCTAGAGCAACATATTTAAAAATTTGCTAGAAGTAGACCTATTCTCCGGTTTGATTTTCATGATTCCGAAAATATCTCTTTTCTCTTGGCCATAACTTCCTCATAACTAGACCGAGTCGAACGATAATTTTTTTGAAACCGTAGAGAAAAGAATTTTCTACGACTTTCATGTTGAAATTTTTTATATTTTCAAAGAGTAGAATGTCCAAAAACCTAAAAGAAAATGACCTGTTTTTAGGTCATTTTTTTAGCAAATTCGATAATAATCCAAATTCCTATACCTCATTCCCCATGCCTGGCCGAGCCCCACTTTTGGCAGGGAGTGGTCGAGCATATTAGGAGGCAAGTTGTTGGGATTTGTGAACTCAGATAGTGTGTTTGTAAAGCTATAGCCTTTTTCCGATATAAAATCAATGTGAGAATCTCACATTCTTACTTATTCCATATTTTTGGATAATGATATGATGTTTGCAATGGATATTTAATATTCTTTGATCAACAAGTTTGTTTGTTTAATATGAATGTTTAATATATATGCAAGTCATGGAAATACACGTCGATATGCACAAAGAAAACCACTTTCCTTTATTTTAATGAATTGGTTTATATGGGATGTTGAACCTCTACCAAAAGGTTTAAAGATGAGTGAAATGTTTTATAAAATATGAAAGTGTTTTAGTGAATTTTGAAAGGTAATTGAAAATTATTCAAAATTACATGCATCTCGTAATGGCAGTTCGCGATTTTGCGCTATAAAAGTCCAATGAGTATAATGAATGGAAAATAACTCAGAATTCTTCGAGATAAGAATTTTCAAAACTATTATATCCATAGTTTTCAAACAAAGAAAGAAAGCTAAAATTTCGATAAGTAGATTTTGAATTATGAGTAAAACAAGTTTTTGAAAAAATCGTGGTTTTGTAGTTCGGAATCCATAGCAGGATTTCGTTAAATATAATGTTTTAAAATTGTTTAAAAATATGAAATAAATTATAAAAATATTTTAAAGCATTTTAAAAGTGATTTGAGTTCTAAAAATTAATTTCCAAATGATAAAAAGTCGTTTTAATCAATATAGCTTAAAATCACTCTCCGTAGCACTTTTCCACAACACTTTTCTTTAACTTTTAAAATATAGTTTTAAAGAAACTGTTGTTCTCCATATATTTTACAAATATTTTCTAATGATTTATAAATTACTTTAAAGATGATTTGAAAGATTTATATGTTAAATGATTTAGAGTCATCAAAAAGCTGACCCCTTCTGGGTGTTAGAGAGATAGTGTCTAGGCTTGAGTTTGGAAAATCAGTTTCCTGCTCTCCCTGGCTATCCAGACTGACCCGACTAATGGGACAATAAATTTGATTTACTCGAATCAAAAGTTTCCAAAGTATAAAGGGTATAATTTTCCAAATATAAAACTTGGATTTTATGGAGATGATCTTCTTATACTTGGTGTTAAAGCCCGAAGAGAGAACTCATACTATTTGTGGAATTTAAAAGGTAATTTAGCCGTTATTCCACCCATAGTGCTTATTGATTACGGGAATTGATATTGAGTAGAATGAGATGATTTCTATATATTCTTCTCACTTAATATTTACTGGTTTTGGATTAACATCCTAGATAACATGGTTTTAATATAATCAAAAATTGAGGTTTGAATTAACAAATTTATGTTAAGACTTAAAGGAATTGATATGGAAATATTTTCCCTAGTGAAGAATGAAATGATGTCTTATTAGTCCTAATTTGAAAGGGGTTTTAAGTAATAAAAGGATTTGATAAGAGAGGTTTAATGATTCCGTATATACTAGAAAGAATGTTTTTAGAAATATATATCTCAAGAAGATATTTTGATAAAAAGAACTGAATCAATTAAAGAATGATTCCTTATTCATAGAACATCTTTTTATCAATGATTGGTTTGAAGGAACCTGGGCCAGATGTAGGTGATTCTTGTCCAAAAACCACTTCGAACTAATTTATGTATTCAAAGTGAAGACATGGAAATGATTTGGAAGATGGAATATAGGGCTACTTGTCACTGACCCTCGGGCTAAATTTTCTACATCATATTATAAGGCAGTAATTCTTCATTTAACATCTTCAATGCAAGGACTTCTCGCTACTAATCCTAGGGGTAACTCTCGATAGGATGTGGTAGAGGAGCGCCTTTGGTTTGTCCTATTCTTGGGCATCTTATATGGATGAATGTCTGACATTGCAATTCTAGTTGTATAAATTGATCTCTATGAACAATCATCTATTTGGTGGCGGAGAAGGCAACTTCTCTTAGCTTGACACCTTTTCCTGAAACGTACGAGCTTAGGAGTTATAGGTTTGTAGAAATCAGTTGTGTGACCATAGGATGGCAATGTGGCATTCAAAGTGGAATGTGCAATGTGAAAGGTAATCGTTACCTCAAGCCTCATCACTCAATAGTGGCTTAAACAGGGTATTCCCCAAGGCTATGCGCTTTGCAACCATTAGAGTATGGTCATCAACTATCTATATGTCAAGTATGTAGTGTATGCTATGGGACCCCGGATAGGTGACTTACGACTAGGGTGATGTCACATTCGGTTCTATTCAGGCCATGTATGAGTGCTAAATAGGGGTAGGCCAGTCTTGCCAGATGCAAGGGATTGTTTGTGAACCCTCGATACATTCCTCTAGAGATGAACTTTACGAAAGGTAGCCTCTTACCTGCCATTGTATGGAAATCCATTGTCCAATGAATGCCTATGGACTTGATTATAAACCAATTATGCCATCAAATTTAACCAATGCAAGAATTCCGGCTATTTGAGTATGTTTATTTGAAAAGTTTTTTCAAGAATGAAATTAAAACTAATATTCCCATATTTTGCATCGCAAAAGTTTTGGTTATCATAAAGTAAAAACCCATTCCATATTTTTGTGCGATGTGGTCTTATGAAATACCTTTTCTTTTTCAAATCATGTATTTTGAGTTTTTCACACTAGTCTCATGACCAACCCAGAGTTTATTTCCCTTTTTCTTAAATTATTGATGCCCTAATTTTCCCTGGCAGCCTAGTAGTCAGGTTTAATTTGAAGAAATCTGGATAGAGCACGGAGCATGGAGTTAAAGACTCTTCTCAAGATTGTTATCTTTTTCCACCATACTTGTGTATCATTGTATTCCGCATTTGTAAGGACATATGTTTATAACCATCCATGTTTAGCTCTAATAAATGTATTTAAAATTTCCGCTATAAAGATTATATGTTGAAATAATTTATGTTATTCCATTCATGTAAAATTCTATTCTTTCTTTATTTTCTTTCTTACCTATGATAATCTGCCTCTCCGGCACTTGGATTTGCGGCACGAGAATACTGAGGATGTATTAATCTCGATTTTCAAAGACCTAGGAGGTGGGCCATCACAAAAATTAATTGTGAGTATTGAATGTAGATCAAGAGAAAGAAAATAAAATGAATGAGAATAAAAAAGAATTTGAAACCGCTAAGAAATTAATTTAAATAAATATGTAAGTGTATGTACATTATTATTTTTGCATAATGTTTGATCCAGATTCAAGTACATTATTTTGGAATGATTTACATCGGTCTGAGTTAGGATTTTTCACTCGATTCTCAAGGGCGAACATTGAATATCGATTTTTGATTAATTCTATAATTCTCTATCATAGTATATGGCTATGCAAGGAGAATGGTGGTTCCTAATCAAGGAACCAGACCTGATTCCATACTAGAGTGGTCGTGTGAATGATACTAGTTTGGAAGTGAGATTGTGTGATTGGGAAAGCGATCAGATTTGATTGTGCCTACGGATGATATATGTACATGTATGGTTTTAGTAAAACAAACGTTGATAATGGAAATTGCAAATTAATATGGTTATGAACTACATGCTTGGATATCATTGGTCAATAAGATGTAGGTATATAAAAGCAAGAGCTAACTTGATGCTTTTGGTTTCATAAGTAAAATTGGGTTGCCCAACAAAAGGTACATGTTTAAATTGTTGTTTGAATTTGATGGTTTTATGATTGAGCCACTTGGTTTGGTTTTCTTTTTCTAGTTTGGGTCTTGAGTAGCGATTTGTAGTTGTTCCACTCTAGCCACGTAAAGGAGACTCCAGTGAAATTTTCCAAAAAAAATTAGACTCAGAAATTTCAAAGAAATTTTTAATAATTAAATTTTAATTTTGAGTTATAACCTGAAATGATTGAATGTGATAATATCATTTGCAATATATGAATTTGAAAATTTAGTAAAAGCAATACCAAGGTTTCAACAATTTTTTTTAAGTTAAAGGCTTAAAAGGATTTTTTAATTTATTTCAATAAATTGGTTTTAAAAAGTAAGGGGTTTGGATATTTTTCTTACCTTGGCAATTTCGAGGGCGAAATTCTTTTAAGGTGAGAAGAATGCACCGAACCAAAATTTTATTCATTTGAAATTGGAATATTTTATTTATCTTAAATATTGAAAAGTTGATTTTAGATTAAATAACTTAAATTTCTAATATATCAATTTATTTATAATTTAATTTTTGAATTTAATAATTGAAACTGTTTAATAATTGGATCTTGGTTCTTAAGCTGAATAAAAATTATAACAACACGTATTTTTAATTTTTCTGATTAATAAATTTAATATCATTTTTGAATAAAAATGATTAAAAATATAAGTAAATGATTTATTAATATAATTTATTGGATATGAACTTAGGTAAAATTTTAAATAACAAAAATTCAATACGAGAAAAGATGATAACTTATATTTGAAAGTAAATTAGATAACATTAAATTATAAGTAATTGATAATAGAAATTGAAATGATCGGTGTTAAGTAAATAAAGAGTTGAATGAATGTTTATTTAGAAGTAAAAGCATAAATTTATTTATATGAAATTTTTATGTCTTGAATGTGTTTATAATTAAAATCTAGAATTAAATAATAAATGTTGAGTTATATAGATAAAAATAAATTAATTATTTGGTAAATAAAATTCATCTGAAATTCTAAAATTGGAATTCCTCTAATTGAATTATCTAAGGGCTTTGATTTATGAAATGTAATCTTTATGTTCACTGTAAGAACTTTTATTGTTCTATATTTGAACGAAAATTTTATTTTAAATGTGAATTTGTTTATTAATTTAAATGTAAGAGCAGTGGTTATATAAATTTTGAACAAACAATTTAGGTTACAAAATAGTTTAAGTTAAAAATTGAATTTAACATATTTAATTGATTTTTAAATATTAAAAGGTTAATTTCATAAGTTAAATAACTTATATTTCATATAAAGTGATTTATTTGACAATTTAATTATTAAATTTAATACTAGAATTTATTTAAATAATTGAATTTGGAATTCAATATGAATGAAAATGATTTTTAAGGTTAATTTAAATTTTATTTAAATAAGAATGAAAATTGTTAACTTTTAAATTTTAATTTAAAATGTGATTGAATTAATTTTTAAAATAATTTATTTTAATTAACTTGTAAAAATAGTCTTTTTGGCACTATCTCGAATTTCGACGAAATCAGTTTCATCGGATCTGAAATAATGCATTATTATAGGACTTCAAGTTTATAGCGACCGGACTTGTTGTTTGGCCTTGCGAGCTTGAAACACGTAGAAATTAATTTAAGGAATTTAATTTTAATAATTTGATTTTGAAATGTTGTCTTCTGAATATGATGAAATTAGCTCACGAGACTAGTTCCATTGTGTTTGGGATAATGGTATAACATATGGAACGCCAGGCCGCATGCATCGTTTGGAGTACGAAATTTCATGGATGAACAGTGCCATGAGATTTCTATAAGGTCCTCATGTTCATTCAAACCCTAGTCTTCAAACCTAGTCGCTGTTCTTTTTCTTTAATGGCCGAAAATTGCTTAACTTCCTTCCTCGATCTCTCTTAATCCACTCACAATCTCGACTCGGCTTCAACACAGAAGTTGTAGAGCTTGATCTATTCTACAAAATCATTGGTTGGATTGAGTTGATGTCACTTGAATTCGCTAGAATCCAGAATTTTACGGCGGTCGATCTACCTTGTGTTGCGTGCTGACGGCAGCGTCATGGGTTTGGATTGGGTTTCGATTGCTTGGGGTGGCATGCGATGGAGGCTTTGGATCATGCTGATTGGTATCAGCAGTAGCGTGAACGAGAGGGAGATATGGATTAGAGAGGTTATTTAAATTAATTATATAATTATGCCAATTATGTTGTTAATTATATTAAAAAATTAGAAAATTCGTATCTTTTTCATGAAAGGTCGGACTTGGGTGCGGTTTCTTGCATTAGATTCATATCGATGAGATCTTTGTTATGGAATTGGTTCCGTATGTAATTTATTCCATTTAGATTTTCAGCTTCGTTTAAAGGTGAGTGTTTTAAACGCTCACGAAGTACTAATATTTTTGTAACGATCCAAAATTTGACCATCTTAAAATATAACATTTAAAGTGATTTTAAATATAAAACATGAAAGGTTTTATGATTTAAATAGCATTAGATTGGATTTGGAAACAGAAAATTACATAAAATAGTAGTGATTGCTTATATCGACAAAAGTGACAAAATCCTGATTTCAAAAAAGTAAGTTTAAATGGTTTATTAAATTAGTTTAATTTATTTATGAATGTTTCTATTTTTTAATAACATTATAAAAATTTATTTTTAAATTTAGTTTACATAAATAAATAGTTTAACTAAAACGTCAAAACATAACGGTAAAACATTTTGTTAAAAATCAACATTTTGTCGATTTAAAGTTGTCGTAACGTTGTTGCACCTCTATTTTAATATTCATGTTCACTTATACAAATGTAGTAAGTATTAATTAAGTTGCTAATTAGGATTAATTTTATTAAGCACAATTAGGAAATTCTAGAATATAATTAGGAAACGTAAACTAATAAATAGAAAACATGTCAAATCAAAAGAAATATCATTGTTACTTCATGTTTTCTTACTCCCTAAGTGATAAGGACATAAAGTAAAGATTTGAAATGTGATGTTAAGTGTTGAAAATTAAGATTACTTTAAAAGTAAGTAAATGGTATTTTGGTCTTTTGCAAATATAGTACTTTAATCCAAAGTTTTTTTATAAATACATACCCACTTTCTCACTTTCTTCCACACTTCTTCTTCTCAAAATTTCAAGCTTCTTCTCAGCCTTTTCTATGGCTTCAAATCTTAATAAAATAATGCCAAAATTATTCCAAAAATAATACAAAAAGACATATGCAACAAACCACCTTGAAACCACTTCAAATTCCCCTCTTTATCCTCCTCTAACCTATGGCCACCACCCAACACCACCCTAGCCGAGCCAACCACCACCACCTGACCAAGGTCGAGCCTAATCTCCCCTTAAAACTCACAGCCAAAAGCTCCAAATGCCTCCACAAGCAAAGTCAAGCCACCTAGAATTCTTAAGTCAAGTGTTCGTGTGCTTTTGAGTTGAGTTAAAAAAGCTATTTCAATTTAAAGTTAGTTCAATTCCAAACAAGATGAGAACTCTTATTTATATGTATATATTTGGTTGTGATGTTGTAATATGTTTGTTTGGATGTTTGTTTATGATATTGATTTCCATATATTGTTTATTGCATGTAAATATTGAAACAAGTCATGATATACACAACATTGGTTCACAAGGAAAACATTTTTCAAAATAAATTGAAAAGTGATATGGAATCATTTAATGCCCTCTAAAATGATTAAAAATGTATTAGGAATGTTTTATAAACATATAAACTTGTTTTAACAAAGTTCGAATGAAAAACATAAAATAAGCCAAAACTAGGTGCGTCGCACAACGGTAGTTCGCGATTTCACGGCAAAATTTTTAAATGAGCATACGAAGTGGATTATAGCTCGAAATCGTTCAAGATAAGAATTTTCTATACAATTATATCCATAATTTTCTATCGGAGAAAGAAAATCAAGATTTCATTAAGTAGATTTTAAAATATGTCCAAAACAATTTTTTAAAAATACCGCGGTTTTGCAGTTCGGAATCCAAAAAAGTATTTCTTTATAAGCAATATTTTTAAATGATTAAAAATATGAAATAAATTTGATAATTCTATTGAATGGTTAAACAAGATTGGAATTAGAAAATAAGAATTTTCAAACATTAAAAAGTTGTTTTAATCAAATAAGCTGTTTTAAGCACTTTACACAACACTTTTCTGCTGCAATTTCTGTAACTTTTGAAATAATGGTTGAAACTTAACAATTCTTTCTCAAATCCTTTGTAAAGTTTTAAATAAATAATAAAGTATTTTAAAAAGAGATCTGAACCATTCAAAATTATTTCAAAGGTGGTTAGATAAATAACTAAGTGATTTAAAAAGGGAAAATGATTATGCGGAAACGGTTAGTACAATTGTCATGCCAGTGAGATCTAAAAGTGAAAATAAGATGTGAAACTAAGATTGGGGATGGAGCAATCAGTTCCCTAAACTTTCCTGGCCTCGGATTTCTCTTTTAGGCTAGGGTATCAAAAGGAATGCTCGGATGCTCAACTTTGATTTTATAGAATTAATCTTCTTATACTCATTTTAAATTCCAAAGAGGGAACTTGTCCTATTCATGGAATTTAAAAGGTGATCTCACGGTTATTCCGCCCATAGCACTTTGTTGAATACGGAAGTTGATATTGAATAAAAGTAGAATGATTTCTATAATCCTATTTTCTCAAAAGATACGCTTTAAAAAATGATTGAGAAATTTTCAAAAGAGAGTTTAAATGATTCTGTATTTAAAGGAGAAGATTTTAAGGATATATATCCCGTGAAGATATTTTTGATAAAAAGAAATGAATGAATCGAAAAACAATCATCTAATTACATCATTTTTTATCAATTATTGGAATTTAAAGGAACCAAGGTTGGATTTGGATGATCCTTATCTGAAAAATACTTCGAACCAATTTACGTGTTCGAAGAATGAAACTGCTTGAAGATGGAGATATTAAGACGAATAATAACGAAGGACTACTTGTTGATTAACTGGGGAGAAAATCTCGATTTACTTATTGTAGCAATGGTCTCTTTGTTACGCAAAATCTCAAAAAAACAAGGTCTATTCGCTAGAAGAATGTCTAGCCTTGCATTCTAAATTACATTGATTGATCTCTATATAATGTATATAAGTTAGTGGCAGAGAAGACACCTTCTCTTTGCTTAACACCCTTTCCCAAGACATACGAGCACAGGAAGTTCTATATTTGTAAAAATCAGTAATGCGAATATGGAATGGCAATGTGGCATTCAAAGTGAAAGGAATTTATGCTATGTGAAAAGGTAATCGTTACCTCAGGCCTAATCGGCCGAGAAATGGCTAAAACAGGGTTAGCTGCGGCAAGGCTATGTGGTTCACAACCATTAGGGTATGATCATCCCTTTCTAAATAGATTTTTATCCGCCATAAAGTTCGGGTATCTAATCATTGTCGAAAGTATGCTAAGAGATGTCTCGGTTAAAGGTCGGTAACGACCGGGGTGACATATTCAATACTATCTAGTTATAGAGGTAGGCCGATCTTGTGTTGGTATAAGAATTTTGTGACGGATCCTCGGGATATCCATCTAGAGGGGTACCCATCAGAAGGCAGTCCCTTTACTTGGTCATTTGTAAGAAAATCCATTCTCCAATAAGAACTTGCGGTTTTGTTTGTGGAACCTAGTATGCTAGAATTTAATCATGGTAACTATTTCGGCTAAGATGAATAGGTTTATTTGCAAATATTTTCAAAGAAAGTCATTAAAAATAATATCCCTAAATTTTACATAATAAAGAGTTTTGTATATCATAAGGTAGAAACCCGTTCCGTGTTTATATGCAGCGCGGTCATATAAGATAACCTTTTATTTTCAAAACAACATACTTTGTGTTCTCACACTAGTCCCATGACTGACCTGAAATTTGTTTTTCCCTTTAAACTTTGTGTTCTCACACTAGGCGGTCATACATGATAGCCTAGGAGCATTTTAGAGCATGTGCGGAGCACTTTGGAGAAGTCTTTTGGAGCTATGAAGCTGAAGTACCCTACGTAGATATCTACCTATTTTCCACTGTGTTATGTAGTATGTATTTCCCAGCATATGTATGGATAGACAGTTATAACTATCCCGCTGGACTTGTATTTGACACTAATGAATCACTTTGAGTGATCATTTATGTGTAATTAAAATGTTGAATACGATATGAGATTCTATTATTGTGTTATCTTCTATCTTTATTTACTTTTACACCCTTGATAATCTGCCTCCCTAGCACTTGGATTTACGGCACGTCAATACCATGGATGTATTAATGTCAATTTATGAGGGTTAAGAAGACGGGTCATCACATTTGGTATCGAAGTTGAAGGTTAAGCGAGAACCTTGAATTTGATGGGGTATGACCCATTAGAGATAGGGTTAGTAATACCCTAGAATGAGTTTAGTCTGAGAGAGCGCATAATTAAAATTTTAACTTGAATATATCCAAAATTTATAGCATTCCCTAAGATATCTTGTCTATATATCCTAAGGATCTTTTTCTTACTATATACATAGAGTAGAAAATGAGTGGAAGAAGAGGACGGGGTATGGAAGGAAGTAATACCACAAATTGTCAAACTCCCGCAGCAACAGTAGTCGAGGAAGTGGTAGTTCCAACACAGCTCCAAGTCAACTTTGCAATTTTATGCAAGAACTATAATAGCCTTGGTGGTAAACCTTTCAAAGGAATGAAAACAATCATTGTAGTACAAGTTTGGATCCGCTCATGTGAAAGAATTTGAAAGAATTGAATATTGGAGATGAGCAAAAGAGATTCTTAGCTTCTGGGAAACTACAAGATGGAGCTCTAGTTTGGTGGGAATTTATTGCTGATAATGAGTCAGAAGATGATTTCTCATGGGAATGATTCAAATAAGTTCTAGAGGAGCAGTATATGAAGGAAGTAGGAAAATCTCGCCTTTACTGAAATTTCATGGATTTTAAATAGGAGGAGGAGAGGTCTTGAGGAGTATGCTAACATGTTTAATGAATTATTTCATTTAACATGTTTAATGAATTATCTCATTTTGGGCCTGGATTGATAGATACACCCCTCAAGAAGAATGAAGAAATTATCTCAGGAATGAAGAAGCAATACCATGAAAGGATGATGAGGCATGTGAAAATACCCTTTATATGCTTAGTAGACACGGGATACAGATATGAAGCTTTGGATAAGATAGATCCACCCATAGTACAAGGAAGCAACAACAATAACTGGAAGAATAGAAAGTTCAATGGCAAGCAGCCATGGCAAGGAAAATCCAAAGGAGGATCTCAGGATAACCGCGATAAAGATGTCACTTGTTATAATTTCCAACAAAAGGGCCACCTATCAACTCATTATAGAAAACTGAAAACTCAAGGAACTCAAGGATCAGCACCAAGAATCTGCTTTAATTGTCATCTATCAGGACACAAGATAAAAGATTATCCTCGAATGAAGAAAGGAGAAAAAGAAAAGTGTATGCTACCAAGAATGAGCCTTCAACCTCCTAAGATGTGAAGGGCAAAGGAATATTAAAAGGTAATACTTTTATCAAAGATGGTTTAGTTAGAATATTGTTTGATACAGAAGCTTCTCATAGTTTTATTGCTAAAAAAACTCTAGAAGAATTAGAAATTGAACCTAAAATCTTTGATACCCCAATCTGCGTAACAAATCCTATAGGAGGTTCAACTAATCTTTGTATGCTCTATGAAAAAGTCCTAATTTCATATCCTCCGCATCACTTTCCTTTTTACCTTTTTGTCTTAGATTTTACTGGATTTGAAATTTTACTTGGTATAAATTTTACTCGGGTATAGATTTCAATTCGTTCGTTCTTTACTACCAACGACTTGTGTCATATTTCATTCGTTGTTCCATATGACCTCTGATGCATTTGCATTTGCATTTGCTCCGTGAATTGCTTTGGTTTTCTTTGAGTCGGTTTCGTTCTTTTCTCCTATGACTTCGGCGATTTTGTTATTTGATATAAGCTTGACTTGTTCACACTCGTGACTTTGTTCCAATTTTTGTGTTACTCTTGGCTTGATCAATTTGAGAAACAAAACTGCTGCTTTTCTTTGAAATGTGACTCGCAACTATGTTTACTATAAACATATAAACATGTATATACATACATATTTGTATGTATATATGTGTACGATTGTTGCCTATCCACTTGGTTTCATTGATTGTTCATGATTGAATGCTTTGTTGCACTTGTTCGATTGTCGCTTGATCACTGTCACTACTTGCTTGGAGTTCTATGTCCAGTAGCCTGCATTGGTTTCCGCTGTGTGTGTATATATATATATATATATGTATGTATGTATGTATGTATGTATGTATGTCTATATCTGTGTTCATGTATGTATATATGTCTATTGTGATGCCTTGTTCTTCTTGATTTACATTGATATTCAAGTGTGTCTGGTTGCAGTGTTAGTACTATTGTTGTTATGTTTGTTTGAAGTCTAGTCTAGTTTCACTAGCTTGTTGAGTGTGATTCCTTTATGCTTTGCACTCCTGTAAATATGCACTGAATTATGGTCTTATGTCATTGTATGTTTGAGCTGTTGTGTGTTACTGATCTGATTGCACTTGCTGTTGGTCTGTTTTGGAGCTTGTTGCCATTTTGGTACCTTTGTTGTTTGGTTGAGTTCAAGTGTCATTGACCTGCCTTGTTGCCTATCACTGTTTACGGATCTGGTTATGCGTATGCTTCAATGTTTATATGCTGTGTTCACACTGATATATTTGTACGCTTTTGTTTGGTCTTTGTAAAACTGACCATTGCATTACTCGTGCACATTTTGATTTCATATTCGAATCTGATTCATATGTATGTTGCATCGAGTTAAACTACAGCTTGCCTCTTCACTTTCATATGTTTGTCACTTTGGTCTGTGCACTTGGTTGCATTGTCCACTTTGTTGCATTGCATCATGTGCTGCCATATGCATATGTTGTGTGTTACTGCATATATATGTATACAAGTGTGCATATATATGTATACATATGTATGGTAGTTTGATGTTGAGTCTGGGCTTGTGTTCATTTGTATTGTGTTCGTATGTGGTCTGCTTGGAGCTTGTTGACATGTTTTGTTACTCTGACCAGTCTAGGTTCAATGATGACCTTGTTTGTTTGTAGTAGTTCGGTTTGGTTACAGTATTAGTTCTGGTCTAGGATGCAACGGCTTGTATGTGTTGTGATCTTTTTGTTTGCCCACTTCATGTAGCTTTCATACTTGTCTGGTGATTCTCCGGCATCATCCTTTGCACATGTTGAAATGTTTATTGATGGTCCGGGTTCCTTTTGAAGTCTTGTTGGGTGTTGTTGCCTTTGGTCATTGCATTCTTGTTGCCAGATCTGGTTATGTTCATTTGTGTTTTGGTCTTCACGTGTATGATGCACTTGAAAATGAACTTGTTATTCTTGGACATTCTGCTGGGTCTTGTGAAAATAGTTGCTTTATATTCATGTTAAATTTTTGGTTGAGGCTGTTTTGTTGTTATTTTCATTTGCACTTGAGTTGAATCCAGCCATGTCTCGGGTTTGTCCTTGTGCTCACCTGTCCCTGCAATTTTATCAAGTGTATATCGGTGTGCACAGCCTTGTGGCATGTACAGTGATACACTATGCATGTCACAAGTTTTTTGTGTATGATGAATTCAAAAGAAATGACGACGAACAATCCAAATAACCGAGGCAAATAATATTTTCAAAAAACACACATTTTATTTTACAATGTAAAAATCTTTCTTTTTTAATTTTACTGTGTTAGTATTTATTTTGCAGATAGATCAGATGTTGAATTCAGGCTTGAGAAAAGTTGAAGATAAAATACGAGTGAATGAGTGATATGTAGTGAAGTGAACATTGTAGAGTGATATTTGTGACGTAATCGAAATTGTAATGTAATCGAAAAATGTGTATATATATATAGTGAGAGCTCAAATTGTACTATTCAGAATTGTAATAAAATATCTGTTTGAATTTAAATTCTGTGTTATTCATTTTATTCAACAAATATTTATTTAATTATGTAAAAAATAAAATAGTAAAAAAAATACATTTAATTGAATATATATATATATATTATCATCAAACAAAAATCATATACTAGCACATTCAACAATCTCCCCCTTTTGATGATAATAAACATATATTAAGATTTTGAATTTATTAAATGTATTTTGTCATTAATGAACCTTATTGCTCCCCCTACAACCAAGCTCCCCTTTCACGTATGAACGAAAATAAGTAAAAAGTATGCAAACGAAAATATTTGAACTTTATTTACCAAAATCTTAACTATTCTCTCCCCCTTTTATTATCAGCAAAAGAGTAATAGTGTTTTAATAGAGATAAAGTGATAGACATTTATAAAACATTAATACCCAATCGAGTATACATATTAAATCTCAATAAAAATCAAACAAAAATCAAAAATACTCTGTTAGGCGCATATTCCACTTTAGAATTATAGAGAAGATGTCGGCATATAAAACCATATGGTTGTATCTATTTGTGGTTTATTTATATAAGGAATTTGAATATCTAATAACCATGTATAATCGTTAGGACTTCTAAACGAGATTAGTAGTATTCCCATTTTTATATAAAAAGAAATGAATTTCAAGCATCTTCTAACCACGCATAACCATGAGAACTTTTAAATGGGATTAGAATCAAATAGTTGATTTAATAATCAATTCTAATATGTGTTCCATACATGCATAACCATGCAGACTTTTATATGAGCATGAAAGCACATAACAAATATTCCAAATAATTCACCCATGCATAACCGTGAAGACTTCTAAATGAGAGTGAATGGATGTTTTTTATTGGTAAAAAATAAAATAAAATAAAAAGAATAATTTTTCGTTTAAAATACCACATTTTGACATACTATAATGGATTTTGATGAATGATGGCTGTTAGAAATATGATAGAAATAGAGATGGTCATGGAATTTTTACGAGCAAAAGTTATTATGAATCTTGTTTAATTTTTTAGGAAATTGACTAAATATACTGTCTCAAGTCATAATATACGATTAGTATCGACACTCGTCACTTTTTCAACCACTGTTTTTCTTTTCGATAATCAATAGAGAGTTAGACTAGTTAATGTAGTTATTTAAGATCAAATCCAAAAATAATTATAAAATCAAAATTTTCTAAAATGCCTATCTTAAATGAATTCAACAAAAACTGTTTTCTGAAAGGGTTTTATAAGAAAAATGTCTGGTAATTTGAAAATCAGTTGAAATGAAAAATATGCAGATATTTTCTTTGAAAATACGATGCAACTAATGAATGTCTCTACATAAAACACGCTCTACTGGTAATTTTTCTATCAAATAGGTTAGCAGTGTAATCTGCATCTGAATTTCTCTTAGACTCTAGATTATCATTAGTTGGATATCATAGACCAGATCTTGAAGTTGCAAGAAATACCTTAAAATCCTTTTTACAAACTTTAAATAAAATTCTTTTGGATTTTGAATTGAAACCGTGCACATAAACAACTAGCGAACATAGTGTCAGATCCAGAAGCAGTAAGACAAATAAATATATCCACATGTATCTAGAGTAATCATCACCCAATAAAACAACATCATTAGTCCAAAAAAATTTATATGAAGTAGTTCAAAGGCTCTAGAGATACTTATAGTTTTCTCGGCATAAAAAGATAATTGGCCAACAATTTTGCATAAATCAAAATCATAATCAACATTCATTATCATATAATTGGCTGATTTATATCAAATTATGGTAAAGATTTTCAACATATAATATATCGTTCAAGATAAATATATCGTTGCCTATTTTATCTTTACCGATAATATTTCATTGTTGCCCATTGTGATTCTGCCACCTTTGTATTAGGCTAAGGAACTTTGATTTGTCTCCTGTCGTGTGCTTGGAATATCCAGAATCCAGGTAACACTATTGTTGTTCCTTAGCCTACCACCATACCTACACGAGAAAAGATTTTTGTGACTTATCTGTTTTTATAGGTCCATGGTTGTTAGTCGCAAATGATTTTGAAAAATATGTTTGAGTAGAGCCAAGACAATTTATATTTTTTCCTTTTGGCACCCAGATTTGTTTAACTTTAATGGAGTTTACATTTGTGCCTTTAGGAACCCAAATTATTATGGTTTTCACGTGTTTGGGCCTATGACAACAATTGTTTTGATTTTGTCCAATTTTTCTACAAATTGTGCACTCGAATTTGATTTGATTAATTTTGCTTCTAACAATTTCATATTGATTATATTCAAGTCATTGTCTAATAGTATTAACAGTTTGTTCCCTAACAACATATTTAGCGATATTTCTCCTTTTGAAAATTTTCCTAAAGTCGTAGACAATTGTTGGACTTGTGTTTTGAGAGATACATTTTCATTCAATAACAAAGCGCACTTTTTAATAGAATTTTCTCTCCTCGTGTTTTAACTTTCTTTCAAATTCAGAATTTCATTTTCAACTGATTTAATTTTAATTTCTTCTTCAAATGATGGATACTTGTCATACTTAGGGCTTTTATTTTGATAGTTTTTGACTAATTGGTCAAGTTGTTTATTTGATTCAATCAAACTATTTCTTTGTGATTCAATTTTAACTAGTTCTTCCTAAATCTATCAAAATTGCCATTTACTTCGTGAAAATATATAATTAATTCTAAATGAGTAAGTTTTGATGCCGCACTTGGGTCCTCGTCATCACTGTCAGTTTTTTCTCCTTGAAGACACAAATTCTATTTTTCCTCGCACTACTTTTATCAGCTACTTCAGTTTCATCCCAAGTAGCTGTAAAAATTCTCCTTTCAGTTTCTTTCCTTAGTTAAGTCGATTTTGAGGACAATTGGGCTTGATATGACCGGGTTTATTGCATTTGTGACAAATGATCTCTTGCCCTTCTGGGTTGTCTAGTACTTTAACTATTCTGCTTTTTAATTGTTGATTTAGAGCTGGATTTCCATATTTGTGGTTCCACTTTTTGAATCTATTTATTTGTAGCACCAGTTCAGCTGCTCCATCATTATCTTCATCATCTTCATTTTCCATTGTTCCTTTAAGAGCTATCGATATTTTTCAAGTATCACCTCCTTCACGTTCTTCCTTGAATTTCATTTCTAGCTCATACGTGGTGATATTTCCAATAAGTTCTTCGACTTTAATCTGTTTCAAATCTTTCGATTCTTCAATTGTAGTGACTTTGGCTTCAAAATTTCGTAGTAAAATTCTAAGGATTTTTTGGACTATTTCCAATTCTGCGTATGATATTCCAAGAACTTTTGATTTATATATGAGATTAGAAAGTCGTCCATACATCTCTTTGACATTCTCATCCTTGATCATTATGAAGTTTTCGTATTCGCTACTAAGCATGGCAAGGCGAGATTCTTTGACTTGAGATGTTCCTTCGTGGGTCACTTCAAGTGTGTGCCAGATTTCCTACACAGTTAGACAATGAGACATGATTAAATTTAATTTGATCTAATGAACATATAATAGAATTCATAGCTTTAGCTTTAGCATTCTGTGGTTTATTTTCAAGATCTGTCCATCGATCTATTGGTTTTTCAATTTCCTAATTATCAACCACTATAGTTGGTGTCCTTTAACCTATCTCAACAATATTCCAAGCATCAACGGTTTTCAGAAAAATTTTCATTCTATTTCTCCAGTAAGCATATTCACCAATGAACATAGGTGGTCTAGCTATGTACTGAGCCTCAGCAAATACATTATTAAAAGAACCCATTTAAAAAATCAAAATTTTAAAACAAAAATTGGATTTTGAAAGCGCAATTTTTAAAACAAAAAATAGTTTTATTCCTAACTCTGATACCATTTGTAGGATCGATTTCATCCTAGAGGGTGGTTAATAGGGTGATACTACTAATAATAAAATATTAATGTGGAAATATATAAAATAATTGCAGCAAAGATAATAGCAGAATAATAAAAGCAGAAATAGAACAACACAGATATATCCAACTTCGACAAAACCCTGCCTACGTGTCGCACACAAGGTTTCTACTGTAAATTAAGTAGTCAGACGCTTACACGTGTAAACTTGCAACAACTGCTATCGACTAACCAAACTCTATGCTCAAAAACTCTGCCACAACTCAGCCATTGAGTTACGAATTCTCGAACTACACCACCATAGATCGTCCCCTACTCACAGGACTAGAATTTTACATAACTTAATATATGAAAAACAAAAAAACTAAATTAAAAAAAAAACCCTATATAATCACTAAAGCCCAAATACAAATAAAATAGATCGGCCTAAAATAAAAAATAATTTGTGAAAAAAATGTTTCCCCTGTTGTAAACTTCGGCTGCTCTCTTTTGCTTTGCAATGTCTTCTTCACTTCGTAAAATTAGGGCTCCGTTCAACTGAGGCCGCCGCTTGAATTTGGCATTCGAATTAAATTAAACTTTGCTTCCGGTTCCTTTATCAAACGATTCATTGGCTATTATTTGCTCTCGGCTTTGAAATGTTTACGGCTGCTCCCCGGATTGATTTCGAAACTGTGAATCTAGCATGTAAATTTTGCCGTTTAATTGCTCTGTTCTTTTTCTTTGATTCGAACTCGATTCGAGTTATTGATTTAGGATTTAATTTGAAACTTGGCTCTGTGATTTTTTGCTTGAACTCGAATATGTCTGCCAATGATGATGATTGGGTTTAAATAGGCATAAAAGCCATATAACTACATTCGTATATTTCGCTTGAATTCCTCACGTTGTTTACACTTGTCCATTCGACTTTGTTTGAATGCTTGTGATTAATATTGACTTGTTCAATTTATCACCTGTTAAATATGTTTCCAATATATTTGTAACGACCCGCAATTTCGCTATTTCGAAAATGAGAGATTTCGTTCGTTTTAAATTTAAAAAGGTCTAAAACTTAAATAATCAAGTTATATAATAGATAATAATAGAGAAATTATTTATTTTTATAGTTGATAATTTATAATGTATAAATTTGGATTTTATAACAAATCAACAAAAGTTAAGTTTTGTTAAAAATAAATAAATGCTTAAATAAATAGGTTTAAATATTAATTTAAAAATATAAATCTTATTGAAAACATCTAATAAAGATAATAAAAGTATATTTAAATACTTATAAGTATGTTAATAATCGTTTTACAAAAATAACCAAATTTGTCGCATTTTGTCAGTTTTACATACACCGTAAAATTAGAGATTTTGATATTATTTAAATATGATTTTAAAATATAAAGAGATATGTTTTAATTTATTTAAAGAAGTAAAAGTTTATTTTAAATTTGGTTTACATAAATAAATAGTTTAACTAAAACGTCAAAATATGACCGCAAAACATTTTGTCGAAAAACGACGTTTTGTCGATTAAAAGTTATTGCAACGTCGTCGCACCTTTATTTTCTTATATAGGAACATATGTTCAAATAGTATAAGTATTAGTTAATTCACTAATCAAGTTTACTTTTGCTAAACAAGGTTAGAAACTTCTAGAAAACAATTAAGAAAAAGTAAGCACAAAAGGACAAAAATGTCATTTCAAAGTAAAAAGTAAAACATCAAATCAAAGAAACATAAATATTACTTACTTTACTTAATATCTAAGTGAAAATGAAATAAAGTAATGATTTGAAATGTGATGTTAACTGTTGAAAAAAAATAAGATTACTTTATAAATAAGCAAAGGTATTTTGGTCTTTTTAGAAAATCTTATTTTAATCCAAAATTTTTCTATAAATAAGACGACCATTCTTCCACTTTCTTTTACAACATTTTCTACCTTCTTCTTCTTCCTTGAAGCTCTCTTTAATGGCTTCTTCTTATCTTCCAAATGCTTACTAACTTTTTCAAAACCATATCAAATCAACTTCAAACACCGCTAAACTTTGTCAAAGACTTTAGAATACCATTAGAACATGGTTTAGCATCTAACAATTGAAGAAATGATGGAGAAAGTTATGGAATAGGGTGAGGCCGAACTATCAAGGAAGAGGAGCAAGTTTGCGAAGCTTCGTAGCAAGAAAAAGAGAAGGAAGTGCTGCCGAGATCAAAAGGAAAGTCTAGGGAAAAGATTTGGTGAGGATAAATGATTTAGTGAAGTGTTGGATGATATGAATGTTGGTAGGAAGTGAACAATTTGGTTAAAGGTGAGTACTCTTATTTATTAATAAATCCATAAATTATTTCAAGTGGTCAAATTCTGGGTCGTTACATTCTCTCCTACTCAAAAGAATTTCATCCTCGAAATTACCCAAATAAAATTTTTCCTAAAAAATTTATCTTCAAAATTAATTCCATATAATATACACAAATCATCGACATGAAATATCTTATTCGATCTCCTATTCGAATACACAACTTTATTTAAATACATTTTCCATCTTATATGTTCATTCCTCAAACAAATCTTATTATCAAATATCCTATAGTCAAATTGTGAAACTTAATTCACAAGGTATTTGTACTTAAACTTTTAAATCAAATAATTGATCAATTTCTGATAGTAATTTAACATTATCATTTCTTAATTTATTATTTGGAATTGGTATTAAAGATCTTAATTACCTTATCAGATTTCTTACTTATCGATAATCTTTATGAAACATCTTATAGTCAAATTGTAAAATTCTAATCATAAGACATTCATATTTAAATTTCACTAATCCTGATTTCTAACTATACAACTTTTCAAAATATATACTTTATATTCAAGATATAATCCTAGGTAAAATTATTTCGTTTACCAACTTTTTTCAAAATCAGCGTGTCGGTTCGTCTTGTTCAAGTGTTTAGGAACCCTCATCGATAATGGTGATCAGGCGCATCGATAAGAATCCATAAATCACTCAACAGATAAGTCAACACAAAATATTTTATTAGTCACTAACAAATACGCTCATATATAATACACTCAAACTCATTCTAAGGTGTTACTAACCCTATCTCTAATGAGTTACTCATCCTAGGGTATTACTAACCCTATCTCTGATGAGTCTTTACCCAACCAAAGTCAAGGTTCTCGCTTAACCTTCAGCTTTGATACCAAATGTAATGGTCCATTTTTCCATATTGTTTGAATCGACAATAAACCACACATGTCCAACTCAAATTGCACAAATAAGCGGATCATTAAGGGTAGAAAGAAAATAAAGACAGAACAGAATCTCAAACGTGTGGAATAACATATAATAAACAAATATCTTTACAGCGGAAAACTTTTAAATACAATATCAGAGTCTAACCTAGATTCAGCCTGTATAGTTATAACACATGCCCTTACAAATGCTGACAAACATCAAACAAAACTAAGCGGATAATAGAATACGTCCATACGATGATGAAGATCTCCAGCTCTCCTCTGGAAACTCTAACCGCCTTTAACTCAATCTGAAACTACTCGGATCTGACCCGAGTATTAAAAATACCCGGATCAGGCTTGATAAACCAGCGTGAAATACTCGAAATTTAAAAGGTATAGATCACGACGATGTTATCAAAACCTTTGAAAAGAAGGGTATCTCATAAGACCATTCCCATACATAAATATGGACGGGTTTTTACCTTATGATAACTAAAGGAGACGACCCGACTTTTAACGACCAGCAAGTCGCATCATCTTTAAGAAAGAAAGGGATAGAAAAGAGAAAAGAAAGAAGAGAAAGAAGAACAACATCAGAATCTAAACAGCGGAACAGATAAATTATATTAATAACATAAGTATCACATAGTATACAACAATTATCGGAGCTACACAGACAATACATCACATACTAGACAGTCATAAACACCTGTCTAGTTATTACAACTCAATACAATACAAAGAAACCACTCAGAGATACCAACACAGCGGAACACTATATATAACTATAACGCAGAAGCCTCCTACTCCATTGCTCCTCCACAATTCGTCAAAGCTAACTTGAATCCTTTGGCTACTCGTAAAAATTTGAGTATCCAAGAGTTTATGAAAAACAGAAATAAACTCCGGGTCAGGCATGGGTCTGGTGTGAGTAACAAGTTAAAGTTGCTTAACTTTTGAAAAACCTTTGAAAAGAAAGGTATCACGTAAGACTTCCCATACATAAACATGGAAAAGTTTTTACCTTACGCAAACCAAAACATTTGATAGGAAATTCGATGATACTATAATAGGTCTAGGGTTTTCAAGTAAAAAAAATAGCCGAAATTGTTACATCTATTAAATTCCAGCTACTAGCCACAAAAGTGGGTAATACAATCAAAACCGATGGCACTTATTGGATTTTGGATTCCATACAATTTTAGGGCTACTGGGGTACCGTCCGTCATAGTACGGGGCCTAGATCACCGTACCGAAGATTACCCCCAATCCCCTGCAACACAAAGCCAGAACCATTCCTTACTGAACAGTTCCGAACAAGACCACCCCGCAGTTGTGATCAGCAACCGCACCATACAGCCGAAATAAAAGGGACATCTAGACAGGGGTAAATCTCGTCCTACTTGGGCATGACCCACTTAGCCTTGCTGCACCTTCCATGTTTTAGCCATTCCCGGTTGATGAGGCTTGAGGCTACGATTACCTTTATCAGAACACATTACTTGGAATTCTCATCGTCCATCTGACGATGTTCTGAAAGCATTCAATCCATACAAGTTTGTTCCAGGTTCGAAACGAAACCGAAGGCATTATCTCGTTACACTCATTTTGGAATCACCCTAAGAGTTAACGACGATAACCCTTGCACTCTGAATCTTCATCTTCACTTGAGATTCACGATCTATCGTTAATTTGGATCGATGTGGTTTTTGGATATCCAAATCGAAAACCCAATCCGGGTCTCACCGAGTCCAAAACGTATTTTTTAAGGTCAAGTTGTTTTAGAGTTTAAAACAATTCAATTCTATTATCTATACATACACAGATAGATAATTCACAAATCACAATAGATAATCAACATTATTATAGTAAACAGGTAATCCATACTATCATTATAAACAGATAATCCATACTATCATCACAATGCAACCAAAGCATTCATATCACACAACATCACTAATCTCATATCTGAGACCACCAACCATTCAAGGCAATCAATATCATCCATTCATACATAAGCAAGGATTTACTTAACCACACTATAATTAATTTAAATGAATTAAATTAATTTCTTCACCACTAATTAATTTAATTAATTACTTCATCAATATAAATCTTTCTTAAATAACCATTAATTAATTTCAAATTAATTGATTAATTATTCTCTAATTATCCACCTTAATTAATCACCCTTGATTAATTATCTTTTAATTACGTTCAAGTAATTATTCTTTAACTAATTTCACAAATTAATTACTCTTAACCAAAAACAGTAATTTACCTTAATTACTTCATTAATTAATTAACTATAATTAATTATATTAATCCTTAATTAATTACATTAATTAATTGCTCTAAATCACTTATCATTGATTAATTAATCTTAATTAATCAATCCTTAATTACATCATTAATTATATTAATTAATGATCCCTAATAATATTTTTAATTAACTATCCTATTTAAATTAATTACAATAAGTAATTATTCCTAATTAAACCACATTATTCATCACTCTTGATTAATCACATTCAGTAATTAACTACCCTTTATTACTCATTCCATAATTTAATTACTCCTTAATTAATTATCACAATTAATCCCTTGATTAATTACAAAGTTATTTAATCTAAATTACTTCCATTATTAAATCATCTTCCATTAATTACATCTAGTAATTATCAATTAATTACTTCACTAAGTAATTACACTCCATCAATTACATAAAGTAATTATTATCAAATCATCCCGTGTTTAAATTAATTAAACTTAATTAATTAATCTAAACTAATCACATTAACCCAATTAATTATGTTAAGTAATTAATTCACTAATTACTTCTATTAAGTAATTAAACTTAAACAATTTCACAAATGATTATTATTAATTAATTAATCTAATTAATTATTAAATTTAATCACATTAATTAATTATTAAATAATCTCAAGTTAATGACCTTCATTAAGCATTCTTTAGTTACTTTTCTTGAGTAAATAATCTTAGATTAATCATTATTATTTCAAATTAATAATCTTAATTACAAATTAATTAATCTCTAATTATTAATAAATATTCTAATTAATAATCCTTAATTACAAATTAATTATTCCCAATTAATTAATCTTAAACCTTAATCAATAAATTAAAATCCTTAATTACTTATTTAATTAATCCAAATCATTAATTAATTAAACAAGTTAATTATCCATTTTAAATAACTTAATAATTTAATGAATCATAAATCATTAAATTCTATTTATCTTTAAGATAATACTTAATCAAAGAATTTAAAACAATTTGCTTCCAAATTTACTTTAAGTTTCATTTTAAATTTCATTTAAATTTAAGATTTTAAAATGAATACAAATTTAACTTAAACAAAGTTTAAAAATAATTAAAAAACCTTTTTATCTCTCAAGTTAAAGAAATATTCATTTTATAAAGAAGTTTAAAAGAATTTAAAACCCAATTCATTTTTAAATTCAAATCAATTTTAAAAAATACACTTTAACAAACAAAATTGTTTTAAATCATTTTAAATTTTAATTTTCCCATTTATTTCAAAACTGGAATACACATTAAATTTTGATTCCAGATTACTTAGATTCAAAAACTAACTTACATTTAACTTCATTTTAAATTTCAAATCATTTAACCATTTTTAAAGTAGTTAAAACAATTGAAATTTAAAAAAATTATTTTATTTTAAAAACTGAAATTCAAACTTAAATTCCATATTTTAAAAATGAGATTTAAACTTATTTTAAATCTCTATTTTACAATTTAAACTTTTAGTTTAAATTCAAACCAAATATACTTTAACACTTAAAAGTTGTTAAAACAAATTTAACTTTCAAAACTTAGATCATTTCAAAACTAAGATTCAAACTACTTGAATTCAGATTCAAACTCAGGCTTAAATCTTAGTTTAAAATTTTATTTACAAATTTTAAACCATTATTGAAATTTCATTTAAAAAAAATTCCAAAACTGACAGGTTTGAAAAAAACCTGTAACCAAATACATTACTCGAGCCACCCTGAGTTACTTCGAGTCCATCCTAACCTACCTCGAGCAAAACATCAATTTAGTTCGAGTAAACTTGAGTAACCAAACCCCTCAAACCAAACTCAACTTCACCAGAAAATAGTCAGGTGCACCGTGCACATACACGGTGACGCCATCCATCTCCTATCATTGCCGAAGGCTTCTACAAGTCGCTGATCATCCCAACTCACAACCTTGATCATCAGAAATCCCAGAACAACTCAAAATCGTGATCGAGCTTCACATCCAAACCTGGAATCAGAACTAGAAACTC
Organism: Allium cepa; assembly: GCA_030765085.1. Lineage (NCBI taxonomy): Eukaryota > Viridiplantae > Streptophyta > Magnoliopsida > Asparagales > Amaryllidaceae > Allium > Allium cepa. The sequence goes on from CM060928.1 coordinate 56,536,662, forward strand.
CACATCAAACCTGGAACAATCGAAATCTCGATCCTCTCGACCACCGTAGTGCCTATACTTCTGGCCACTACTTCGACAACAACCACGCTTCCATATCGTAAAACCCTAAGCAACTCGATCAACTACAAATGCCGAGGTGATCAATTTTACCTAGCCCAGTTAAACTAGGGTTCCAAACTTCAAATCACAACCACCATTTCCAAAATGAAATACACCAAAATCAGATAATTTTTCCCTCATCCCCGATCACTCCTCCACCTCCAGGAGGAAATTCAACCCATCTGAACCATAGATCCTCAGTGATAATACCAAAAGAAAAATACAGTCAATTTAGAACTGCTCCTAAAATCTAACACTAGAAATTGTAATCTTGCTTTTAAAAATCATGATTTTGTATGATGATTTGATTTATAACGCTGTAACATTGAATCATAATGTTTGAATTTTCACTTATATTCAAACTTGGTTGGTTATTTTAAATTTCCAGAGACAATTCACTATTATTTAACTTAAGTAAAATTTTAATCTAAAGTTTGTGATGAAACAAACAAGTATGATTTGAATCTTAAGTTTTAACAGAGTCAAAATCAAAAGGTTTTGAATTTAAATCAAAACAAGAAACTAAAACTGGAAGCAGAGAGGTCTTACAGATATCCACAAGCATGTATACATCATATATAAGAAATTCAACAATATACATACACAACATATTTATTTTCAAACAACTAGCATACAACCAAATTTTCCTACTTAAATTTTAAAAGCAAAGTTACTCACCTGAAAACAGAAGACAGAGCACCATTGTTTTGATTTGAAAATAGCTTTTTGAAGATCTTTCGAAAACTTGCTTTAAAAACTTGAGTTGTTGAATGCCTTTGTTTTATAAATTGCATGCAGAGATGAGTTCCAGATTTGATAAGAAAATGCTTTAGTTTTGAAAAGATGCTGGCATCAGGTCTTGCAGAAATGCACAGGCTTGATTCCAGTTTTTGCTTATCTTAATTTGCATGTGAACAGGTTTGCTTCAGATTTTCTTTGCATGTGCTTTCAGATTGAAGTAAATAAAATGCACAAACTTGCACAGATTTGCTTTGAAAATGCTCTGCATTTTCAAAATGTGTTATAGGGAATGATTTGCATGTTTGAAAGAAGAGTTTGACTACTGATTTTAGGTGTCAGATTTGGTCTTGAAGGAGTTGTTCTCAGATTTGGTTTTGAGGAGTGATTACTGATTTTTATTTTGAAATGAGGATTGTTTTAGAGTGAAATGTTTTCAGCTGAAAAATTTCTTAGTTTAGAATTGAAAATGAGAAAAAGAAAAGAATGGAAGAAGTATGAGTTTATATACTAAATTTATGATTTATTAAAAACCAAAGAAAAATAAAAATAATATGACACTTGTCCTAAATATTTACATTTGTTAATTTCCTTGTTTATTAACTTAACACATGTTAAATGAAGCTTTTATATACTTACGGTTGTCTTTATACATCCTTACTTATTTTTAAATGTAGACAAAAGCTTTTTAACTTAATTAATTAGTTTATAAATACTTATTTTTATATATATAGATAATTTTAAGGAAATAAAACCATTTATATTTATAAATAAAAACAATACACATATCTATTATTTGAAAATAACACATTTGACAATATAAATAAAATTTATAAAAGAGGTTATAAATTACTTATTATTTAAATGAATAAATGTTTCATTTATTAGTTGTATTTTAAACTTTCGTATCTAATTTACAAATCATATTTATAAATTAATATTTTAAAAAGAATGTTAAATAAATCTTATTGCTAATCTTATTTAAAAATCGAAGTTAAAAGATATTTTAAATAAATAATACTTACCCAAAGTATTTTTAAAACCATATAGTTATTTTATTAAATAGCTTTGAAAAGTTATATTAGATTAATCAAATTTCCAAATTACTAAAATGTATATTAGAATTTGAAAACAAGATTTATTTATTAAATTCAAACCAAGCTTTTTCTATTTACAATATATACCAAATATTTACGTTATAAATAGAAACCAATTTATTAGCTTTTAAAAGATAGATTCACTAATTAAATATTTATTAAAGTAAGATTATTAAATCAATTCAAATTTATTTACAAAAATTATCAAATCAATTTAATTTTAAATACAGATTATTAAATTTATATTGCCAAAAATTCCGGGATATCACACTAAAACACTTTTATATATCAAAATGGTTGATGTTATTTTTAATGACATTCTTTTGAAAACATTTTGCAAATAAACTTATTCAAATAAGGTATCAATATCTGGACTAAGTCTAAGGTAATATATCCGGATTGGCTTAACGTAATATACCGAACGGAATATATGATACTAGAAAGGGGGTAGCTTAAATGTTTGCAAGTCATTACAGCTATTTCGGGAATACAATCAAAACCGTAAATCTCGTATTGGGATTGGATTTCCAACATGATAGGGAACTAGTGGAAAGATCAATCTGTATCCACGGCTTACGTCCATGACTCAAACGCCGTTATACAACAACACAAATGACTAAAAGTGGATGCAATCTGCGAATAACATCCAAGGACTCGGACTTCGCGCATCCCTGCTATGAGGCCCAGATGTAATTGGTACCTAGGGCTCGGAACATCTGATAATCCAAATCACTACTATCCGAAATGCGAGCATACATCTGACCACATATAATCCTATCATAACCGGGGTAGGAGGCTCGCGACGCTACGCTCAATTTCTTTAAAGCCACGTTTTCATACAAAACCACGCTTTGATTATAACGGGTTCCACTTTGAATGTCACACTACCATTCCTTTGATCACTATTTGACTCCCACAAAAATATAACCATTGAGCTCGTACGTCTCAAGGAGGGTGTTAAGCTAAGAGAAGTTGTCTTCTCCGCCACCACCGATGTACATTTGTAAAAGACAAACATTGTGTCTTAGAAATGCAATGTCGGACATTCGTCCATACAAGTTCGTTCTAGGACTGAACAAAACCGAAGGCACTTTCCTCGGCCATTACTAGATGAGAAGCCTTTGGAATCCGAAAAATCTCCATCACGAGGAGACCACTGCTATAAATAACTCTATAATAGGAGCGACCCAGAGCATGTTCAACAAGTAGCCTTCATGCTATAAAGATTCACGGTCTTAAATAATCATCATCTTCAACATGTATTCACATTCGAACGTATACATTGGTTCGAAGTGGTTTTCAGATAGGAATCATCCAAATCCGACTCTGGTTCCTTCGAAGCCAATTATCAATAAAAGATGTTAAGCACATATGTGGATTTCAATCATCAATCAATTGCTTCATCTTTTATTTAAATCAAATATCATTCTTAGATATATTCTTTTAAATTTATTCTATTTTCTTTTCAAATATATATGGAATTATTAAGCCCCATTTATCAAATCATTTGGTTTATTTAAACCTTTCTTAAATCCTAATCATTTTCTCTTTTACTTAGGAAAACCTTTCCAAATCATTCATTAAAACTTAATCAAAGATTTTCTTTCTTAACTTTTAACTTAGGGAAAATATTCCCTTTTTATAATATCGCTTTCCAAAATATTCATTTAATTTAAAGGATTATTCACTGTCCAGAATCAAGAATATAATTCCTTTAATAAACTTTCACATTTAACTTATCAATTTAAATTGATTTCAGATTTACAAAACGGTGTTTATAAATTCCATTTATATTTTATAAACTTCCATATACAAAATTTATTTACTACCAAATTCCATTTGTATCTCACTTATAATTCAAAATCCAATTATAATTTAATTACTTATAGAACTCTTATTTACAAATTCATTCCTTTCAAATCTTATTATTTATAAAATCCATTACAAATTCTTTTCTAAATTTCAATTGTAAACCTATATTTTGATTACAATCCCATTTTTAATATTTATAAAACAATTTTATAATTCCATTACTTTTATTTATAAAATATCAATTTTATAAATCTTATATCTAGACCATTTATAATAAATTCAAAGAATTTATTTCTTTTCTTTTATCTTAGAAAAAACTTAATTATGATCTTTTAGAGCATCCGGGCTTTTCTTTCGATATGTTCCACCCCTCGCCTAAGAAGAGAAAATATAGGCCAGGTAAGTTCAGGGTACTGGTTGCTCCATTTCTAACTTTAGTTAAACACCTTATTTTATCTTCCTACATCTCACAGGCGGGACAAATGTACTAGTCATTTCCGCATTACTCGGTTTGTTATTACATTCGATATTCTTCATTTTTGTTTAAGTGGTATAAACAACTTCTCTTAACCGTTTATTCAAACTCTTATTAAAACTTCCAAATCATCTTTACATTACTTAATTATTCCTTTAAAGTCATTCACAAGAGATTTAGGAAAGAATCATTAATTTTAAAACTACATTTCAAAAGGTTATAGAATTCACAGCATAAAAGTGATATATAAGCTTATTTGATTTAAACAACTTTTTTTATATTTGACAATTCATATTTTCCATTCCATATCTCTTTCAAACCATTTTAATAGATTTATCAAATTTATTTCATATTTTTAATCATTTAAAAAATATCATTCATAAAGAAATCTCCTTTTGGATTCCGAACTGCAAAACCACGATGTTTTTAAAAAATTATTTTGGACATATTTCAAAATATACAAGATAAAATCTTGATTTTATTCCTTTATTTCTTTAAACATATATAAATGTTTATAAAATATTTCTAACTCATTTTAAAACTATTTCCAAAAGATTTAAGCATTTCATATACACCATTTCATTTTCAAAAGGAAAGTAATTTCCTTTGTGCTTATCCATGTGTATTAACGTGACTTGGTAAAACAATTTAACAATCACGTCAAATAATCAATACGTGATGATCAAAACATATATAAACATTCATAGCAATCATAACACATCATCAAACATGTATATATATAAATAGAGATGCTAAATAGAGTTTCTCACCATAAAACAAAGCGATTAACTTCTTACCAACATTCTAATCGACCAACACTTCATCCGAAAATATAGAGAAGAAGCGGTAGAGCTTTGAACTTGAATTTCCAAGATTTAGATCCAAAAAATAGATCATCTTCTCTCTTATTTTTGACTCTCTTACTCACAAAATTTGAAAAACTTTTTAACTGAAAAGTTGTTGAAAATTCTTTTCTATGGAATTTAAAAAAAAGAATCTTTTGAATCCAACTAGTTTTGAGGGAGATATGATAGAATGACGAAGAGGTACTATTGGATTGACAAAAATGAAGCCGGAAAATGTACTTCAAAGAATTGAGTTTCAGGTAAAGAAAACTTTAAAACTATAAAAAGTGAACAACATAAAAGTTGTAGCCACTAGAATTTTATATGGTTTCAAAAAAATATTTTCTTAATTTGGGTAATTTATATTCAAGTTATGATCAAAACAAAATGACCTATTTTCTGGCTTAAAAACTAGGCTAGAAAATGCACTGGAAAGAAATGTATTTTCGACATAATTAAATTTATAATTTAACAAAGTGGTCAACTTAAAGGTTGTAGCCACCGGAAAATACTTGATTCTAAAAAAAGAGTTTTACATTTTGGTTTGGTTTTGAAGAAGTTATGATCGAGAGAAAAAGAGGTAAAATGTGGAGAAAAAATGAGTTTGATTTGAAGAATTGATTTCTTTTGAATATTTTATAAATATGTTGACATTATTTCTTTACAATTTTTTCTATGGCTTGGAAGCCATTAAAGATAAGAGGAAGAAGATGAAGAAGCTTGAGAAAAGAAGAAGAAGAAAATGTGAATGTAAGTGAAGAAGTAGGTGGATATTTATAGAAAAAGAAAGAAGTGGTAATTTTACCAAAATAACCTCTTACCAGATTACTAAACTAACCTTACTTCAACCTAAAGAAATCTACACTTTTTCAAAACTTAACATCATCCTTTCACTTCTTACTTTATGTTTTAGTCACTTTAAAGATTAAGTAAAGAATAACATAATTATGCTGGCTTTGATCTGATGTGATTTGATGTTTACTTTTTCTCACTTTTGTTAATTCTTACTTACTTTTACTAATGACTTCTAGAAGTTTTCTAATCCTATTTAGTAAAAGTAAACATGTTTAGTGAATTAATTAATACTTACACTATTTGAATATATGTTTCTATATAAGAAAATAAAGGTGCGACGACGTTGCGACAACTTTTAATCGACAAAACGTCGTTTTTCGATGAAATGTTTTACGGTCACATTTTGACGTTTTAGTTAAACTATTTACTTATGTAAACCAAATTTAAAAATAAATTTGTATAATGCTATTTAAAAATATAAATACTCATAAATTAATCAAGATAATTTATTTAACCATGGAAAATACTTTTCTAAAATCAGCATTTTGTCACTTTTGTCAATATAGGCAAATGTTACTATTTTGATGTATGTCCCAACCGTCGGGTGATCTTATTCGGACCATCTAGTAAGAGGTAGCTCTGGTCTTGTGTTGCAAGGGATCGGAAGTGGTCCTCGGTATGCTGATCAAGGCCAGAAACTGTGACAGGGGTACCACAGTAGCCCTGCCATTATATGGAATCCAATCTCCAATAAGTGCCCGTACGGTTTTGATTGTTCCCAACAATTGCTGGAACATAAGATGCAAGCATTTCAGCTAGATTCTATTTTACTTTCTGTAGACATTATTATAATATCAGACGAATTGGATAAAAATGTTTTGGTTATCGTAAGGTAAAAACCCGGTATGTTTATTTATGGTGTGGTCTTATGAGATACATTTGATTTCAAAGGATTTTGAAAACTTTAATAATTCAATTGAGTATATTATCTCACGCTGGTTTTTCAAGCTGACTTAGTCGTTATTTTATTAGAATGCTGGGGTCAGACCAAGTATTATAGATATAGGATAGGATGCTATGGAGTTCAGGGATGAGTTGGATGACAAGACGTGTATCACGTATTTGATTTATATTCCGCTATATATGGTATGCTGTACATTCATCCTTATGAGAACAAGTTATTATAACTGTCCAGTTTTGTGTTATTTTTTGATTGTGTACTCTGATGATGTAATGCATAAATAGTAATAGTTCTTTTTGTACAAAGATCTGTTGTTATTTATTATATATTGTTCCGCTGTGATTGTGAGATTCTGATGTTGTTTCTATTTCTTCTTCTACCTCTTTCTTCCTTGAACCTAATTGTTCATATTTCCATCCAATTTGAGTTGAACTGATGGGCAATATTATCAACTCAAAGGGGTAAGAATTTGTAGGCCATGTCACTTCACACTCTCATTGGTCTTTTTGTGCAGTTCTTCCAATGTATTAAAAGGTGTTCTTACTCCTTTGATTCCATAATCTTGGAATTTTTTAATCACTTTGTCTACACAGTGTGACTAAGATAATACAATTCCATTAGGTGTTTTTATTATTTTGATTCCCAAAATAACATCTGCAACTCTTAGGCTTTCGTATCAAAATTGTTGATTAACATTTTTTATGGCATCTATAACGTTAATATTGAGATCAAAAATTAGCATATCGTCCACATATAGAAAATCATCATATATGATTGTCCAACTTGTTTGTAATATATATATTTATCACATTCATTTATATGAAAACCGTTTTTCATAACGAGACTATCAAATTTTTCATGCCATTGTTTCAGAACTTGTTTGGGTCTGTATAATGATTTGACTAAACCATAAACATTGTTCTCCTTTTCCTTGGAAATAAAACTTTCAGGTTGCTCCATGTAAATCTCCTCATCGAGATCACCGCTTAAAAATTTTGTCTTTATATCCATTTGATGAATTTATAGATTATAGATGGATGCAAATGCTATTAACATTCTTATAAAAGTTATTCGTGTAACTAATGAATAAGTATCAAAGTAGTCTATACCTTCTTTTTAATGATATCCTTTAGCTACCAATCTACTTTTATATTTGTCAATAGAGCCATCTGATTTTATCTTCTTCTTGAAGATCCATTTACAACCAATTGGTTTTATTCTAGGTGGAATTTCTCAAGTTTTGTTACTTAGAATTGAATCAATCTCACTTTTGACTGCTTCTTTCTAGAATAAAGATTCTGAAGGCGACATTGCATCTTTGTAAGTTTGAGGTTCAATGTCTAACATGTATGTTAAGAATTTAGAGCCAAAAGACTTGGAAGTTCTTGCCCTTATGATTCTTCTTTGTTCAATTTCATCCTTTTCACGATGAGTTTCATCATCATGTGGTTCATCTCTTTCTTCTCTTTTCCTTTTAGGAACAGAAGTTTGATCATTCTTTTTGTATGGAAACACATCTTCAAAGAATGAGATACCTCTTTGACTACATGTTTGCATTTATACTAATATTAGATTTGAAGACTAAAAATATCTAACCACAACTATTTTTGATGGGCCTAGATAGTAACGTTCTACGATTTTTGTTCCAAGTTTGATTTTCTTGGAAGGCAAAACTAGAACTTTTGCCAAGCATCCCACATTTGAGGTATTTGAAACTTGGTATGCGTTTTTTCCATAATTCATTTGGAATTATTCATGTTTTGCTATGTGGAACCCTATTTAGTATGTGATTTGACATATTTAGGGCTTCACTCCACATGTTCATTAGTAGGCCAGAAGTTAATAGCATAGCGTTAACCATGTCTTTTAACGTTCTATTCTTTCTCTCGGCTGTACCGTTTTGTTGTGGTGAATAAGTGGCTGTTCTTTGATGAATTATTCCATTTTTTGTATAGAATTGTTCAAATGGTGATTCATATTCTCCACCTTGATCCGATATGAATATCTTGATCTTTTTGTTAAGTTGATTTTCTACTTTAGCTTTGTATATAACACCTAGACTTGGATAGAACCATCTTGTTTGATTCGAAAACCATTCGGAATCCCTTCTTTGGCAGTACTGGTCTAGAGATTAGGTTTTTGTGGATGTCTAGAACATGAAGCATGTCATTCAATGTAACAGTTTTTCCACATGTGAACTTAAGGATGGTTGTGCCACTGCCTCAATCATGGAAACTCCAAAATTACACATATTGAGTTTTCCTTCCTGATCGAGTTTGTTGCAAGTGAAAAACGTGGTTTTATCAGAACATACATATCGAGTAGTACCTATGTCAAGCCACCGTTGTATAGGATTATGAACCAAGTCGCATTCTGACACAACTCAAGAGTTTGACTCTTCTACTTCCATGTTGTCCACCATATTTTCTTCTGTGTTATTCTCCTTCTCATGTCTGCAATCTTTAGCGGCGTGTCCCGTCTTGCCATAAACCCAACATTTGCCATGAAACTTCTTGGACTGCATATTTTTGTTGGATTTCTTTTCTAGCCCTTTTCCCTTCTTCGAGAAATTCTTCTTGTTGTTATTATTGAAGTGCCCTTTCTTCTTTGGCCCTTCTGTAACAAATACTTCCTCGCTTTTTGTGTCATCCCACAACTATCTGCCTCAAACTTCAGTCTAACGATGAAGCCTTGTAAATAAATTTCTGTCTTTTTATACTTCAGAAACTTGCGGTAGTCTTTCCATAATAAAGGCACCTTTCTTGTTATTGCTTCAACGAAGAAAGATTCTCTAATTTTATGGCCTTCTATTTCAAGTCCATAAATGATAATTTGTTGTTCATGCAGTTGAGTAGTCAAATATTTGGAGTCTATCATCTTGTAGTCCATGAAATTGTCTACAATGAATTTCTTTAGATTGACATTTTGTGTTTTCTATTTTACGGCAAATGCATTCCAGAGAGTCTTTGCTGTCTATTGAATTTGATACACTTTGTATAGCATCTTATCCAAACAGTTTAAATGTAATTCTTGAACAGAAAATCTGAATGTAGAAAATCTGAATGTTCTAAGCATAAGTAAATAGAACAACATCTGATTTTGTTAAGTCTAGAAATCATCACCATATCCTTTGAATGGATCATTGTTATAAATAGAAAAAACAAAGAATTTTATAATTGAAAGTGGACCGTTATTTTTTTTCTTATTTTCCCAAATGGATTCAAAAAACAAATAATAATGCATGCAATGGTTACCTTTTTAAGCCATATGGAATTTTATTTTTTTTGAAAGATAAAAAAGTAATTTCCATTTCGTAGCCTAAAGGAATATAAAAACAGGGCAAATGTGAAATATATAGAGATTTACTTACATTTATAACCGGGTTGTTTAAAGCATATTATCAACGTCGTTCTCTAAAGAAGGAAGTTTTGTAATAATCAAAATATTACTTATATTTGGCTTGTTTAAAGCGTATTATCAACGTAGTTCTCTAGACAAGGAAGTTTTGTGATAAAAAAGATAACGTGTTCGCCAATTCTGAAGTCATTGTGTGCTTAAGGTTTTTCCCCTTCAAATAATATATTCTTCATCTCCTCCTATGGGTAATTTCTAAACGAATAATGTTTACTCCAATTGATAAAACTGATTTAGCAAGCAGATCCGAAGCGAACGATCTAGGTTCAAGAGGGATCGTTAATGACAAGTAATTTTTTATTTTCGATTTTAATTTTCTACAATTTAATAAAATTTATTTGATATCAGAGTGAAAATGAATGGTATTTTTATTGTAGCACCATAATATTTATTCTACATCGAGTATAGTTGCTACATTTGCAGCATTTAACCCTCAATTCGATGCCATAGAAACTTCAGTCGGATTGCTTAAGCTAAAACATCGGGCATCAACGTTTTCTAATATTTCTGCTATCATTTAGAAATTTGCCGAAAAGTACATTTCCTACCCCATTTCAACCAAAAGTGATGTGTTTTTCAGTGGTTATCTTGTTGCTGAATTATTCTATTTTCATTATGTTGATATAGGAAATTTACATACAAACATCTGGCTCAACTGAAGTACATTTTGCCTGAAGCGGTTGTGATCAAGAAAGTGACGTTGCATGACCACATCGCTAGCCGTATGTATCCAGACCTTCATGTAGTCTTCAAGTCGACGCAGTTGATGACCATCCTTTATTGAGAAGCATTATCAGAGATAGACTGGTTGATTTTTCCAAGAGTCGTGCAGAGGTAATATGGTTCATGAGTGTTGCAATATCTAATAACCGAACAAATTTTTGCTATGTTTTTGGGTATTTTACGTTTATAATTGTTTGTTACACACTTACAGGGAGATGACACTCCAGAGGAAGAAGATGATATTCCAGAGTAAGAGCTCCTTTATCTCTTCACTCAAACAAAACCGTATTTTGGATCGATACATAAGTGTATTTTTTTGGTTTTTTGAAAGCCAAAATGAATAGGATTTAACTTTCAAGAAGCAAAAAAAGACTTATATAAGTCAATCAAAACGAATAGCTTTTCCTAAAGTTGTTTCTTTTTCTGGTTCTACTCCCCGAATTAAACTTTCTACATCTTCTCAAAAGCTTCCACGGCCACTTAAAAGTAGTTTTTGCAAAATAAAAAGACCCCTCTTCCACGCTGCAGTGCCAATGCACCACCAAAATCGATTCCATTCATTATCTTAATGACTCCATCATCTCCAATTGTATGCCTACATTTGAGGAGTAGGATAAAACTTTGGCTGCATGTTATTTTCTTCCTATGTTATTGTAACAAGGTCTTTGTTAGTACGTTATTGCAGTTTTCCCTGGCTTAATAATTCTAGTTTCACGTCCGGTTAAACAAATTTTAAAGTTTATTTGCGTATTTTAATATCATATTGGCATGATTCTTTGAAGTTTATAATTTTGTTGTTGCACACATACAGGGAGATGACACTCCATAGGAAGAAGATGATATTCCCAAGGAAGAGCTTCTTTATCTCTTCACTCAAACAAAACCGCAATTTGGATCGACTTACATAAGTTTTTTTTGGCTTTTTGAAAGCCAAAATGAATATGATTTAGCTTTCAGGAAGCAAAAAAAGACTTATATAAGTCAATCCAAATGAATATCTTTGCCTAAAGTTGTTTCTTTTTCTGCTTCTACTCCCCGAATTAAAATTTCTACATCTTCTCAAAAGCTTCCACAGCCACTTAAAAGTAGTTTTTGCAAGATAAAAAGACCCCTCTTGCATGATGCAGTGCCAATGCACTACCAAAATCGATTCCACTCATTACCTTAATGACTCCATCATCTCCAATTATACTCCTACAGTTGAGGAGTGGGATAAAGCTTTGGTTGCATGTTATTGTAACAAGGTCTTTATTTGTAACGACCCAGAATTTCTGTCATTTGAAATTCAGATAATTACTTGATTTTAAATATCAACAAGTAAAAATTTTAAGTCGAATAAATTATATTTCGAATATTTAGATTTAATTGGATAATCAAATCGACAATTTAATATTTGAAATTACAGAAAAATTTGGAAATTTGGTTTAATGTGATTAAAAATGATTTATAAAGTTATATTAAATCATATTGGAGTTAGAACAATGTTTGAGAACTTTTAAAATTAAATTAAAAGTTAATTTGTGAAAATTGAGTATTTTAATATTTAATCAATTAGTGAAAATAGTCATTTTTCAAACAGTCTCAGATTTCGACGAAACCGGTTTCATCGGATCCGTAATGTTATATTATTGTAAGGTTTCAAATTTCGTGTCAATCGGATTTACGGTTTGTCCGGGGCAATCTAAAACGCATAGAAATTGGTTTAATCGATTTAATTTAAATTGGATTGTTTATTGCCGTAAGTCGCACGGATGATCGAATTGGCTCTCGATACCTATTCCATTGTGTCCGAAACGCGGGGTAAACCCTAGAAATGCCAGCCGACACGCTTTTTTGGAGTTCGGAAAAATTTCGAGTGAATAGTGTGTGCAAATTTTCTATAAAAGCCCCTCTAACATTTCATTTTTCACAAAACCCTAAGCTATAAGGTCAGGCCCGCCATTCTTATTTCGATGGCCATAAATTCGATTTCTTTCCTCGTCAATCTCTCTCAATCCGTAAACAATTACGTAAAGTGTTCAACTACAAAATCGAAGAGCGTAATGAGAGCTTCGATTCCATACGGTGATGATCAACGATGGAGTATCGTTGGGGCTCGATTTTGGCCGCGTTCATTCATCGTGTATGCACGTTTCTCGAGTACTACAAGGGGCCAAGCTCCACTTGGCTTCGGCCGAGTATAGCATTGGTGATGGGCTTCGAGATGGAGGTTGCTGATCAACTTCTCGATGCTCGTGGAGGCCGTGGTGTTTAACCCTAGGTCGCGTGCAAATGGGCTCGGTTTCGTTCAATACTTGGGAAGCTTTTCGCGTGGGAGAAGACAAAGTGGAAAGTGTGGCCTAGATCTAAGGTGCTTGATCTAACGGCCAGAGATGAATAGGTTTAAAAAAAATGGAATATAAATTGTAAATTAATTATATTAAAGATTGTATAATGTTTGAAATAATATAACTTTTTGATACGAGGTCGGAAAATTACGAAACGAATTGCGTCGGGTTCGTTTTAACGAGCACTACGCAATGGAGCTGGTATGGAGTCGTTTGGAGCAAGTGATAATTTCGGGTAAAATTAAGCGCACGTTTAATTTTATTCGAAACAAAACGCTGCAACTGTTATCGGAAACTCAATGTGAGAACTTCTCACTCAATCGAGTTGTTTCGATTTAAATTTTAAATAGTTAGATTTAAAATTGCTTGATTGTGTTATTGGATGATAATTATTATCTATTGTTTTGAAATAGACCCCATACGCCATATATTAAGCGGATGTTATTTATTAAACACATATACCGCGATAATTCCAACTTGTATGGAATTGGTATTATATATGTACTTGGAGTTGATTTCCCGCATTATATAGCGGATGAGACCCTATTGCGCCGCATAATAGCGGATAGTATTTTATAAATCCCATATACCGCGATATTCCATCTCGAAGCGGAATTGGTATTGTGCTAACATCTTTGGATGCAGGGAAACAGGTTGGAGGGATCCAACTGGATTCCTCAAATGATTGAATTTATTTCAATGTTGTGTGTTGATCTATTTATAACCTGCGTGATTATCTTTGTGATTGAAATCGTTAAAGGCTAAATTTTAGCCGAATATATTTTTGGTATCGTTAGATGCCTAAAATAAATAAAATTTGATTTTTGAAAATTTAAGTTGAGAATTCATAATAAAATTTAATTTTGGAATTGATTCATTTTAAATAAATAAACGTTATAATTTTTATGTTATAAAAATTATAATTTTTGTGAAATATAACCGAAATGTATTTTTGAAATAAGTAGCTGATTAATTTATAAAATGGTTTAAATTGGGATTTTTGAATTATTATAAATGATTTATATAAAAGATTTATAAAATTGATATTTATAAATTAAAATGTTGGAATTATAAAACGAGTTTTTATATGTATAAAAATGAAGTATAAATGGATTTCACAAATGGATGAAATCTATAGATTTATAAATTGTGAAGTTATAAAATGAATATATTTTTGTAAAATAAAAGATTTATAAGCAATTAACTTATAAATTGGATTTTGGTGTGTAAATGGAGTATGGATAGAATTTGTTAATAAAGTGATTTTATAAGTTGAAGTTTTTTATTAAGTATAAATGGAATTTATAAACGTTGTTTTACAAATCTGAAATCGACTTATTTTAATAAGTTTAATTATTATAGCTTATTAATGAAGATATATCCACGATTTTGGGACAGTGGGTAATCCTTTAAATAAAATATGTAGAAATTGAATTTGGTTAATGAAGTATATTCACGATTTTGGACGGTGAATAATTTATTAAAGAAATATTTTGGGAAAGTGATATTTTAAATAGAATTTAAAACAATTTAATGATATTTTAAAATGTGTTAAGTATCGAAACCATAGATTTCAACATTCATTGTTGAAATAGACGTTTCGAGAAATAAAAGGAAATAGTGGACTATAACACCGTTGTTAAAGTCAATGATTTTCGAAAGGAAATGTTTTATATAGTATTGGGATTTATATATCTATATTAATTTCGAATCCCTATACTAGTGATTTTGGGGTTGTCGTAACGATGTTTTACGCAACATTCGTTTAGACTGAAATAAATGTGTTTAACAGAATGTTTTCCTTAAAGAATAAAATATATACTTAATTTGGATTTAAGTATATTGAATATTTTCCAAATGTTGAAATTAAACGGATTTGTGAATTACTTATTATTGAATAAGTATGGAAATGTTTTCCAATATGAAGTGAATGTTTTGAGATTATATCTTTTAAAGATAAATAGAAAGTGAATATTTGAAATCGATTGAAAATCGTATATCAGTGGATATTTGAAAATTTAAATTCACCATGGAATATATAAAGGAAGGGAGATTTATTTAAAAATAAACATTGATTTATTTCTGAAGTGTGGAAATAAATTTACGAATTTGGGACGTAAATTTAAAGTAAATCGGTAAGGATTTATTTGATTGGTTTAAATGAACCATTTTGAAATGAAAGTTGTAAAGGTGAAAATTGATTTGAAATTTGTTTTCAAATGGTTGAAGTGTGGAAATTATATCTTGTAAAGATATTTTTGAAAATAAATAATTTGGGAGATTATTTGGAATCGGGTTATGTTGTGAATATCGATTGATAGTTAAATAACCGACTATCAATATTGACCCTTAAATGGCTATTGGTTGTGAATTGGTTGAAATTGAATGCTACACTTATTTTTAAATTATTGCGCTCGTTATTCGGATTACCCATTCCGAATAGTGATACGACGTAATGGATAGCATTGAAGACCAGTGTTGAAGACCGGGTATTTGTGAAAACGATAGGATGACCTATCGATTGTCTCTGCACCGTCAGCTACGGTATGGAGATTTCTTTGTGATGGGAAATTCGATTGGGATTGTGAATACCCGTATTCCAAGGGCTTCTTTTGAAGTGCCTTCGGTTCTGTTTGAACCCGGAACAGACTTGTATGGTTACATGTATGACATTACATTTTGAGATATAAAGCAGATTTCTTTCAAATACATTTCTGTTGGTGTAGAGGATTTATTAACTTAGCTTAACACCATTCTCTGAGACGTACGAGCTCAGAGGTTATGTAGTTGAAGGTTATTAGTGATATATTCCCAATTTGGTAATGTGGCAGGCTGAGTGTTGTTGTGTGATGATTATTTATTGATCATTTGTTGATCAAAGCATGGCTTTGTGGAAAAGCGTAGCTTTGTAGACGAGACTTTATCAGACCTCACACCCCGGAAATGGTCGAAACAGGAATATGCGGCAAGGTTATGACGGTCGCGCCCTTTAGGGTATGTCATTTCCTTCTTGAAAAGGGTGGTGTCAGGTATGGAACCCTGATGCTTAACCAATGTGGTTGCTCCAATCTCATTTTTCTGTGTGGTTGTTGCTTGGTGATCGAGGGCCCTCGGATAAAGGTCCCAAAGGACCGGGGGTGGCATATTCGTGTAGTAGTTACCTAGTTATAAAGGTAATCCGGGCTTGTGTTGGCAGAGAGCTGGTTAATTTCTCGGGTCGTCCCGCCAGAGGCGATCCCATGTGGCAGTAGGAAGTTCCTTAGCCTGACCATTTGTTGGAAATCCAAAGAAACAATACGAGCCTTGTACGGTTTTAGTTGTAGAACCTGCCATTTAATATGGTAGCTATAGTAGGCATACTATAATGGTACCTATGCTGGCTAAGATTAATATTCTATTTTTGAAATGCTTTCATCACTATGCACTAATAATAATATCAAAAATGATTTGTTTTGCGTAGTAAGCATCTTTGACTATCATAATGAGAAATCTCCTCCAATTCTGCGTTTGTATTGTGTGTGTGCGGGGAGGTCTTATGGTAGTTTCATTTTCCAAAAGCACAGCGGATATTTTTCACTTTCCTTGTTGTTGTTGTTTTAAAAGATAAATAGTCGTTTTCAGTTCTCACACCAGTCCTATGACTGACCTGGAGTTTATTGTTCTCTTCCTAAACTCAGGGTGCCCACCAATTTCCACACGGGCAGCCTAGAGTTAGGTATCAGGTCATTCTGGATTCAGAAGTGCTTTGAAGCTCAAGTGGCGAGCTGGATGGCGTGACGTATTACTTGTATATGATATTATCTTGCCGCCGTATAAATTCGCTTGTAAGGACACGTTTGTATAACTGTCCATTGAATTGTTGTGCTGTATATTGTTGTTATACACTCTGATGATGATGTGATGTAATGTAATAACTGATATAGTTCTTTGCTTTAAAGATTATTCACTTATCTATTATATGTTGTTCCGCTGCGATATGTGAAATTCTGATATTGTTTCCATTCTATTTCCTTACTTCTTCTATCTTTTTCTTCTACCTCTTCTTCTTTAACCATAACGGTTCGGTTTTCCAGTATTTGATTATGCGGCATTTGATACAGTGGACGTAAGAATGCCGACCTTCGGATCCCGATAAAATCGAATATGTTACATGTGGTACCAGAGCATATGGTTAAGTGACAACCTTGGCTCTGTTGGGGATTACTCATTAGAGATAAAGTCAGCAGTACTCTAGAATGAGTTGAGTGTAATAATAGATATGAGAGCGTATTTATTAGTGAATATGAAATTGTTTTGTATTGTGTTGACTTATCAGTTGATTGTTTATAGATTCTGGTCGATGCAGTCCAGCTAACTGTCATCGATAGGGGTTTCTAAACTCTTAAACGAGATAAATCGACATAGTATTGTTTTAAATTGGGTAAATGAAATAATTTTACCTCGATTATATTTTATATATATAAAGGAATAATTTTTCAGAATTATCAAAGCGTATGTAAAAAAAAATTGAATTGTTTGATTGTTGAAAATGTAAGAAAAATATAAGTGAATCAAAGTTGTTCGAATAAAACAACAATTGTGAAAGAATAAATTATATAGAAGCAACAATTGTATAAGTATATAATTATAATTGAAATGATCCACAATTGTGGAATAATCTTGTATAAGTAAGGTTAAATAGTGAAATTCTATAAGAAAAGATTTATAAACGTTATTTATAAATAAAAGAAAATTTTGAAAGAATTTAAAGCACTGGATTCACTACTGTTGCTGGGGAATAATAAAGGTGATGACTACAGCATCATCAGTGTCATTTTCGAGTTTCTATGTGATGGGTTTGCTAGTAAATTGAAATTGAATTTTGTTGTGATAAACAAATTTGAAATTAAAATCCAAGTTGAAATTGATGAATATAAGTTATCAAGTTTTGAACTTATAATATGAGATAATAAAGATTTAACTTTAGTAAAGTTGAAATAAATTTGAATTAGTATGATAAAATGTATGATGTGAAATTTAACTAAAGGAAGTTAAATAAATTAAATCAGATTTGGAAGTTGAATAATAAGTTGTATAACTTATTAAATGTGAAGATGTAAGTAAAAACAATTATTAAAATGGTTAAATAACTTTGTTAAGCAAAACGAGGTATGAATCTGAATAAGTGATAAATTTGACTTTGGTAAAAGTTAAATAGAATTTACTTTGGGGTTGGAATTTGAATTGGATTTTAACTGGATTAGATATGTTGTTGAAATGGAAATTTAAGTTAAGTTAAACTGTAACGATCTCGATTTTTAATTAAATTTAAATTGATAATGTAAATAAATTTTTGAATAAAATTGTAAATTAACTTGAAATTTTCAAATTAAATAGGATATTTGTTTATTTGAGTATTGATTTTAAAATTTAATTGAGATTTCGAAATTTTATATTTAAAATCTTATAGATAAAAAGTAACATCCCAAAATTTTCAATTTAAATAAATAATATATTTCAAACTCTTGAGATTTAATTTGAGAATAAATTGGAGGAGAAAAAAATGAAACAAATGAAAATAAGTGATAATATTATATGAAATAAATTCCAATTATATTTTGAGATTAAAATATTGAAATAATAAATATTGTAAAAAGTCATTTGAATTTAAAATCTTATATATATGTGTATATTGCAAATATGAGTAAATTGAATGCATATTTAAAATTAATTTAAATTTGTTCAAAATAAAGCGTGAATGTATAAATGGATATGAAAGTTTATATTTCAAGTTTGAAATGGAAAATTGAATTTAAATTTAAAATAAATATTTTAAAAAATTTATGTAGCATTCAAAATCATTTCTTTCTTTAAAATTAATAAAACAAAAATGTGTACAAAATGAGCAATAAAAGTTTAAAATAATATATATAGATAAGTTGCTTATTTAAAAGATATGATAGTCTTAATTCAAAAGAAAAAAATATATAATGAAGTAAGCTTAAACATATTGGTTTAAAAAGTGATATTGTAAAATTGATATAAACAAAAGTTTACAAAAGCTAAATCATCTTGTATACTTAATAATTAGATTTGATAAAATAAGGACTTAAAACACATTGTACTTGTGCATATATACATACAAATGAATAAAAATATATATATTGGTTTATAAAAGTATGTATATAATATAGGAAATAAAATCTATAAAGTTTCTTTTGCCTTGTTACATCAAAAGCTGAAACTTACCTTCACAATAAAATTTAATAATTAACAAAATCTATGTTTTAAGATCTTTTCTTACAAATGGCATTCACTATATTTAATTGGATTAAATAATTAAATAAAAAAAATAAAAATAAAAATATAATAAACTCTTCACTTCCCCATATACAATTATTAAACTTTTCAGCAAATCTGAAAAGTATACAGTAACAAGAGATCTCAAAAATCTGAGGTAAAGATCAGAAAAGATAAGTTGAATGAGAATATCTAAGTCAAGTTATCTTCAGTTCAAAAATTTCAAGATAAAAGAAATCAAAAAAACTTGATCAATGCAACCTGGAAAACAGGCAGTG
Organism: Allium cepa; assembly: GCA_030765085.1. NCBI lineage: Eukaryota > Viridiplantae > Streptophyta > Magnoliopsida > Asparagales > Amaryllidaceae > Allium > Allium cepa. Next base: position 56,556,505 of record CM060928.1, read on the forward strand.
ATTCCCAAAGCAAATTGCAAAGATCTGGAAAAACATAGCAACTCCAAATCTAAAAAGAAACAGAAAATGTAATTCAAAAACAAAACCTGGAAACAACACTTCAGTTTCAAATGCAAACCTGGTCGAAAATGCAAATTCTTCAGCTGGAGATCATTTCAAAATTCAAAGCAAATCAGACTTTGTCCAATAAAGTAGTGCAGGGTTTTCTGGAAAATAATTTAAAGGCAAGCTTCAGATTCAATTTCAATGCTAAATCAATTGGAACAAATCAAAGAAATAGATCAGAAGTTAAAAACTTGGAAGCTTTGAAAACAAACAAAAAGAAATCTGGAAATTTTCTTGAATAATCAAGCTGTAACTTATGCTTTCAGCTCTCAGGAACAGTGCTGCAGTCTTTGGGCAGAGATAGTGTAAATTCTCTCAAAACAAATTAAGGCAAGTAAAATTTCTTTTAAAAAGGATTTGAATCTGAAGTGATAATCAGTAACAAAGAAAAGATTTAAAAACAATTGTATTTATCAGTTCAGGAGTAAAGAAAACCAAGAATTCAAGAAGCAAATCAAACATTAACAACTAAGTTTCCAGTTTTTCAACAAAATATCACTTCCAGGGTCAAGTTCTTCCTCTGTTCCTTTCTGTCAATTTACTCAGGTGAGCAAACCTTACCTTGATCTGATCTATGTTTTGATGCATGCTTAAAGTAAGGTTATGGATTTGCTTGAATGTGAGTAAACCTTGTTTTCTTTTATCATGGTTGCTATGTGTATGTTTGTATGATATAGGAAAATTAAATTTTGTTTGCATGCAAGGAATTTGAATGTATGATTGAATGCTTAGTTTGTCATGTTGACTGTACAAGATGTTAGTCACTGTTTTAGTTCAGGAAAAAACAAACAAATGAAAACCTGTAAAATCCATCTTCTTCCCCCTGTCTTTATTTTATTTTGAATGATTAACTAAGGTGAGCCATGCATTTTTGTTTCAGTAAACAAGATAGATTTTGTTCAAACTTTCACCAACATTTTTCTTTAGAAATAAATCAAAGCAAAGTTGATTTCCTGGAAACTGTGAAACTCAAATTTCATACAGCCTTCTTTGTTTTGCAAGAATAAAACATATTAAACCCAGTTCAATTTTTCTCTTCTTTATTCCTTCTGAAATTAATTTGTAACAAGTTGAAATTGTGTTGAGCTTGCACCATGTTTCAGAAAACTAATCAAAATAGGCTGTAGTCTTACTGGAAACTTTAAAGAAAAAAAAATTTGTTGTTAAGTTTAAACTCTGGTTACAGAGTGAAACACATCCAAATACAATATTCTTTTCCCCTCCTTGCTCCTGAATCATGTTGGAAATTTAGCTAAAATGATTGTTTAAACTGGTATTCACTTAAACAGTTAATTAAAGCCAATAAAAACAGGTTTTAACTTCAATGGAAAATGTAAATACAGTCACAACCCAAAACAGGTGAAAATTCGAACCTCATGGATTTGAAATTCAGTAACACCATTTGAATCACCATCAAAATTAATGATTTTAGAAACAAAAATTAAATTTTTTCATTGCATATTGCTCAAGAAATTAGGAGTTGATCGGAAAGTGAGTTTTTGGCAAAACCTGATGATCGAAGAAGTTATAGGCCTCGAATTCACTGTCGTAGATGGATTGAGGGTTCGTGATTTCTAGAAAAATACTGGAATTTTTTTTAAATCTTTTGATCTTCAATTCGAATTTAAAATAGGGTTTAATACCCATTTTTCTGCGCACGGTCGAAATTAAGTTTCCGCACCACCCACTAACGGCGGCGAAGGTTGTCGTGCACGTGCACGTGGATGGGGTGTGTGTCAGTGTGATGGGTTTGGGAGGGACGAGGAGTAACTCGAAACATGGCACGGGGAGATTGAGTGGAAACTCGAAGTGGAGCTCGTGACGTTTTGGAGCTGTATAGAGTAGACTTCCAGGCTTGAAACAAATTTGTAAAAAAAAAATTCTCACGGGTCGATTCGAGTGGAAACTCGAAGCAGGGAAGCTTTTACATCGGGTATGACTCAGGGAAGGCCTCGGGTCAAACTTAAAATCAGCAAAAAAATTTAAAGCATGATTTAAACTTGTTTTTCTTTAAATAATTATCCGGGATAAATGAAGTATTTTAAAACTTAGATTTCAAAAATAAAATTTGTTTAAAATTTTTAACTTGATAAAATACTTGAGGAGTAAATCAAATATTCAAATTTTTAACTTAAAGACAAAATTCTTTATAATGATTAAATAAAGATTTTAAACAACTAAGATTTGTAATTACTTTATAATTTAGAAGTTGATTCAATTAAAGGATGAAAGTAATTAAGATTTTCTTAATTATAAATTAAGGATTTATGAATTAGGATAATTAAATTAAGAAAAGTTAATTGATAAAGTTAATCAAGATTGAATCAATTTATAGTTAAGAATAATTAATCATTGATTTAAAATTTATAAAAATAATTGTGTGGTTAACACACTTAATCATATTCACCCTAATTAGAGATGATTGATTATCATCAATTGTTCTGTATTGGATTGATATTTTTGTTGTGATGTTGTGATTGCTTTGTGATGGACTGTGATTTGTGATTTGTTCCTATATGTGTGTGAAATCCCTTTTGCCCGTAAAACGGCATTTAAACTTCGATGCGACAGGGAGTCGGATTCCAGTTTGTTATCCGAAACCCACATCGAATCATATTAGTGAATCTTTGTGATTGATAAATTTATTTTATCTATGGATCTGTGAATGAAGATAAGCGTTATGGGTTATACCGCTTATCGATATATCCGTGCTAATTGATGTTGTGCACTATTATGTGTAAAACCCCTTGACCACACTATACACACACAAAAATGGATTGCACGTGGAAATTGGTTAAGTCACAGATTTTTGGAATAGATTGAAAAAAATTGAATTTTTAAATTTAAATGATTTTGAAAATGGATCGGGTTTTAAAATGAAAAGCTTTTGGGAAAAGAATTTCTAAGATAAAAGTTATTTTGAATAACTTAATTTGGTTCTGGAATCTGATTTAAATTTAAATTCAAAATTTGAAATTGAATTCTATTTTGAGAATTTAAGATGTAAAAAGGTCATACAAGTTTATATGGGTTTTTAAACCATTTTTAAAGGGTTGTTTCGGGAATTAAATTTAACCCAAAGATTTTAACTTGTATAAATGAAATTGGATTTTTCCAAAATGAAAACTAATTGTTTTCCAATGATAAAAGCTTTCATATAAGGAATGAATTTCCAATTTGTATAAAAGGAATTTCAAGTTTGAATTGAAATGATTTTCCAAGTTATGAATGAATATTTGGAAACGGTTTTTGAAAGCTATAAGTTAAATCTTTGATTTAAAGATTAAATGGGCTAATCCAATTGGAATGGAAATTGTTTTGAATTCTGTGAATGGATCTTTGTGAAACTGGTTAAACTTTGTGAAATAAATCTTTTGTTTAAAGATTTTGAATGGTAATTTGGTTTAAACCATTTAAAGGCAAGTTTTGGATAATAAGTTGTGACTTAACTGAAAATCCCATATCCATATGTTTTCAAATATTGCGCTCGTTATTCGGTTTAGCCGAGAGAGGACCTTGTGTCATATAACCCATTCCGAATAATGATACGTCGTTATGGATAGCATTTGAAGACCGGTGGTGAAGACCGGGTATTTGCGAGAATGATAGGATGACCTATCGATTGTCTCTGCACTGAGTAGCTACGGTATAGAGATTTCCTAAGTGATGGGAAGTCCGATCGGGATTGTGAATACCCGGATTTGCAAGGGATTCTTCGGAAGTGCCTTCGGTTCTGTTCGAACCCGGAACAGACTTGTATGGTTGTGTGTCCGACACTACACTTTGAGATGTAATGCCGATTCTTTCGAATACATATCTGTTGGTGGCGGAGAATTTATTCTCTTAGCTTAACACCCTTCTCTGAGACGTGCGAGCTCAGAGGTTATGTAGTTGAAGGTTATCAGCGATATACTCCCAATTTGGTAGTGTGGCACGCTAAGTGCTGCTGTATGTTGATGATCATTTGTTTATCATCTTTTGATCAAAGCATGGCTTTGTGGAAAAGCGTAGCTTTGTGGTCGAGACCTCATCGAGCCTCACAAACCGGTAATGGTTGAAACAGGAAAGATGCGGCAAGGTTTCAGGGGTAGCTCCCCTAGGGTATGACCATTCCTTCTGGAAAAGGGTGGTATCATGGTATGGAGCCCAGATACTTACTCATATGGACACGCTATATTTATTACTGTGTGATGTTGTTGTTGGAGGGCCCTCGGATAAAAGTCCCAAAGGACCGGGGGTGGCATATCTCAGGTTTTATTTCCCGGGAAAGGGGTAGCCGACCTTGTGTTAGCAGAGAATAGGTTGGTTCTCGGGGCATCCCGCCAGAGGCATTCCCATGTGGCAATAGGAAGTTCCTTAGCCTGACCATTTGTTGGAAATCCATTCATCCAATACGCGCCTTGTACGGTTTTAGTTGTATTACCTGCAATCTACTTATGGTGGCGCCCCACTATTTGGATGGTAGCTATAGTAGGCATAGTTCGGAATGTCTATGCTGGCTAGGATTAATATTATACTTTCGAAATGGTTTTTCCACACTGTGCACTCATAGTAATAATATCAAAGAATTTTTCTCATATCAAGCATTTTTGACTATCATAAGGAGAAATCTCCTCCAATTCTGCGTTTGCATTGTGTGTGTGGCGGGAGGTCTTATGGTAGTTTCATTTTCTAAAAAGCATTGCGGATTTAAACTTTAAAAGCTTTGTTGTTTGTTTTAAAAGACCAAATTGTTTTGTTTGCTCACACCAGTCCCATGACTGACCTGGAGTTTATTGTTCCTTTCCTAAACTCTGGGTGCCCACTATTTTCCACACGGGCAGTCTAGAGTTGGGTTTTCAGATATTCCAGTAATAGGTATAGATTCATTAGCCTTCGAAGCTCTTTGGATTTGTGGATCGCATTTGCTACACTTCAGCATCACACCAGTCTTGCTCTCTTAGTGAATGTGATGAGGGTTCGAGCTAGCTTTGGATTGAAGATGGAGTTCTTGGAGTTTGGCATTGAAGACATTATCTTTCCGCTGCTATCTTCTTGTATCTCTGATAGTATTGTTATCCATTGTACCATTCTATTGTATTCTGTTGTATCAAATATTGCATTATATGTTGTATATCAAATGTATCATTCATATTTCTTCCGATGTGTTGTACTTATTGTGTTATAAGCTCCGGCGAACCAGGTTCGACGTTTGGATCTGCGGCATTTGAATGCGAGTGTCGTATTCGGTGCCGATTTTTGAAGGTCGAGTCAGGGTCGTTACATAAACAAATGATGTTTAAATAGAATATAACTTAAGTGATGCTGAATGAAGTTGATTTTGGTATCGAAGTAAAATAATGAAGTGAATTAAATGGATATGAATTTGAATTATATAAAGGAGATTCAACTTTACTTGTAAAATAAATTAGTACTTGAACTAATGAATTGAATATTAATCAATCGAATGTAATGAATTGATATAGAACAATGGATATAAGTGTTAATTCATTTAAGGCTAATTGAATGTCAAACCAAATTGAAGGTAAATAAAGTGAATATGAATGTTGAATGCAAAGAGAATAAATTCGGTTGTTTTGGATATACATTGGTTGTTAGATTATTGTTAATTGATTGAATAGAAATTCATATGCAATTGAATGAAAAAGATTGAAAGCTAAAGCAGTTGAATTCAAATTGGAAGTTAAGTAAATTTAAATTGAATGGAAATTGATTTGAATTGAAAGTGAACCAATGTGAATGTAAATTAGTGAATGTAAACTAATTGAAAATGGATAATTGAATGTCGTTGTATATAAATTGTTTGTAAACAATTACAAGTAATGTCGAAATCATATAAGTTGCTTATAAACCTTGTTTAGTATGATTTCTTTTAATATGCATGTGTTGTAGTTGTTTAAAAGAGTAAAATGTTAATAACTTCTTATATATGTAACTTACGTATTTATATTGAGTAAGTACAGGTACCGGGGCTACCGTTAGCGGGATTTGGTCGTTCAAAACGCTAAATAAATAACTACTTTGCTTAAAAATGCTAAAAATGTACGCCTACGCAATAAAAATAGGAAATATGAACTGTTTTTCTTTTTTCCGACCGTGTGGGTCGATGTATATATATTTATATCTATTGCGATATTGTAAAAGCTCCTCCGTACAAAGGAGGTTATGGCGAAATTTTTTTGAAAATTTAAGGCGTTAGAAAATTTTCGGGAAATTTTGGAACAATTTTGTGAAAACTAAGTTTTGATTTAAAGTTAAAGGTTAAACGATATAGTTGGTTGTGAAAAAAATAACTATATATGGATTTGAAAATTTAGTAAATATTTTGTAATAATTTTAATTATTGAATTTTTGGAAAAGTTAAACAATTAAGAGATTTGTAAATCAAATTCGAACGGTTTGTTTTGAAAAGTGAATGGATTTCAAAACTTTTTCTTACTTGGTAATTTCGAGGACGACGTTCTTTTAAGGGGGGAGTACGTAACGACCCAGAATTTTTGTCATTTGAATTCAGATATTTAATTGATTTTAAATATCAACAAGTAAATTTTTTAAGTCGAATAAATTATATTTCGAATATTTATATTTAATTGGATAATCAAATCGACAATTTAATATTTGAAATTACAGAAAAATTTGGAAATTTGGTTTAATGTGATTAAAAATGATTTATAAAGTTATATTAAATCATATTGGAGTTAGAACAATGTTTGTGAACTTTTAAAATTAAATTAAAAGTTAATTTGTGAAAATTGAGTATTTTAATATTTAATCAATTAGTGAAAATAGTCATTTTTCAAACAATCTCGGATTTCGATGAAAGTAGTTTCATCGGATCCGTAATATTATATTATTGTAAGGTTTCAAGTTTCGTGTCAATCGGATTTACGGTTTGTCCGGGGCAAGCTAAAACGCATAGAAATTAGTTTAATCGATTTAATTTAAACTGGATCGTTTATTGCCGTAACACTCACAGATGATCGAATTGGCTCTCGATACCTATTCCATTGTGTCTGGAACGCGGGGTAAACCGCAGAAATGCCAGCCGGCACGCTTCGTTTGGAGTGCGGAAAAATTTCGAGTGAATAGTGTTTCCAAATTTCCTATAAAAGCCCCTCTAACATTTCATTTTTCACAAAACCCTAACCTATTAGGTCAGGCCGCCATTCTTATTTCGATGGCCAGAAATTCGTTTTCTTTCCTCCTCAATCTCTCTCAATCCATAAACAAAGTGTTCAACTACAAAATCGAAGAGCGTAATGAGAGCTTCGATTCCATACGGTGATGATCAACGATGGAGTGTCGTTGGGGCTCGATTTTGGCCGCGTTCGTTCACCGTGTATGCACGTTTCTCGAGTGCTACAAGGGGTCGAGCTCCACCTGGCTTCGGCCGAGTATAGCATTGGTGATAGGCTTCGAGATGGAGGTTGTTGATCAACTTCTCGATGCTCGTGGAGGCCGTGGTGTTTAACCCTAGGTCGCGTGCAAATAGGTTCGGTTTCGTTCAATAGCTGGGAAGCTTTTCGCGTGGGAGAAGACAAAGTGGAAAGTGCGTCTTGGATCTAAGGTGCTGGATCTAATGGCCAGAGATGAATCGGTTTAAAAAAATGGAATATAAATTGTAAAATAATTATATTAAAGATTTTATAATGTTTGAAATAACATAACTTTTTGATATGAGGTAGGAAAATTATGAAACGACTTGCTCGGGTTCGTTTTGACGAGCACTACGCAATGGAGCTGGTTTGGAGTCGTTTAGAGCTAGTGATAATTTCGGATAAAATAGACGCACATTTAATTTTATTCGAAACAAAACGCTACAACTGTTGTCGGAAACTCAAGGTGAGAACTTCTCACTCAATCGAATTGTTTCGATTTAAATTTTAAATAGTTAGATTTAAAATTGCTTGATTGTGTGATTGGATGATAATTATTATCTATTGTTTTGAAATAGACCCTATACGTCGTATATTAAACGGATGTTATTTATTAAACACATATATCGCGATAATTCCAACTTGTATGGAATTGGTATTATATATGTACTTGGAGTTGATTTCCCACATTATATATCGGATGAGACCCTATTGCGCCGCATGATAGCGGATAGTATTTTATAAATCCCATATACCGCGATATTCCGTCTCGAAGCGGAATTGGTATTGTACTAACATCTTTGGATGCAGGGAAACAGGTTGGGGGGATCCAACTGGATTCATCAAATGATTGAATTTATTTCAATGTTATGTGTTGATAAGTAACGACCCGAAATTTTCGATTCCGAAAATTCCAGATAGTTAGAGAAAAGAAGAAAGAGATAGAAGAAGAACAGAAAACCAAACCCAAAGTCTCACATACGCAGCGGATAAAATATAATATCACATAAATAATAGTTATACAAAGGAAACTGTACTTGTCAAATTACACTTTATTATATCAGAGTTACAACAGATTTACAATCACAGAACAGATACTATAATATATTGACATCAGAAGCTCTCCATACGTCCCTGCTCTCTACCTCGCCTCCTGAGCTCCAGAACGTCCTTACCTGAAAATCTGTAATACTCGGTCTGACTCGAGCATTACATCAAAGTAACACCCGGGTCAGGCTGGAAACCAGCGTGGGTAAACTCATTTAACAAGGAATACCAAACGTACAACTTATTAAAACCCGGGGTAACTCATACATAGATTTACAACTTTACAAGTTGTTAGACTCCACTTATTTCACACGTCAATATCTAAGTACGAAAACTTAGATTAAATGGTCCAATACACTTAAATCTTTTCATTCCAGCCTATTGGTTCCACATATCAATTTATAAAGAATCGAAGTGGTTTCGGGTATTAACTAATACCCGACTCCGGTCTCTTCGAATCCAATGTCATCTTAACCCAAATTATTCAAATGAAATACAATTCAAACTTTAAATACAGGATGTCACTTTACATAGTAATTCATCTCTATAGATAACCACATTATCACTGTTTAAAACAATCATTTCTCAAAATGTTTCATATCAGATATATCCAAAGCATTTAATATCATTCAATCAATCATAAACAAGATTGATTAGTCACACCATTCCAATTTATTTTAATAAATTAAATTGATTCCTTAAATCACTTTAATCTTGCTTACTGAACATTAGTTAGTTACAACCCAATTAAAAATCTGTCTTAATTAATCATCATTGATTAATTATTCTATAATTACACTTAGTAATTGTCTTTTAATTAATCACATAGATTAATTAGCCTTAACCATATTGATTTAACCTTCAGGTAATTACATTCATTAATTAATCTCAATTAATCTCATTCAGTAATTAATTATTCCTGAATCATTAATTAATAAAACTTAATTGCAATTTAATTAATTCTTAATTACTAGTTAATTAATCCTTAATTACTAATGGATTTATCTCTAATTTCTTAATTAATCAATAATTAACTACAACCTCGTTACTAAATTAATTAATCTCTAATCAATTTAACTTATAACCCTTAATTATTAATTAATTAATCCTTAATTAATTAACACTTTAAATTAATTAAAGACTCGTAATTACCTCATTAATTTATCGAACCTTGATAAATTTAAGTTAAAACATTTCCTTTATTAATTACCTAATCTCTTATTTAACACATTTGCCAAACGTTAATTTATATATATATGTAAATTAAGCTTTTAAAAATAACTTTAACATATTAAAATTAATCTAAACATATAATATCAAATACTTTGCTTCCAAAACAGAGTTCATTTAAATTACCAAATGCTTTACTTCAAACAACAGCGCACTTAAAACTCACAGCCACCAAACAGCAAAACTACAAAACATCCTCACAACCACCCCGGACCATCATCACTTCTATCCAACAACCAAACTTGCACATTACTGTGCATTTCATATTGCTCCACCATACATAGTCATTGCATATCGACACTGTCAACTTGCTCACTGCATATCGACACAATCAACTTTCTCACTGCATATCAACACTGTCAACTTGCTGATACAACTGATGCAAGCAACCTTCATTATAACAAAACCATTCAAACCCATACAATATAACAACTACCTTCAACCCTCATCTCCATATCACTGCCACCATTCCCCATCATTCTTCCACTGTCACTGCAACATAACAACCCTCTGAGCATCATCTTTATACAAAATCTCACTTCAGCAACATTTCATTACCACTAGCCTCCCTATCCAAACTTCCCCTGTACAACAACCTAACCAACAAACCACCAAAACAACACACATCCAAACTGCCAACACTATACTCAGTTTCCACTGCCCATTGTTCCATATCTTTGCATCATACTTACCAAAAACCGCCCCACTACCATACTTAACGCTGCTGCAACCAACTCTTGTTACTTCATCACTGACCTACCATTACCACCTAACGTCTCTATTCATTTCTGTTGTTAACTGTGCATCCCCTATATCTTTACAACTCCTCTTCCTGCCTTCACATAACCCCTACACAATATACCACCATAACTACTGACTACTGCCTTCATATACTTGCCCACTACGTACACATATACATATACCACTGCAGTTGCATCACTCCTTACTGCACATCAGTACTACACCTTATTGAAACATCACCCTTCAAAACTTTTGTCATCCCCTTACCTCTGCCAATACAAAACCCACAACACTACATCATTGACAACTCCACCAAGCACTGACCACAACCTCCTCTTACATACCATCAGTCCATCACCTCATCATACAAACACTATCAAACTGCTGCACGTCCCCTAACCTGCACACTTCCAGAACACTTGCGCCTGACCATTATTTCCATCAAGTCACCACTGCACATAACCTATCCCTCTGCACATCCTCTTCATCAACTCTTTACTTCATCACTATATGACATACTCTTCCACCACTTATCCCTCTGCACCATCAACCTTCCCTCTTCATACAAACTGCTGCCACCAAACACCGCCTACATCCAGGGCCGGCCCAATTAAGTGGGCTGCCCTAGGCCCAGTTAAAGTCTAATATTAAAAATTGGGTACTAAAGTTAATATTAGATTTCTAGAATAACTGTTTATAAGAACCGGACATAGGGAGATGGAAAAGTGAACTATCAGATCAAAGTTTCACATTCAATGGAATTTATGCATAATAGCTTGGGAATAGATCATGCATTATAAAGAAAAGAAAATACTATGACACACAACTCTATAGGCATTTAATTAGATTTTAAAGATAGCAAATGTGAGAGTGTATTCATCAAAGAAATTGAACTCGCCCCAAAACCCTTGAAAAAAAAACCCAAAGCACGAAGTAATTCAGAACTAACCCGCGTTCTGAATTATATAAATTGTCAATCGTGCAAATACAACCCAATGAATCACATTCGAAACCTACCAGATGAAGACTTAGCAAAAGAAGAAATCTTTGGTGTGGTAATCAGAAGAAAAAAATAGAATTTACTCACAGGTGTACATAGAACAGAGAGCGACTTCTTTAGTCGATCTGGAATTAAATTTTCAAGCTGATCTGCACTTGTTATTAGTTGAATTTCACCCTTGCTTGATTGTCGTTGCTGTTCGATTGAAGTTGTAGAGCTTGCCATTATTTTCTTTTTCTTTAGAATGATAAAAGAGGATTTTAGATGAAGATAAAAGAACAAGGAACGAAGGAGAGAGGGTGGAAATGAATACGTACTGACGTGTTTGTTTTCTTTTTAACTTTTATATTGATATTGCAATTTTGAGTAAACAAATTTGCCATTTGTAATTTGCATGCTATACTAAGATACACTTATCTTTATACATGTGTTAAAATGTTTACACTTGTATTTTGTATGCATTTATTATTTTAAATATTTTTGAAAATCTTTTATTTTTAATTTGGTAAATACATTTCTTAATTTATTCTTATAAAATCCTTATAAGGAAAATATTATATAACTATTTATCTACCATTTAAAATCAAACATACATTATTATTAAATCCAATTTACTTTAAGATATTTATCTTTGGATTCCAATCTCAAATTCAATTTTTAATTTAAAATCCTATATATCTATTTTTAAACAAACACATATCTAATTTGTTTGAACATAATAAGTTTGCCCATTATAAAATTATATTAGGAGATTATCATAATTGTAATTGCTTGAAATTTCTGGGATATTACAGATATCGTTTATTATACTTATTTATTATTATTATATTTTTTATAATCCGTCTACACATTCAAATATATTTTTATTACTAGAATTTATCTGATTTACATACAAATTAATATTTTAATAGTTCTAATCCTATTAATTACCAATTACCAGATGCTCGAAAATCCAGGTTATCACATTCTCCCCCCTATGAATCTTTTCGTCCTCGAAAAGGAACGAAGCCTGAATTATTAAGTGCTTAAAATCAGATAAATTTTCTTTGATCATATTTAAAACATTTAAAAAAAATCTATATAATATTACTAAAATAGTTTTTATAAAAAATACTTTTATAACTCGATGTTTCGACAAGTCCATCCTTATTCTCACAGGAATTCGGTCATACGTTGATCAGGCGTACGACTGAAAATCTATAAGTACTTAGCAGACTTGTTTTCAACACCCAGTGAAAATACTTGAAAAATAATTTTATTGAAAATATAGAAAATATTTTGAAATAGAAGAAATATATTTGGTGAGAATGCTCTGGAAATCATCACCCCCATCCATGGTCGCAGTTAACCCGATGGTTACGTTGCCGTCCCGACAAAATCCATAGATAACTGTAGGCCTCCGCGCCCCTCGATTGCACCATGGAACCCGCTACAGATCGCAGCTACAACTGGGGTTACGTAGCTATCACAGCAAAAACCCATATAGCTGTAGGCATCAGCGCCATCGAATTTCGCTGCCAAAAGAATGAAACTTCTCCACTCCACTTGACCATAGATCGCAGTCTACCGATGTTGCGTTGCCTTCCCAGCAAAATCAAGTGTAGACCGTTGATACTCATCCTCCACACGATTTTCGCTATGGTCCCCACCGTAGATCGCAGTGACATCGAGTTACACTGTCGTCATAGCATAACCCAAATGCCCCTGTAGGCATCAGCGCCCTCGACTTATGCTACCTAATAATCCTCAGGAACTAGTTTTGTCCGGACTCCTCACAGGATCAACTTTAGAACCCCCCCTTGGGGCTCAAGGCAGCACCACCCAGTGGTACTCCTGAGAAGTCCATTCCAAGGGAGCGCCTTTTTCCCCAGAGCCATCATCAAAACATTTTATACCATACATATATAGTATCTTTAAATCATACACCTAGTACGATCTCATATAAAGCTCCTTTACACAAAATCGATTATTCCAAAATCGATAATTCTCAAATTAGGCTTTCCAAATTCAATATTGATTTTACCCAAAAATCGAAAGCCTTTCCAAAACCAAAGGTTCCCAAAACCTTTTCCAAAAAACCTCATATGATCCTTCATATATATAGAGATATATATAAAATCCTTGATAAAAATCTTTGGATCATTATAAACTTGCATAAACTCCTTTTATACTTCAAAACACCTTTAAAATCCTTTTCTTCTGGCAAAAGATTCATCAAGGGGAGTTTTATCTTATAAAACAAAGATACTTACTTTGTTTACTCAAAATCAGATATTCAAATTTGATTACTCCTTACAAAACCACTTACCATATCACCTACTTCCATAAACAAAATTTCAACCATAGAAATATCCAATTTCTATTTTATTTCCTCATATATTTCACAAAATATACTTTCACTTCAAAAACCATTTCAAATTTCTTATCCACAAACTTCAATATCAATTTCATTCCAATCTGTACGATGTACACATATCATCCGTACGCTATACCAATCTGATCGCTCACTCGATCACACAATTTCACTTCCGAACTAGTATTGTCCACCCGACTTCCTAGTGCGGACACAGATCTGGTTTCTTGATCAGAAACCGTTATTCTCCTTGCATAGTCATAACTATGATAGAGAATATCCAGAACCAATCAACAATCCATATCCAGGTTCGCCGTCGAAAATCGAGTGAAAAATCCCAACTCGGATCGACATATTATCTCGAAATTCTGTGCTCGAATCTGGATCAAATCACTATGCGAATAGAATAACATACGTACACCCTACGTATTTATCTTTATTGGTTATTAGCCTAATCAATTCCATTTCTACCCACATTCACTTTGATTTTCATTCACTTACTCACAATTGCTTCAATCCATTCGTATTATCACCTCTATTCTTATCTCGATTAGGTATTTAACCAATAACAGTTTAAACTCTGTCCAGTTTAAATTTAGAAAATAACTTGAAAAGTTAAAGAAATAGATAAGTAGTTGAAAAATAATTACTAGTTTGTAAAATAGTTCAGTAATTGTAAAATAATTGGAAAATAGTTAAATAGTCATAGAAATTTTAAATAATTGCAAAATAGCTATAAATAGTAATTAGTAGTTGAAAATAGTAATTAGTTTATAAAATAGTTAGAAAATTGTTAAACAGTTTCAAAAATAATTGTAAAACAAGTATAAGATAGTTTGGCTTTTAAAAGAAAGGTTGTATATAATGAATAGCTTGGAAAAATAGATTTATATTAAAATAATTTATATTAAAATAATCTAGAGTCAAAACTGTTCTCTCCCCAATCTCCATTCTCATCAATTCAATTTAAATTTCCTCTACCATTTAAATTGACCCAATTCCAATTTAAATAACTTCAATTTCCGTTGAAATTGATTCAACCCCAAATCAACTTGAATTAACCTCAGTCTCTTTTCAAATTTAACTTTATTCAACTTTGATCTCAAATTCTTCTAATTCAGATAAATTTCAATTGAACTAGTTCCTGTTTCAATTAATTTCAACTCCAGTTTGAATTAACCCCAAATTTCAAACTCCATTTCCACATCAAGCTAAATTATTCTTGATTTCCTCCCAAATTCAATTCAAATTCTATTTGAATTTAAAACTATTAAACTTTAATTACAATTCCACATTATTCAAATCAATCCAATTCAATTTTTCCATTTGAATCTTATACTCATACATCTTCAATCACCATTTCAATTAATTCAAATCAAATTCAATTTGAACTAATTCAAATTTTAAATTAAAATTTAATTTCCCTTTTATCTTAACAATGGATTACCATACTCCATCTCTCATTCATTTAAACAAACCTAATTCACAACTTAAAGATTTTTAACAACAATAGGATGATATCATCCAATTATTTCAAAACATCCAACCATTTCCGATTTGGATCTCAAACCCAATTTATGATCACTCAACTCTCAAATATAATCAATCATTTAACTTCCCGAGCTAAATCTTAATTTCATCTTGAAATTTCCAAATCAGGTTAATCATTCCAACTTATTTAACCATTTCCAAGTTAGACTCAATTCACTTAATTCAGTCAACCTTACCCAGTTTTAACTTCTATTTTCAAATTTTCAACTTCTCATAAATAATCTTCCCACTTATTAAGTTCAAAAACTTATCACCTTGGGTATCACATCTTATTCCAAACTCAAAACTCACCATTTAGAGTTTATTTCCAACCACCTTTGAAATTATGTATATCCACATGTATACATATTAATTTCTTTTACATACCAAGTTATACTTTAAAATTTTAAACCACCCTTGGTTTTAATTCAAAACAAATTTCTTTTTAAATTTTCAAACAACTCTTGTTTGAAATAGGACCATTATTAAACACAATAACCAACTATTTATTTGGGTTGAAACCAATTCTAATTTCAATTTATTTTGAAATACTTCTCCAATTCAAGATTTCAATTTGAATCCATTCCAAACTTATCTTTATTTAATTCTAATTTCAATTTGGTTGCATTCTATTACTTCTTAATTTAATTCTTACTATTACTTTTATTAATTAATACTACAACCAATTTCCTTAATATAATAGATAATCTATTTCTTATATAAGATTCATTTACTTTTGAAATCATTTAAAAACCTTTATATAAGAAAATAACAAGTACGCTCTCTCATATATATATATATATATACACACTCAACTCATTATAGGGTACTTCTTACCCTATCCTTAATGAGTATACCCACCAGAGCCAAGGTTCTCGCTTAACCTTCTGCTCGGATACCAAATGTAACGATCCGAAATTTTCGATCCCAAAAATTCCAGATAGTTAGAGAAAAGAAGAAAGAGATAGAAGAAGAACAGAAAACCAAACCCAAAGTCTCACATACGCAGCGGATAAAATATAATATCACATAAATAATAGTTATACAAAGGAAACTGTACTTGTCAAATTACACTTTATTATATCAGAGTTACAACAGATTTACAATCACAGAACAGATACTATAATATATTGACATCAGAAGCTCTCCATACGTCCCTGCTCTCTAGCTCGCCTCCTGAGCTCCAGAACGTCCTTACCTGAAAATCTGTAATACTCGGTCTGACCCGAGCAGTACATCAAAGTAACACCCGGGTCAGGCTGGAAACCAGCGTGAGTAAACTCATTTAACAAGGAATACCAAACGTACAACTTATTAAAACCCGGGGTAACTCATACATAGATTTACAACTTTACAAGTTGTTAGACTCCACTTATTTCACACATCAATTTCTAAGTACCAAAACTTAGATTAAACGGTCCAATACACTTAAATCTTTTCATTCCAGCCTATTGATTCCACATATCAATTTATAAAGAATCGAAGTGGTTTCGGGTATTAACTAATACCCGACTCCGGTTTCTTCGAATCCAATGTCATCTTAACCCAAATTATTCAAATGAAATACAATTCAAACTTTAAATACAGGATGTCACTTTACATAGTAATTCATCTCTATAGATAACCACATTATCACTGTTTAACACAATCATTTCTCAAAACGTTTCATATCAGATATATCCAAAGCATTTAATATCATTCAGTCAATCATAAACAAGATTGATTAGTCACACCATTCCAATTTATTTGAATAAATTAAATTGATTCCTTAAATCACTTTAACCTTGCTTACTGGACATTAGTTAGTTACAACCCAATTAAAAATCTGTCTTAATTAATCATCCTTGATTAATTATTCTATAATTACACTTAGTAATTGTCTTTTAATTAATCACATAGATTAATTAGCCTTAACCATATTGATTTAACCTTCAGGTAATTACATTCATTAATTAATCTCAATTAATCTCATTCAGTAATTAATTATTCCTGAATCATTAATTAATAAAACTTAATTGCAAATTAATTAATTCTTAATTACTAGTTAATTAATCCTTAATTACTAATGGATTTATCTCTAATTGCTTAATTAATCAATAATTAACTACAACCTCGTTACTAAATTAATTAATCTCTAATCAATTTAACTTATAACCCTTAATTATTAATTAATTAATCCTGAATTAATTAACACTTTAAATTAATTAAAGACTCGTAATTACCTCATTAATTTATCGAACCTTGATAAATTTAAGTTAAAACATTTCCTTTATTAATTACCTAATCTCTTATTTAACACATTTGCCAAACGTTAATTTATATATATATATGTAAATTAAGCTTTTAAAAATAACTTTAACATATTTAAATTAATCTAAACATATAATATCAAATACTTTGCTTCCAAAACAGAGTTCATTTAAATTACCAAATGCTTTACTTCAAACAACAGCGCACTTACAACTCACAGCCAACAAACAGCAAAACTACAAAACATCCTCACAACCACCCCGGACCATCATCACTTCTATACAACAACCAAACTTGCACATTACTGTGCATTTCATTTTGCTCCACCATACACATTCATTGCATATCGACATTGTCAATTTGCTCACTGCATATCGACACAATCAACTTTCTCACTACATATCAACACTGTCAACTTGCTGATACAACTGATACAAGCAACCTTCATTATAACAAAACCATTCAAACCCATACAATATAACAACTACCTTCAACCCTCATCTCCATATCACTGCCGTCATTCCCCATCATTCTTCCACTGTCACTGCAACATAACAACCCTCTGTGCATCCTCTTTATACAAAATCTCACTTCAGCAACATTTCATTACCACTAGCCTCCCTATCCAAACTTCCCCTGTACAACAACCTAGCCAACAAACCACCAAAACAACACACATCCAAACTGCCAACACTATACTCAGTTTCCACTGCCCACTGTTCCATATCTTTTCATCATGCTTACCAAAAACCACCCCACTACCATACTTAACGCTGCTGCAACCAACTCTTGTTACTTCATCATTGACCTACCATTACCACCTAACGTCTCTATTCATTTCTGTTGTTAACTGTGCGTCCCCTATATCTTTACAACTCCTCTGCCTGCCTTCACATAACCCCTACACAATATACCACCATAACTACTGACTACTGCCTTCATATACTTGCCCATTACATACACATATACATGTACCACTGCAGTTGCATCACTCCTTACTGCACATCAGTACTACACCTTATTGAAACATCACCCTTCAAAACTTTTGTCATCCCCTTATCTCTGCCAATACAAAAACCCGCAACACTACATCATTGACAACTCCACCAAACACTGACCACAACCTCCTCCTACATACCATCGGTCCATCACCTCATCATACAAACACTATCAAACTGCTGCACGTCCCCTAACCTGCACACTTCCCCTAACCTGCACACTTCCAGAATACTTTCGTCTGACCATTATTTCCATCAAGTCACCACTGCACATAACCTATCCCTCTGCACATCCTCTTCATCAACTCTTTACTTCATCACTATATGACATACTCTTCCACCACTTATCCCTCTGCACCATCAACCTTCCCTCTTCATACAAACTGCTGCCACCAAACACCGCCTACATCCAGGGCCTGCCCATTGAAGTGGGCTGCCCTAGGCCCAGTTAAAGTCTAATATTAAAAATTGGGTACTAAAGTTAATATTAGATTTCTAGAATAACTGTTTATAAGAACCGGTCACAGGGAGATGGAAAAGTGAACTATCAGATCAAAGTTTCACATTCAATGGAATTTATGCATAATAGCTTGGGAATAGATCATGCATTATAAAGAAAAGCAAATACTATGACACACAACTCTATAGGCATTTAATTAGATTTTAAAGATAGCAAATGTGAGAGTGTATTCATCAAAGAAATTGAACTCGCCCCAAAACCCTTGAAAAAAAAAACCCAAAGCACGAAGTAATTCAGAACTAACCCGCGTTCTGAATTATATAAATTATCAATCGTGCAAATACAACCCAATGAATCACATTCGAAACCTACCAGATGAAGACTTAGCAAAAGAAGAAATCTTTGGTGTGGTAATCAGAAGAAAAAAATAGAATTTACTCACAGGTGTACATAGAACAGATAGCGATTTCTTTAGTCGATCTGGAATTAAATTTTCAAGCTGATCTGCACTTGTTATTAGTTGAATTTCACCCTTGCTTGATTGTCGTTGCTGTTCGATTGAAGTTGTAGAGCTTGCCATTATTTTCTTTTTCTTTAGAATGATAAAAAAGGATTTTAGATGAAGATAAAGGAACAAGGAACGAAGGAGAGAGGGTGGAAATGAATACGTACTGACGTGTTTTTTTTTTTAACTTTTATATTGATATTGCAATTTTGAGTAAACAAATTTGCCATTTGTAATTTGCATGCTATACTAAGATACACTTGTCTTTATACATGTGTTAAAATATTTACACTTGTATTTTGTATGCATTTATTATTTTAAATATTTTTGAAAATCTTTTATTTTTAATTTGGTAAATACATTTCTTAATTTATTCTTATAAAATCCTTATAAGGAAAATATTATATAACTATTTATCTACCATTTAAAATCAAACATACATTATTATTAAATCCAATTTACTTTAAGATATTTATCTTTGGATTCCAATCTCAAATTCAATTTTTAATTTAAAATCCTATATATCTGTTTTTAAACAAACACATATCTAATTTGTTTGAACATAATAAGTTTGCCCATTATAAAATTATATTAGGAGATTATCATAATTGAAATTGCTTGAAATTTCTGGGATATTACAGATATCCTTTATTATACTTATTTATTATTATTATATTTTTTATAATCCGTCTACACATTCAAATATATTTTTATTACTAGAATTTATCTGATTAACATACTAATTAATATTTTAATAGTTCTAATCCTATTCATTACCAATTACCAGATGCTCGAAAATCCAGGTTATCACATGATCTATTTATAATCCGCGCGATTATCTTTGTGATTGAAATCGTTAAAGGCTAAATTTTAGCCGAATATATTTTTGGTATCGTTAGATGCCGAAAATAAATAAAATTTGATTTTTGAAAATTTAAGTTGAGAATTCATAATAAAATTTAATTTTGGAATTGATTCATTTTAAATAAATAAACGTTGTAATTTTTATGTTATAAAAAAATATGATTTTTGTGAAATATAACCGAACTGTGCTTTTTGAAATAAGCAGTTGATTAATTTATAAAACGGTTTAAATTGGGATTTTTGAATTATTATAAATGATTTATATAAAAGATTTATAAAATTGATATTTATAAATTAAAAAGTTGGAATTATAAAACGAGTTTTTATAAGTATTAAAATGAAGTATAAATGGATTTCATAAGTGGATGAAATCTATAAATTTATAAATTGTGAAGTTATAAAATGAATAGATTTTTGTAAAATAAAAGATTTATAAGTAATTAACTTATAAATTGGATTTTGGCGTGTAAATGGAATATGGATAGAATTTGTTAATAAAGTGATTTTATAAGTTGAAGTTGTTATAAAGTATAAATGGAATTTATAGACGTTGTTTTACAAATCCGACATCGACTTATTTTAATAAGTTTAATTATTATAGCTTATTAAAGGAGATATATCCACGATTTTGGGACAGTGGATAATCCTTTAAATAAAATATGTAGAAATCGAATTTGGTTAATGAAGTATATTCACGATTTTTGACGGTGAATAATATATTAAAGAAATATTTTGGGAAAGTTATATTTTAAATAGAATATAAAACAATTTAAAGATGTTTTAAAATGTGTTAAGTATCGAAACCATAGATTTCAACATTCATTGTTGAAATGGACGTTTCGAGAAATAAAAGGAAATAGTGGACTATAACACCGTTGTTAAAGTCAATGATTTTCGAAAGGAAATGTTTTATATAGTATTGGGATTTATATATCTATCTTAATTTCGAATCCCTATACTAGTGATTTTGGGGTTGTCGTAGCGATGTTTTACGCAACATTCGTTTTGACTCAAATAAATGTGTTTAAGAGAATGTTTTTCTTAAAGAATAAAATATATACTTAATTTGGATTTAGAACCATTTTGAAATGAAAGTTGTAAAGGTGAAAATTGATTTGAAATTTGTTTTCAAATGGTTGAAGTGTGGAAATTATATCTTGTAAAGATATTTTTGAAAATAAATAATTTGGGAGATTATTTAGAATCGGGTTATGTTGTGAATATTGATTGATAGTTAAATAACCGACTATCAACATTGACCCTTAAATGGCTATTGGTTATGAATTGGTTGAAATTGAATGCTACACTTATTTTTAAATTATTGCGCTCGTTATTCGGATTACCCATTCCGAATAGTGATACGACGTAATGGATAGCATTGAAGACCGGGTATTTGTGAAAACGATAGGATGGCCTATTGATTGTCTCTACACCGTTAGCTACGGTATGGAGATTTCTTTTGTGATGGGAAATTCGATCGGGATGTGAATACCCGAATTACGAGGGCTTCTTTTGAAGTGCCTTCGGTTCTGTTCGAACCCGGAACAGACTTGTATGGTTACATGTCTGACATTACATTTTGAGATATAAAGCAGATTTCTTTCAAATACATTTCTGTTAGTGCAGAGGATTTATTCTTTTAGCTTAACACCCTTCTCTGAGACGTACGAGCTCAGAGGTTATGTAGTTGAAGGTTATCAGCGATATATTCCCAAATTGGTAATGTGGCATGTTGAGTGTTGCTGTATGATGATTATTTATTGATCATTTTTTGATCAAAGCGTGGATTTGTGGAAAAGCGTAGCTTTGTGGACGAGACTTCGTCAGACCGCACACCCTAGAAATGGTCGAAACAGGAATATGCGGCAAGGTTATGCGGGTCGCGCCCTTTAGGGTATGTCATTTCCTTTTGGAAAAGGGTGGTGTCAGGTATGGAGCCCTGATGCTTAACCTATGTGGTTGCCCCAATCTCATTTTTCTGTGTGGTTGTTGCTTGGTGATCGAGGGCCCTCGGATAAAGGTCCCAAAGGACCGAGGGTGGCATATTCGTGTAGTAGTTACCTAGTTACATAGGTAACCCGGCCTTATGTTGGCAGAGAGCTGGTTAAGTTCTCGGGACGTCCCGCCAGAGGCGATCCCATATGGCAGTAGGAAGTTTCTTCGCCTGACCATTTATTGGAAATCCAAAGAAACAATACGAGCCTTGTACGGTTTTAGTTGTAGAACCTGCCATTTAATATGGTAGCTATAGTAGGCATACTATAATGATACCTATGCTGGCTAAGATTAATATTCTATTTTCGAAATGCTTTCATCACTATGCACTAATAATAATATCAAAAATGATTTGTTTTGCGTAGTAAGCATCTTTGACTATCATAAGGAGAAATCTCCTCCAATTCTGCGTTTGCATTGTGTGTGTGCGGGGAGGCCTTATGGTAGTTTCATTTTCCAAAAGCATTGCGGATATTTTTCACTTCCCTTGTTGTTGTTGTTTTAAAAGATAAATAACTGTTTTAAGTTCTCACACCAATCTCATGACTGACCTGGAGTTTATTGTTCTCTTCCTAAACTCTGCGTGCCCACCAATTTCCACACGGACAGCCTAGAGTCAGGTTATCAGGTCATTTTGGATTCAGAAGTGCTTTGAAGCTCAAGTGGCGAGCTGGATGGCGTGACGTATTACTTGTATATGATATTATCTTTTCGCTGTATAAATTCGCTTGTATGGACACGTTTGTATAACTGTCCATTGAATTGTTGTGTTGTATATTGTTGTTGTACACTCTGATGATGATGTGATGTAATGTAATAACTGATATAGTTCTTTATTTTAAAGATTATTCATTTATCTATTATATGTTGTTCCGCTGCAATATGTGAAATTCTGATATTGTTTCTGTTCTTTTTCCTTACTTCTTCTATCTTTTTCTTCTACCTCTTCTTCTTTAACCATAACGGTTCGGTTTTCCGGCATTCGATTATGCAGCATTTGATACAGTGGACGTAAGAATGCCGATCTTCGGATCCCGATAAAATCGAATATGTTACATTGTTGGTACGTTATTGCAGTTTTCCATGGCTTAATAAATTCTAGTTTCATGTCCGATTAAATATGTTTTAAAGTTTAATTGCGTATTTCAATATCATATCGGCATGTTTCTTTAAAGTTTATAATTTTTTGTTACACATACAGTGAGATGACACTCTAGAGGAAGAAGATGATATTCCCGAGGAAGAGCTTCTTTATCTCTCCACTCAAACAAAACCTATTTTGGATCGACTTACATAAGTTATTTTTTGGCTTTTTGAAAGCCATAATGAATAGGATTTAGCTTTCAAGAAGCAACAAAAGACTTATATAAGTCAATCCAAACGAATAGCTTTGTTGTTTCTTCTTCTAGTTCTACTCTCAGAATTAAACTTTCTACATCTTCTCAAAAGCTTCCACGGCCACTTAAAAGTAGTTTTTGCAAGATAAAAAGACCCCTCTTGCATGCTGCAGTGCCAATGCACCACCAAAATCAATTCCATTCATTACCTTAATGACTCCATCATCTCCGATTGTACTCCTACAGTTGAGGAGTAGGATAAAACTTTGGTTGCATGTTATTTTCTTCTTATGTAATTGTAACAAGGTCTTTGTTGGTACATTATTGCAGTTTTCTCTAGCTTAATAAATTCTAGTTTCACGTCCGGTTAAATATGTTTTAAAGTTTAATTGCGTTTTTCAATATCATATCGGCATGTTTCTTTAAAGTTTATAATTTTTAGTTACACACATACAGGAAGATGACAGTCCAGAGGAAGAAGATGATGTTCCCGAAGAAGAGCTTCTTTATCTCTTCACTCAAACAAAACTGTATTTTGGATCGACCTATATAAGTTTTTTTTTGGCTTTTTGAAAACCAAAATGAATAGGATTTAGCTTTCAAGAAGCAAAAAAAGACTTATATAAGTCAATCCAAATGAATAGCTTTGCCTAAAGTTGTTTTTTTTCTAGTTCTACTACCCGAACTAAACTTTTTACATCTTCTCAAAAGCTTCCACGGCCACTTAAAAGTAGTTTTTGCAAGATAAAAAGACCCCTTTTGCATGCTGCAGTGCCAATGCACCACCAAAATCGATTCCATTCATTACCTTAATGACTCCATCATCTCCAATTGTACTCCTACAGTTGAGGAGTAGGATAAAACTTTAGCTGCATGTTATTTTCTTCTTATATTATTGTAACAAGGTCTTTGTTGGTACGTTATTTCAGTTTTCCATGGCTTAATAAATTCTAGTTTCTTGTCCGGTTAAATATGTTTTAAAGTTTAATTGTATATTTCAATATCATATCGGCATATTTCTTTAAAATTACAGGCGTTTTAGTAGATGTGTGCAGTAGGAAAAGGTCTTTGATACATAAATACAACGGTAAGAAATGTCAAAACTAGTAGTAATAGTAAATTTCAAATGGCGACACCGTCTAAAATATTCTTATCTTGAACGAAACTGGTTTTGGATGTTTGAATTGACAATCCAATTTAGTTTTAAGTCTATTGGCAAACTCTTTGGTGATAATTTAACAGACATGTTAATCGGATAAATCGGGCTAAAATCTATAAGTTCGTCCAGAATTTTTTCTATGAATAAGCGTAACATCAACAAAGCTAATCCTACCTAATTCAATTCTACCATCATATAAATCATTAAATATATCCATTAAATCAGTTTGAACAGCGTACCAAACTTTTTGATGGAAAATCAAAGAAAAACCATTGAGTTCGTGGATTTTGTTGTTAGACAACCCCTTGATAGCTGACCTAACATCTTCTTCTATAAATTGCGAGTCAACGTATTTAGGAAGGAAGCACTGGTTGGATAAATTATAGACCAATTTACTTGGACTATACGCATATATCTTTTTTTTATATATTTCCTTATAGCGTTGGCAAATTGGTTATTAAAATTAGATTTGATCTTATAGCCGGTTCCATTGGTTTTATAGTTTGAATGGTGTGTCTTGTCTACCATTCCGCCACCATTGAAGAAAGAGGTGTTGTCACCCTTTTTGAGCCATTGAGCAGAAGAACGTTGTTTTCGCATTAATTATTTCCTCTTTTATCTAGGGTTTTGTAAAGGTCTCTTTGTGAATTGAAAAGGTCATTTTTCTCGAGGGTCAAAGTTTTTGTTTTATCCGGTCTATTTAATCCTAATACTTCACAAAATAATTTTTCTTTTTCAACTTTGATATTTTCAAACATATAAATACTCCCATTTTTTGAGGAATTTTCTTAATTCCTTTAATTCAAAAAGCAATTTTTTGACTGCATTTTTAAAATGATGGTTGCATAAAGATTTCCATTTGAGGCAATAAGGTCTTCAAATTCGATTTTCTTCAGCTGCATTTTTTAAAATATGAAATGATTAATTTTGAACAAATATAGTTGTACTAATGTTATGGAAATTTAATTATTAGAGCCAGTGTCTTGAAAACTAATTTTAGTTCGCTTGTTGGCATTAAAATTTATTTTCCACTTTTAAATCCCTTCAGAAATAAATCCACTTTAGAAACAAGCATATTCTTCTTAAAATACTTTTATTTGTAATGTTTTTACACTGAATAAAAACATAGTATGCTTAATAGGAGATTTTTAGTAATAATTATTAGTTTTTTTCCTTTAGAATAGAGTTATACCTATTTGAGGAGAACACGGAAGAAAAATGATATTTTTATAACCTGGCGTTGATATGTTTTCGACTTTCAAAAAGCATGATTTACTACTTTATAGAATAAAGCCTAAAGTTGCATAAAATACATTGGATTCTACTATAGGAAAAATTAAAACGGATAAAACCGTAGTTCAATTAATAATAAAACCGTAGTTTTATTAAAAGAACTTGTCTTGCAACTTCTACAAATCGGGTGTATATGCTATATTAAATACACTATTAATTAATTTATAAATCAACAAAGTCCTAAGGAGGGTATAGTAAAGCCGTCCGTTGGTCCAAGCCCCCATATGCTCGGGTAAATTTATATAGGATAGGAAAGCCCATGATATGAATCGAACCTGAGTCTTTTTAACAGAACCCAAGCCTCCTTTCTACTGCGCCGCACCCGCGGCCTTAAATCAACAAACTTAAATTGATCAGGGAAGAGGAATAAGAAAAAGAAAAATGGTGGATACATGGTCTGAGCTTGTCACCGACCTGCTTGAATTGATTGTTACGTCAGAAATACTAACCATCAAAGACGTCTGCTCGTTTGCTTCCGTTCTGTCTATCCTGGCGATCGGCCGCCGCCGCCACGAAGCACCGCCGCTACCGCTCTCCAAGGCTGCTTTTCGCGGACAAAGAGGATCCAAATTCTGCTAAATTCCACGACTTGAACAAAAATCAAACTTTTAGCCTCCCAAATCAGCCGAGCCCGCCCTTCGCCAACCGTTATTTCATCGGATCTGCGAATGGGTGGTTGATCACCGCCGATGAAAAATCGGAGCTCTTCCTTCTAAACCCGTTAACCCGACAACAGATCGATCTTCCTCCTGTTACAACTATGCGTAACTATGTACTTCCCCGTCGCCGTAACGGCGAGATCACTGGATACAGACTTAGAGTCCCCGGTGGCAGAGTTTATTACCCTGCAGAAACCCTTCGTTACTTTCTATTTGAACGAGCAGCTTTGTTTATGGCAGGGGATTATTATATGGTGGCCATTTATCTTATGAACTCAACGAATTTGGCTGTTGCAAGATCTGGGGATAAGGAGTGGACCGTGCTCAACGGACAAGTCCAGACTACCGATATTGCTTTTCATGATGATGGTAAACTTTACGCCGTTACTTGTTATGCTGTTGAGGTCAAGTGCTGGGATTTCCATAAGCATGAGGATATATCTTTGGCTAAGCCTGAATTGGTCTTAGACAAACGCTCAGAGTCTAAAACAAGGGTTTGCATTTATTATATTGTGCGTTCCCCTGTGGGCGAACTTTTACTTGTTCGCAGAGAGAGATACACTGGAAATGATGATGAAAAGATAGCTGATATACCTTCCGATCTACGCATGCGGACAGTGAAAATTAAGGTTTGGAGGATTGATTCTTGTAATGGTGGAAGAAGAAGCGATCAGCCAACAAGTAAAGATAATAATAAGTTGGTGAGGTTGAGAAGTTTGGGAGACTATGCTCTTTTCTTAGGAGGCCACATGTCTACCTGTGTATCCTCTAAAGATTACCCTGAGTTGAGACCCAACTGCGCCTATCTTTCTGATGAATATCTCGAACACACAAACTTTCATCCACGTGATTTAAAAGATGTTGGTCTTTTTGATTTTAATGATGGTTCGTTTCAGCGCATTTTACCGCATGACTCAAGGTTACGTTGGCCATCTCCCACCTGGTTTACTCCTCACTGTTGGTAACTTCTACTATTCTACTTTATCCATCTTTTGGTTGCCAGATTCATATTTTGATACGTGATTTTCATATATTCTTCATTTGGATGTGTAAAAGAAGCTTGGTGTTTTCAGGTTTAACTTATCTTTGTAGTATGACATTCATTTCTACTATTATTGTTATTGTTATTATTTTTCTGCTTGAATTCGAAAAATACGGAGTCATGCTTTTATTTTCAGGGCAGTGCTCAATACAAACTCTATATGGCACTAATGTTCAATGAGTTTCAAGCAAGAATATGGCAATGATGAAAAATGCAGGTATATAACATTTCAATTTCTCAGCTTCATGTTTAAAGGAAAACACAGTTTTATTTACTACACTGAGCTGTTATAGCACATAAAGCCATATTGATTATATACGAAGGTGGGCTTCTTTATGCCGATGGTACATGAAATTAAAACATCCAATCATGAAATTAAACCCGTTAGCTATCACTAAGAGAGGGAGAGAGATGAAAAAACCTTTTGACAGTCTTGAATCGCAGTGTTTAAATGAAAAACGTTGTTTTTCTACACTTTAAACTTACATATATAAAGAAAAACACTGCTTATTCTTAACATAAATGAGGACACAATTCTTTTTATTGCTTTCCTTTTCTCTATTAATTTCAGCTTTCAACTAAATTTTCATTAGCCCAAATAAACCCTGATTGTCTCATCCTCTACCTCCGCTCCATTCACCGTATCCATGCTTGCCAAGTCGTCGGTGACAGGGAGCAGCAATGAGTGGAAGACACAAATGCTGCTGAAGTCGAAGGATCCGTTGGTGGAAGCTGTTGAGAAGGCGGCGAAGGGAATGCTGAAGCCAAAAGGGAGGTCGCCTAAGGCTCTAACTGAGCCCGCTTTTGTGCAAAATTGAACACGGAAAATGTAAATGTAGATGGTCGTATTACCAAAACAATAAGTAACAACAAAGACACAATGTAAGAACTGTACAAAAAAATGCGCACGGATGCATAATAATAAGATACCAATATAAAACTGTAAGAAATTCTGAGGTTTGCCTTAGCAATTTGCTTAAAATATTATTTGTAAAGTTTTTCAAGATACGACAGAATAATGTGCAAAAGATTGTGACGAGTATGTCTACTCTGTGATTTAATAGTAGTTTGATTTGAGAACAAAATGAAGATGATGAAGACAAAGAAAAAATGTTAAGGAATGTGATAAGAATTTCTCTCCTTTTTAAGCCTTCAATGGTTGCGTCCTTTTAGAAGGTTGTGGCCGTTTTTTAAATCAAAGAATCATCTGTAACGTCCAACAGTTGTTTCTATTCGTCGGTCATTTACAACGTCCAACGGTTATTTCTGTTCGTCGGCCATTTGCAACGCCTCATAGTCGCGTCAATTTTGAGCCAACAGTCGCATCGGTCTATCACCAAGTCGCGTTATTTGAAACAGTCGTATCTGTTCATCATTGTTTGCGTACGTTTGAAAAAACTACTATTAAAATAGTCTTTTTTAGCAAAACAATAGTAACACATTAGATCCTAATCCAGTTGGTCGGTAGGATATATAGCAGGGCGGCCACGCTCGTGTGTATTTAAACAATGACTATATAAGTCCTCCCTCTCGTGCAAAATTATCATACCCTAAGGGCCAATATAGGTTGATAGAAAGGGCTATATAAACATGAAAACTTCTTTGTATATGGGACTATATCATCACTCACATATGTAAGGATCGCTAATACTCCCCCACATGAATGAGAATAATATGTCTCCCCCACGTAAAGGGGAATATCACAGAGTACATGTAGAAAAATACTATATCGAGGATAAGTAGGTATTTCGCTTTGAACTTAACGGATTGCTTGGCTAATCAGTGAATATTTCATCTTAAACCGTCAGCCGTTAGTGTATAACTAGACAATAAGGTTTACAAAACATTATTTCCCTTCACGTCCAATCTCTTGGCTGTGTTCAGTTTGGTCCTAAAAAAATTTGGTTCTGCAAGTGTATTTAGAGAATTTAAGCCTTAGTATTCTCATAGAGCAACCGAGATCACACTTACATAGGTGATCGCATCCATAAAGAGTATCCTACGTATATTCCACTTGACGTTTTTAAGATACAGACATAATTAAAAGCATAGGTTAAACTTTTGAATACTTCTATAGGCATGCATTCTATTGTGCACCATAGGAATGGAGTGGACTAAGTCCAAAAAAATACATTATTTCTTGAGTTACTCAGAACTGGTTTGCCTATGATCATAGTCTATGAGATCTGCATTCGCTATGATAGGTTTCCGTATAAAGTCGCTCTTTTTGATTTAGAATTTTAGACTCATTCCCCTTGATGCACAGTCAATTTTCTCTCTTGATAAACCTTTAGTCTTGAATTTCTCTGGGATAAACTCATTCCCCTCGCATGGCGAAATCAGAGGCAGTGAGTGCCTGCAGTTAAGTCTTGAATTTCTCTGGGATAGAGACATAGCCATTGAGCCGTGAATCCATGGTTTGATACCGTAGTGTACTTTCCATATTATTTTAAAAGGGTTTCAAATACTTTTGAAAGATAGTTTGTGAATTTACTAAATTCGATAAAATAAGTATATATATTTTGGATAAAGAGATTTAATTTGTTTAAATTAAATTAAAAAGAAATTTGGAGTTTTTCATTGGGAAAATACAATATTTGGTTGAATGATTATTTTAATTGATAGTTAAATAGCCGACTATCAAAATCTGGACCCAAAAGATAACTTTGAAAATTTCTAGAAGAAACACGGGAATTATATGGCACGGTTACCGTTCGAGGTGCTATACTGTAAGTATAAACTCATTTCGTTCTTCTACGACGTTTATAAGGAAATCCATGCACTAATGGTCAGGAGGTGATCTACGATCTTATTTCCGTATAATTATTTCCTATAGAACCGGGGTTGAGTTTATCAGAAATATCAAGCGTTGTTTCGAAGAGACCGGGATCAGATAAGTTATTCAAAAACCACTTCAATCCAACGAGTACATTTTCGATGTGAAAGGAAGAGAATGGAGTCGAAGATGGAGCAGTGAAGTACAAGGGCCAATCGCTACTAATCCTGAAGATTATTCCAAAATGGATGTAGTAGGAGCAGTGTTTTCAGTTCCGTTCGGACCTAGAACGGACTTGTATGGGTGAATACTATTGGTACATTGTCACTGGAGGACAATGAGTATTCTAAGTGAAAATTCCTTAAAAGGTAATCATAGCCTCTAGCCTCATCAACCAAGAATGACTGAAAATCAGGGGAGATGCAAAAAGGCTATGTGAGTCGCATCCAATTAGATTATGTTTATCACATTTCTACATACCCGCGGATACCATTTTATTTCTATAATGTATGAAAGGAGATCGAAAGAGGGTGGGAACGCCCGAGGTGATAGCATATTTGGTCTATCCAGGTTAGGGATAGTCCAGCCTTGTGTTGCAGGGGATCCAAGCGTGGTCCTCGGTACGCTGTTTCTAGACGTGTACTGTAACAGGTGGTACCCTAGTGCCTAGTCATTCGTATGGAATCCATTCTCCAATATGTGCCTTTACAGTTTTGATTGTAGAGCCTAGTATGCTGGAATTTAATTAATGTAAAAATTTCAGCTATTTGAATAAGTATTTATACTTGGACACTATTATAATATCAAAGGATTTGACATGTATTGTTTTGGTTATCGTAAGGTAAAAACCCGTCGTGTTTATTTATGGCGTGGTCTTATGAGTTACCTTTGATTTTCAAAGGATTTTGATAACTTAAATAATTCAATTTGAGTGTGTTTCTCGTGCTGCTTTTCCAGACCGACTCGGGTATTATTTTATTTTAATGCTCGGGTCAGACCGAGTATTACAGATTCAGGATAGGATGCTGTGGAGCTCAAGAGGCGAGCTGGATGACAAAAACGTATTACCCGTATCTGATTTGTATTTCGCTGTGTATTGTACGCTGTATATTCAGCTTTTGTGAGGACAAGTTATTATAACTGTCTCGTGTTATGTTATTGGTGTATTGTACTCTGATGATGTAATGTATAAAAACAGTTAAAGTTCTTTTTGTATAAAGACTAGTTGTTATCTATTATATATTGTTCCGCTGCGATTGTGAGATTCTGTATTATCGTTTCTGTTTTCTTCTTCTACTTCCTTCTTCTTTTTCTACCGATCTGGTATTCCCGGCATTCGATTGTTTGGCATGTAATACAATGGACGTATTGATATCGATTTTCGAATTTCAAAAATCCCGATCGTGACACATGGCATCAGAGCTGAAGGTTAAGCGAGAACCTTGGCTCTGATAGAGACTACTCATTAGAGATTGTGTCAGTAGCACCCTAGAATGAGTTTGAGTGTATTAATAGATATGAGCATGTATTTGTTAGCAAAAATAAAATCGTTATATATCGTGTTAATTAGTTTTTTGAGGGGTTTATGGATTCTGGTCAATACGAGTAATTAACGTTATTTATAGGGATCTCTAAACACTTGAATAAAACAGCTCGACTCAGTATTGTTTTGAAATGGGGTAGATGAAATAATTTTACCTAAATTAATTTTCTATATAATTTTTTAGAAATTATTATATTATATATGTTTTTCTTAGTTGTTAGGAAATGATAATATTAAGCTATTATCATTGGTGCTGTGTGGAAATTGAATAAAAGTTGATATTGGAACGAAAAGTTAAGAAATTAATTCATATAACACAATGGAGTTTGTAAAAACGAGTTTATAAATGTGATATAAAAATTGAAATGGAATAAAATTCCAAAGGAATATTTAAATATAATATGGTTTATAAAAACGATTTATAAAGGATTTCAAAGTTGGAAATTTGGGAATTTAAATTCCGTTGGTTTTGAAATGTTTTTCAAGTCTTGGCAAAATAATAGTAATATTATTTGGAAATATTTTTGAATTGGATATGAGATCTATTATATTTGGAATAAAAATATTAAAAATGGTTTTCTAAATAATAAAAGCATTGAACTCACTTCGGTCGTTGGAAAATAATTTCGATGATGACTGCACCATCATCGGTGTTCATTTTCGAGTTTCCAAAGAAGGAATTGCTACCTTAATGACTTGCAATTGGAGTTTTGTTTTGGAAAAACTGGTTTTGGTTTTGAATTTCAAAGGATAATTTGATATACCAAGGGATTTTGGGTATATATGATTTCAAAAATGATTTTGAAATATTAAGTAATTGTTTAAAAATCTGGGGTTTGATCTAAAATGTTATTTGGGGAATATGATAAAATGGTTTGATGACTTAGAGGAATTTGAAATTTGTTTGGAATGGAATTTAACTTGAGAAGAGTTAAATGGAAATAAGTGTGATGATGGAATAAATTAGTAAAGTAAATAAATTAAATAAAGTGAATCAGGAGAAACTGGTGAATGGAATATAAATAAGTTTGAAGCTTATAATATTTGAAAATTGAATTGGAATGGAAATTAACTTGAACTAAGTAAAATAAGAGAAATTTGAAAATTAAGCCTAAGTAGGCTAAATGAAATAGTTACTGAAATAAAATTTATTAGGTTGGAATAAAGTAGAAAATGGAATAAATTATTTAATTAGTAAGTAAATGGAATTGAAATTGAATATTAGAATGGAATATTTAACTTGAATTATGTTAAATAAAGTGAAATAGAAAATTAAATTTGAGTTAGACTAAATAAAACAAAATTTTGGAAATAAAATTTTATTTAGATTTGAAATAAATTAGAGAATGGAACTAATTAAAGAGATTAGTTAATTAGATATGGTATGGGATATGATATAATTCAATATTTAAGATTTGGAGATGAATTGGGTCAAACAGAAATTGGAATTGAATTTGAATAAATGGATATAAAATTAAGTTGTGAAGTAGTAATAAGCATAAGAATTTTTATATCAAAAGTTTATAATTGAATTAAGAAATTTAAAGGGGAAACTCTTAAGTGAAATTGGTACTTCAGATATATGCTAAGTAAACATTTGAATATAGATTGAATAAGGAATGTGAATATTGGTTTGAGAAAATTGAATGGAAATGGAAGTAAATGTGGATAAGAAAATTGATATAGCTAAGAAATTAATTGGGAATAATTGGTGGTAAATGAAATAGATGTGGATAGAAAGAATTTGATGTAGCAAAGAATCAATTAGGAATTAATACGTAAGTTGTACATATATTATTTTATTCGCATTACGATTTGATCCAGGTTCGAGCACAGAATTTTGAGATGATTTATATCGATCCGAGTTGGGACTTTTCACTCGATTTTTGACGATGAACCCTGAATCTGGATTTTTGATTGATCCTGAAATTCTCTATCATAGTTATGGCTATCCAAGGAGAATGACGATTTTTAATCAAGAAACCAGATTTGAGTTCGCGCTAGAGAATCGTGTGAACGATACTTGTTTGGAAGTGAAATTGTGTGATCGAATGAGTGATCGGATTCGATTTTGCGTACGGATAATATATATACATCGTACAGGTTTTGGTGAAATAAATTTTGGAAACTGAAAATATTGAATAAAAAGATTTTGAATTGCATGATCGGATATTATTGTTAAGTAAGATCCAGGTATTTGAAAGCAAATGCTAAACTGATGTCTCTTCAAAAACAAAACTTGATTGCCCAACAAAAAGGTATGTGTTTAAACCGTTGTATGAAATTGATGATTTTTTGATCGAGCCACTTGGCTTTTGTTTTCTTTTGATGATTTGGGGCTGTAGAGGCGGGTTTGTAGTTGTTTGGATCTAGCCGCGCAAAGGAGACACCAGCAAAAAATTTTGAAAATTTAAGAAGTTAGAAAATTTTGAACAAAATTTTGATAATTTAAATTTTGGTTTTGAATTATAATTTAAAATGGTTGAGGGGATAATATAAGTTGTAATGTATGGATGAATTTGGATATTAGTAAAAGCGATATTGTGTTTTCAGTAAATTGGTTTGGGAAGGTTGTTTCAACTGACTGTGTATGAGAAAAGTAAATGGGTTTTGGACCATTCTTCTCACCTGGCAATTTCGAGGACAAAATTCTTATAAGGGGAGAGGAATGTAACGACCCAGAATTTTGGTTATTTAAAATTGAAATATTTAATTGGTTTTAAATATTTTAATAGTTAATTTTTAACTTGAATTTCAAATATAACCATTTATTGGATAATTAAATTAGTGAA
This sequence comes from Allium cepa, assembly GCA_030765085.1. NCBI lineage: Eukaryota > Viridiplantae > Streptophyta > Magnoliopsida > Asparagales > Amaryllidaceae > Allium > Allium cepa. The sequence continues at coordinate 56,591,560 of CM060928.1, forward strand.
TTTAATAATTGAAAATTGGATAAATTATTGAATCTTGAGTTTTAAGCTTGTTAAAAATAATTTAAAGGCTTACAAAATTTATATTGATAATACTGAAGATAATAAAAGTTTATAAATTGAAATTAAAAGTGATTTGTTCGATTTTAAAAATATATCGTTTAAATTGACATTTAAAAATAGCCTTCCGAGGCATAGTCTTGGAATTCGACGAAACCAGTATCATTGGATCTGTAATAGTGTATTATTATCGGATTTCAAATTTTGTAATGTTTGGAGTTATCATTGGCCATACGGAATATAAACGCGCTGAAATTTATATTGAAAATTTAATATAATAATTGGGTTCAAAAAGCTATCTTCTCCATACGATCGAATTAGGACTCGAAAACTTTTCCATTGTGTTCGAAATAGGGGTATAACATTATGAACTACTAGCGGCACGCCTCGATAGGGGTTCGAGATTTTAAGTTACGCAAAACGAGACACTTTGAATTAAATTAAAATATATTTATATATTCTAGTCAGATCTATCTCATCCTCTACAGCCATGATCGTGAATTTACCTATTCAAACACGTCTTCTTTCCCTTCTTATTGACTGCGACCATTACAATAAAATAGACAGTGAAGAAAATAAATAAAGGAAACTTCAAAACATCCTATCTCCCAAGATATTCAACTAAAAATTGCCAAACTTGTTTTAAAAATCATGTTTTACCATTCTCTTCGATCTGATATACATTTTGGAGGGTGAGGTGATAGTTTGAGGAAGTCGACATTGGGTTTGTGTTCGACCAAAGCTTGGGTTACGTTTTTCTTGAAATTCTGGCATAGATTCAAGATTTGGAGGGTGAAATCGAATTCCTGGTGGCGAGGCGCATCTCTGGGCATGATTTGGAGGCATGAGATCTGCTGTGGGGTGGTGCGACTATCAGGGGCCGTGTGCGGTTCACTCTAGGTCGTGATATCGTGAGCTCAACCGAGCTTATAGTTGATGTGCCCAATGCATGGAGATCGCGAAATAGCAGAGGTCGGCGTTGTCTGGAGTCGAATTTGTGGGAGAAGGCCGAGTGTGATGTGCGTGTACAGGGAGGGCGTGATACAATGGGCATGTATTGGTGAAGTATCGAAAGCGTGGGGGAGAAGAAGCCTGGCTTTTCTTGTGTTGGGCTTGGGCCAGCTTTAAAAAAAAGGGAAAGTGGAAGCAGGCCAAACATGGTATGGCTTGGTATGGTTTGATTTGGTTATGTATATATGTAAATTGTTTATTTAATTTGTAGATATTATAAACCAAATATCTAACTCGTTTTAGTTCCGAATTCAACAGGATCAGTCGCGTTGGATTCGTATTGACAAATCATTCGATATGTAATTGCATTGGTCGAGATCTGAGCTTGCTAAATTTTCAGATAATTTTAAACGCGTTCGGATTCGATCGGAACGGAAATGCAAAAAAAGGAACAGAGAATAAATGTGAGTTAATCTCACTCAGTTTTGGATTATCGTAATCAAATTTAAATTGTTAAAATTAACTATTGATTGATCGATAGAATTGATAAATTATTATCAGTTGGATGTGATATTATATGTAGTTGTATATATATAATGGAGTGATTGATATTCCCGGATATATATAGCCAATGAGACCCTATGCGCCCCGCATAATAGCGTATGACCCTATATACCACGATATCCCCCTCGAAGTGGGATTGGTATTTTTATTGCATTAACATCTATGGATGCAGGGAAACAAGATGGAGGGATCAAACTGGATTCCTCAAAAATATTGAATTAAATTTCATATATATTGATGTGTGATCTGTTTAAATAATCTTGGTAGATTATAGTGCAGTTTCAATTAATTGGATACTTTGGAATTACTGGTTAGATTTTGGAATTTTTAAGTACCCATGATAAATGTTTAAAATTTGAAAAGGAACTAAAAGGGGAAATTTAAAGTAAAATATTTATAATGAAGTTGGATAAATTAAAAGAAATGAATTTGGGGAAAAATAAACGGTTCGATTCAAATTTGTATTTAATAATTTCGTAACAGTGTAGATAGAGATCTTGGAATATTGTAAAAAGAGATTTTTGAATAATGTAGATAAAAGAGTTTAATAATAGAACTTAAGTGATATTGTTTAAGTATAAAAGGATTTTTTTAAATTGAGATCTAAATAGTTGGAAGAATAAAAAAAGAAATTTTGAAAAATAAGATATGGAATTGTTGTGCTAGATTTTAAATCAGATTTTTAATTGTAAAAAGGAAGTGGAAATGGTATTTAGTTGGTTTTGGAATACAGTTGGATTATTTTAGGAAAATTATTTTAAAAATGAAATTTAAATTAGAAATCGATTTAAAATCGATTAAATGTTGTGGAACTATTATAAACGGGAAATGTGACTATGAAATTTATAAACAAGGTTTATAAATAAGGTAAAGTGATTGTCAGTTGATAAATTTGGAATTATAAAATTCATGGTGAGGATTTATAAGGAGATGGGTAAATTGGTTTAAAATAAATGGTAGATTTATTTTACAAATGTGAAATAAGGAAATTTACAGAATTGGAACGTAAATCAAACTGGAAATAAATCGAGAGGGATTTACAAATAATTAGACTCCTTTATTGTAGTTGAAAATATATTTTTCCTGAGAAGTTAAGTCTTTTAAAAAGGAGGATTTTTAAGTATTAACTAGCAAATTTAAAAGTATTTAAGAATATTTCAAAAATTAATTATTTAGTTGTTTAAAATTGATTGAAGTATATTTAAGCATTAACTAAGCAGTTTTGGAAATGGCTGATATTAAGTTAATTATTATTTAAGAATTAATCAGTATTATTATTTTAAAAGATAGATTATTTTATATTAATATTATTTAATAATAACTCTTATTTTAAAAGTGTGACTACCTAAAATTTACTTGCAAAATTATTATAAAGATTTCATAAGTATTTGTTTGAAAATTTTTATTTAAAATTTTCGGGAAGTAATGGTATACTCGCATGGAAAAATCAGAGGCAGTGAGTGCCTGCAGTTAAGTCTTGAATTTCTCTGGGATAGAGACGTTCATTGAGCCGTGAATCCATGGGTTGATAGCGTAGTGTATTTTCCATATTATTTTAAAAAGTGTTTCAAATATTTTTGAAAGATAGGCTGTGAATTTACTAAATTCGATAAGATAAGTACATATATTTTGGATAAAAAGATTTAATTTGCTAAAATTAAACTAAAAAGAGATTTGGAGTTTTTCGTTGGGAAAAAGAATATTTGATTGAATGAATGTTTTTTTTGATAATTAAATAATCGACTACCAAAATCTGGATCCAAAACATAAATTTGGAAATATCTAGAAGAAACACGGGAATTATATGGTACAGTTACCGTTCGAGGTGCTATACTGTATGTACAAACTCATTTCTCTCTTCTATGACGTTTAAGGAAATCCGTCCACTATTGGTTAGAAGGTGATCTCCAATCTTATTTCTGCCTTATTATTTCCTAAAGAACCGGGGTTGAGTTTACCGAAAATATCAAGTGTTGTTTCGAAGAGACCGGGATCAGATAAGTTATCGGAAAACCACTTCGATCCAACGAGTACGTTTTCGATGTGAAAGCAAAAGCATGGAGTCGAAGATGGAGCAATGAAGCACAAGGGCTAATCTAAGGATTATTTCAAAATGGATGTAGCAGGAGTAGTGCCTTCAGTTCCGTTCAGACCTAGAACGGACTTGTATGGGTGAATGCTATCAGTGCGTTATCACTAGAGGACAATGTGCATTCTAAGTGAAAATTCCTTAAAAAATAATCATAGCCTTTAGCCTCATCGACCGATAATGACTGAAAATCAAAGGAGATGTAGCAAGGTTAAGTGGGTCACACCAAATTTGTTTACAAATTTTTAAGTAAAGTTTTCGAGAAGTAATGGTACATTCACATGGAGAAATCGGAGGTAGTGAGTGCCTGCAGTTAGCTCTTGAATTTCTCTAGGAAAGTGACTATAATGACTCGTAGTTTTAACACTTTAAAAATGAGATATTTAATTATTTTAAATATTCAAATGTAAATTTTCAAATTTAAACAATGTTTTATATGATAAATAAGAATGATAAACTTATTTTTGATATTGACAAAGATTTTAGATTCCTATTGTAAAATTGATAAAAGTCGGATTCCAATAAAGTAAGTAAATATTCGAGAAATTTGTTTCCTTTTAAATATATATATATATATATATAAAATTGATATCAAAATAATTTGATAATAATTGTAGTGTAATTTATAACGCTTTGATAAGTATATAAAACTTGTTTTATAAAGTTGATAAATTTCGTCGCATATCGATAAATCGATGTCGTATTTTTATAAGAGATCTGGATATCGTTTTATATTATTTAATAAGTTAAATATGATTGTTTTAATTATTTACAGATAATAACAAAATCTATTTTAAAGTTTGGTTTACAAGAATAAATAGTTTAACAAAAACGTCAAAATGTGACCGAAAAACGTTTTGTCGAAAATCAACGTTTTGTTCAAAATAAGTTATCGCAAGGTTATCGCACCTTTTTTAACATGTTTTAACATATATATTACATATTTTAATAGCTAAACATGTTTAAATTTACTAAATAGGATTAGAAAACTTCTAGAAGTCATTAGTAAAAGTAAGTAAGAATTAACAGAAGTAAGAAAAGTAAACATAAAATCAAATCAAATCAAAATCCAACAAAATAATTACTTTTCTTTACTTACTCTTTAAGTAACTAAGACAAAAATTAAGAAGCGAGAGGATGACGTTAAGTAATAAAAAATGGATGTTTCTTTAGCTTGAAGTAAGGATAGTTTGGTAATTTGGTAAGAGGTTATTTTGACAAATTTACCGCTTCTTTCTTTTTCTATGAATACCCACCTCCTTCTTCACTTTCATTCACATTTCTTCTTCTTCTTTTCTCAAGCTTCTTCTCCTTCTTTCTCTTCTTTTTAATGGCTTCCAAGCCATAGGAAAAAAATTAGAAAGAAATAATGTCAAAATATTTACAAAATATTCAAAAGAAATCAATGTTCATTCTCTTCAAATCAAACTCATTTTTTCTTCATATTTTACGTCTTTTCTCTCGGTCATAACTTCTTAAAAACAGAACAAAAATGCAATTTTTTTTAAATCATGTATTTTTCCAATGGCTAAAACTTTCATGTTGACCGCTTTCTCTCATTCTAATATTAATCATGTCAAAAATCCACTTCTTTCCAGTGCATTCTCTGGCTCGGATTTTAAGTCAGAGAATAGGTCATTTTGTTTTGATTATAACTTGATTATAGCTTATCCAAATTAAGAATTTTTTTTAAACCATATGAAATTCCATTGGTTACAACTTTTATGTTGGTCACATTTTCCAATTTTGAGATTTTCTGTACCCGAAACACAATTCTTCGGAAGACATTTTTGAGCTAAGAATAGCTTTTTTTCTTTTGAATATATCTTCCACAAAACTAATCAAAATCAAGTTTTTTTAAATTCAAGAGAAAAGAATTTTCAACAACTTTTCAATTAACAAGTTTTTCAAAATTTGAGAATAAAAGAGTCAAAAACAAGAGAGAAGATGACCTATTTTTCGGGTCTAATTTTGAGAATTTAAGGTCAAAGCTCCACCACTTCTTCTCTATACTTTCGGCCCACCTCCATCTCAAACCTTGGTCGAGCACTTTGAAGGAAGGGAAAGTTGTTTACTAATGTTTAAGTGGAGTAGGAAGTAGTTGGTGATGCGTTGATTAGTTTGAATGTTGGTAGGAAGTCAATCGCTTTGGTTTATGGTGAGAAACTCTACTTTACATTTATATTTATATATATACATCTATGATGATGTGTTATGATTCTTATGGATGCTTATATATGCTTTGATCATCAAGTACTAATTGGTTGATATGATTGTTAAATTGTTTTACCAAGTCACTTTAATACGTACACGTCGATAAGCACAAAGGAAATCACTTTCCTTTTGAATATGAAATGATGTATATGGAATGCTTAAACCTTTTGGAAATAGTTTTAAAATGAGTTAGAAATGTTTTATAAACATTTAAATATGTTTAAAGAAATAAAGAAAGTAAATCAAGATTTCATCTTAAAATATGTCCAAAACAATTTTCCAGAAAATCGTGCTTTTGCAGTAAAGTGACCAAAGTTTAAAATTGATATTTTAAATGTTTTAAAACTATGAAATAAATTCTAAAAAAATCTTTTAAAATGTTTTAAAATAGATTTAAGTTGAAAAGATGGGTTTCTAAATGATATAAAAGTCGTTTTGAAAAATATAGCTTTTAAAACACTATTTGCAACACTTTTCGCAACGCTTTTCGCAGCAGTTTTAATAACTTTTGAAGCGTAGTTTTAAACTTACAATTCTTTCCAATATATTTTGTGAATAATTTTAAAAGAATAATTAAGTCATTTAAAGATGATTTGAAAGTGTTAATAATATTTTGAATAAATGGTTAAGAGAAATTGTTTATAACACCTAAACAATAATTAAAGAATATTGAATGTAATAACAAACTGAGTACGCGGAAACGACTAATACATTTGTCCCGCTAGTGAAATGTGAAAAGATAAAACAAGGTATTTAACTAAGGGTAGGAATGGAGCAACAAGTGCCCTGAACTTACTCGACGTATGTTTTCTCTTTTTAGGCGAGGGGTGGAATAGATCGAAAGGAAAGCCCAGATGCTCTAAAAGATCATATTTAAGTTTTTACAAAATAAGGAAAAAGAAACAAATTCTTTGAATGTTAATTAACCACTTAACGCCTTTTATCGATGATTAGTACGAAGGAGCCGGGATCGGATTTGGATGATTCCTATCTGAAAAACCGGGATTGGATTTGGGTGATTCCTATCCGAAAACCCCTTCAAACCCCTTCAAACTTATTTTCAAAAAAACATATTAAAGACAAAGATCATTAAAGGCGAAGATCTTCATCATGTAGGATTACTTTTCATTAGTCATTGGAGGTGAAATTTACCATATTTAAAGAGGCAGTAGTTCTCTGTTATGAAAATCTTCGATTTGTAAGAATATGATTTAAGGTTAAGAACGAGATCTTTGATTAAGATTTAATGAATGATTTGGAAATATTTTCCCTAATTTAAAAGTTATAACTTGAATATAAGAAATATTTGATTAAGATTCAGTGAATGATTTGGAAATATTTTCCCTAAGTTAAAAGTTATAACTTGAATATAAAAAAATCTTTGATTAAGATTAAAAGAAGGATTTGGAAAAGTTTTCCTAACTAAAAGAGAAAATGATTGGAATTACTCCAAGATCTAAATAGGTTTGAATAAACCAAATGATTTAAGAAATGAGGCTTAACGATTCCATATACTCTTGAAAAGAAAATGGAATAAATTGAAAAGAATATATCCAAGAAAGATATTTTATAAAATATGAAGCAATTGATTGATGATTGATATCCACATGTGACCTTACATTTTTTAAAGCGATGATGGGCTTCGAAGGAACCGAGTCGGATTTGGGTGATCCCTATCCAAAAACCACTTCGAACCAATGTATACGTTCGAAAGTGAAGACATGTTAAAGATGGTGATTATTAAAGACCATGGATCTTCATAGTGTGAGGACTGCTTATTGATATGCTCTGGGTCGCTCCCTTTATAGAGTTATTTATAGAAATGGTCTCCTCGTAATGGAGATTTTTTCAGATTGCAAGGACAACTCGCTAGTAGTGGTAGTAGGAGAGTGCCTTCAATTTCGTTCAGTCCTAGAGCGAACATATATGGATGAATGTCTGACATTGCATTTCTGAGACACAATGTTTGAATTTTACAAATGTACATTGGCGGTGGCGAGGAAGACAACTTCTCTTAGCTTAACATACTTCTCTGAACATACAAGATCAGAGGTTGTATGCTTATGGGAGTCAAATAGTGATCAAAGGAATGGTAGTGTGGCATTCAAAGTAGAATCTGTTATAATCAAAGCATGGTTTGTATGAAAAGCGTGGCTTTGAAGAAATTGAGCGTAGCCTCGCGAACCTCACTCCGGTTATGATGGGATTATATGTGGTCAGATGTATGCTCACATTTCGAATAGTAGTGATTTGGGTTATCAAATGTTCTGAGCCCTAGGTACCAGATACGTCTGGGCCTCATGGAATGGATGCGCGAAGTCCAAGTCCTTGGATGTTATTCACAGATCGTATCCCCTTTTAGCCATTTGTGCTGTTGTATAATAGCGTCTGAGTCTTGAACGTAAGTCGTGGATACATATTGGCCTTTCTGCTATTTTCCTATCATGTTGGAAATCCAATCCCAATACGAGATTTACGGTTTTGACTGTAGTCCCAAAATAGCCGTAAATACGAGATTTACGGTTTTGATTGTAGTCCTAAAATAGCTGTAACAACTTGCAAACATTTCAGCTACCCCTTTTGATATCATATATTCCGCTCGGTATATTCCATTTCCCAGTCTGAATATATTCCCTTAGACTTAGTCTGGGTATTGATACCTTATTTGAATAAGTTTTTTCTGAAAAGTGTTTTCAAAGAATGTCACTATAAATAATATCAAGTGTATTTTGGTATAAAGGTGTTGTGGTTATCATAAGGTAAAAATCTGTCTGTTTTTATGTGTGGGCATGGTCTTATAGTTAACCTTCTTTGCAAAGGTTTTGATAACATCGTCACGATCCATACATTTAAAATTTCGAGTATCTCACACTGGTTTATCAAGCCTGATCCGGGTATTTTTAATACTCGGGTCAGATCTAAGTAGTTTCAGGTTTAGTTGAAGACAGTTGGAGTTTCTAGAGGAGAGTTGGAGATCTTCATGATCGTATGGACATATTCTATTATGCGCTATATCTATTGCATTTGTAAGGACAAAAGTTTGTAACTATTCAGGCTGAATCTAGGTTAGACTCTGATATTGTATTTTAAAATTTTCCACTGTAAAGATTATTATTGAAATAATATATGTTATTACATTCGTGTAAGATTCTGTTCATTCTTTATTTTCTTTCTACCCTTAACGATCCGCCTTATCTTTTTTTTTTGGCAAGGCCAGCCGGTTTTATAGTGGACCATCCACTTTTTATTACGAACGTAATAAGAGTTGAAGTACAGAAGTAAGGTAAAGCACCTTAACTACTATGGAAAAATAGAAAAATACAGCACAGGTACATGACAGATGTGTCACAGTAACAAAAAAATATCACTAAGTCAAGGCCTCCTCCGAAGAGGAAGAGTCACCATCTTCCGAAGACACCTGAGAAGATACCAAAGGGACATTCCCACAAAGACAAGCAAAAGGACAGAAACGGGAAGCAAGACAAGGATCATAACCCAAAGCATCAGAAGAGTAGATAAACGTCCGATCCCAGGAAGTATCAGCTAGCATGACAGAATTCGAAGACGCTTGTAAACCATCCAAATCGAGGACTAAGGAATCACCAGATGCTTTGTAATGAAGGCGTCTAAGGTCCAGATAATCATCGGAGACAAATCTAAAGGAAGAACCAGCCATAGGGTTAAATCTCATATCAGATATATGATCCACCCAACACCGCTCGGCCTCGTCCCAAACAACAGGCAACCGCGGCAAGGAAGGTGCAACAACATCACAATGGATCACAAGATCAGGTGAAGAGATAGGCTTAGCACAAGGAAAAAGAGGTGAACTCAGATCAGAAAATGGAACAGAAGGAGGAGGAAGGGTCTGAGAGGCAGGGGCTTTGGGAACCCAAATCCTACGCAGGGGGCGAGGCAGAGGGATCTTCGGAGCAGCTGCGGAGGTCACAGAGTGTATGCAAGCGATAGCCAGGTGGCTAAAAGAGTGACATGAGGTACAAATATCTAGAGCCCAGCCATAGCGAATGCGGACATCCACAACATGGCCGACAGCAAGTTGAACAGGTATAGAAGAAGGAAGAGGCTTACTGGGGAAAACCTCAATTAGAGCCTTAGAATACATCATTTTATCACGCGCAACTGTATTAGAGTCAAAACATTTCAATTTTCCAACATTACAGGCTAACCAATTCAAACCAAGAAGAGGCTGAAGGGCAGAGGGAATTTGGTACACCCAAATAGGAATAGATAGAATCTGTTCATGAGCATGCGCCACTATTGGAGACCAAGGAGTAACAATAAAAGGCCTTCCATCAAAAAAAGAAGGCTCAGCCACAAGCACAAGCCACCGATCCACATAAGAGGAAAACTTGAGATAATACATGGAGTCGATGAGCTTAACATGCAAATTACCACGAATCTTCCAAGCCCTATGACAAACCGAAGACGCATTAAGAAGCCGGTGATTAGGTTCTAAAAAGAAACCGATCAAATAATCAGACCAAAATTTAACCCCGGCTTGCAAAACAGAAGGGGGAGGGATCGTCACTCCATTCTCCTCGACCATATCAAAATCAGTCGGGACATAGTCACCCGCATTACAGGGCAGGGACGTGAATAAAGAAGACCATAATTTAGGGCTTGGCGGCGGAGGAGCAGCAGGACCAGGATGCTCCACAATGATGTTGGAAACAATTAAGGCAGACAGAATTGAGTTACTAGAACAAGTTACAGCATCAATAGGTACAGCTACCTCAGTGGCAATATTACAAGCACTAGGAGTGCATAGGCCTAAGCTCGGAACATCAGACGAGAAACAACCCTTATAACAACCAGTCAACACAACATCGGTCCTAGCACCTAAATCACCACTCGACACTGGCTTCCCCAATCCACAATTCATAATCTCAAGATTGCTCTCATTAACACCACTCGAGTCAGAGACGGGATCTTACCAGGCAAGGACGAACCCAGACTGAAGGGCGAACGACGCAAGCTTGCAAAGGCGGGAATTCGGAGGCAGATTGAAGGAGAATATGAGGTCGAGCAGACACATAAGCCATGGATTTGAAAACGCGACTAGACCGGGTCGACGAAGGAGAAAGAGGGAGGGCGAGGCGGAGACGCGGGCATGAAGAGGGGAGAAGGAGCGAGGGGGAAGAGGAAGGGAGCGACACCTAATCGAAACCTAGGGAAGCCAAAACGCAGAAGCCAAATCACAAATTGCAGAAGCCATTAAATTTAAATAACTAATGTATGATGATCCGCCTTATCTTGCAATTGGAGTTAGACATGTGTGGTTTATTGTCGATTCAAAGGGTATGGGAAAACGGTTCGTCGCATTTGACATCAAAGCTAAAGGTTAAGCAAGAACCTTGGCTTTGGTGGGTTAAAGGCTCATCGGAGATAGGGTTAGTAATACCCTAGAATGAGTGACTCATTAGAGATAGGTTTAGTAACACCCTAGAATGAGTTTGAGTGTATTATATATGAGTGCGTATTTGTTAGTGACTAATAAATTGTTTTGTGTTGATTTATATGTTGTGTGATTTATGGATTCTGATTGATGCGCCTGATCACTGTTATCGATGAGGGTTCGTTAACACTTGAAAAAGGTGAACCGACACACTGATTTTGAAGAGATTGGTAAATGAAATAATTTTACCAAGGATTATATTTTGAATATAAAGTATATATTTTGAAAAGTTGTATAGTTATAAATTAGTATTAGTGAAATTTAAATATGAACATCTTGTGATTAGAATTTCACAGTTTGACTATAAGATGTTTCATAAAGATAATCGATAAGTAAGAAATCTGATAAGGTAATTAAGATCTTTAATACTTATTCCAAAATAATAAACTAAGAAATAATAATGTTAAGTTATTATCATAAATTTATCGATTATTTGATTTAAAAGTTTAAGTACAAATACCTGTGAATTAAGTTTCACGATTTGACTATAAGGTGTTTGATAATAAGATTTGTTTAAGGAATGAACATATAAGATAAAAATGTATTTAAATGATTGTTTTTAAAGATAAATACAAAAGGAATGAAAATTTAAATTCGAGTAAAAGAATGGTAATTTAAATGAAGTTGGTTAATATAAGAAAAAATGAATTTATAAAATAGGTTTTATAAAGTAATCTCTAAAAGATTTTGAAAGTGTTATTATTTCAAATAAAAAGAGGTATTTTATGATAACTAATTCGATTGGCTCAAAAATAAAATAAAAGTGGGCAAGAGATGTGTTCGGATGGTAAGCACTTCTCTTTAGTATTACTCTTCTTGTTAAGAGGATATATGATACCATTGGTAGTACTCAATTTCTTGCATTATTTTAGAGTTGCTCAATCTATATAATTTTCTTAAGTAATAGAGATAATGTGAATCATTAACTGATAAATTGATTAATAACCTTTATAATATTATTTAAACCAAATAAAATTTTGGAATCACTAACTGATAAGATAAAGCAGGATGCTCGACGATTTTGGACGGTCAAAAATTTCAAATCATACTTAACTCAGAGCTAAGAAATTTGTGAAAACTTATAGTAAAAGATTGTAAAATACTTTGAGTAAATGAAAATGGATATGTAGGATTGATTTCACCCTAGAGGGAGGTGAATAGAGTGATGCTATCAATTATAAAAATTATTGCAGAAGTTTGTATAAAATAATTTCAACACAGATATATCAGAATTATAACAGCACAGATAACAGCAGAATAATAAATGTAGAAATAGAACGATACAGAATTTACCCAGCTTCGGAAAAAGCCTTCCTACGTGCTGCCCCCAAGGTTTCCACTAGAAATTAAGCAGTCATACTCTTACACACGTATACTCGCGACACCCGCTATCGACTAGTCTTAACTCTACACTCAAAACCCTGCCACAACTCAGCCACTGAGTTGCGAATTCTCAAATTACGCCACATAGTTTGTCCCTTAGTCACACGACTAGAATTTACAAAAGTTAAAAAGGAAAATACAATTTAAACAAGACAAAAACCCTAATTTTGAAGTAAAGCCTTAACCAGGCCGGCCCAAAAATAAATAAAGTTAATTCCCCTTTCTCTTTTGTATTGTTCAACCGACTCCTTGTTCTTCTTAAAAAATGCCTGCTCGTTTGTTTCTCGTTTGTCTTCAAAAATTAGGGCTTTGGTAAATTAGAAGCTGCCGACTTCAAATTTATCAATCTAATATTCGATTATGCGTTGCTAGCTCTGTCGATTGACCGTCTCCTTGAGTCGCACTCGGCTGCTTCTTGATCGAGTTCGATCTTGACTTTGGTATGTAATTTATGCCTCTTGCTTTTTCTGATTTGCTTGCTTGAACTCGATGCATTTTGCCGATGATGTTTTAGGGCTTATATAGGAATTGAATTCCTTATTTTTCGTTCGTATATTTCATACGAGTTCGTTTGATAATTTTTGGCTTGCCGTTCGATTTTGCGTTGATGATTGTGATGATTTCTGACATTTTCAATTCGTATAATTTGTTTACTTGATTAACACGATGTTGATTAATTTCTTGGCCACCACGGCTTATTTGATTTGTTCATTTGTTCGACACCTTGTTCATCATGGCTCTGCCATTTGCTTTGAATTGTTGAATTTATGACTGTTGTCGTGATTGACTTTGGCCACTTTGATTTGTGAGACTATTTGCTTCCGGCATTTAGTTCCTTCCCTGATGATCTTGATTTGTACCTTGATCTTGTTCATCCCTGTAGCATACTTGACCTGTTCAATTTTTCTTTGCCGTTCCATGAAATTCTAATGACTTCGGTTATGGTGATAACGTTTGACATTTTCACTGACTTTGTACATGTGTGTTCAAGCCCCTATTGTCTGCATTGCTTGATTCGAAGTCTGGTTCATGATATTTGTACGCTGCATATTTTTTGCTGAGACTACACTTGTACATGATTTAATTTGAGCTTGCATTGTTTAACTTGGTCAGTCTGTTATGCTGTTACTACAGTTATCCATGTTTCATATCTGAACTTGTCTGAGCTTCTTGTGTTTCATTTGCACTTGAGTTGAACCCGACTTTTGATTTGGGTTTGACCTGTGCTCACCTATCCCTGTAATTTTATCAATTGTATATTGGTGTGCACGACCTTATGACATGTACAGTGATACACTGTGCATGTCACAAGCTGTTCGTGTATGATAAATTCAAAATTAAATGATGACGAACAACCCAAATAACTGAGGCAAATAATATTTTAAAAAATACATTTTCCTTTACGCTGCAAAAATATTTTCTTTTCAATTTTACTACGTCATTATTTATTTTTGCAAATTGCTCAGATGTTGGATTCAATCTGGAATAAAGTTGAAGATAAATTACGAGTGAATGAGTGATATGTAGTGAGGTGTATTTGTAAATGATAGATTGTGATGCAATTGAATTTGTATTGTAATCAAAGTTGTATATGTATAGTGAGAGCTTGAATTTGTACTATTCAAAATTGTAATAAATATTTGTTTGAATAAAATTTCTGTTTGAATTCAAATTCTGTGTTATTTATTTTATTCAGCAAATATTTATTTAAGTATGTAAAAAATAAAATAGTACATTAACAAATACATTTAAATGAATATATATATATATATATATATATATGTTTATTATCATCAAACAAAAATCATATACTCGCATATTCAACAATCTCCCCCTTTTGATGATAACAAACATATATTTAAGATTTTGAATTTGTTAAATGTATTTGATCATTCAATTTGCTCCCCTTATTTGAATGTTCCCTCTCTACACAAAGCTCCCCTTTCATATATGCATGTAAATAAAAATATGCAAATAATCCTAGATGCAAATAGAAAATATTTAACATTTATTTGTCAAAATCTTAACTTTTCTCTCCCTCTTTTGTTATCATCAAAAGAGTAATAGTATTAGAAAAATAGAGATAAAGTGATAGATAATAATACAACATTAAAACTCAATCGAATATAAATATTAAATTTCAATAAAAATCAAACAAAAATCATAAATACTCTGTTAGGCGCATATTCCACTTTTAGAATGATGTGAATGATGCCATCATATAAAACCATACAGTTGTGTTTATTTGTGATATATTTATATCAGGAATTTGAATATCTACCAATCATGCATAACCGTTAGGACTTTTAAATGAGATTAGCAGTATTCCAATTTTTCTTTAAAAAAATGAATTCAAGTATCTTCTAACCACGCATAACCGTGTGGATTTTTAAATGGGATTAGAATCAACTTGTTTATTTAATAAACCAATTTTGATATGCGTTCCATACATGCATAATCGTGAGGACTTTTAAATGAGCATGGAAGCATATAATCAAAAATTTCAAGTAATTCACCCATGCATAATCGTGAGGACTTTTAAATGAGAGTGAATACTTTGGTTTTTCTTTAAAAAAAATATAAACTGAAAAACGAATGATTCCTGTTTAAATCACCACATATTGACATACTACATTGGATTATGATGAGTAGGATGGTCGATGGAAAATGATAGAAATAGAAATGATCATGTAATTTTTACCAACAAAAAAGTGTTTATAACTCTTGTTTAAATTTCTAAAGAAATTTACTGAATATACCGTCTCAAGTTATAATATATGATTAATATCAACACTCATCACTTTTTCAAACACTATTTATCTTTTCGATAATTAGTAGGGAGTCAGATTAGTCAATGTAATAATTTAAAATCAAATCCAAAAATAATTATAAAACCAAATTTTCCAAAATGATTAATCTGAAACAAGGTCAAAAATGATTTTCTAGAAGGGGTTTTATAAAAAATGTCTGCAATGTGAAAATTATTTGAAGCGAAAAATATGCAGATATTTTCTTTGAAAAATGATACAGTTACTAAATGTCTCATCATAAATCACGTTCCACTAGTAATTTTTCTATCAACTAGATTACTAGTGTAACCTGCGTTTGAATTTCTTTTTACTCAAACTTATTATTAGTTGAAGTTACAGACCAAATCATAAAGTGTGCAACAAAATGTCTCAAAATCATTTTTAACAACTTTTTAAATGACATTCTCTTGAATTTGAATTGAAGCCGTGTAAAAAACCGTGAATATGGAGTCAGCCGTAAAATAATCAAATGTATTTTCATCAACCAATAAAACACTATTATTAATCCAAACTAATATATATGAAGTACTTCAAAGATTCTAGAGAATTTTATAGTGCTCTTGGCATAAGATTATAATTGGCCAACAATTTTGAATAATTCAGAATCAAAGTCATCATTCATTTCATCATCACATTACTGGCTGATTTAATTCAAATCTGATATGGTGCAGATTATCGCCTTAATATATTATTCAAGATGAGTATACCATTACCTCTTTTACCTCTACGATATATTTTTTTCGTTATTGCTCGTTGTGATTCTGTCACCTTTATGCTAGGCTAAGGAACTTTACTTTGTTGCTCGTTGTGTCCCTGGAATAGCCAGAATCCAAGTAACACTATGTAGTTCCTTAGCCTGCCACCAAACCTACGAGGGAAGAGTTTTGTGACCTATTTGTTTTTATAGGTCCATGATTGTTAGTGGAAGAATATTTTGGAAAATAATTTTGTGGAGACCCAAAACTATTTATATACGTTCCTTTTGGCACCCAGATTTGTTTGACTTTTAATGATTTTATATTTATGCCTTTTGGAACCCAAATTGGTATAGTTTTCACGTGTATGGGTCTATACCAACAATTATTTTGATTGTGTCCAAATTTTCTACATATTGTGCACATTGAATTGACTTGATTAATTTTTCTTTTAACAGGTTCAGATTGATTATATCCAAGTCCTTGTATGACTTTATTAACAGTTTGTTTCCCTAAGAGCATATTCAATGATTTTTCACTTTTGGAAAATTTATCTAAAGTCATTGACAGTTGTTGGACTTGTGTTTTGAGAGATTCATTTTCGTTTAATAATTGTGTGCACTTTTTAATAGAATTTTCCCTTCTTGTAATTTCACTTTCTTTCAAAATCAGAATTTCATTTTCAAGCGATTTAATTTTGATTTCTGATTTTTTAATTTCTTCTTCGAATGTTGGACACTTATCACACTTAGGGATCCTACTTTGATAGTTTTTAACTAATTGGTCAAGTTGTTTATTTAAATCTATCAAAGTATCTTTTTGTGATTCAAGTTTGGAATATTTCTCCCTAAGTCGTTCAAAACAACCATTTACTTCGTGGAAATATATAAGTAATTTTGAGTGAGTGAGTTTTGATACCTCGCTTGGATCGTCATCGTCGCTATCAGTTATATTACCTTGAAGGCACATATCTGCTTTCTCACTCTCATTGCTAGTACTTTTATTACCTTCATCACTTGTATTCCACGTGGCTGCAAAATTTCTCCTTTTTGATTCCTTTTCATAGTCGTGTCGATTTTGAGGACAATTGGGCTTGATGTGCCCGGGTTGGTTGCACTTATGACAGATGATTTCTTGCTGATCTGTGTTATCTAGAACTTTGATTATTCTGCTTTTTAATTTTTGATTTAGAGCTGGATTTCTGTATTTACAGTTCCACTTTTTTAATCTCTTTATTACCATTTCCAACTCTGCTGCTCCATCATCATCGTCATCATCATCACTTTCAGTTGTTCCTTTGAGAGCTATTGATTTCTTTCGAGTATCTCCTCCTTCACGCTCTTCCTTGAATTTTATTTCTAGCTTATAAGTGGTGAGATTTTCGATGAGTTCTTCAACTTTGATTTGTTTTAAATCTTTCAATTCTTGAACGGCAGTTACTTTTGCTTCAAAACTTCGTGGAAGGACTCTGAGGATTTTTCGGACTATTTCCAACTCCGTGTATGATTTACCAAGAGCTTTTGATTTGTATACCATGTTGGAAAGCCGTCCTCGGGCTCGTAGTGACTGAGGGGGTCGAAGACCAATTCGGTATGAATATGAAGCCCTCTAGATCGCGCTTCACCTTTCCTTTGTCCAGCACATCTCTATTAAAAGTAGTGAAAGTCTTGCTACAACCTATAACCATTGGAGGATTATTCCTTACATCTCTTTAACATTTTCTTCCTTGGCCATTGTAAAATTCTCGTATTCGCTACTCAATATGGCAAGGCGAGATTCCTTGACTTGAGATGTTCCTTCGTGAGTCACTTCTAATGTGTGCCATATTTCCTGCGTAGTTAGATAATGTGAGACACGATTAAATTCAAACTGATCTAATGAACAAATAATCGAATTCATAGCTTTGGCATTAGTATTATGTAACCTACTTTCTAGATCTGTCCATTGATCCTTCGGTTTATTTATTTCCTAATTATTTACAATTATAGTTGGTGCTCTATACCCTGTCTCAACAATATCCCAAGCGTCAATGGTTTTCAGGAAATTTTCCATCCTATTTTTCTAGTAAGCATATTCGCCATTGAACATTGGTGTCTAACTATGGACCGACCCTTCGCAAAAGCATTATTAAAAGAAGCCATTTTAAAAGTTCAAATCTTTAAAACAAAAATTGGTTTCTAAAAAATCAAATTTTTTAAAACAAAAATGGCTATTGTACCTAGCTCTGATACCACTTGTAGGATCGGTTTCACCCTAGAATGCGGTGAATAGGGTGATGCTATCAATTATAAAAATTATTGCAGAAGTTTGTATAAAATAATTTCAACATAGATATATCAGAATTATAACAGCATAGATAACAGCATAATAATAAATGCAGAAATAGAATGACACGGAATTTTTCCAGCTTCGGCAAAACCCTGCCTACATGCTTCCCCCAAGGTTTCTACTAGAAATTAAGTAGTCAGACGCTTAACACGTAAACTCGCGACACCCGTTATCGACTAGCCTTAACTCTACGCTCAAAACCCTACCACAACTTAGCCACGAGTTGCGAATTCTCGAACTATGCCACGCAGTTTGTCCCCTAGTCACACGACTAGAATTTACACAAGTTAAAAAGGAAAATACAATTTAAAAACAATTTAAACAAGACAAAAAACCTAATTTTAAACTAAAGCCGTAACAAGGCCGGCCCAAAAATAAATAAAGTTAATTCCCTTTCTCTTTTGTATTGTTCAGCCGACTCCTTGTTCTTCTTAAGAAATGCCTGCTCGTTCGTTTCTCGTTCGTCTTCAAAAATTAGGGCTTTGTTAAATTGGAAGCTGCCGACTTCAAATTTATCAATGGAATATTCGATTATGCGTTGCTAGCTCTGTCGATTGACTGTCTTCTTGAGTCGCACTCGGCTGCTTCTTGATCGAGTTCGATCTTGACTTTGGTATGTAATTTATGCCTCTTGCTTTTTCTGATTTGCTTGCTTGAACTCGATGCATTTTGCCATGATGTTTTAGGGCTTATATAGGAATCGAATTCCTTATTTTTCGTTCGTATATTTCATACGAGTTCGTCTGATAATTTTTGGCTTGCCGTTCGATTTTGCATTGATGATTGTGATGATTTCTGACATTTTCAATTTGCATAATTTGTTTACTTGATTAACACGGTGTTGATTAATTTCTTGGCCACCACGGCTTGTTTGATTTGTTCATTTTTTTTGACACCTTGTTCATCACTGCTCTGACATTTTCTTTGAACAGTTGAATTTATGACTGTTGTCGTGGTTGACTTTGGCCACTTTGATTTGTGAGACTATTTTCTTCCGGCATTTTGTTTCTTCCCTGATGATCATGATTTGTACCTTGATTTTGTTTGTAATGACCCGGAAAATTCGGTAATTAAATTTCTTAATTTAATGGGATTTTGGAAACTTAATATTAAAGAATTTTTTTTAGAGAATTATTAATGGAATGATAATAACTTGGATATGATTGGTAAGTTAATTTTTAATAACTTGAATGTAACAGTATAAGTGTAAGTTAATTTGTTAATAACTTGGATGTAATTCCAAGAAGTGAAACA
Organism: Allium cepa; assembly: GCA_030765085.1. NCBI lineage: Eukaryota > Viridiplantae > Streptophyta > Magnoliopsida > Asparagales > Amaryllidaceae > Allium > Allium cepa. The sequence continues at coordinate 56,611,381 of CM060928.1, forward strand.
ATGTAAATGTTAATTATATTCCATTTGTAATAAAAGAATGTTACCAAGATGAAATGATTAATTTGATTTAAAATCTTAATTAATGTGTGTATTAATTTATAATAGGATATCAAAGGTAAATTAAATAAAATAATTTAAATGTATGACTTGGTTATATGTGGAATATGAGAAAGCAAATGTAATTATTGAATTAATGTGTGAAATAGTGTAATAGGGTGTAATAAGTGGGAAAATTAAAGGTTACTTTAATGATGATTAATATAATAACGGAAAGGTGAATGTAAATTGATTAGAAATGGAAGTTTGTTTATAAGGCAGTAATTGATGAATAAAAAAAGTTTGAAACCAAGTAGATAAATTTATTGAGAACATTTAATAGTAATTATTGTATATATTTGGCAATTAACAATTTATGAATTTGTTAAGATTGTAAAATTATAATCTAATATTACGTAATGTTAACTAAGGTAACTTAACTAAGGTAACTATTAATAAATTGAACGAAATGCAAATAAATGGAATTAATGTAGACGTATACTTAGCTACAAATTGAATATATGAAAACAAAATGTAAGCATTGGATTAAATTAAGGAAATTAAATTATAATAAATAGTCATTTAATAAAACCAATGTTCTAGGAGTAATTATAATAGTTATTTGAAATATGTATAAACTTTGATTTGAAAATCAGTTGGATTTAAAATGAAATTAGGTACTACATTGATGAGTTTAAATGTTATTTTATTTTGTAAAGTAATAAATGATGTAATAAAAGAATGCATCAAGATATAACCAGTGCTAATTACGATTATACTTAATGGGTTGAATGAAACGACAATTACTGAAGATATGTTATACTTGACTATAAATGGCATAAGCGAATAATTGGAATTAAATATTACGTTAGGGTGGATTTAAGGTAATATTTGATATTAATGGATTGTTAATGGCTTATGAATGAATTGAAAATTTAAAATGAAAGGTTGTCATGATAATATTAGTTGACTATAATAAGTGGAATGAAATCCTAATAAAGGAAGTAATGCAAATGTATATTTAGCAAAAATTTCAATACTAGTGGAAAATTTATATTTCGAAGCTCTCGAAGTGCGTAACCCATATCTGTAATTCGTTTTTCAATTTGGGTCACTACTCAGCCAGAAATCGATGAACCATTTTCGGCCGTTCATCGCTCGACGATGAACTTCATCTAATCGGGCGAATCTTTTCTGGGGTTTGTGGAGATTGAGGTGCGTTGTTCATTGGTGCAGTTCGTTTGTCGAATCAACGGCTAGATGGTCGCGAAAAATTGCATTTGGGTTATGTAAACCGTGGCGGCTGGGCATTTTGGGGGTGAACGCGACTGGGTCGCATGGCTACATGTGGGTCCAGGGAGAGCGGCGCTCGATGGGTTTGAGCACGGTCGTTGTTTCAGGCGCGCGGCAAGATATGGCGGCGGCGACGTGTTCATGCGTTAGGATTTTGGTAGGCGTGGGTTGTTTGTGATTCCTGTAGCCGTGTGAGCTTGCTGAAAAGATGACATGGCTGAAATTTTTTGTTGGGTAGGTATCTCTTTTTTTGTGTTCTATTTTTATTTATTTAAATTCCAAATTCAATTGTTTGAATTCCCGAAACTTTTTCATACGATATCCGATTCACGCGCGGTTTTCGTTGTTAGAATCGTATTGAAATTGCTGAGATTTAGATGCTAGTTTAGGCGAATTCTGAGGCGGTTAAATTTTTGGGTTTAAATTGAATGTAAATTCAAAAGGTGAGTGTTTTAACCCACTCACAACTTCTAAAAATTCTTATGTTTGTTAAATTAATTTATGTTGTGATTATGAATTTATTTATGACTGTTTATATATTTTTAATCATCATCTCAGTTAATTGCATTTATTTAAATAAAATCGTTATTTAATTTATTATTGAATATAATCGCCAGTTAATTACCTGTTATATATTATCAATTATATATTGATATTGATTGATTGTACCTGTTATATATTATCAATTATATATTGATATTGATTGATTGTTTTGGATGATGATTGTGATAGATGTATATTTTATGATGGATGAATGGATGTTTTATTTATATCATCATAATCCGCAAGTTGTTAAGCATTTATTTCCTTCGAGGTTGCGGTTTGAAATGATATATAACTGCAAAATTTTATTTTAAATTACGGATTGAAATGATAAATATCTGTTTCACTTGACCATAGGATAGAAAATTATATACAGACACCGCGGTCTATATATAATAATATTGTGAAATGATTTCTATGGTTTTGTAAAGAATATATATATATGATCTTATGAGATATTGATTTGGATATTTGATAAAGGTTATTTTATATATAATTAAATTTTGGTTTAAACTATGTATAAAATTGGATTAAAGTATAAAATAAAGTTTGATTTTATTAAATATAATATGGATAAGTATTTACTTAAATTATATTTAATATAGAGTTTATATTGATTTTTTTATAAATCATGGTTGAGAAGATAGTTGAAATTGATTGAGATTTTATTTAATTAAGAATTATATTTAATAAGAATCCATTTGAAACTTATTGAAATTTAGATTTTTAAAAGAATATGGTTTTATAACAAAATTCGGGGTTAAGGTGATTTAAGTGAATATATCAAGTCTAAATAAATTAAGTAATATTAAATTGTTGAAATTTGAAGTTTACTTAAAGGATACTTGATTTATTAATTAAATATTTCAAAACTAAATAATAGTAAAGTAAATTTGATATATATATATATGTATGTATGTATATGAATTATAAAATTTAGTTCTGAAACATTGAATATTAAAGCTTTGAAATATATGAAATTTGAAATGGTTTATTTGAGGATTTAAATCTGTATTGGAATTGATTGCGAAATTAAAGAAGCTAATTTACTATATAAAGCAATTTAATAGTAAACCATTTAAGTATTGGAAGTTATGTTTCAAAGTTATGGATTTCAAAGTGCTATGATTTGAAAGTGCTATGATTTTGGGAAAATGATATATTTGATATAAAAATGATATTACATCGATTTAGGATTTCTTTAAAATGATATCATATTGATTTGGTTTTAAAATAGAAATGATATCGTATTTTATGGTTTTGAAATGGATATTATATTCTGGTTTTGAAGTATAATTGTTTTAAAATGACCGCGGTGTTATAATAACGTTTGGTTATTGAAGAGACCTAGATCGGAAGTTGTCATACTCTCTGCCAACTCTGAAAACCACTTTAACAACCGTGTACGCGGTGGAGATTTTAGAATGAAGTAGGATGGCGGCGGCGTTTCCTTTGAGGTAAATACATGGACCCAACTCCCATGAGTTGGCATAAGGTGGCTAAAACAGGAGCGATTCTCGAGCCAATGAGGTAGCACCTTTGATTGGACACTTCCCTTCGATTTTATACTTTGACTTTTGGATTGATTTGGTGGCCACTTTTGATTTTTTATTTGGGGGTGTGGTTCGAGGTGGGCGGTAGTTGTGCGCTACATGTTACGACCAGCTCAAATAGCAATTGGTATATCTACCCTGGCATTGCCTAGTTGTGCCGTGTCACCTCCCCATCGTGCCTTGTACGAGTTTGGTTTTCTCCCGCAGCCCGTGTGGTATCCTCTAGTGGCTTCCCGATCAGGAAGGACCATGATATTGGATGGACTGCTGGGACTATTATTGTGTTAAGGGGGAGATTGGGTAATTCCTTAACGCTATTTAAAAGTAAGTTTACTTTATAATAGACATTATTATAATAGCGAAATATTACTACATAGTAAATAGTTTAACGGATCCTTAGGAGATGTGAATCCCGAGCATCTCTTAAGTTACTGCATTCACGTTAGACACTGGATAGAAGATGTCAAATCCCGTAAACATCTATGACGCCGTTCCACTCATATTTTACCGTTGATTTAACTTACATAAGAACTTTTAGTTCTGACTCGAGTGTTTTGTCTTTCAATTCGCTCGGGTCAGCCTGAGCATTTCATAATTTGAAGACCTTACTTCTGGAGGGCGAAGACGAAGATTTTATTACTATTATATATTATATTAGTCCATTGCATCACATTTGTTCTGCTGCATTGTTATTGATTATTCTCTGGTATGTGTAACTCTGATATGTATGGTATAAGTAAAATCGAATATTTTGTAAAACAGATCATAAACTGTATATTTGATTATTATATTTTATCGTTCCGTTGCAAGATTCTATTTTGTTTTTTTTTCTTTCTCTGTTTTCTTATTTACCCCATAACAGTCCGCCTTTCTGTATGGTTTAAGTCTGACGTGTGTGGTTTATTGTCGATTTTAAAGCATACGAAAAGGAGGTACGTTACATCTGGTATCAGAGCTTTGGTTTAGTGATAAACCTTAGCTTTGTGGGGTTTGACTCTTTACTAATAGGGTAGTAATACTCTATGATGAGTCGTTGAGCGTATATATGAGAGAGCGTATTTGTTAGTGCTATAAAAAGTTTTAATATTGTGTTAATTGTTCCATTTTGTATTTATAAATTCTGGTTGGTGCATGGAATGCTATGAAATCAATAGGGATTTCTAAACACTTAATAGGACAGACCAACATAATATTTGTTTTGAATATAGGTGAATGAAATAATTTTGCTTATTATATTTTCTATATATAAAATAAATTTTATAAATAAGATATACATTTAATTGCATTATATTAGTTGTTAGGTAATGAAATTTATAAATAATAGTTGAAATAAGATTGAAAATAAATAAATCAAATTGGAAATTTTTGAACTTAAGTTCCGGGGTTTTGAAAATTTCTTTCAAATGGTTTTGGAATATAATAATAATATTTTAGAAGTATTTTTTGATATAAATATTTCAATATAATTTGAAGAAATGTTTTAAAATAAATTGGGAAAAGAAATAAGTTCTGTACTCCCTTCTATGTCGTTGGAAAATAATTTCGGTGATGGCGGCCGCATCATCGGCATTCATTTTCGAGTTTCAAAGCGGAAAGGCTACTGTAGTAGTTTTACTATAGATTTATTTTGATAAACAAATATAAATTTTAAGTTGTTTTAAATATAATTAGATATATAAATTGCAAGCATATGTTTATCTGTTATTTTAAAATGATTTTGAATAAACCCGGTATTTAATTCTTATGTTTCCGTTAATTAATAGTTTCAATTAATTGTAGTAAAATGGAATATAACTAATTTATAAATTGGAACCTTTAATTAAAATCAGTGATTTAATGCTAAGTTATAAATGAGATTAAAAGAAAGTGAAATTGTAATCTTATAAAACGAAAGATATAATTATTGAACCATTAAGTAATTAAAAGAAATAAGATAAACTTGTATGATTTTAATTACATTCTTAAAGTCATATATATATCTTACCAAAAGATATAAAAAGTTGAAATGTTAATAAGAAAATGTAATAGATATTATACAAGTAATAGACTTGAGGTAAAGAAAGTAATTAATGAAATTCTTTAATAAGTAAGAATTTAGTGTTGAAGTTGTTATAAACTTAAGTATAATTGAAATACTACTAATTAAATATAATGGAAGGCAGGTATTATAAGTAAGAAATTTTAACTTAAGTAAATAAGCCGAAGTTATTTCTAAATAAAATTGTAAGAAATAAATGTAAAATAAAAAGATAATTCATTATATGAAAGAAAAGAAATCAAACAACTAATGTATGAAATGAAATTAATAAAAAGTAAACTTGATTTATTGTTTGGAATTATTGTTTGTTTGGTTTATGGTTGTTTGGGCAAGGATACTTTAAAATTATTTGGATGTATGAATAATCTATTTAGCTTTATCGGAGACAGTTGAGTAAATGGTGCGCTTGGTAGTTTATTTTTCGTCTTGCACAATTTGAAGTTTGAACCCGAACAACTATTTGTTTTGTTGATATGAATGGATAATTGATATGTGTTGATTTTATGTGATGGTTATTTGCTTATTGCAAGTGATGGTTGTTGTATTGATTTGTTTTTTTATGGTTGAAGCACCTTGAAACATTTCATTTTATATAATTGTTAACTCTCTTTTTTTGGATTATATAAGTGAGATACATGTTATGGAAGCAATTGCTACTGCTTTTGGTTTCATAATATAACTCCCGACAAGTAGGTACGTCTTCGGATTATGGTTTATAGCGTTATTGTATTGTTTTCCCGTGTTAGGATATATATTATTTTGGAAATTATATGTTATATATTGTTATATTTGATATTATATTTTCTCCTGAGCCTCTCCGTACAAAGGAGACTCTACCGAAATTTCCCGTAAATTTTGGAGTTAGAAAATTTCGAAAAAGTTTTTTCAAACTTTATTTACTATAATATAAAATGATTTAAGAGTTATAAATTGATATTTTTTTTTAAATTAATTGAGTTTGTAAATTAAGTTTTATAGATTTAATATTTTAAATAGGATATATTATTTCCTTAATTCTTTATTTTCCCTTTTTTTCCATTTCGGGGACGAAAAGTTTTGAGTGGGGGAGAGTGTAAACCCGAAAAATTCGGTAATTAAATTTCTTAATTTAATGAGATTTTGGTAACTTAATATTGAAGAAAAAAATTAGAGAATTATTAATGGAATGATAATAACTTGGATAATACTGGTAAGTTAATTTTTAACAACTTGAATGTAACAGTATAAGTGTAAGTTAATTTGTTAATAACTTGGATGTAATTCCAATAAGTGAAACAATGTAAATGTTAATTATATTCTATTTGTAATAAAAGAATGTTACCAAGATGAAATGATTAATTTGATTTAAAATCTTAATTAATGTGTGTATTAATTTATAATGTGATATAAAAGGTTAATTAAATAAAATAATTTAAATGTATGACTTGGTTATAAGTGGAATATGAGAAAGCAAATGTAATTATTGAATTAATGTGTGAAATAGTGTAATAGGGTGTAGTAAGTGAGAAATTTAAAGGTTACTTTAATGATGATTAATATAATAATGGAAAGTTGAATATAAATTGATTAGAAATGGAAGTTTGTTTATAAGGCAGTAATTGATGAATAAAAAAAGTTTGAAACCAAGTAGATAAATTTATTGAGAACATTTAATAGTAATTATTGTATATATTTGGCAATTAACAATTTATGAATTTGTTAAGATTGTAAAATTATAATCTAATATTACATAATGTTAACTAAGGTAGCTATTAATAAATTGAACGAAATGCAAATCAATTGAATTAATGTAGATATATACTTAGCTACAAATTGAATATATGAAAATAAAATGTAAGCATTGGATTAAATTAAGGAAATTAAATTATAATAAATAGTCATTTAATAAAACCAATGTTCTGAGAGTAATTATAATAGTTGTTTGAAATATGTATAAACTTTGATTTGGAAATCAATTGGATTTAAAATGAAATTTGGTATTACATTGACGAGTTTAAATGTTATTTTATTTTGTAAAGTATTAAATGATGTAATGAAAGAATGAATCAAGATATAACCAGTGCTAATTAAGATTAATACTTAATGGATTGAATGAAATGACAATTAATGAAGATATGTTATACTTGACTATAAATGGAAAAAGCGAATAAATGGAGTTAAATATTACGTTAGGGTGGATTTAAGGTAATATTTGGTAATAATGGATTGTTAATGGCTTATTAATGAATTGAAAATTTAAAATTAACGGTAGCGATGATAATATTAGATGACTATAATAAGTGGAATGAAATCCCAATAAAGGAAGTAATGCAAATGTATATTTAGCAAAAATTTCAATACTAGTGGAAAATTTAGTTAACACACAATAAAGAAAGGAAGTTGAGTATATTTAAGTAATGTGATGTAAAACCAGCATTAACTGTGTTATTTGAAATCCGTGGATGGGCTATAAATTGAAATCAAATAAAAACAATTTATTTGGAATTTAAATTGTCATAATAGGATTAATTGCAATTAAAGGTAATTTAATTTGTACGTTAATTGGAATTAAGTTTAAATGGGAGAATATTAAGAACCAAGATTTAAAAGCAATGTTAGCTATATTCTTATTTTAATAAGACTCGAATAACAAGGGTTAAGAATTTAATAAATGGATTTTGGAGTTTTATTTTATAATTTCTAAATTTAATGAATTGAAAACTAAATATCGAAATTGAGGTTAACATTGGAATTGATGAATTAATCAACTCAAAATTGACATTTAAATTTGTTTAAATCATTGTGAATGATTGAGAAATTAAAAATGATAAAAATTGTCAATTTAAAAATTGAAATTGAAAAGTTGGATTTAACTAATTTATTTCTAATTTACTTAATTAATGTAGAAATAGCCATTTTGGCATGGACTCGAATTTCGACGAAACCAGTTTCATCGCATCCGTAACGATGAATTATTGTAGGTTTCAAGTTTCGTAGCGATCGGACTTGTCGTTTGATCGTACGGACTCGAAACGCCTCGAAATTAATGAAATCGAAATCAATTGAAATCAATTTGAAAAATATTGATTTTAGCATAACTTCTTCATACGATGGAATTTGGACTTTAAACCTTTTCCATTGCGTTTAAAATATCTCAAAGCATCTGTTTTGATATATGCGTTGACCCAATTTCGTTTCGGAGTCAGAACGGGCTTTTCGGGCCATTCATCGTTCAACGCGTATACCAATCTGATCCACCTATTCTATTTCAACCCTACCTATAAATACCTGTTACAAACCCTAGCTTACCTCTATTTCTCATTTGTCTATACGTACAATTCAACTATCTCTCCTCCTCAATGGCAGACAAATCCAAATCCAATTGCAATTCAAAAATCAAAGTGAAATTTCAAACTCCTCAAAAATTTCAGAAAAGTTATATTTCGAAGCTCTCGAAGAGCGTAACCAGGTCTGTAATTTGTTTTCCAATTTGGGTCACTGTTCAGCCAGAAATCGATGAACCATTTTCGGCTGTTCATCGCTCGAACGATGAACTTCGTCTGATCGGCGAATCTTTTCTGGGTTTTGTGGAGATTGGGGTGCGTTGTTCATCGGTGCAGTTCGTTTGTCGAATCAACGGCTGGATGGTCGTGAAAAATTGCATTATGGTTATGTAAACCGTGGTGGCTGGGCATTCTGGGGGTGAACGCGACTGGGTCGCGTGGCTGCGCGTGGGTCCAGGAAGAGCGGCGCTCGATGGGTTTGAGCACGGTCGTTGTTTCAGGCGCGCGGCAAGATATGGCGGCGGCGGCGTGTTCATGCGTCAGTGTTTTGGTAGGCGCGGGTTGTTTGTGATTCCTGTAGCCGTGTGAGCTTGCTGAAAAGATGACGGGGCTGAAATTTTTTGATGGGTAGGTTTCTCTTTTTTTTTGTGTGTTTTATTTTTATTTATTTAAATTCCGAATTTAATCGATCGAATTCCCGTAACTTTTTCATACGATATCCGATTTACGCGCGATTATCTTTGTTAGGATCGTATTGAAATTTTTGAGACTTTGACGCTTGTTTGGGCGAATTCTGAGGCTGTTAAATTTTTGGGTTTAAATTGAATTTAAATTCAAAAGGTGGGTGTTTTAACGCACTCACAACTTCTAAAAATTCTTATGTTTGTTAAATTAATTTATGTTGTGATTATGAATTTATTTATGACTGTTTGTATATTTTTAATCATCATCTCAGTTAATTGCATTTATTTAAATAAAATCATTATTTAATTTATTATTGAATATAACCGCCAATTAATTACCTGTTTTATATTATCAGTTATATATTGATATTGACTGATTGTTTTGGATGATGATTGTGATGGATGTATGATTTTATGATGGATGAATGGACGTTTTATTTATATCATCATAATCTGCAAGTTGTTATGCATTTATTTCCTTCGGGATTGCGGTTTGAAATGATATATAACCGTAAATTTTTATTTTAAATTACGGATTGAAATGATAAATATCCATATCACTTGACCATATGATAGAAAATTATATACAGACACTGAGGTCTATATATAATAATATTTTGAAATGATTTCTATGGTTTTGTAAAGAATATATATATGATCTTATGAGATATTGATTTGGATATTTGATAAAAGTTATTTTATATATAGTCAAATTTTGGTTTTAAGCTATGTATAAAATTGGTTTAAAGTATAAAATAAAGTTTGATTTTATTAAATATAATATGGATAAGTATTTACTTATATTATATTTAATATAGAGTTTATATTGATTTTTTTTATAAATCAAGGTTGAGAAGATAGCTGAAATTGATCGATATTTTATTTAATTAAGAATTATATTTAATAAGAATCCATTTGGAACTTATTGAAATTTAGATTTTTAAAATAATATGGTTTTATAACAAAATTCGGGGTTAAGGTGATTTAAGTGAATATATCAAGTCTAAATAAATTGAGTAATATTAAATTGTTGAAATTTGAAGTTTATTTAAAGGATACTGGATCTATTAATTAAATATTTCAAAAGTAAATAATAGTAAAGTAAATTTAATATATATGTATATATATGAATTACAAAATTTATTTTTAAACATTGAATATTAAAGCTTTTAAATATATGAAATTTGAAATGGTTTATTTGAGGATTTAAATCTGTATTGGAATTGATTGTGAAATTAAAGAAGTTAATTTATTGTATAAAGTAATTTAATAGTTAACCATTTAAGTATTGGAAGTTATGTTTCAATGTTATGGATTTCAAGGTATTATGATTTGAAAGTGCTATGATTTTGGGAAAATGATATATTTGAAATAAAAATGATATTATATCAATTTGGGATTTCTTTAAAATGATATCATATTGATTTGGTTTTAAAATAGAAATGATATCGTATTTTATGGTTTTGAAATGGATATTATATTCTGGTTTTGAAGTATAATCATTTTGAAATAACCACGGTCTTATAATATCGTTTGGTGGTTGAAGAGACCGGGATCATAAGTTGTCATACTCTCTACCAACTCCGAAACCTCTTTAACAACCATGTATGCGGTGGAGATTCCAGAATGAAGTAGGATGAGCGCGGTGTTTCCTTTGAGGTAAATAGGTGGCCCGACTCCCGTGAGTTGGCATGAGGTGGCTAAAACAGGAGTGATTCTCGGGCCAATGAGGTAGCACCTTTGATCGGACACATCCCTTCGATTTTATACTTTGATTTTTGGATTGATTCGGTGACCACTTTTGATTTTTTATTTGGGAGTGTGTCTCGAGGTGGGCGGTAGCTACGCGCTATGCGTTACCACCAGCCCGGATAGCAATTGGTATATCTACCCTGGCATTGCCTAGTTGTGTCGTGTCACCTACCCTATCACGTCTTGTATGAGTTTGGTTTTCTCCCGTATCCCGTGTGGTATCCTCTGGTGGCTTCCCGATCAGGAGGGACCATGATATTGGATGGACTACTGGGACTATTATTGTGTTAAGGGGGAGATTGGGTAACTCCTTAACGCTATTTAAAAGTAAGTTTACTTTATAATAGACATTATTATAATAGCGAAATATTACTACATAGTAAATAGTTTAACGGATCTTTAGGAGACGTGAATCCCGAGCATCTCTTAAGTTACTGCACTCACGTGAGACACTGGATAGGAGATGTCAAATCCCGTAAACATCTCTGACACCATTCCACTCATATTTTACCGTTGATTTAACTTACATAAGATCTTTTAGTTCTGACTCGAGTGTTTTGTCTTTCAATTCGATCGGGTCAGCCTGAGCATTTCAGGATTTGAAGACCTTACTTCTGGAGGACGAAGAAGAAGATTTTATTACTATTATATATTATATTAGTCCACGGCATCATATTTTTTCCGCTGCATTGTTATTGATTATTCTCCGGTATGTGTAACTCTGATATGTATGGTATAAGTAAAATTGAATATTTTGTAAAACAGCTTCATGAACTGTATATTTGATTATTATATTTTATCGTTCCGCTGCAAGGTTCTATTTTGTTTTTTTTTCTTTCTCTGTTTTTTTATTTACCCCATAACAATCCGTCCTTCTGTATGGTTTAAGTCTGACATGTGTGGTTTATCGTCGATTTAAAACGTGCAAATAGGCGGGACATTACATTGTTCATCCCTGTAGCATACTTGACCTGTTCAATTTTTTTTTCCGTTCCATGAAATTCTGATGACTTCGGCTATGGTGATAACATTTGACATTGTCACTGACTTTGTACACGTGTGTTCAAGCCCCTGTTGTCTGCATTGCTTGATTCGAAGTCTGGTTCATGATATTTGTATGCTGCATATTTTTTGCTGAGACTATACTTGTACATGATTTAATTTGAGCTTGCATTGTTTAACTTGCTTAGTCTGTTATGCTGTTACTATAGTTATCCTTATTTCATATCTGAACTTGTCCGAGCTTCTTGTGTTTCATTTGCACCTGATTTGAACTCTGCTTTTGATTTGGGTTTGACCTGTGCTCACCTCTCCCTGTAATTTTATCAATTGTATATTGGTGTGCCCGGCCTTATGGCATGTACAGTGATACACTGTGCATGTCACAAGCTGTTCGTGTATGATAAATTCAAAATTAAATGATGACGAACAACCCAAATAACAGAGTCAAATAATATTTCAAAAATACATTTTCTTTTACGCTGCAAAAATATTTTCTTTTCAATTTTACTGCGTCAGTATTTATTTTTGCAAATTGCCCAGATGCTGGATTCAATCTGGAATAAAGTAGAAGATAAATTATGAGTGAATGAGCGATATGCAGTGAGGTGTATTTGTAAATGATAGATTGTGATGTAATTGAATTTGTAGTGTAATCAGAGTTGTATATGTATAGTGAGAGCTTGAATTTGTACTATTCAAAATTGTAATAAATGTTTGTTTGAATAAAATTTCTGTTTGAACTCAAATTCTGTGTTATTTATTTTATTCAACAAATATTTACTTAATTATGTAAAAAAGAAAATAGTACATTAACAAATACATTTAAATAAATATATATATATATCATCAAACAAAAATCATATACTCACATATTCAACGGGATAAGCATAATTTATAAATGTGATGTATAAATAAAAGGATCTAAGAATAGAGAATTTAATATCGATAATTTTGAAACTTTTTTCAAAGCTAGAAAAATAATAATAACAAATCTTTAAAAAGGTAATTATAACCTAGAAAATGTTTTATTAATGAATTCCAGCATTAATTAAGGATTTGGACTTAAGTCTTTAAAAGTGATTGATTTGCATAAGTTATAAGACGTAATAAAGTTAAGTAATAGTTTTACGAAATGATTCATAAACAATACTAATATTAAATAAAATATACTAAAAAATATATAAATTTGAAAAGTAAAGGATATCAATAAAGAGAATTTTGTATAACTAAGAAAAAAACCAAGAGGAATAAATATGTAATTTGTACGTAAATCATTTCGGCACATAAATGTTGATCTAATATCCGAGCATGGAATTTTAAAGTGTTTACAGCGATCCAAAAAGGATTTATCACTCAATTCTTGACGACGAACATTGATGAGGGTTTGTGGTTAGATACTTGAGTTTTCTGTCATAATTGAGCACTATGCAAGAAAAACAAAGGTTCTGATCTAGAAGCCTGATCAGCGTCCGCACTAGAGGATCGGGGGATCGATACTAGTTCGAAAATAAAGTTATGTATTCTAATAAGAGACGAATAAGATATTTCATACGGATGGTCTGTGTATATTATATGAAATTAAGTTTAAAGATAAATGTTTTGGGAAAACTTTTGTTTTGGGTAATTTCAAGGACGAAATTATTTTAGTAGGGGAGAATGTAACGACCCATAATTTTAACACTTTGAAAATGGGATATTTAATTATTTTAAATTTTCAAATATAGAATTTTCAAACTTAAACGATCATGTATTATATGATATATAAGAATGGTAACTTATTTTTGATATTGAATAAAGATTTTGGATTCCTATTGTAAAATTAACAAAAATTGGATTTTGATAAAGTAGGATAAATATTCAAGAAATTTGTTTAAAGGATAAATAATTAATTTTAAAAATATATATATAATTGATATCAAACTCATTTGATAATAATAGTAATCTAATTTATAATGGTTCGATAAATATATAAAACGTGCTTTATAAAATTGACAAATTTTGTTACATATTGATAAGTCGATGTCGTATTTTTATAAGAAGATTTGGATATTGCTTTATATTATTTTATAAGTTAAATATGCTTGTTTTAACTATTTAAAGATAATAAGAAATTTATTTTTAATTTTGGTTTACATGAATAAATTGTTTAACAAAAACGTCAAAATGTGGCCGGAAAACATTTTGTCGAAAATCAACATTTTGTTCAAAATAAGTTACCGCAATGTCATCGCACCTTTGTTAACATGTTTTAACATATATATTACACATTTTAATAACTAAACATATTTAATTTTACTAAATAGGATTATAAAACTTCTAGAAGTCATTAGTAAAAGTAAGTAAGAATTAACAAAAGTAAGAAAAGTAAACATCAAATCACATCAAATCAAAATCCAATAAAATAATTACTTTTTTTACTTAATCTTTAAATGACTAAGACATAAAGAAGTGAAAGGATGATGTTAAGTATTGAAAAAGTGGATGTTGTTTTAGGTTGAAGTAAGGATAGTTTGATAATTTGGTAAGATGTTATTTTGGTAAATTTACCACTTCATTCTTTTTCTACAAATACCCACCTCCTTCTTCACTTTCATTCACAATCCATCTTCTTCTTTTTTGAAGCTTCTTCACCTTCTTCCTCTTTTCTTTATGGCTTCCAAGCCATAGGAAAAAAATTAGAAATAAATAATGTCAGAATATTTATAAATATTCAAAAGAAATTAACTTTCATCATCTTCAAATCAAACTCCTTTTTTCTCCATATTTTACCTCTTATTCTCTCGGCCATAATTTCTTCAAAATAGAACCAAAATATAAAATTCTTTGCTTCGAATCATGTATGTTTCCAGTGGCTATAACTTTTATGTTGACTACTTTGTCTTATTCTAGAATTAACCATGTCAAAAATCCACTTCTTTTCGGTGCATTCTCTGACCCAGTTTTTAAGCCAGAAAATGGGTCAGTTTTTTTGATAATAACTTGATTATAGTAGATCCAAATTAAGGATTTCTTTTTTCAGACCGTATAAAATTCCAATGGCTACAACTTTTATGTTGATCACAATTTCCAGTATTAGGGATTTCTATACCTGAAACTCAATTCTTTGAAGTACATTTTTGGGATTTAAATTTGTGAATCCGAGATAGCTCTTTTTCTTTTGACTATATCTTCCTCAAACTAATCAAAATCAAGTTATTATTTTTTTCAAATTTAAGATAAAAGAATTTTCAGAAACTTTCAATTAACAAGTTTTTCAAATTTTGAGAATAAGAGAGTCAAAAACAAGAGAGAAGATGACCTACTTTTCGAATCTAATTTTAAGAATTCAAGGTTAAAGCTCTACCACTTCTTCTCTATACTTTCGACCCACCTCCATCTCAAGCCTTGGCCAAGCACTTTGAAGGAATGGAAAGCTGTTTACTAATATTTAAGTGAAGTAGGAAGTATTTAGTGAAGCGTGGATTAGTTTGAATGTTGGTTGGAAGTTAATCGCTTTGCTTTATGGTGAGAAACTCTACTTAACATCTATATTTATATATACACAAGTTTGATGATATGTTATGATTTCTATGGATGCTTATATATGCTTTGATCATCAAGTATTAGTTGGTTGATATGATTGTTAAATTGTTTTACCCAGCCATGTTAATACACGTCGATAAGCACAAAGGAAATCACTTTCCTTTTGAAAATAAAATGGTGTATATGAATGCTTAATCCTTTTGAAAATAGTTTTAAAATGAGTTTAAAATGTTTTATAAACATTTAAATATGTTTAAAGAAATAAAAAAAATCAAGATTTCATTTTGAAATATGTCTAAAACAATTTTCCAGAAAAATCGCGCTTTTGAAGTAAAGTTACCAAATTTAAAATTGATATTTTAAATGTTTTAAAAATGTGAAATAAATTCTCAAAAAATCTTTTAAAATCTTTTAAAAGAGATTTAAGTTTAAAAGATGGATTTTCAAATGATATAAAAGTCGTTTTGATGAATATAGCTTCTAAAACATTATTTGCAACACTTTTCACAACAGTTTTAATAACTTTTGAACCGTAGTTTTAAACTTAATAATTCATTCCTATATATTTTGTGAATAATTTTAAAAGAATAATTAAGCCATTTAAAGATGATTTGGAAGTTTTAATAAGAGTTTGAATAAATGGTAAAAAGGAATTGTTTATAATACTTAAACAATAATTGAATAATATTGAATGTAATAACAAGCCGAGTATGTGGAAACGACTAGTACATTTGTCCCGCATATGAGATCTATGAAGATAAAACAAGATGTTTAACTAAGATTAGGAATGGAGCAACCAGTGCCCTCAACCTACCCGACCTATGTTTTCTCTTTTTAGGCGAAGGGTGGAATAGATCGAAAGGAAAACACGGATGCTCTAAAAGATCATAATTAAGTTTTTCCAAGATAAGAGAAAAGAAATAAATTCTTTGAATGTTAATTAACCACTTAACACCTTTTATCGATGATTAATATGAAGGAACCGACATTGGATTTGCGTGATTCCTATCTGAAAAACCGGTATCAGATTTGGATGATCTCTATCCGAAAACCCCTTCAAACTAATTTTTGAAATAAAACATATTAAAGACAAAGATCACTGAAGACGAAGATCTTCATGATGTAGAATTACTTGCCATTAGTTCCTAGGGGTGAAACTTACCATATTTAAAGAGGCGGTAATGCTCTATTATGAAAATCTTCGATTTGCAAGAATATGATTTGAGGTTAAAAATGAAATCTTTGATTAAGATTTGATGAATGATTTGGAAATGTTTTCCCTCAGTTAAAAGTTATAACTTGAATATAAGAAATCTTTGATTAAGATTTATTGAATGATTTGAAAATATTTCCCTAAGTTAAAACTTATAACTTGAATATAAGAAATCTTTGATTAAGATTAAAAGAATGATTTAGAAAAAATTTCCTAACTAAAAGAGAAAATGATTGGAGTTACTCCAAGATCTACATAGGTTTAAATAAACCAAATGATTAAGAAATGAGGCTTAATGATTCCATATACTCTCGAAAAGAAAATGGAATAAATTGAAAAGGATATATCTAAGAAAGATATTTTATAAAAGATGAAGCAATTGATTGATGATTGATATCCACATATGAACTTAACATTTTTAAAGAGATGATTGGCTTCGAAGGAACTAGGGTCGGATTTGGGTGATCCCTATCTGAAAACCACTTCGAACTAATGTATACGTTCAAAAGTAAAGACATGTCGAAGATGATGATTATTGAAGGCCGTGGATCTTCATAGCGTGAGGATGCTTGTTTACATGCTTTGGGTTGCTCCCATTATAGAGTTATTTATCGCAGTGGTCTCCTCGTTATAAAGATTTTTTTCGGATTGCAAGGACTACTCGCTATTAGTGGTAGTAGGAGAGTGCCTTCGATTTCGTTCAGTCCTAGAACGAACTTATATGGACGAATGTCTGACATTGCATTTCTGAGACACAACGTTTGACTTTTACAAATGTACATCTGCTTGGTGGCGGGGAAGGCAACTTCTCTTAGCTTAACACCCTTCTCTGAGACATGCGAGCTCAAAGGTTGTATGCTTGTGGGAGTCAACTAGTGATCAAATGAATGGTAGTGTGGCATTCAAAGTGTAACCTGTTATGATCAAAGCGTGGCTTTGTATGAAAAGCGTGGCTTTAAAGAAATTGAGCATAGCCTCGCAAGCCTCACACCCCGGTTATGATGGGATTCTATGTGGTCAGATGTATGCTCGCATTTGGAATATTAGTGATTTGGGTTATCAGATGTTCTGAGCCTTAGGTACCAGATGCGTCTGGGCTTCATGGCATGGATGCACGAAGTCCGAATCCTTAGATGTTATTCGCATATTGTATCCCCTTCTAGCCATTTGTGTTGTCTAGCCATTTGTGTTGTTGTATAACGACGTCTTAGTCTTGAATGTAAGCCGTAGATACAGATTGATCTTCCCACTAGTTTCCTATCATGTTGGAAATCCAATCCCAGTGTGAGATTTATTGTTTTGATGGTTATCCCAAAATAGCTGTAATGACTTGCAAACATTTCAGTTTCCCCTTTTGGTATCATATATTCTGTTCGGTATATTCCATTGACCCAGTTCGGATATATTCCCTTAGACTTAGTCCAGGTATTTATACCGTATTTGAATAAGTTTATTTGAAAAGTGTTTTTAAAAGAATGTCACTAAATATAATATCAAGTGTATTTTGGTGTAAAAGTGTTTTGGATACCATAAGGTAAAAACCTATCCGTGTTTATGTGTGGGCGTGGTCTTATTAGATACCCTTCTTTTCAAAGGTTTTGATAACATCGTCATGATCTATACATTTAAAATTTCGAGTATCTCACACTGGTTTATCAAGCCTTATCGAGGTACTCTTAATACTCGGGTCAGATCGGAGTAGTTTCAGGTTTAGTTGAAGATGGTTGAAGTTTCTAGAGGGGAGCTGAAGATCTTCATGATCGTATGGACATATTCTATTATCCGCTACATCAATTGCATTTGTTTTGTGGTTTTCAGCATTCGTAAGAACAGAAGTTTATAACTGTCCAAGCTGAATCTAGGTTAGACTTTGATATTGTATTGTAAAATTTTCCACGGTAAAGATTATCATTGAAATAATATATATTATTCCTTTCATGTGAGATTCTGTTCTATCTTTATTTTCTTTCTACCCTTAATGATCCGTCTTTTTATGCATATTCGGTCTATCCAGGTTAGGGACAGTCCGGTCTTGTGTTGTGGGGGATCCCGGCGTCGTCCTCGGTAAGCTATTTCTAGATGGATACTGTGATAGTTGGTACCCCGGTGCCTAGTCATTCGTATGGAATCCATTCTCCAATACGTGCCTTTACGGTTTTAATTGTAGAGCCTAGTATGCTGGAATTTAATTAATGTGACAATTTTAGCTATTTGAATAAGTATTTGTACTTAGACACTGTTATAATATCCGAGGATTTGATATGAAATGTTTTGGTTATCGTAAGGTAAAAATCCATCATGTTTATTTACAGCGTGGTCTAACGAGAAAACTTTGATTTTCAAAGGACTTTGATAACTTTAATAATTCGATTTGAGTGTGTTTTCTCTTACTGGTTTTCCATATTAACTCGGGTGTTATTTTATTATAATGCTCGGGTCTGACCGAGTGTAACAGATTCAGGATAGGATGTTGTGGAGCTCAGGAGACGATCTGGATGGCGAAGACGTATTACCCGTATCTGACTTATATTCCGCTGTGTATTGTAGGCTGTATATTCAGCTTTTATGAGGACAAGCTATCATAACTATCCGTTGTTATGTTATTGATGTATTGTACTCTAATGATGTAATGTATAAGAACAGTTAAAGTTCTTTTTATATAAAGACCAGTTGTTATCTATTATATATTCTTTCGCTGCGATTGTGAGATTCCGTATTGTTATATTTGTTTTCTTCCTCTACCTCTTTCTTCTTTTCCTAACGATCTGGAATTTCCGGCATTCGATTGCTCCGCATGTAATACTGTGGACGTATGTATGTCGATTTTTGGGCATAGAAAATCCCGGTCGTGACATCTTTGCATCTTTAGACTTTATGTTCCCTTTGAGATAGAAGTATGGGATGTGTCTAGAAATATATTATGTTCCGTAATATACCACAATTGAATTGATGTTATCTTATCTTAGGTGTAATCCATTGGGATTATTCTATTTGGGTCCTCTTCGATAAGGGTGCTTGACATTCATCCCTGTCGAAGGAATTTGTTGAAACTTTTTGATGTTCTTGTCTTGTTCTTCTTTTAAGGATTGTGAATCCATTGAGGGGATCCGCAATATTGGCCATGGTGTATGAGATTTGAGATTGTCCTTTGTAGTTTATCTTCTCATATGGATTAGCACAATATTTCCTATCTAGAGTCACTATGTAGAATTTGGAGTAATTTGAGATGGAGTGGCTTGCACTTTATCGAGCCACGTTTTGTTATTAGGATCCTATATTTAGGTATCCTAATTTTGTTGATTTGATGTTTCTTGTTCTTTGGAATGTTAATGATGATTTTGAAGTCTCTATATTCACTCTTGAGTTTTGAGATGTTGGTAATATATCTAGAATTCCAGTCATGATAACTATGTTGATTTCTGAGAGTCCGTTCAGGTATGTCACCCCATTGGGCAATCGAGTGTTGGTTTGACCTCATTTCCAGTTCTTAGCCTTTTGGTCATTCTTCCACGATAATGTCTACTAAGTAAATAAGGCAATCGATTGGATTTATTCGACATTTGTCATTCCTGTTTTTTTGGAGATATCCTCCTTGATACTCTTTTGTTGATATGCTTTATGACATTACTTCACTCAAGGTAATGATTTAGCGTTGGTGTCCCTTCTTCTTATTTGAGAAGGTATCTTTCCATTACTCATATACCTTATCAATTTTTTTAATATATTGAGTGGTGCTAGGGTCATTCCTTAGCTTAACCCTACATCGATTTCCAAGGGCTACGAGTAACGGAGGATAGCATGGTTCTTACACATTCTGCACTCATGTGGTTCTTCTGAGCAGTTCGTTTTACTATTAGAAATGACGAACACTGTGGTCTATTTCTTCCATCTTATGAATCGAGTATTATGAGAATATCTCGATGAATTCTTCTTGTGGTTCTGATTTTGAGTATAAGTTATAAATTGAGTTTCAAAATCTTTTAAATTGAAGTTATGATTTAAGATGAATTGAATTTGTTTTGAGATAAATAAATAATATTTTGAGTATTATATGAAGAATTTCTTTTTATAGAAAATCATTTTCTTGGTGTTGGGTCGTCCATTGAGTGTTTAAGAATTCTAGTCGATGCGTCTGATCAACGCTATCAATAGGAGTTTCCTAAACGCTATGATGAGACCATCAAACACGATAAAAATCAAATTTTAATAAGGTTAAGTTTGGAATTAATATCATGAGGTTTAGAATTTTTTTTTATTTTGAATGACTTGTGTAAAATTGTTTGAGAAATTTTTTTGAAGTGAGGTTTTTAAAATTTTATTTTAGTAAGAGTTGATATGGACTTTGAAAAATTCTTTGAAAAAACAAATCTAATTTTGTAAAAATAAAGGTATATGGGTTTAAATTTGTTCCTTATTTCGAGATACTATAATAAAGAGTTTCGAAATTTTCAAGTAGAGGAAATTGAGATTATGATTCTCAAAGTGATGCATTTTAAAAAATTTAAGAATTTTTGAGTTAAAAAATTTTCTTTTTAAAATATCTAGGTTCCTTATACTTCTCTTGCCTTAGTGCAATGGTCTAACGACTTGCGTTTTTGTGGTCGTCGAGGTCGGTGGCCCTTGAAGAAACCACCTCTCTTTGAATTTTCTTACTCATTTGTAGTCTCCTCTGTGTCAGTGTGGCTTTTTCCGTATTGATACCTGGAAAGTTATGTCAATAATCACCTTGTTGATTGGAGTTCGGGATAAAAGTTGATTCGAGGAATTTTTGAGGAATCAATCTCACTCGATTGATTTTTTGGGTTGCATTCTACTTTTATATTCTTATTTTGAAGGTGTGTTGCCTTTGAAATTATGAGGTACTGCTCGAAGGTATTCTATAGTCCGTTAATCCCGATGAATATATTCGAGAAATCATAGAAATTACTAAGCAATTTTATTTTGGCCTTCTTCATCTTAAGTTGAGAGTGAGGAATTAATGATCACGTGCTTGTCTCTCCTTCCTTTGATTGATGAAATAATTTTTTTGAATACAAATTCTTCTATAGAAATTGCGAGGATGCAATTTTGTTAAGAGGGGAAGTCTATAATAGCTCTAGTTTTGGAGATTACCTGTTAATATTAAATTACAACAGTAGTTATAATTTAATATTGTAAATTAAAATAAAATTGGAGATTTATAGTTGTTTATTCGAATAAACAATGAATTTTGGAAATAGAATGAGAAAAATAAAGTTTGGAACTTTATTTTATTTGTTTGGGTTGATAATGATTCGAAAATGGTTTTTATTTAGAGAAAATGAAATAATTGTATTAATTATTGCCAATTAATTCTTTTAATAATTTTTAAAAAGAGGTATGTGATTTTTATAGGTTGTTTATTTAAATAAAAAGATGGGAATTGGTGTAAAAATGTGTTTTAATTATAAAGTTGAGTTTAAGATGGTTTGTAATTCTGAGTAAGGAAATAATTTTTGTGGAATTTTGAAAGTTAAAATGTAGACTTTTGCTTTTAATTGTGAAATATGGTATTTTTGTAAAATAAAGGATTATAATAATAAAAATGCTTCAAAAATAAAAAATTAATCTTTTTATATGATGAAAATATTTTATTCAACATGTAAGTGAATTTACATGAATTGTTTGTAGTGAAAACTTTAGGAAATGTGTTATTTACTTTAATTATATAGTGTTTATACTTGTTTAGCTCTAATTAATTTCTCATAGGCTAATTAGTTGAATGACTTTGGGTCCAAAGCCCACTTAGCCTAAACCTAAAATAAGAAAAGATGGTTTTTTCTTCCTATACGTACATAACACATTTTACAATAAAAGAGAAAAGAAGAAACCCAACTACTCTTTATAATCAAAAACCAAAATCTCTTAGTTTAATTCAAATTCTTGTTGTAATAATAAAAAATAAAGCAATTTAATTTAGATAATCTACTCCTAATCAGAGAATAATTCATCAAATTCTAACTTTTTCTTTGGGTTGTCTGCAATTTGCTCCACTTTGGTTGCATGTCCTAATTCTAAGTTTTTATAGGTAGCTGAAGCTTTCTGTTCCCTAAAGCCTTTATCTTGCTTCAGTTTTGGCTAAATTTATTGATGTTAATCTCCATGAATTGCAACGTAAGTTATATACTTACAATCTCTAGCTAAACAAGGTTCAACTTGGTGAAATCTGCAGTATAAATCGTTTAATGTAACAATTTATCCCGTTCCATTAGTTTCTGTTTAAAATCTGCCTCTGGTTGCCTCTTTGTGAATGAATAACTTCTTGATTTCATAATGAAATGTTGTCGGATTTTTTTTATTTTGTAGAGCATGTTTTGGAGATTAAGCGTACCAAATTTCAGATCATTTTGACCTATATAACATATAGAAATATGCTGTCGAACTTTGATTCGGAGCATGTTTTTGTCCAGATTTTACAGTGAAAACAATGCCTGTGATTTAAATTTGAGACATCATAACTTTCTCATATCTTGTCTAAATTGCATGATTCCTATTGCAATTTAAAGTATAGTTATTGAGCTTTATGCGTGCTATATTTCAGGTCATTTTGACCTAAATAGCTTATAGAAAGATGTTGCCGAACTTCGATTCGAAGCATGTTTTTGCCTAGATTTTTACAGTGAAAACACTACTGGGGTTCAATTTTGAGACATCATAACTTTCTCATACCCTGTTTAAATTTCATGATTCTTGTTGCATTTTAAAGTACAGTTTTTGAGCTTTATGCTTGTAAAATTTTAGATCATTTCAACCATATAGATTATAGAAATATGCTGCCGAATTTTGATTTGGAGCATGTTTTTGCCTAGTTTTTACAGTGAAACCACTGTCTGGGTTCAACTTTGAGACATCATAACTTTCTTATACCTTATGTATATTGCATGATTCTTTTTGAAGTTTAAAGTATATTAGTTGAGATTTATGCCTGTTAAATTTTAGGTCTTTCCGACCTTTCTAGCATACAGAAACGTGCTGTCCAACTTTGAATTGGAGCATGTTTTGCTCTAGCTGTTGACAGTGAAATCTGGCTGCAAGTCTGACTTTGAGAGATCATATCTCTCTCGTTTCTTGTCCGATTGTATCCTTTTTTTATTAAAGTAGAGTTGTTGAACTCTATGCCTGCAAAATTTCATGGCTTTTAAACCTTTCTAACTAATTGAAAATTTGCTTAGAACTTCGAATCGGAGCATGTTTTGCTCCAGCTGAACATTTGAATTGTTTTACGTGGATTTTTTATCGATGATGTTTTTGATCAGCTTGATCCTAAGATGGAAGAGCCAATATTATCACTTATCCGTATTTCAGATTGGTGAGTTTTAAGGAGATTTTCGTATAATATTTTATGAATAATTTCATTGAATTTTGTTGTCTCTTTGCACGTGCTTTCTAAACCGTTTTCGAAATATCTTTTTTAGCTTTCGAAATAAATATTTTACAATATTTATAATTAATTTAAAGCTATTAAAATTATACATTATCTATATTAAGAGAATTTCAAAAGTCATTTTATAAACGATTTCGAAAATAGTTTTAAAAGCTTGTTTTCTATAATAAATTATTTTCTATATAATAATATATGTTTTTGCATTTTTCGGACTTATGAGAAAGAGATATAAACGATTCAGTAAAACATGTGGTATGGGACATGTCAGTTTACTTTTTCGGTTAATTCTGGACCTGTACGATCAAAACCTCTTGAGTATATTGTTTTGAGTTGATAATTGAGATTTATAATTCCTATTATGGGAATTATCCGAGTTAGCCAATATTTGGAGAATTGAGAGGTTCGAAATCTCCTATTATAGGGGTAATAATCGATGAGAACCGCTTAAATATGTAGTTTAACTCGCTGATGAGACGAGGCGAGTCTTGAGCTGAGATTTTCCTTTCCGGAAATTATGATTTATGGGAAACCAAACATTCAAAATAACCTGCTGCTTTACTTAATACTGTTCTTCAATCAACCGCGAAAAGATTTTAATACGAAATATTGAGATACTACCAAAATGAATTAGTTCTATATAAACAAGAATAGCTAAATCAAACTCAACTGCATAAGTCGACAAATTTTCTAAATAAATGTGCTTTTTAACTTTAAAAATAAATGCTAAATAAATACACATGAGTAAAAGATATAAATGAAAATCTTAGACCATGAAGTTTGTTGGGAAGATTTGTATGTTTCGAACCTACTAGTTCTTGAGAAATTTAAGAAAGTTTTTTCTATTGTTAAGCTAGAAGAAAGAAAAAAAGGATTGAACTTTTTAACCAAGTAGTAAACATTTTTTCTTTTTTTGATAACGAAGATTAAGTTGTGATCGTTTTCATGAACATTAACAAAATAACACCTGTAATTGTTTAATAAACCATATTTACATGCTCTACAAACATAGTAGAATAGAGTTCAAGGTCCATATTGCACTGTCAAAATAACATCACAGTGCGTTTAAGCATTCATTTGTTATTTGGTATTGGAAAAAGAGAATGTGGATGATTAGTATACATTAGATCTGAATACATATAACCCATATTGATTCAATTAAGAAACACAACGGAATGCGTACCTGAATCTATCGATTCTTACTTGATGTGAAGATTAATTTGGATTAGATCTTCCAAATTGACGCAAGATCTGTAATTTCTCCTTGGAAGAGAGTAGAAAGAATATTATAAGACTTCCAATTTGAGGAAACATAACCTCATATATATTGTGTGAGATTTTTTTCATTTCGGTCCTTCAACAAACTAAAATTGTCACTCCAGTATGCACATGTTATAATTTATATGACGAATATACCCCTTAAGTCTTAATATGTTTATTCTAAAAATAGATCACATAATTAGACTTAATTACAAAATAGCCCACACACTCAAACATTGAAATATATAGCCCCATTATGTTGAATTATTCTAAAAGAAAACACCATTCCCAAATGAACATTGAAAGAATCAGTTCCAACAAGATTTGAATTTATTGATAAACTAAAAATAACATTCCCAAATGAATAAGAATAATCAGATTTGTCCAACTTAGAAATAGAAACCAAATTCCATCTAAATGATGGTACAACAAAAGTATCAAATAAATCCAAATAAAACCGAGTTCTCAATAACAACTTAAAATGCCCAATAGCATCCACTTTAATTGACTTTCCATCACCCACATAGATGTATTTTTCAGCATCAGTTGGACTTCGATAGCTCAGTCAACCCTGCATAGAAACACTTATGTGGGTAGGAACACCGGAATCTAACCACCAAGTCTTTCTAGGTACTGTAGCTAAATTTACTTCAAAACAGACCAAAGCAAAGGATGTATCTTTCTTAATACGTCATGCATGACATTTGGTATAATCTTTCATTAAATGTCCAGCCTTCTTGCAAAAGTAACAGCCATCATCCTCCTTATGTTGTTTCTTTTCCATTGGACCCTTAGCAGTTTTCTTATCATTCTTTCTCTTTTTGTATTTTCCCTTAGGGCTGTATGCCCAATTAGCACTTTCAATCTTATCATGCTTCAAACTCTCCTTCCTGTATACAATACAAAATGGGCTTATTAAAAGTTCATTTCTCCTTTTGACAGTTATAACCGATCTTAAACTAGTTGTACTGTGAAGGAAGGGAGATTGGTACCAAATGCACGAGTAAATCATTCGAAAGCTCAAGCATAAGTACCTCAGGTTTTTAAACAACATTAGACATTTCCATAATGTACTCCCTTATGTACCCTTCGCTTTGATACTTCATGAAAATCAAGCGCTGCAGAAGTGTGCTTGTTTCCACCTTATCGTTTTTAACAAAACATTTTTCAATCTCAGCAAAGAAATCTTTAGCATTGGTTATCTTTCTGATACTGCACACCTAGATGCCTCTGTAATGCCGCGCTTTATGATCATTAAACTCATGCGATTTGAACGATCTCACCTTTCAAAGTTCTTTATAACATCAGAAGAACTTTCATCCGTAAGAGGAGTGGGTGCATCCATCCTAAGTGCAAGGTCAAAATCCATACAACCAGGAACAAGCAATATGTTCTCTTTCCAATCCTTAAAGTTGGTTTTAGTCAAAATATGAATGTTGTTAAGATTGGCAAGTACCGTAAATTAGCTATAATTTTAACATAACGATCAATCAAATATGCTCACATTGTAAAACAAAACCACAGTAAATTCAGATAATTGGTAAGTCTCTTCTCAAAATACCTAGTACAACATCAATATCAAGTCTTTGGACAATAATATTAATTATAAATGGCACTCTTGTTGTAATAATCAAAATTTACAATAAGTTCAAGTCAAATATCAACCTTCCTTTAGGCCGATTAGATATTCACTTACAAAACTATATGATTGTCGTATATTTATCATCATATATGTATAAATAATTCGGCCAAATATTAGTCTTCCTTTGGGCCGGCTAATATCCGCATGAATAAATACACACAAATATCAAACATTTTTTAATGAATAACTAAAATAAGAGATGTCACTTTAGTGACATGTTATTTCAATTAGTTCACATGTAATGTAGGATATTTACAGTTAGTTTGTAAAGAGACATCAATTAATATTTGAATTGTTTTATTATTACTCATTCATTTATGGATATTTCATTCAATTTTCAATTTTATACATATTGAAAATATGGTTCCATAATCGTATTTTTTTTGATATCAACTAAAACTGTAATAATACATGACAAATGGTATTTACAATTGCAATTAATGATAAAATATTGCATACTTTATTTAACTATCAATATTCAAGACACAAGATAAAACAAATTTTAACATAGCATGGTCCATAAATTTGATATTGCAAGACAATGAATAGCTGAAAAATGTAACAGTGGTTGATCTCGAACATAGTGGAAAGCAACGAAAATAAATAATCCATGTCAAAATAGCTTATTGTATCAGTGCGGTAGGTGATTAGCTTTCGATGAAAGCTTATTTGAATAAGCAAATACGAGTACATGTATTATAATATCAGAAAGTGAAACTGATTTTTAATAAGCAAGTTATACATATAAAATATATGTATCTATAAAGTATAAATGCATTAAATAATAAACAATATGTCTTTTCTTATTCAAATACAAACATGCTGCATCGTTAAAATTTATTGCAACTAACGCATTTACTGCATTTATGAAAATAAATTAATTTATATATTACTATAACAACCACATTTAATGCAATTATGATAAAGATAAATGCAATTGACCGTTATGTAGTCCAATACGTATTAAAAGAACATTAAAAGGCATGAAAATGCTTCCATACGTGTGAATGAAACAAAACTTAACATGGTAACCATCTATAGCAATAAAAAAATTATACAGTCGCAGTACTATTGACAATAAAATATGACTAGTATGAGCAACAACAATTAAAGGCATCAGATCCGAACAAGTAGAATTAATTCATGAGTTACTTATATAGATCTGGAACAAAGGCATTATATGAATCAATAAGAAAATAGGAAATCTCATCGATCCGAAATAAAGGCATTAGATGAATCAACCAAAATTGTAAATCTTAGAACCCTAATTTCGTATATACTTAAAATCAGGAAATTTCTCGATAAAATCAACGATGGGTGGTTCTGATACCACTTATGGATGATTAATCTATATTAGATCTGAATATATATAACCATATTGATTCATTTGAGAAACAAGTATACGAAATTGATGTGAAGAGGGCGTACCTGAATCCGTCGATCCTTAATTGATGTGAAGATTAATTTGTATTACGTCTTCCAAGTTGACATTGTGAGAATTCTCAAAAAATGGTGAATGTATATGTCCAACCTCGCCAAAAATATGTTAATTTTCTGGTTTATATTGTATACTCTCAATCTCTATATTGGCCCTTAGGGTCAGGTAATTTTGTGCGAGGAGGGGACCTATATGGCGACGAACTAACACGCGTGCACACCACTGCCCGTCCATCCGACCAACCGACCGACCGAACTGAGCCAGGTCGGGTGCGGGTCCAATAAGAGTGGACCGTGTTATATTTTGCTATACAGAATTGAACGGTTTTCTACCGTTTAAAATTCAAATAGAAGCGACTAGTGAATTGGACGCGACTGTTGCAAATCGCAACAGTTTCTGGCCATTGCAAATGAAGAGACGCGACCGTTGCAAACCGCAACAGTTTCTGGTCGTTGCAAACATAAGAGACGCGATTGTTGCGAACGGCAAAAGTTTTCGGTCGTTGCAAATGAAGAGGTGTGACTGTTACAAACCGCAAAGTTTTTGGCCATTGCAAACGAAGAGGCGCGACTATTGCGAACCGTAGCTGTTTTCTGCTGTTGCAAACAAAAAGGCACGACTGTTGCGAACAGTAATGCTTTTTGGCGTTGCAAATGAAGGGATGCTACTTTTTTCAACGGGTGTAGCCATTAGGAATTCCGCTATACTTAAGGAGGAAACCTGATCACTTTCCTCACTCAATTTTAATTTCGTATTTTCTCTTCTTCCTCTTCGTTTCTTAATATCTACAATCCGTGTGCTTTTCCAAATCACACAGAAGATCATACACATCACAATCTCTGCAGGTCACGTCTGTTGTATCTTGGGAGACTTTGAATATCTTAAGGAAATTTTTACGACAAGCCTTAGACGTAATTTCCTTCTTCAATAGGTTAGATTCTAGTTGATTTATATATATATATATATATATATATTCGTTTATGCGTTGTACTTTTTCTTTAATTAGTATAACGTTTGACTTAGCAGTATAGTTATTATTGTTATAGTTGTTAGTTTGTTGTTGTAATTAATCACAACACATTTATTGTTAAAATAACTAATACAGAATTCCAAAGTAGTGGAAATCTGAGTTGTAAACTTGTGAGACAAGTTTATTATTGATTAGTATCTATTTTGGTATACTAGACTTATAACATCTTATAACATTTCTATTTTCGCTAAAATAGAGATGACAACAATTGAACTATCAACAATGGCTACTACTCATAACAGGCCTGATCCGTTCAAAGGAGATGGTGATGACTTTGTAACATTGCAAAATCAAATGCTATTTTATCTCACCACACTCGGTCTGCAATGGTATCTCGAGGAGGAGGAACCGATTCCTGCACCAAGCAAGGAATCATATGTTGGTATATGGAAGTATTCCGATTTTCTATGCAGAAACTATATTCTTAATTGTCTCGACAAGGTGCTATACAAAGTATGTCAGCCTCTAAAGAAAGCAAAAGCACTCTGGAATGCACTTGCCACGAAGTACAAGACGCAGAATATTAGTCTTAAGAAATTCATGGTTGACAAATTCATGGACTATAAGATGGCTGACTCCAAACCGGTGACTGCTCAACTACATGAACTGCAAATCATCATTCATGAACTCGAAGCGGAAGGTCATAAGGTTAGAGAATCGTTTTTGGTTGAAGCCATCACGGAAAAACTGCCACCGTCATGGAGAGATTACTGCAACTATCTAAAGCATAAGAAGAAGGAAATCTCTTTACAGGATCTCATAGTCCGACTAAAAATTGAGGCAGATAACCGTGGAGTTAGAAAACCAAGCGAGGAGGCATTTGTGGCTGAAGGGTCAAAGACCAAAACCAAAAAGAAGAATTTCCAAAAGAAAAGGAAAGCTCCAGACAACAAACCAAAAGACAACAAACGAATCAAAAAGTTTAATGGCGAGTATTGGTTTTGTGGAAGGTTGGACATGCCGCTAGAGATTGCAGACATAAAAAGTAACGCAACAAAGAGGCAAATATAGTA
This sequence comes from Allium cepa, assembly GCA_030765085.1. Lineage (NCBI taxonomy): Eukaryota > Viridiplantae > Streptophyta > Magnoliopsida > Asparagales > Amaryllidaceae > Allium > Allium cepa. Next base: position 56,642,061 of record CM060928.1, read on the forward strand.
GCCAACATGGAAGTAGATGAGTCTAACTTCTCAGCGGTTGTATCTAAATGCAATTTGGTTCAAAATCCTAACCAATGGTGGGTAGACACAGGCGCTACTCGTCATGTCTGCTCTGACAAATCCATGTTTTCTACAAACTAAAAATTTGATCACGAAGAAAAACTCTATATAGGTAATTCTACAGTATCCATGATCGAAGGCAGTGGCACAGTAATCCTAAAGTTTACTTACGGAAAAACTATCAAGTTGAATGACGTGCTTCACATTCTAGACATACGCAAGAATCTCATCTCTGGTGCAGTACTATCGAAGAAAGGATTCAAAATGGTGTTCAAGTCAGACAAGATGGTTCTGTCCAAAGCTTGAATGTATATCGAAAGGGGATATTTATGTGATGGCCTATTTAAGGCAAATGTAGCCATCATTGGCAATAAAACTATGTATTCTGATTGTGCTATTAATAAAATTGAAGTTTCTTACTTGCTTGAGCATGAAATTTTACTATGGCATGATAGATTGGGACACATAAATTTTCGAAAAATGAAAACATTATCAAACTTGGAACTAATCCCGAAATTCCCAGTAGATAAGAACTACAAATGTGAGACATGTGTAGAAGCAAAAATGGTTAAAAAACCATTTCAATCCGTTGATAGAAAGCATCAAATCACTAGGTTTGGCTCATACAGATTTATGTGATTTTAAATCGTTACCTACAAGAGGTAGGAAAAAGTAGTTTATCACGTTTATTGATGATTATACACGATATTGCTATGTATATCTTTTGAATAGTAAAGATGAAGCAATTACATCATTTATAAAGTACAAGGCTGAGGTAGAACATCAGTTAAATAAAAAGATCAAGATATTGAGATCTGATCGAGGTGGAGAATATGAATCACCATTTGAACAGTTCTGTGCCGAAAATGGTATAATTCATCAAACAACAGCTCCATATTCACCACAACAAAATGGTGTAGCCGAGAGGAAGAACAGAACGTTAAAAGACATGATTAATTCCATGCTTTTAACCTCTGGTCTACCGACGAACTTGTGGAGTGAAGCCTTAAATATGTCTAATCACATATTAAACAAAGTCCCTCACAATAAAACAGGAACAATTCCATATGAGACTTGGAAATGACACAAACCAAGCTTTAAATACGTCAAAGTGTGGGGGTGCTTGGAAAAAGTTCTAGTTCTGCCTCCCAGAAGAGTCAAACTTGGACAAAAAACAATAGATTGTTACTATCTAGGGCCAGCCCAAAATCGTAGTGCCTACAAATTTTTGGTATTCAAGTCTGATATAGCTGATATTCATGTAAATACAATCATGGAATTTAAAGATGTCTCATTGTTTGAAGACGTGTTTCCACACAAAAAGAATAAAGGGAATAACGTCCCTAAAAGGACAAGAAAAGAATTAAGCAATTCACATGAAGATGAAACTCATGATGAGATTGAGGAAGTTGAACCAAGAAGAAGCGTAAGGGCTAAGATTTCCAAGACATTTGGTTCGGATTTTTTCACATATATGTTAGAGCACGAACCTCAAACGTACAAGGAAGCAATGTCATATTCTGAATTTTCATGTTGAAAAGAATCAATCCAAAGTAAAATCGATTCAATTCTAAGTAATAAAACTTGGAAAATTGTTGATATTCCACCTGGAATAAAAATTATTGGCTATGAATGGATTTTAAAAAAGAAAATGAAAGCAGATGGCTCTATTGACAAGTATAAAACCAGATTAGTAGCCAAAGGATATCGTCTAAAAGGAGTAGACTTCTTTGATACATATTTGCCGATAACATGAATAACCTCTATAAGAATGCTAATAGCAATTTCATCGATCTATTATCTAGAAATTCATCAAATGGATGTAAATACAGCATTCTTAAATGGAGATCTCGATGAGGAGATCTACATGGAGCAACCTGAAGGTTTTGTTTCCAAAGGAAACGAAAACACAGTCTGTAGATTAGTAAAATCATTATACGGACTAAAACAAGCTCCAAAACAATGGCATGCAAAATTTGATAGTGTCGTGATGAGAAATGGTTTTCGTATAAATGAATGTGATAAGTGTGTTTATTATAAACAAATTGGACAATAATATGTGACGATTTGTTTATATGTAGACGATATGTTAATATTTGGTCCAAATACTCAGGTAATAGAGACCATAAAGAAGAAGTTAATTAGCAATTTCGATACGAAAGACTTGGGAGTTGCAGACGTTATTTTGGGAATCAAAATAATAAGAAAACCTAATGGAATTGAATTATCTCAGTCACACTATGTAGACAAAGTGATTGAACTTTTTTAAAATTTTGGAATTAAAGGAGTAAGAACACCTTTTAATCCATCAGAAGTACTGCATAAAAACACTAATGAGAGTGTAATGCAACTGGAATACTTTCATGTAATATGATGTCTCATGTATCTCATGAATTGCACAAGACTAGATATAGCTTATGCAGTAAGTCGACTGAGCAGGTATGCGAGCAATCCAGGAAATGAACACTGGAAAACACTAATGAGAGCTTGGATATTTAAAAAGCACCATAATTTATTCCTTACATTATGGAAAATATCCTGTCGTCTTAGAAGGATATATTGATGCAAAATGGATTGCTGATTCAAAGGAATCAAAATCAACAAGTGGTTATGTCTTTACCTTAACAGGGGCAGCAGTATCATAGAAATCAACTAAACAGACATGCATAGCTTGGTCCGCTATGGAATCACAGGTCATCGCTTTAGATAAAGCAGACGAAGAAGTAGAATGGCTTCGTCATTTTTTTAGAAGATATCCCATTTTGGCCTAAACTTGTACCGGCCATATGCATACAATGTGATAACAAAGTTGTGCTAAGCAGAGCGCACAACTTTGTGTATAATGGAAAGTCACAACATATTCGTCGATGCCATAACATAGTTAGGTAGTTACTCTCAAATGGAACTGTTTCCATAGATAATGTGAGAACAAATGATAACCTAGTGGATCCGTTTACTAAAATTTATCAAGAGAGAAAATTGACTGCACATCAAGGGAATGTTTTCAAAATTCTAAACCACCCAGAGTTATCTTATATGGAAACCTATTCTAGTGACTGGAGATCCCATAGACTATGATCAATAGGCAAAACAGTTTTGAGTAACTCAAGACATAATGTATTTGCTTGGACATAGTCCAACTCCATTCCTATGGTGCACAATATAAATGAATGCCTACAAAAGCATTTAAACGTTAAAACTATGTTTTTTTAATGATGACCATATCTTGAATATAACAAGTGGAGTATATGTAGGATACTCTTAATGGTTGCGATCACCTATGTTAGTGTGAGCTCGGTCGGCTCTATGAGAATATTAAAGGCTTTTATTCTCTAAAAACACTCGCAGAACCAAAAATTGTTCAGGAAAAAAATGAACACAACCAAGAGATTGGATGTGAAGGGAAATAATGCTTTGTAAAGCTTATTGCCTGGTTATATAATAAAGACTGACGGTTCAAGATGAAATAATTCACCGATTAGCCAAGTATATCCGATAAGTTTTAAGTAGGGAAAGTTCAAAGTGAAATATCTATTTGTCCTCGATATAGCATTATTTTCATATGAACTATGTGATATTACACTTTGTGTAGGGAAGACATATATCGTCATTCATGTGGGGGATTGTTAGAATTCTCAAAAAATGCTGAATGAGATATGTCCCACACCACCAAAAATATGTTAATTTTCTGATTTATATAGTATACTCTCAATCCCTATATTGGCCCATAGGGTCAGGTAATTTTGTGCGAGGGGGATGACGTATATGGCCATAAACTAATACATGTGCACATGCCATCGCCCGCCCAACCGACCGACTGAACCAGGCTGGGTCGGGTGCGGGTCCAATAAGAGTGGACCGAGTTATATTTTGGCTGTACAGAAGTGAATGGTTTTCTACTGTTTAAAATTCAAATGGAAGCGACTAGTGGATTGGATGCGACTGTTGCAAACCGCAATAGTTTCTGGCCGTTGCAAACGAAAAGACGCGACCGTTGCAAACGAAAAGACGCGACCTTTTCTGGCAGTTGCAAACGAAGAGACGCGACTGTTGCGAACAGCAATAGTTTACGACCGTTGCAAACGAAGATGTGTGACTGTTGCAAACCGCAACGGTTTCGGCCATTGCAAACGAAGAGGCATTGCAAACGAAGAGGATGACTGTTGTGAACCGAAAAAGTTTCGGCCGTTGCAAACAAAGGGGCACGACTATTGCGAACAATAACGCCTTTTGACGTTCCAAATGAAGAGATGCTAATTTTTTCAAACTGGTGTAGCCATTGAGAATTCGGCTATAAATAAGGAGGAAACTTGATCACTTTCCTCACTCAATTTTAATTCCGAATTTTCTCTTCTTCCTCTTCGTTTTCTTAATATCTACAATCCATGCACTTTTGCATATCACATAGAAGATCATACACATCACAATCTCCAACAAATCACTTCTGCTGTATCTTTGGAGACTTTGAATAAAGTCTTAAGGAAATTGTTACGACAAGCCTCAGACGTAATTTCCTTCTTCAACCGGTTTGATTTCTAGTTGATATATATATATATATATATATATATATATATATATCATTTTCGTTTCTGCGTTGTACTATTTCTTAATTAGTATAACGTTTGATTTAGCACTATAGTTATTATTGCTATGTTTGTGAGTTTGTTGTTGTAATTAATTATAACATGCTTATTGTTAAATTAACTAATACAGAATTCCAAAGTAGTGGAAATTTGAGTTGTAAACTTATGAGACAAGTTTATTATTGATTAGTCTCTATTTTGGTATACTAGACGTATAACAGACATAAGTTTAGATCTGTAAATTCTCTTTAGAAGAAGGTAAAGAGAATATGACAAGACTTGTCTATTTTGGGGACCATAACCCCATATATATAATGTGTGACTTTTTTCAGTTCGGCCCTTCGACAAACTAAAATTGTCGCTACGGTATCCACACGTTATAATTTTACATGACGAATATACCTCTTAAGTGTTAATATGTTTATTTCAAGAATAGATCACGTAATAGACTTAATAACAAGATGGCCCGCACATTCAAACATTGAAATATGTGGCCCCATTATGTTGAATTATTCCAACAGAAAATTGTGAAAAAAAAAAGAAATATAATTAGTAAGTCAACGACCTAAATTCGTAACCTCATATAGTAGAGGTTAAATTTGTGAACAAAATATTCTCAGACTGATGCCGCTGGTCTTGGTACCCATGCTTCCCTTAGTGAGAGTTTGTGTGTGTTGGCCTCTGTTATGATGATCATAGGTAGTACAAGGTCGGTCTGAACGGTGGTGGTGACCCTACAGACTGTTTGTAATACCTTTTGATGAAACATCTGAATACTCTTAATGGATGTAAAATTATTGCATTTTTAAACGTTAGATCTTATTAAGAGTTGATAATCCATTATTTTGGACGTTTCCTCTAGTTTTGTGCACTAATAAAATTTTAAACTGCATGAACAACTTGTATGTTTGTTCAGAAATGAACTAATGACATAAATAAGATATCATTCAACGTCACACATCCAAGGCCGGTTATAGCCTATGGGTTGCCCTAGGCGAGCACAATTTTTTTTTATCTTTTACATAGGCAAAAAAAATAAGAAATGATATTATAACATTGTAAATATTTTTCGTTAACTTCACATAACAACAAAGTTCATCCAAAATACATATTTCAACCATTCTTCCAAATTATTTTCTCGTCAACTTCATAGACATACTTTAATATGTTTACCATATCAATTCCATTTAATGAAAACAACTTTTTTTTGAATTTTTGGAAGCAAATTCTTTGGTTGTATCATCATATTTTGAACATCTATTAATCATGAATGAAGCTGTAAGGAAACTTATATGATAATAGATAATCTAGATAAATTAATGGAAATATCTTATGTAAGCAATGAATGTGAAAGAGAAAATAGCATTGTATGTATAAATGAGAAATGAAATTTTGCAAGTAATGAATGTAATTTAATGGGAAATTTACTTTGTAAGTGATAAATGAAAATCAAAGAAATAATCATGATACGAATGAAAATTTTATGAACTATAAATGATGCGAAATAAAATTTATAAGAACGAACTCGTATAATACTTGAAATCACTTATTTATTTTGGTTTATGGGGTGGTGGGGAGATGATACTTTAAAATTGTTTAGGATGTATGAATAATCTATAAAGTTTTATCTAGACTGTTGAGTGTATGGTTTACTTCATAGTTTATTTATCATTTTATACGATTAAAAGTTTGTGAACCCGAACACATCATTTGTTTTGGTTGATAGGAATGGATAATTGCTCTCTTTGTTGAAAATGATGTTTGTACTTTTTGTTTGTGAATGATTATTATTATGGGTGATTGTTTTGTTGTTATTAGTTGAAACAATTTAAATATTTCTCTTTTATAAATTATTAACTTTTTTGGATTATATAAGTAAATACAGGTTATGGAAGCAATAGCTACTGCTTTTGGTTTCATAAATTAAGAGTTGTTTTCCCGACAAATAGGTATGTTTTCAGACTACAGTTTTATAGCTTTATTATATTATTTTTCCCGTGGTTCGAGATATATAATTTTGAAAATATGCGATATATATTATATTATTGATATTATTTCTCCTAGACCTCTCCATACAAAGGAGACTCTGCCGAAATTTTCCATGAATTTTGGACTTAGAAAAATTTTGTGAAATGTTTTTCAAACTTTTGTTAATTTGAATATAAAGGATTTAATGGTTATAAATTGATATATTTTATTTAAATTATTTAATTCTGTAAATTAATTGTTTATAAATTTAATATTATGAATAAGATATATTGATTACTTAATTCCTTCTTTTCGATTCTTTTTTTTCAAGGATGAAAAGTTTTGAATGGGGAAGAGTGTAACAACCCGTAATTTTCGATAATTAAAAATAGTTAATGTAATAAGGTTTTGGGATTTAATATTGGAAGAAATAAAAATTTGCGATTTAATAATAAGAATATAACTGGAATGAAATGTAATAGTATAAATTTAAGGTAATTGATAAATTCTTTAAAGGTGAATCCAATTAATTAAATGATTAAAAGGTTATAATTGGTTATAGATTGTAAGTTAATTGAAATAATGTGTGTATTAATTGATAATTGGATTTAAAGAGTAATTGATAATTTAAATGTTGGATTATTTAATGAAATGGTAAGTACTAAAGTGAAATTGAATAAAATTATTGTTGTGTAAATAACTATAACATTTGTGTGTATATAATAAACATACAAATGTGATTTGATATAGAAATGGTGATAATGTTAATTGTTACCAATTTATTTAAATCAACTGCAATTGAATGTCAATAAATGTTACGTAGTGTGAGTTAAGATGATAACCGTAAATGGTGAATGCAATAAAAAGTACGAAAATGTCAATTATATTCATTAGACAACAATTAATTTAATAAAAAGAGTGAACCAAGGTAAATTAATTATTGAGACTTTAATTATAATTTGTATGAAAATTGACAAGAATTCGAAATAATTGAAATATCGCAACTAATATGGTAAAGGAAGATAATTGCACAACATTAGTGTAGTAAGATATGAACCAATGTTAACTAGGTCCATAAAGTAATGATTGATTGAGTAAAAAGACTAAATCAAAGTATAATCAATTTATTGGAATTAAACTATAATTAATTGGATTTAATTACAATAAAAATTGAACACTGTAGTTAGTGTAATATGTAACACTGAATTGATATGTAAATTTGTATTAAATTATTGAAAGTGTGTAAGTAATCAAAAAAATGATGAAAATTTTAGTTTATAAATATTGAATTAAAAGGGCGATTTAATCAATTTAATAATAATTTATTAAATTAACGTGAAAATAACCATTTTGGCCACTGTCTTGGATTTCGAAGAAACCAGTTTCATCGGATCCATAACGTTGAATTATTGTAAAGTTTCAAGTTTCATAGCGATCAGACTTCTCGTTTAATCGTACGTGCTCGAAACGCGTAGAAATCAGTTTAATTAAATTCAATTGAAATCAATTTGAAATAAGCTAATTTTAAGCTAACTTCTTTATACGATGGAATTTGGACTTGAAATCTTTTTCATTGAATTCAAAATATCGAAAACATTTATTTTGATATATGTGATGACCTACATTCGTTTCGGGATCAAAACGAGCTTTTCGGGTCGTTATTGTCATTTCAAATCAGTTCGATACGTGTTCATTTTCTTATCGGGCCTTGTTCAAATAAATTGCTCTGTTCTAATCCTAGCAGTTTTTCTATTTCTTATTCCTATACGTACATCAACTTATGTCCGCTTCTTTCTTTAATAGCAGAAAACAAATTCCAATTCCAAACCCTATCCCAATTTCGAACTAAATTTCAAAATTAAACTCCTCCAAACCATATCAAATTATACATTCTTTAGAAGCTCTCGATGATCGTAACCCAGTTCTGCAATTCGTTTTTCAATCGAATTCACTATTTGGTCAGAAACCGAGGTTGAACCTCAGCCGTTCATATTAGGATTTTAATTATTCAACGGCGGATCTTCGTCCTGAAGTCTATTGGATGGTGCAGTATTGTAGAGGGGAAGGTACAACACCCATCCGGGGCATTCGGTTCATCCAGGAATGACTAGGTTTGCCATGGTAGGCCCGATGACATGGCGGCGGCGCTGGTTGAAGGGGGAGGTCGTAGGGGGTCGCATGACTGACATTGGAGGCACCTCGGCCTGGGGAAGTGATCGACGTCATCAGATCTTCATGATTGTGGTCATGGTGGCGGCAAATCATAGCTAGAGGCTGGCGACTGGGTTACGCTGCATGCACAGTATTGTGCGTTAGGGTTTGAGTGAGGTAAACGAAGGGTGACATGGATGAAGCGTACTGGTGACGTGTTTGTCCTTCTGTTATTTTTTTATTTTATTCAAATTTGAATTTCCAAATGTTATAACTCATATAACTTTTGCATACGAGGTCCACTTCTTGCGCGGTTTATTCCGTTGAGTTCGTATCGAAATTTTAGACATTATGAAACTAGTTTGGACGAATTCTAAAACTATTGAATTTGGGACCTATTTTGGATTTTAAATCGATTTGAAATCAAAGGTGAGAGTTTTGACCCACTCACAACTTCTAGGTTATCTTATGTTAGTTAAATTAAATTTATGATGTGATTAGAAACTAATTAATTGATGTTCGGTATGTTTAAAATGCCATTCTAATTAAATTTGACTTTTATTGTATTTAATCATCGTTTAATTTAACATTGAATTTAGTTGTCGATTTAATACCTGTCATTGATTATCATTTGTCTATTGATGTTTATTGGTTGATTTGGATGACGATTGTGATGGATGTTCGATTGTTGATATTGGATGGCTGGATGTTGCATTTTTATATTTTTATAACACTGCAAGTTCCCTCTGGGTTGAAATGATACATACCCGAACGTTCTATAGATTAGGGAAAAATCGTTATGGGTTGAAATGATAGACTCGAGAAATTTTATAGTTTTTTATTTAATTAGGGATTGCGGTTTGAAATGATATATAAATGTAAAATTTTAAATTGCGGATTAAATGGATAAATATCTGTATCACTTCACCATAGGGTAGAAAATTATATACGGACACCGGATTGGTTAAATTTAATGATTTTTAAATCTTTAATCTTTAAATCCAGTTAAACGATATTTGAAATAGAATTTGACTGATATAAATTGAATTGTTTTAAGTAATTATTTAAAGGATTTAAATTGGAATTCTAAAGTTGAATTTGAAATATAAATGAAGTTATCGAAATTGAGTTATTGAAATGTTAGAACTATAACTTTGAAAATCTATTAAATTTGGGATAGTTAAATTTGATATTCCAAGATTTGAAATTAAGTTTTGATTTGAAATCTAGATATGGTATAGATTTGTTGAAATGAAAAAATGATTAATTTGATGGTAATTTCAAATTTATTATCTCAACTTAAATTGTAAATGTTCTTCTAAATTCTAATTTTAAAATTTTCAACTATTAAAATAAGTTAATTTATTTTAAACCAACTTGATCAAATTAAACTATTTAATTTATTTTAATCTAACTTAACTTATTTTAAACTAATTAACCTATTTAATCTATCTTAATCTATTTTATTTTATTTTATTCATTTTAATCTATTTTAAACCATTTAAACTCTATTAAACTATATTAAACTATTTTAATTTATTTTAAACTATTTTAGTTTATTTTAAATTATTTAATATATTTTAAGTTCATTTAATCAATATTAAATTAATTTGAAGTATTTTAACTCTATTTATCTATTTTAAATTTATTTAATCTATTTTAAAATTATTTAATCTGATTTATATCTATTTAAACTATGTTAAACTAATTAAACTATTTATAACTATCTAAATCATTTTCTAAATTTCAGATGGTGTAAAGTGGAAATGTTTATAATTAAGCCCTTGGTTTTAAAGCAAATAAGGTTTAATAATGTTATAACATAAGTCGGATTTAAGTGACATATTTGAGAAATATAATGATTTTAAATGAGGATATAATCTATTTTGGAAATATGAGTTCGAAAATGATATGATTTCAAAGGTGATATAATTTCGGAAGTAAATGTGATTTCAAAATGATATGGTTTGGAGAATATGATATTTTGATACCAATTGTGATATGACTTTTGAAATGTAAAAGAACCATCCGATGTGAAATAAACATTTGGTTGTTAAAGTTACCGGGATCAGATATTGTTATACTCTCTGCCAATACCGAAAACCACTTTAACAACTGTGTACGTGGTGAAATTCCATAAATAAAGTAGAATGGTTTGGTGAACGATTCAGTATGAGGTATTTACATGACTCCGACTCCCGTGAGTCAGCTTAGATGTGACTAAAACAGGAGCTATACCTGGGCCAAGTGAGGTCATTCCTTTTATAAGACATGCTTCTTCGTTATCATATTATGACTTTGTGATGATTTGGTGGCCACCTCTCAATTTTGATTATGAGAGTGTGTTCCGAGGTAGGCAGTAGTAGCTGTTATGCGTTACAACCAGCTCGGGTCTGCAAAACGATAGAGTCCTACCCTAGCATTGTCTCGAGTGTCGTGTTCACATGCCCTATCGCGTGTTCTAAGGGTTTGTTTTGTACCATACCGGTGGGGTGCCCTTTGGGTAAACTTCATGCAAGAGCTTATGGTACTGTATAGACTATGGGAATACATAAAATGTGTTAAGGGAGATATGTGTAACGCCTTAACGCTACTATAATACATTACTTTCCCGTGGACACTATTACAATAGCGTATTGTACTACATAGTAGATAGTTTAATGGATCATTATGAGATGGAAATTTTGAACATCTCTTAAGTTATTGCACTCACGTTAGACACTGGATAGGAGATGTCAAACCTCGTAAACATCTCCGATGTCGTTACACACATATTTATTTACTGTTGATTTAACTTACATAAGATCTTCTAGTTCTGACTCGAGTGTTTTGTCTTTTCAATTCGCTCAGGTCAGTCTGAACTTTTCAGTTTATCGAAGAATGCTTTCTCGAGGATGAAGACGAAGATTTTGTACTATTACTATTTATTATATGTTTATTCCACCGCATCATGTTATTCCGCTGCATTTATTTATTATTTATTGTGTGTAACTCTGATCTGTATTTTAAAAGAATAATCAATGTTATTTGTAAACGGCTTCATGAACTGTTTATTTGATTATTATATTTTGTCATTTCGCTGTGAGATTCTGTATTTGTTTTCTTTCTTTCTCTGTTTTTTTCTTATTTACCCCATAACAATCCATGCTTTCAAATGGGTCGAGTCTGACGTGTGTGTGTCGATTTAAGCCGTGCAAAAAGGCAAGTCGTTGCAACTGTAGTCACTTTGCCTTTGAACAAATACATGTAAAAGTTCAATGTGCTAACAAAGTGCATCACATGTTACATGCTTTTAAGTGATGATATAACTGTAAGTAAGAACTAACCTGAGAGAGTTGGGTCTTTATTCAAGTTGTGGGCTATAATTCTGGCTTGAATGTGAACACACACATGTCTTGGAGATGTACAACAACAGACACAGTTTTATTACGACTTTGTTCGATTATTCGATATATGAATAATATTGTGCTACCTACATTTCGGCTGCCTACCACAACAATTATAGGTTCACACTCTTGCCAAATTGATTTTTATCCTTAGGCACCTTACATTTGGCGTTTATGATCTAGAGAGCGCTGTAGTAAGTATAATTTATAATCAGTTTACATTTCAATCCCTACCTATAAGTCAATGAATTCTTTTTTTCGTCACAAGGATACTATCGATTGCCGTGCTGAAGACATTCCATATATCCCCATAATTCGATATACACTCCTAAAAAGACTGTCCAAAAGGACAATGAATAATATAGTTGAGTTAAAAAGATAAATGTTGCACTCCATATGTAGGCTCACCGTCACATTTCGTATGTGGAGATGGAAGAGTGGATGGTGAACAATGGAAGAACATGGTCGACTATTGGGGCAATGATCCTAAAAATAAAACAAGTCTCCTTGCGTTCGAGATCCTTCTTCATAATATTATGTAATTTATTATTTCTTCGTTATTTCCTTTACATTATCACTCAAATTTTGAATATTTTTTTTAATAGATTAAAGTTGAAAGAAATATTACGAATCGTAAGAAGTTGAAGACGAGTCACATGGGTGGAACGATGACCTGGGTCGATGACCTTTGCCAGACACATGGCTAATTTCGTAAGTTCACATACTTGTATTTTTTGTGATGAGTTCAGTATCCTACTAAATCTATTTTTTGTTTTGTTATTAGACCATGTAGTCCTTAATCAAATAACTCTTAGCTACTAACAGATGAATAGTCGAGCTAACCAAGAAATTACGCAAAATACATGAATATGATGAACCTGATCGACATTTATACAAGTATATAAAAATTTATTTTTATGTAACCATATCGATATGTTAGGCATTGACTGTGGAAGTAAACTGCTGTTTTTCGATATAAAGCTAAATTTATTAAGCATTGTTGTGTTCATGGATCCACTGGCTCACTAGTTGCACATGTATCAAACTTAGCAGCATTTGTGATCTGAGAGAAGTTAGCATACATAATAGCAACAAATTCCTGAACAGTTTTAGATTGGAACCAAACAATTTACTCCTATCAGAACATCAACAGTTTTAGCATCAATCATTTTACACAAGCACATCGTCTCCTATAATAGAACTTGGTTTTTGCCACTGTCGCGTTATTTCAACACAATGAGAATAATTTCAACGAAGCAAACATGATGTGCAAAAACCAATGTTTCGTTGATGAAATTTCATACTCATTCTGCCTTTTTGATTATACAGTGCGATCTGCATATTAAAATCAGTGCATCATAATATCATAACAATGGGGATAAACAAGAACATGAAACTTCAAGTCTTCTTATCATGCTCCATTTTGATCGTTTTTGTTAGGATTTAATACAGAGAAAGAGGAGAGAGATACAACATTAAACAAAAAGGAGACTACATTGTTATTCACTAGATAATAAGAACTACGTACAAAGCTTTAAATAAAAGGAAAGTACCCACTACTTCCTAAACTCTAAGCACTAACATATAAATATGAACATATGGTTAATACTATATTGACTATTTCTAACACCCTCCGTTAAACTGAATGTGCTAATATTCAGTTTACAACACAATTTCTTCATCGTCTTCCATAGACGAACTCGGTCACAACTTTCATCTCTACCTGGTTGGGCATGCCATATCACTATAGACGTCAAATCTCGACTTTGTTGTTACTTGTATGAATTGGTTACAGCTATATAATCCACCAATCCAAGAATGAACTAAACTGTATTTATCTGTTTTCATTGCATCAATAAGAAACCGAGCCAAGTTGTGAATAATTTTAAGTATGATTCAACAAATAAGACAATGAAAGATCAAAATAATTGCAGTATGTAGTTTTGCAAGATAAGCCCCTAAAAAGCAAAATTAATTCTTCTTGTTGTCTTTTCCACTGCGGTCACTCTTCCTTTTTCTCTTGAGTGGATTAATCAAGATTCCCAAATTATTGTTCTTATTCATTCCAAACAGGTCATTGAGGTTGAATATCTCCGCCGACGTCATGTGTTCCCTTCACTTCTATGTGTGGCACCCTCCATGTCGTTTGTCTTGCCTCCGCTTCCTCCCCTGTTGTACGTGTCTCCTCCCAAGTACGTGGTTGTTCTTCTGCAATATGCAAAGGTTTTGTTGGCCTTCTTAACTAGTTTCTACCTATAACCGTATCGAGTATACGTCGTAGGTCAATACATTTACTTTTCACCTTCTTCAGTTCCATACAACTCTTCAACTTCGTCAACCACATCCAAAGTTCTACATATTCCGCTTATCTATGTGAAATATGAAACAATGTAACAGTGAATATAATCGAAAATAATGAACAATCAAAATTTATAAATTAAAATACTAACCACATCACGTTCTAGTGGAGCTCGGAGAATGTTAGCAACCAATTTCTTAGCCGACTTTTTCAAAATATAACGGCGAGTTATTTGTCAATACCGATACTCATACTCGCTTAACAGTATCGGAGGATTACATGCTTGTTCGGCATGATCAATTCTTGAATTCCATAAAGCTATATTTTCTAAAGGAAGTCCATTAAACTAATGGGTTCTGGGTATAATGGCATCACGGGATCAGGAACGTGTTGATAGTCAAAGCCAAATTGTCTCATCACTCAGTCAAGAACGTATAATTCAAAGTCCAAAAAATGAATCAGTCTACACTTAGCGATCCAACCCGCAATCATATACTCAATGTCAGGATGTCCAAATTTCATCAATAAAGAATATGGTTCCTAGGTAATAGCGCCATTTGCTAATAAATCCAATTCATTTCAGCAAAATTGTATATTTTTTGGAGTTTCATGCCAACTTCTAGCACAATTCCACCTACACAAAAATGAAAGATAAGGATTTAAATTAGTAGGAATTCTTACAGACGACCGTCCAATAGCAATATGGGAGCAAGACCATATTTGCAACAATGTTGCAGAACCGCCTAAAACTTTTCTTTTTTTATAAATCAACGTTTGTCAACTCACTATACAAATAATAAAGTATAGCACTGCCTCATGAATGGTAATCACAATTTGATAAATCTTCCAAAAAAGGTAAAAAATATTAAATTCAATTTACCTTTCGAATGATCTGGAAAAAGACGACAACTTAAAAAGTACAAGATAACAGCACGACTACGACAAAGCATATCTAAATCCGTCGCACCGTCAGCTGGTGGTTTAGAAAATTCACTTTTAAACCATGTCATTGCTAGCTCACTTTTAAACTTTATAGCCTCTTTTGATGGAAAAATAAAAAGCATAACATGATACAATTCCATATAATCAATATCCAAATTTTGTGAACATACCGAGAAACCGTCTGAGGCGGAGCCTTGGCACAACGATAAGGTCAAATGAAGACTCGTGTGAATTCAATTGGGGATTCATGTTCTATTTAGATAATGAAGACTCGTGTGAAAGATGTCAAATGTGATCTCGACACCTGAAATGATAGAAAATAAAGTAGGATGCACAGTTAGGGTTTTTCTAACACACAATAGGGTATATCAACTTCATATCTAAGCCCAATTATAGCCCACATAGATTTCCACCCGAATGTTATACATCCACAACCTAGGTAAACTATTTTGAATGAATGGGGGTGAATAATAGCTAGATATGGAATTTCTTTAACTCCGGCTTTTATCCTTTTTACTCCATTAGTATGTTTTTTGATCATGCTGGTGGATTCTTAAATAATAAATTGATAATAAAGAATCATTAGTAAGATTTACATCTGGGCAATGGCAAGGACCAAGAGCAAATTACTCTACAGCAATTTTTCTAAGCAACTTTGCTACAATAAAATAAGAGTGGACAAGTTTGTACTTGAACGTCAAGCTGATAAGCTGGACAACTTCAACCTAACTCCCACCCGAGGGTCTGAACATTTGGCAGCACCTCTTTGCTTTGCTCTGGCTCTAATACCGACTTTACCAAAGGATATCCTGCTGCTTATGTGAATGTTGATAAAAATTAAACTGATATTATATGGACTTGGTTGAAATTTTGAGAATTTGATATTTTAGTACTATAAAATATTTACAATAATGATTATAAGAAGACTTCTTCCATTAAACACTCAAAGTTTATGTTACAAAGCTTATATTTTTGTACATCCTATAGCTAAATACACAACTCCTATTTATAGTAGTAGTTGGAAATAGATAAGCTTGACTGAAATTTCTGGACCTGAACTCTTTTCTCGCTTTTAAACATTGCGGCCATTTTAAGACGTAAGCTGGCGGATAAGCCTTGATTTGTTGTTGAGCTGGCGTTTGTCTGTTTCTCCTTTTTATAGATAAGTATTGAGCTGGCTTCTAACTCTTTTTTCGTTTTCAAGCATTGCAGCTACTTTAAGATGTGAGCTGGCAGATAAGCCTTGATTTGTTGTTGTGCCAGCGTTTATAGGTAAGTAGATGAACATCTTTCTTTACTGCTGTCTTTAATTACTATTGCAGATCATTATCTATCTGGAAGTGGATGGAATCATGGTGGAGGAGCTATTATAGAATTTGATAATGAAGGTGTATGGCTTCATATTGTGCCGATTACTAATCGTCTTCTATCAGGAAGCTCTAGATTTACCAAAGAATAGGGCGGATGAGAATTATGTTTTGCTTTACATATAACATTAGTACGCTGAATTTTAGTGTATTTTCTTCCACTCCTTTTTATCCTTTTTCATAACTTTTATCTGTATTAACATTCATAAAGTCCTCATCATTAGAATCTGATTCGAGAATTACTTTAAATTTATTTTTTTAATTCTTTTTCTGAACAATTTTTCATTAACTCTTTTAGAATTTGTGAAATATCTCTTTTAGGAGGTTGAGTCATAGGAGTTTGAGGTTCGCGATTGATTAAATCGCCGATTGAGAAGATAGAGTCCTTAAAAATTGTATTTATCCCGCCATTTAATTAGAATTCTTCTTCCTAAATAAGGAATTTCAAAAGATAATCCTAATTTTGGAGTGTTCTTGGGGTAATTATAACATCCCATTTCATTATCCAGAGTACTTGATAAAGTATTGCAAACATTAAACCATGATTTTCATAGATGAGTTGATATTAACAAATCTTTCGTAAATTGTTCTAATTTTTTGTGGTAAAATTATTGGATATAATCCAAAGTTTGAAAATCAGAATAAAAACCAGTTTGGATAAACAACTATGCCTTTTTTCCAATTTTCATAGTAAAAGACAATTTAAATATAGTCAAATTAATTAAAACTTATTTTGTTTTTGTAAGAATTTGTTGATCCTGTTGGTATATCTTTGGGCTTGTATAAGTCTCCGTCACATTTTTCTGGGGTTATTACTTTAATAATAGCGGCTTTAGAACAAGTCCACTCTCCTCTTGATCTTAAAGTGGATTCAAATTGTATAGATCCAGTATAGGTTAATATATCTTGATATAATTGAAAATCCTTTGGATATAAATAAGGATCCATGAAATTGCTTAAGTAAAAGGTTATAACTTCTTTAGTTGTTAGATGGCGGTATTTTATCTCTATAGGACATACCCAAATAGTAGTGGCTGGAATATATAGATATACATATTTCTTAGAATATGAAGATTTTATTGCAAGCTCATAAGCCTTAGGACTTAGTTGTTCTTCTTATAAAATAGTTTTTAGAACTTTATTTCTGATAGTTTTTTCATTTTTAAGGAATATCGACTTATAAGTCGATTGTGGATAAGCAGTATTACTGCTTTCTACCTTTTCTTTTCCCTTATTCATTTTTTTCCTATAAAAATTCATGAGTTAAAAAACTAGGAAGTGAATTATTAGTTCATTTTATAAACTCAATATCAAAGTCAAAAATTGTGCATGCTTATTAAAGATGTTCCTATTGACTGATGTAGTACCTACTTAAAAGTCAGGAAGTGAATTATTAGTTCCTTCCAAGAAATTAAATCTTAACTTAAATAGATCTGGAGAAAATACTGAAATCTTAGAAGAAATCATAAAAAGGTTAAAAAACCTAAGAATGAAAGAAAAAGAAGTAGCACTTATTACAGAAAAAATTATAATCCAAAATCAACCTACGATGAGGACTCTAATCAAAATTCAGATGAAAAAAATTAATTAACTTCAAGATATATTTTTGTCTGAACTAAAACAACAAGAAAATTCTTTTGAAATCAATAAAATAAATTACAAAAAATTTCCAAATAAAAAACCTTATTATGATAAACTGACTCCAATCGATCTCCTAAAAGAGGAACTGGATCCTTATATGCAAGCATCATATGATGCTCGTCAATAGTGGAACGGAACATTGACGGTTGTTCAGAATATCAAATTCAACTAAAACTGCATTATATGGCTATGTATGCTATAGCCAGTAGTGATAAAGGCCATAAAGATGAAAATATAGCAAATGCAATAGTTTAAGGATTTACAGGTCAATTAAGACGTCTATGGGAAAATTATAGAACTAAGAAGCCAGAAGTCGTGTAATCAAAGTAGTAAAAGCGGTAAATGATGAAGAGGCAGTTGATATAGTTAATACACTTCTTTACACAATAGCCAATCATTTTGTAGGAACAACATCATTATTAAATGATAAAACATGATAGCAATTAATTAAATTAAGATGTGATAATTTATTACAATTTAAGTGGTATAAAGATGTTTATTTCTCTAAAGTATTTATAGTGCATGATTACAATCAAGACTTTTGGAAAGAAAAATACTTATTAGGATTACCACCCTTGTTTGTAGCAAGAGTTAAAGAAAGAATAAAAAATCAAAAATGATGGAGAAATTCCTTATAATGAATATTCATATGTTGAATTAGCATCAGAAATAGTAGCAGAGATAATTAATCTATGTAATAAAATTAAATTACATAAACAAATACAAAAGGGAAAATTATACGGTAAGCAAGTCTTAGGTGAATTTTGTGACCAAGTAGGAGTTAAACCCATTAGATCTGAAAATTATTATAGAAAATCGAAAAAACCATTTAAAAGAAAATCTTATATGAACAAGGATTTCCAAATGGAAAGTATGGTAAAACTACAAACAGAAAATATTACAAAACTAAAAGTAAAAGAAATAAAGATAAAGAAAATAATAATAAAATTCCAATATGTTGGAAATGCAAAAAAGGACACTATGCAAATGAATGAAAAATGAAGAAGAAAATAAATAATCGTGACATAGACGAAAAATTAAAAATTTCACTTAAGAAATTGCTTTTAGAAAGCTCTGATTCAGAAAGTGAGAATTTAGAATAAAATATTATCATAGAAGAACATTCAAAAACAGGATTGAAAGAAGAATCCCTAAGTAATTGTAACGATCCAGTATTTTGAACTATTCGCATCCACACATGTCAGACTTAAATTTCCTAAAACAACAGATTGTTAATTTAATTTGGCAAAACTCAACGTATACAGTAAATAAAATAAATCACAGAATCACAGACATAAAGTAATATAACAATAAGCAGCAGAATAGATAAATAATAATTCATGAAGCTACTATAAACACCAGAGTCTAAAACAAAATACAATAGAATCTCAAATACAAGTTGATCTCAAATACATAAGCAACTGACGAGTCTGAACTTAATGATTGGAATAACTGAAATAACTGAAAGCTGGATAGACAGATCTTCAAACAAAGCTCCATTCTCCAAAGGTGAGTCCCAAATGCGGTGACACTCAGTCTGACCCGAGCGTAAAGCAAAACATAAAATACTCGAGTCAAGACTAACATTATTATATTAATAAATTCAACTCAAGTGAAATACAAGTAACTTAAAGATGGTTTGGGATTTCCATCGTATATGGATCCGTGGAACTATCTACTATGTAGCAATATACGTTATTATATTATGTCTATAGTAAAGTAAACTATTAAAGTAGCATTAAGGCATTGCTCATATCCCTCTTAACACATTTTATATATTCTAATAGTCTATACAGTAGTGTAACTCCCTCCGTAAGCTAGAGGGCTATCAGAGGGAGCTACATAGGTATGGTATAAGCCAAACTCGTAGAAGGCGATAAGGCATGCGACAAGGAACTCGAGGCAATGTCAGGGTAGATATACCATTTGCACTCCCATACTGGTGGTAACGCATAGCAGCTACTACCTCCCATCTCGTGACATACTCCCAAATCAAAGGTGCACCCAATCAATGTGAGAAATATGGATTACGGATATTAAGGCTAGAATTAACACTAGAGGGGGAGTGAATAGTGTTTAAAGGAATTACTAATTCTTTTTAAGTTTATATTAATTTGAACACAAATTTATGCAATATTCAGACACAGATATGATTACAGAATTAAACACAGATGCAGATATAAAGTAAAAGCAATAAAGGAAAGAACACATCGAATTTAATACTGGTTCGGAGTTACCCTACATCCAGTCCTGCAACACAAGTACGGATTTCTTCAAAATCAATTCTTACAATTACACCCTCGATTTCAAGGCCACAAGGTACACCGCTCCAGATTTACAATCCTCTGGGTAGAGATACTTGATTTTACGGGCAACAAGTTCACCCGATTGATTTTCTAGGCTACAATCACACCTTTTCTCGTTTGATTGATTTTCTAGGCTATAATCACACCTTTTCTCACTCGATTGATTACAAAGAAGTCTATAACTCTGAATAGCACTGGGATCTTGTTGAGATAGTGATAGAGAATCAAACCAGAAATGATCTAGTTAGATTCAATGGTGATTTTGGCAGAGTAATGGTAAAAATGTATATAAAGAAATGTGAAAGAAGAAGAGTAGTGCAATCAGAGAATATATGAATACAAATTCGTTTAAAACAGCCCCTATTTGTAGTAGAACAACAACCATGTCCATTCGTGAAAGGATATGACGAATAGACACTTCCTTTAAAATTCAAAATTTTGAAATAAACTGTCACCATGTCGATAGGGTTACTTGGGGTTGTCGACAGGCCTAAGTTATTTTTGGCAATTTGTCTTTCTTTGAAAATAACTTCTATCTTGTATTAAAACTATT
This sequence comes from Allium cepa, assembly GCA_030765085.1. Lineage (NCBI taxonomy): Eukaryota > Viridiplantae > Streptophyta > Magnoliopsida > Asparagales > Amaryllidaceae > Allium > Allium cepa. The sequence goes on from CM060928.1 coordinate 56,663,317, forward strand.
TTAAACTTTGTAAATATACTTAACTATAGTTAAAATACATAAATAAGTATAGAGAATAATATTTTGGTATGTACAAAATTTTACTATAATTTGTATTTAAATATAAGTATGAATATTAAAAGTTAAATATATTAGAATTAAAAGATAGTTTAAAACCAAGGATAATTTGATATTGAAAATAGAGATTATTTTGAGGCTAAAAGTATTTTAAAACCAAGATAGATGGTTTTGATTTTTTTTTAAAAGAAGATTTTGAAATCATTTTGAAAATAAGATATAATTTTGTAAAACATTTGAATAAAAGGCAGTGGATACAAAACAATGTTCCACTAGATTTTTCGTAGGTTCCATCCTACTTAGGGTTCCATCCCTTTAACGAGCTCGAAGCGGATTCCATTCCACGAATAAAATGGATTTTAAGATGTCAGTGCTTTTCTAGGGTTTTAACAAAATTCCTAATTAAATTACATATGTTGAAATCTTGAACTCTTGATAATCTTGATACTCATGAGTCTTGAATATTGATATCTTCGATCTTGAGTTTATCAATTCTTGAATCTCTATACTGCACAGTCTTTATTCTTTGGTACCTGTATATATATATCTGCATATACATATATCTAAACAATAATGTTAGTAATTATATTTTATAATCTTATTCTAAGGTTGTTGTCATCAAAACCAACTTCTCGGGGACTAACAATCTCCCCTTTTTTTTATGATGACAACCTTTATTTATAAAATATTACTTCTATCCTAATAACTTCCCCTAAGACTAATAACTCCCCCTTAATCTATGCCTAACTATCCTTTTTTATACTTCTCTCCCTTCGTCATCAACAAAAACTAACTCCAAACTATATAACTCCCTCTTATTCTTGTATTAAAGTACCTGCATTAATAAAATATACAATGGTGTATATAATAGATAGATTAAGAGATAATTATACTTATAGACATGATAACTAGTCAAAGATCATATAAATATCAATGTACATTTATACATATTATGCTTTGCACACCAATTATCAATCCACGCCAAACCAAATCAAATCAAATCAATCCAAGCAATCATTTCAAATCAAACAAAGCAATCAAATAAAATCAAACACAACGAGGAACATTCATCCATCCTTCTTCTCCAAATATAGGGTCTGCTTTAATGGCATCCCAATTTTCATTTTCATTGGTGAGAGAGACTGGAGGAAGTGCTTCAATATCATTTTTGTGCAGAGAATAAATTATCCATCGTATCATATCGAAATTCTTTTCTTGCTCCTTGATCATCTGCATTTGACTCAACTCTAAGTGTCGCTGATTACGAAGAATGAAAGAATGAATATTTTTGAAAGAATTAAGGGTTTCTTCAAGATTCTCGGTCAAACTATGAATTAGATCACCCATATTTGAGTTTGTGAGAAGAAATATAGATAAAGTAGATAAGAAATGATTTTGGGTGATGAATTCTGGAAGAAATATGTATTTATAGGGGTAGAAATTCATTTGAAATGAATAGATACAAGGTCGTTATTCAAATTTAAAATTTAAAATGAAAAGTCATTTCTGACTAGTACTTGTCGACAGGGTCTATGTGGGTTGTCGACAGAGGTCAGTTAATTTTGATGACTCATTTTGATTTTGTGAATAATTGTGTATATATATTAATATACTAACATTTATTCTGGTGATAGGATAAACTAGATAATAGAAAAGTAATTTAATTTCATTTCATAATAGAACGACAAAATGATTAAACATTAAGAACTACGTGAACATTCAAATCAAAACAAACTAAAACCAATACAACATGACATGAAAAGGTAGAACTAGTTAGAGGATGACGAAGATGAAGATAATCCAAGCTTCTTGCTGATTTTGGAGATAAACTTGTTCATCTTGGATGACATTTTATCAAATTTCTTACTAACAAACCATTTAAGAGTCTGCTGATTCTCAACAATGGTCTTTTGATTTTTGAGTAAGGTTTTGTTTGTTGGATTAGAGGAATAGTCAATACTTTCCAAGGATGTTTCATCTTCTTCTTCTTCTATTTCCATTTCATCCCCTTCTTCTTCCTCCTCCTCTTCTATCTCCTCATGAGCCAAACTCTCTTCCTTTTCAGCAAGAGTCTCATATGGTTGAAAAACACAAATTTTCATAAGAGAAATGTTTGAGTGATTAAAAACTTTTCTTGAAACAGATTCTTTTCCTTTGAAATCTACTCCAAAATAATTAAAACCAAGTGAGATAGATTCCATGATACAAAGTGTTTTCATCCATTTCAAAAAAATTTGGGACGAAGTTGATCCAGAATAACTTGCGTCCAATTAATTTCATAATTCCCAAAAATAACAAAAAGTGCTTTGCAAACTTTTGAAGTTGGATTGTTAAAAATCCCCGGTATTGGGGTCAAAGTATGTTGTAAAGAAGATTAACAATTCTAGCTTTTGGTCGAAAGTTTCGATTTATGAATTCAAAGTTATCATTTCCTTCGAAAATGTGATGAAATATCTCACGGTCATTTTCATCGATATTAAAACTATAAAGATCCATTCTTGTGCTCTTGCAATTGAGAATGGTACCCAAAATATCACAATTTAACATGATTCTAGTGCCTTTGACACTACTTCAAATTTCATCATCATTGCCATTATAATATCCACGGTTGAGATTTGCATAGAAAATTTTAACAAGATTTGGATAACGAACAAAGTCATTTTGTGAAGCATCAACAAGACTAAGAACTTGGTTGTTTGCAAGAAGAGAATCGATTTCATAAGTAGAGAAATCTTGAAATAAAGCAAACTTTCCGGGATGGACTTTTCCATAGGTAGCATAGTTGATATATGCTTTATAGCCTCCGGATTATTGAAAAGTTGCTCTTTTATATTTTTGGAAAGTCTCATTGTGGAAGGGTTGCTTGAAGAAGCCATTAGAGTAGAGAGCAGAGAGCTTGATATTTTGAAGTAAGAGTTTGAATTTGAAAATGAAAGTGAAAAGTTGTGATAAGAGATATTAAATACATAGGTTCCCAAGTGACAGGTTCTCTGGTCAAAAGGTGACTTTTCAGAAACTTGAATGAAGTGAAAAGATGGAGGGAAATTCAACATTTGAATTCAAATTTGAATTTCAAATGTCTGTACCCTTGTCAACAACGTGGGGGGCCCTTGTCGACAAATGTCTCTGAATTTTCATGATTTATTTCTCTTAATTATTCTAATATATATATATATATTTATTATTTTTAATGTCTATATATATCTGGAATATTACTAGAATTATAGTATATTCTATAAAATATTATGATACTTTTTAAATAAAAATAATAATAGTAAAAATATAATAAAAATAAAAAAATTTAAAATTCAAATGACACACCAATTCAAAATCAACCAATCAAGCATTCAATCCAAAGCATGCAATTTCAACCAATGTATTGTAAACGTGTACCTTTTTCTAAGTCCGTTTTTTTGAATTCGTTGGAGTCGTGTACTGTTGTGAAACACATATTTGAATTATCTATATTCTGATCATCGCTTGAGGACGAGTCTGAGTCATCTAAAGTAGCAGTAAATGCACGTTTTTGTTTCTTTGCGGCATCATTTTTTATAGGAAAATTTTGCCTATCTGGATGTAGACAGTCTCTTTTGATATGGCCTGGTTCGTCACAGTTGAAACATTTGATATAGTTTGGCACTACATTCTGATTACCAGAGTTCTTATAGTTGTTTCTCTTGAGATTATTGATCTTTCTATATTTCAAGAATTTCCGAAAGTTCTTGGTCATAAAGGCTATCTCTTCATCATTACCGTTGTTTGAGTCTGATCCATCAGTCAGTGCATTAAATGCAATTGATTTCTTTTCAGATGCTTTGTTTTCTCTTCTTTCAATCATTTGGACTTCAAACAACATTAGATTTCCAATTAATTCTTCTATCTTTAAGGTACTGATGTCATTTGCCTCTTCGATCGCAAGTGTCTTTTGATCCCATTCTGGAGTAAGAGAATTTAAGATTTTTCTGACTTGATCTTCTTCCGAAAATTCCTTTCCTAAGGATATTAGAGAATGCACAATATTCTGAAATCTACTATACATATCTGGAATAGACTCATTAGAATTCATTTTAAATAATTGAAACTGATTTGTGAGAATGGAAATTTTGGTCTGTTTAACTTTGCTTGTTCCTTCGAGAGTAACTTGCAAAGTTTTCCAGATTTCATATGCAGACTTACAAACTGACACTCTCTTAAATTCATTCCTATCAAGTGAACAAAACAGAATATTCATAGCTTTAGAGTTTTTTTGTGCAATGGTCTTTTGCTCAGCAGTCCACTGTGAAAAATCAGTTGTGGGTTCAAAATATTCAGTCTATGTATATTCCAAGTGTCAAGTCCTACAGATTGTAAACATATTTTCATCCTACATACCCAATATGCATAGTTACTGCCATAAAAAGTGGTGATCTGACCTTCTACTAATGAACTAGTGATAGGGGTAATAGAACCAGTGTTGCTAGTAGTAACAGTACCAGTGTTGGTAGCCATTTTGAAATTTTTCAAAATTCAGATTATGAAACTTTGAACACCTTGCTCCGATGCCAAATGCGAGAAATGCGGATTGCGGATCTTAAGGCTAGAATCAACACTAGAGGGAGTGAATAGTGTTTAAAGGAATTACTAATTCTTTTTTAGTTTATATTAATTTGAACACAAATGTATGCAATATTCAGACATAGATATGATTACAGAATCAAACACAGATGCAGATATAAAGTAAAAGCAATAAAGGAAAGAACACACCGAATTTTATACTGGTTCGGAGTTACTCTACATCCAGTCCTGCAACACAAGTACGGATTTCCTTTCAAAATCAATTCTTATAATTACACCCTCGATTTCGAGGCCACGAGGTACACCGCTCCAGATTCACAATCCTCTTGGTAGAGATACTTGATTTTACGGGCAACAAGTTCACCCGATTGATTTTCTAGGCTACAATCACACCTTTTCTCGCTTGATTGATTTTCCAAGCTACAATCACACCTTTTCTCACTTGATTGATTACAAAGAAGTCTATAACTCTGAATAGCATTGGGATCTTGTTGAGATAGTGATTGGAATCAAACCAGAAATGATCTAGTTAGAATCAATGGTGATTTCGGAAGAGTAATGGTAAAAATGTATATAAAGAAATGTGGAAGAAGAAGAGGAGTGAAATCAGAGAATATATGAATATAAATTCGTTTAAAACAGCCTCTATTTATAGTAGAACAACAGCCATGTTCATTCATGAAAGGATATGACGAATAGACACTTCCTTTGAAATTCAAACTTTTGAAATAAACTGTCACCTTGTCGACAAGGGTTCCTTGGGATTATCGACAGGCATAAGTTATTTTTGGTAATTTTTTTTTCTTTGAAAATAAGTTTTATATTGTATTAAAACTATTTTAAACTTTATAAATATACTTTACTATAGTTAAAATACATAAATAAGTATAGAGAATAATATTTTGGTATATATAAAATTTTACTATAATTTTATATTTAAATCTAAGTATAAATATTAAAAGTTAAATATATTATAATTAAAAGATAGTTTAAAACCAAGGATAATTTGTTATTGAAAATAGAAGTTTTTTGAGGCTAAAAGTATTTTAAAACCAGAATAGATGGTTTTGATTTTTTTAAAAGAAGATTTTGAAATCATTTTGAAAACAAGATATAATTTAGTAAAAAATTTGAATAAAAATTAGTGGATACAAAACAATGTTCCACTAGATTTTTCATAGGTTCCATCCTACTTAGGTTTCCATCCCTTTATTGAGCTCGAAGTGGATTCAATTCCACGAATAAAATGGATTTTAAGATGTCAGTGGTTTTTTAGGAGTTTTAACAAAATTCCTAGTTAAATTACTTATTTTGAAATCTTAAACTCTTGATAATCTTGATACTCATGAGTCTTAAATCATTATATCTTCGATCTTGAGTTTATCAATTCTTGAATCTCTATATTGTGCAGTCTTCATTCTTTGGTACTTGTATATATATCCTGCATATACATATATATATAAACAATAATGTTAGTATTTATATTTTATAATCTTATTCTAAGGTTGTTGTCATCAAAACCAACTTCTGGTGGACTGACAATCAAATCACAAAAGTAATAGAGTAGTATCGATGAAATATGTCCGATAGGGAGAATAACCCTACTTGACCCGGTATAGCTCCTATTTTAGCCACATAAAGCTGACTCATGGGAGTCAGGGCTACGTAAATACCATATAGAATCATCACCGAACCATCCTACTTCATTCTGGAATCTCCACCACATACACAGTTGTTAAAGTGGTTTTCGGTATTGGCAGAGAGTATGTCAATATCCGATCTCGGTCTCTTTAACAAACAAACGCTTATTTCACACCTAGTCCTTTCATTTCAAAATAGTTCATACCTCATCTCAAAATATCATATTCATTTCAAAACCATATCAATTCAGTATCATTATTCACTTAAGTAATATTCATTTCCAGAATCGTAACATTTTCAAAATTATAACACTTTGAAATCATAACACTTTTGAAATCATAACATTTTGGAAACCATAGCACTTTTGAAATCATAACACTTTTGACTTAAACGGTTTCGATGTTGAAAATAGTATATATATTAAAATACTTTATAAATTAAAATAGCTTATATATATAATAAAGTACTTTATATACAATTCTAGACCTTCAATAACCCTAATTTCATCAATAAGCATATGTTTTTCTTACAAATTTTAACCAAATTTTCTATTTGAAAAGGGCATTGAAGGTCTATCATATTGGTTTCTTAAATTCATATTCTTTGTCTCGACTTCATATTTGAGCATCTAAATTGGTATTATGTATTATTTGAGTGATTATTGATCTCTCGTCATCCTATGCTCGTTCATATGGTTAAAGTTAGTGTGTGTAACACGATTTTGTTACAATAATTGTTTTGAACATTAATTTAACCCTTAAACATTTCTATTAATGAATTGAAAAGGATTTTAATTGATTTTTAATGGTTTTACAACCTTTGGATCATATTGTTATTTTAGTGCAAAACTAAATCTAGGTAGGTTCTTGTGTGTTTATTATGTTTGGACTAGCTGCTACTATTTAATGAATGTATGCAGAAGATGGCTGCTATTACATGTTTTCTTTGATATAATTAGCTAGTGCTTTTAGGGTGGTTAGGAATTGGTCGTAGATTTGGGCAAAACGAAGTCAAAATTGCTCAAATTGGGATGTAACTTGAAGGAGAGGCTATGGTGAAGGGGATGACTTGTATTTTAGGTCACAAGGGAGTTAGAGTTGGTTTGTGTGGTCTACTAGATCTTGGTGACAATCTAAATTCTGATTGGTTAAGGGAGCTTTAGTTTTGGTCAGTAGGAGTGATGCATTGAGACGAAGTCAGAAGGACATCGGGAAGAGCTTCCGATTAGTGCATGAAAGGAGTTTAGGAGTTTAAACTCCAAGCTTTTGGCTAAGAATAGATATCAGTACCAACAACTTTAGGTCGATACCGATCCTTTTTGGTGATAACACATGAGGCCTGGGGACTTGGGAACTCATGGTATGGAAAGAGAGAATTTTATGAAGAAAGAAGGTCAAAAGAGGTTGGGGTATTGAACAGTTAACCAAATCGGTTAACCAATTCAAACAGGTAGAGACCTGATCGGGTCGCTATCGACCTGAATTTCGAGGGCTAATGGTGTTCCAACTTGATGTAGGTATCATGTAGATAATGCTGGAGGTGTTCACTTATTCGTTTGGTGTTTGGTTGCGATGTGGCAGCGATGAGGGATGAAGACTTAAGAATTTTGATGATTGTAACTCAATGGTGATGAATTTGTGTTCTAATGACGATGGCTCGGTGATGAATGGAGTCATGAGGATGATTATTCAAAGGGGCGGGTTCTAGGAAGGGTAACCTGTAGATAGAATGAAGAACAGTTATATCGTGGAATGAAAGGAATGTGGAATAGTTCCATGAGAATGAATGAAAACTAGATGGAACAAGGAAAGGGATTGAATACGCTCGTTAAGGGATCGTTAATATTCGGAGAGTTTTCTACTATACTCATAAGTAGGGGTATTGTGAGGATGCTCATTGGGTACTTGAAGTAGCAACACGGATCGATGGAATGGATCTGTATACTTGGATCAGAGGAATGGATCTAGTGCGAGCTATGGGTCGGTGGGGGAATACACTAAAATTTGGATTTTTTCGCTTTTCTCTGGTAAAGAAATGGCCATCGAGTTATCATATACTCAGGGCACATTGAGTGATAAAGAGAACTTTTTGATGGATGTTATTTTTGCTGTGGTTTCCTTTTTAGTTGTCTATCACTCTAGGGATGTCACATGATGTAGGTACCATGGTTGGAGATACTTAAACATCCAAATTATACCTCAGATGTTGTTCACTATTATGATGATAGTTTAGTAACATATTATGTTTCTTATGTGCAAAAATTTTGGTTGTTGGGATAGGTTAGGTATGATTCATATGCATTTGTTCCTTACTATATTGACTAGTATAGTATTTGAGATTTCTTATCTCTCACACTTGATTGTTGTTTGACTCGGTATTTTATGTTTTGCTTCTTATTATCTCGGGTACTCTTAAATGAGTAGACTAAATGGTAGGTCTAGTTGGTACGCAGTGACCATGCGAAGGATGAGCAAGAGTGGAGCTTCCTCGTGTTACATATGGATAACTAATGCTTATTCTGTTATGCGATAACGTGGAACCTTCGCATTGTCTATTATACATTGAGATAGTTTTATTTGAGTTTATTTCCATTTGTGTAAACTATGTTACTATGTTATATAATTTTATGGATCTATGCTCTAATATTTGGTTTACTTACCGATTACTTTCCATCCTATTTTATATCCGTGATTACTACTATATTTTATTTAATGTGTTGTGAGATATACGATAGGTTATGTGTCGTCTTACTTTCTTTTAACCATTAACAATCATCGTACATTGACCAAGCACTATGGTGTGCACTTATGTATATTGGATGCGGGTATGTAGGGTCATCATCACATTTGGTATCAAAGAAATATTGCCTAGTTAACCTGAGTTGATGCCATGGTCCATTAAAGATAGGGAATGATTTACCACCGTAGACTGGATTGAGAGAGTGTGTGCATGTGCAAGAGAGTATATTTTTGCTTTCTAAACTATAAAGTACATAAGTCGTATTTCATACTCGAGTACCATTTACGTAATTTTCTTTATGAGAGACTGATCATTCTTGTTATAGATAAAGAATGAGCTGACATACAAGAAACACTATGAGGAACTCCATCTTTAGAGTTGAGGAGGAAGAAACGAGTTTGGGGGCGGCTAACCTTAATTTGCATGCTATGTTTAATGCAATGATGGTGAATATGCTTCAAAATGCCTAAGCGGTTGCTCTTAATGTTGTTGTTAGTGGTGGTGCTCAAGTGCAGGTGACCACAACTAATTTTGTTAATCTAAATAAGGACTTTGGAAGTCTTGATGTCAAGCCATTCCAAGGAACGGAATCGACTATGGAGGAGTAGGATTGGTTGGACAACTACGAAAGGATTTTTAATAACTTGGAATTGGATGATGATGTGAGGTGGAGCTAGGCTTTCCAATAGCTTCATGAGAGATCCATGAATTGGTGGTATGCAGTTAGGATTGCTACTCCCGAGGACCACTTCAATTAGGGCCAGTTAAAAACTGAGGAGATGTTTAGATCGATCGCTCAAAAGTCAGTGTTTTTAAGGGAGTTTGTAGACTTGAAATAGGGAGACATCTCGGTCTTCGAGTATGTAGTTGAGTTTAACACCGTATAAAATTATGGGATGTTTTTTATTGACACACCATTGAAAAAGAATGAGAAGATGTTTATGGGACTGGACGACTAGTTTGGGTAAAAGCTTATAAGGCATGATGATGAACCATTTGAAAAGATAGTTGAGAAAGCCCTTTGACTTGAGAGTTTACACCCCAAATGCAAGTCATTTATTGTTGCTAGAGATGTGCCAAAACTGCAGCAAGGTGGTTAAGACAAGAAGAAATTGAATGGGAAGATGAAGAAGGTTCAAGGAAAAGATGCTTAAAAGAAAAGAAAAAAGTAGGAACCCATTTGCAATAGTTGTGGGGATAAGGGCCACTTGATTAAGGGCTGTAAATTTGAATGAAAGAAGAAGTACTGTAACTATGAAAAGTTCAGACCTATCAAATAGGATTTGCTTAGAACTATTATGGTATAAGTAGGAAGTGAAAGCATGTGCTTTATATGTCATCCCGGCTTCGTTGAGTGCTCCCTTGGCGAAGGCAAAGGGAAGAATATTACTATCCAAGATATGCTTTCCATTCATGGTGTTTTCATATGCTTTTTATTTGATACATGGGGCTTTATATTCCTTATATCTTATTACCTAGTAGATAGATTAGAATTCAGACCCAAAGTAGTTGGTCGACCTTCAGGAGCAACAAATCCTGTTTGAGGCTTTGCTAACCTATGTATGTTTTGTCATGGTTTGATCTTATCGTGTCATGGATGCTCTTTTATTTGTGATTGCTTTGTTTTTTTGTTTCACTGTATTTGATATTACCTTAGGAATGGACTGGTTGAGGAAGTGTGTGGTAATGGTGGATTACAAGAACTTGTTGGTGACAACTGAGACTAAGGAAGGAATGAAGGTAGTGATGGGCTGCCTACCAAATGATGGGGTTACAGCTAGGTTTCTATATTCACTAGAGGTACCATAGAATGAGTTGTTATCTTTGACTATCATTAGGGAGTGCTCGGCATATTTAAGGAGGTGGCTGGATTACTGCCACTCTAAGAGATTAAGCCCTGCATAAATATGATGAAGGATATCAGGATGATAATTATGCCTTTGAGGCTTTTGGCACCTAGAGAGCAGAAAGAATTTAAGGTGCAAGTGGATGACCTGTTAAGGCAAGGGTTCATTCGTAGGAGCATATCCAAGTAGGGCGCACACGTGGTATTCACCTCTAAGGTGAATGGCTCTCTGATGTTGTATGGATTACCGTTAGCTAAATAAGGTGTTAAGTAAGAATAAATTTCCACTATTGCCTATTGATGACTTGTTCGCCAGCTCTATGGCATGAAGGTGTTCTCTCAATTGGATCCGGCGACAATATTTAACCAGCTGATGGTAGCGAAGGAGAGTGTATCGATCATTGCATTTCGGACGCCGTCTACTTACTATGAGTGGTTGGTTATGTCATTCGAGTTAACCAATGCTCCAGCATACTTTATTGATCTTATGGATCGTGTCTTTAGGGATCAACTGAACAAGTTCATGCTTGTATTCATGGATGTTATACTTGTCTATTCTATGATAGACAAGGAACACAAGATGCATTTAAGGATTGTACTTGAAGTGTTGAGAAGGAACAAGTTGAATGTGAAATTCCTGAAGTGTCACTTTTAGAGGGGGAAAGTGAGATTTTTAGGTCATGTCGTTCCTAAGTAGGGCATCAATGTAGATCCTATAAAGGTGCCAGCAGTTCAAGAGTGGAACCAACCAAGAATGCTATATATGTGAGAAGCTTCCTAGGATTGGCGGGATCGCATAGCTTTTTATCAAAAACTTTATAAAGATAACATCACCATTGACCAATTTGATGGAAAAGAATTCGGCTTTTGTTCGGGACACACGGTGTGAGCATGCACTTATGAGACTAAAAGAGAGATCGACGAGTGCATTAGCATTGACCATATTGAGCAGGAATAAGGAAATAACGGTGTACATTGATACTTGTAGTGCTGGATTAGGCATGGTATTGATGCAAGAGGAAGAGTTGTCACCTATACTAGTCGGCAACTCAAACCATGAGGAAGTACCTGACTCACAATTTACAGTTGGCAACGATAATATTTATTTTAAAGATTTGAAGGCACTACATATTAGGATAGAGGTTCGAGATGTTCACGGACCACAAATCCTTGAAATACCTCATCTCTCAGAAAGATCTCAACCTTCTTCAACAGCGATTATCGAAGTTCTTAGCAACTTATGAATTTAGCGTTTCTTATATGCCTGGTAAGGGAAATGCAGTAGCCAATAAATTATGTAGAATACATGTTAGCATGGGAGAGACATTCCTATAGTTAAGGCAGTTGTAGTATATTGTTGGATATGATTTTAGACCTCAATGTGAGCCAAAGCCATAGATGTTGGCAAGCTTGACTATCAGACCTACCTTGATTGAGCAGAGGAGTACTATTCGGAGGCGAGATGGTAGAGAGATCATGGCAAAGATAGGAGTAGTGTCTGATGAAATAAAGTAATATTGACTCGATTGAGACGGTTAGTTTTATAAGGATGGAAGATCGTTCATTTGTGACATTGATGGATTACAAGATAAGGTACTACGAGAGTGCCATCACTCCAGATTGGCTATACATCCTGGTGGTATTAAGATGTACGGTGGAATGAAGCAGATATATTATTAGGAAGGGATAAAGAATGATGTTAGAACATTTATCTTGAAATGTATGAACTATCGGTTGGTAAAGGCAGAGTAGAGGAAAGCGAGTGGATTGATGTAACATTTGAAGTTCATTAGTGGAAATGGATTGTAACACCCCACCATTACCAAAGAATATTACATAGCAATATTGTCTGGTAATATGGATGATAATGCTTATTAGGCACGGCCTTACATAAATATTCCTTTGAGCAAACGCAGGTACATATTTTTTCCTCATAAAATACATTAAATATATATATTTGGTATCGGCATAAAATAGTAAACACATGGGTTTGTAGATTAAAACAATGTATAATATAAGTAGAGAACATAGTGCCTCAACATGCAATGAAACATATAATACAGTAACATATATAACACAAACTATACAAATTATGTCTTCTCATAATGATATACAACATTATCCATATAAATACACTACACGATATACATGATATCACTATAATATCAATATAATTAGGTACATAATAATTGATGAAAGCAAAGTGTAACTGATGAATAAAACTAAACAACTTGAAACAGTAAATGTTGTTTTTGGACAATGCAAACAGTTCAGTTTCTATACAGAACAGCTAATTGACTCTCCACTAAACCATAATAAAAACCAAAGTTCTAATATTAGTCGATTAAATCACAATAGCAAAATCATAAACCAAACAAACATAAACCTCAAACAGTTTTAATTCAGCCGATTAAATCATAACATCAAATTTTTAAGTAAATGAATAAACCGTAAATAAATTTATTAAACACTAAACAAATCAACTGTAATAAACTAGAATTAACGTTATGTCTGATTTTTCTTGTCGATGTTGATTTTTCTTTCCTTCTTTGGCACCTTTTCATACCGAGGTAGATTTATATTATATTTTATTTCGCTCTAAATTTTAAATGAATGGTCGGATTTTTCATATAGGCAAGAGTAGGTGAGGAAGGTCGTGTAAACTTTTAAAATTGTATTGGATCAAATATGTATTGTGAATGGGCTTTGAAAATATGAACTATCGGTTGACAGCCCATTCAAAAATGAGTGAACATTCTGGGGAAACAAAATTACAAAACCGCAATACATTCGGGCAGAAACAAACAAAACCCGATCCATTATTATCAGTATATATAACCAAACGTACCCAACCTATCTCGTATCTCTTCCGATTCGTAGCCGCCTGTTTCTTAGTATCATGGATGATCTGTCTTCGCTCGTCGACCAAATCGTCTTGTGCGCTTTGGTAAGTTTTATCCTTTCACAGTCGCAGTCAATGATCAGTATACACCTAAACTACTCTTTTTTATTTTTTCGTTTTTTCTTGTGCTCTTCAGATTTTGTTTCTAGCCGGATCTTGTTTTTGGTTTTGCCGTGCTTCTTATATTACATGCAGAGACAACGAGAAGCGTAACGAGCTGTTGCAAGCCCTTTCGGAATCGGTTTACAGTCTGGAGAGGACAGTAGGAAAGATGCGACGGCGCTTTAAACGTGAATATCCTGATGGCCGCCTCCGAGAAAATTCTCAGTAACGGAGATGAATTATAACGAAGATCGTGAATGCTGCCTTAAAAGAATCACTCGAAATGTCTGCTTTGTAAGGAAGATGATAATATTATTTGTAACGGAGACGTTTTCTATATAAATGCAACAGTAACAGTCGGATACACTTTTACCTGTTGGTTCTTTTGATGTTTAGCGCATTTTTTTTTCTCTCTTTCAGTATATGCATGCATGCATATACAGCGACGATGATGGACATAAAGGTGCAGTATATCAGTTGAAACATACGTATCATTTGCAACGTTAGCAACTTGTTTAGGGCAGAAAACAACTTCTTTGCGCACTCCGTTTGGATCAAGCCTTCCTTTTGAATCTCCGGAGTTTAAAATTGAAGTAATGTTGTTTAGATTCTTTTGAATTTGAAAGGCTGGCGGATGAGTTTTAGAGGTTTTCGGGTTTGAGAAAAGTATTCCATGCAATGAAATCAGCTTTGAAAAAACTCTAATTAATTATTGATTGATATATGCATCCTATCAAATTCAAAAAAACTTGTTTTTTTATATGAATCAACGATGATGAATTAATGTGACATTGATAGATTTTTATTCTTAAATTTTAGTTCTTCTCTATCTTATAATAAATTATGGAGGGCTTGATCGGAAAATTTTCTTTTACCTTCTTTCAGATCAAAATTCACTAAACCGTAGCCATGTTCAGTTTAGCTCCATCTAATTTTCCATGCCACCGTAAGCCTTCATGATTGCCGTCAACGCTATTGCTGCATTTCTCTTGTCGAGTTGGTTTTTTCAATGCCTCTTGCGTCGAACTTGTACGTTCACGGCAAAATCTTAATTTTGATGTGTCACCGTCGCATGCCGCAAAAGTTGTCGAAGTCGCGCCGATCAATATCCCCTTGCCAATCCACGTTGTTGGGACGATTTGAAACTAATTTAATTTAAAACAAAATTTTAGACCGATTTAATATTGATTTTTTTTTTCAAAAATAATTTGAAAACCTTTTATCTATAATCCTGCCGGTCGAATAAACTTTTGAACTACAATTTCACCTATGAGAGAACAGATTTCTAACTCAACGATGGATTCATGAAGTCCACCATTAAGTTGTAAATACTCTTGGAGAGAGATTTTTTGGAGAAAGATTTTGTCCGTAGAATGAGACATATAGGCATCAAGTACAAATGTGCCCTATGAAATATCTCATCTACATCTATCATTGAAAGTGTAATTCATTATAAGTGAGATTTGATCACACTTAATTTGTTGAACTCGTTTAATTAATTCGTACTCACATGCATTTTGACCAGCCTAATTTTAAAATTATCAAGTACTAAAATAATGTGTATCTTTATTAATAGTTGACTTTAAAGCGTAAATTTTTGGTCCGACCGTGAACTTTCAGAATTACCCCTTTATATGAGACATGAAAAAAATTATGCTAATGTATATTTAATTTAGAAAAATGAACATATCTTGATTTATTTTACACCATATCTAGAGATTTGTGAATTTCAAAGTTATGCATTAAACTGTGAATAAATGATATAAAAATTAAAACGAAAATGGTTACTAGAAATTTATGAATTTCAAGGTTATGCATTAAACTGTAAATGGTTAATACAAATATCGAAACGTAAATGTATGAGAAAATCAATGAGAGGAATAAAATGTTAGAAAATGGAATTAATAAGCATTTATATGCATTAATTCAATAATACCGTTATTATATCAATTTACTGCATTATCAAGCAAGTGGCTGATATAATTTTATACAACTATGAGAACGAGTGTAATGGCACGCGTTTCGCGCGTGAATTGTTTTTCTTATAAATTGTATATGTTTAATTCAGTCAAAAAAATAATTTTTTATTTTCAAATGATATTTTGTAAAGAAGTATTTTGAGTCTATTAAGAAGGTTTAATTTTAGATGCTATTTTTAAAAGCGTTTTGAATTGTAAAGCATGTTTAGTTATTAAATCATACTTTTATGTGCATTTGAATTTGTAAAAGAAATTTAGTATTAGATCCTATTTTTAGGTAACTAAGATTGGATAATGTATAGAGGGGCATTTTTGATAGTTCACGTTGATACCAAAAAAGTGTGACACCAAAGCTATTACAACTATTATTAAAGATAAACAAACAGAAAAATTAAGGGTAATAACCATATAACGTTATACAATTACAGACAACAACCATATAACGTTATATAATTCCATTTATAAACGGAAAAATATAACATGTTATATGTATAGCATTGATATTGCTCTATTAACTTTTCAATAAAAAACCATTTGAGCATTTTTGACCATTAGATATCACTCGTAACATATACAATGTATAACGTACATATATTTTGACCATATCAGTCTGTTAAGATTTCTCTAGACTGCAATCCCCCCCAATCCAAATTTTTTGAATCGATGAATGAGTTAAGATACTGCAGATGAAATAAAATAAACGTAGTATGCATATTCATAACCCTTAGTCGGTCCAACATAGAAATATTCAAACTTCATAACACAAATACAACACTCCAGAAATATCTACCAAATCCTCTAAACGCCACTCATTCTATCCATCCATATTCACACCTCCTTCCACCCCTGTTCCTTTTTCATTTATTTCTACTGCCATCTCCATTCAATTCTCTCATCATCATTGTTTTTCATGAACACCTTCATTGATTTGCTCGCGTCATTAGTCTTCGATATCACAACTTCAATTTAATGTAATCATACAGTTGAAACTGTGATTTACACTATAGCCTTATCTTGCACTTATATATTTGAATCTTATTATACAGGAAGAAAAATCATTTTTGCGACAGTAAGTTCTACACTTCTATTTATATTAAAAGGTATTTTGCACTTTTTAGTTTTTATTTGTTTGTTTATTTAAGTTCATTGCTCTGTGTATTCTCAAAATAATTTCATGATTACATGTTATTTACGGACAGAAAATCAATCAATCGATGAAATATATTTTTTCATGTTATTTTTTAAAATATATTTCAATCTTATTCTGCAGGAAAAAATCATTTTTATGACTGCAACCTTTACGCTTCTGTTATAAATTAAAAGGCTAATTTGCACTTTTTAGAATTTATTTGTATTGTTTATTCAGGTGCATTGCTCCGTATGTTCTCAAATAATATCATGATTAATGTTATTTATGGACATAAAATCAACTGATTGATGAAAATTTATTCATTTTTCATGTTATATTTTATTTCAAAATATATTTCAGTCTTATTCTACGGAAAAAAAATCTTTTCTGCGACTGCAACTTCTGTTTTATTTTAAAAAGGTATTTTGCACTTTTTAGAGTTTTTTTTATTGTTTAGTTAAGCCCATTGCTCTATGTATTCTCAAAATAATATCATGATTACATGCTATTTATGGACATAAAATCAATCGATCAATGAAAATTTATTCTTTTTTCATGTTATTTTTTATTTTTAAATATGCATAAAAATGATGTTTCTTATAAAAAATGTTCAAAAGTACGTGTCAATCATCACTTTATTAATACTTTTCTCTATATATTAAGAAATTAATTTCAGTATAGAACACAATTTAATAGTCAACCAATGAATATTAAGCCCTTTGATAAGCAAAGTTCGACTTAAAAGGATGATATATTTTCAAAAGCATCTTCAACGAAAGATAGTGTTCATGTCCAAAAATCAAAAAACGAGGATAAAAATCTCCCTTAAATGATGATTATGACTAGATTGATAAATTTATTTTTTAAGTGATAAATGATATGTCATTCAAAAATTTGGAAAAAATAATATAATTAAATTTGTCTTATCGGTTTTATCTTCCTATTTTTGCTATTGGTGTAGTCTTCCACAAACGCCTCCCTATAGACATTACCAAATGTTACTATTACTTAAAAATAGGACTAGCAACTATATGTTTTACAAATTCAATATGCTCTCTTACATATATTACCAAACTTTGTATCACTTGAATATATGATCTAACAATTAAACTTTCTAAACCTTTTCGCTTTTTATTAATTGATAACAGAAACGAAAATTTAATCTGATAAAAAAATTAAGTGTTCCAACTAAGAAGTGAAATTTAAACTGATTACACATGATTCCAACACAAAAGCATCGCCAAATATTTAAAAATATTACACTTAAGCATGTTAAACACATATTTTGTATAGAAAAATCAATTTATTCACGAAGCATGTGCCATTATCACACGTGAAGCATGTGCTATCGTCATGAACGAAGCGCGTGTCGTAACACTTGCGTACATGTGTGTATATATTATTTATTATATCTAATACATTAATATTGACCAAAAAACGATCAAATAAATATATGATATTTTGTGAATTGATTTTAGGTCTTCTAATAATAATTAATAATAGTAATAAATTAATTAATATAACCGTTATATTGATTTCTCCATAATAACTACTCATAATTTCTATAAATTATTTTTTGTTGAAAAATGAGATTTGCTGTTATGTGACTCTAAGGTGTGAACTCAGCTCTCATAAATATTTAAACAATTTCAGTATAGTAGTGAACACGATTTCGGTTCTTTACAGATTATTTATGTGGGAACAAATTCTTATCTTTTAAAGCGACACCTTTAAACAACGACATGTTGCGTATGTTTTCACTTCGTCATCGCTATATCACTTGGATATCTAAAGCTAGGTTAATAGTCAACTCTATGTAGTGGAAAAATCAAAGTTTTGGATATTGAAAGCAGAACACCCAATGCTCTAGTCTATCGACCATCTCAACAAACCCAATTCAACAAAGAGAATAAAAAGCAAAATCAAAGAGCACAAATTATAGATAGAAGACAGAAAAGAAAAGAGCACACCGATATAACGAGGTTTGGCTATCCCTACGTCCTCAGATCCAACAACCTTTGTTACTTCTTCACTTCAAGAGGGAGTACATCACTCAATATAAATTTCTCATCCTACAATACATACATATATAGGGATCTTATTTAGGATAATTATGAAAAACTCTCTCCTGTTATCTTGTGATGATAAAAGATGAGCAAAAGTCTTCATATTTATAAGAGCAAGAATGAAGATTGCTTTGGAGATAAGGATGAAACGTTTACGAATTCGCTTGATTTGATTTCAAAAAAAAATCTAGCATATTTGTGTTTGTTTCCATATATATCTTTATCTATTGATTCCATAAATCAATTAATATCTATTATGATGTTAATTGATTTTGTTCTTAATTTGTTTCCCATATTTGGCTGATTACGTGAATCAATTAATATCTTCTCCTTAATAAATTTGAAATAAATTTAAATCGTAAGATTTAACACTCCACGTTGATTTAAATATATTCATCAACCAATAAAATTGGTTGTTAGGTTAGCACCCCATGGTGCTAAGTATCTCGTACCACACTAATCAAGTTTGAGTAATGCTCGAACTTGTTCTTTGGAACCGACTTTGTCAACATATCAGCTGGATTGTCTTCTGTGTGTATCTTTGATAGCTTTATTTATTTCTCTCTTCTTCAAACATGAGTAAGGAACTCCTAACATTAATGTGCTTTGTCCGTGAGCTGTAGACTGGATACTCAATAAGATGAATGGTGCTCTGACTATCCAAAAATAACTCCATCGTTGTCTGCATCATTGATAAATACTCCAAAAGCTGCAACAAATACAATCCTTCCTTGGTTGCTTCTATAATAAAAATAAGCTCTACCTCAGTGGTTGATAAAGCTACAATGGATCGTAGCTTGGATCTTCAAGAAATCGGGCCTATGCCATGTGTATAAACATAGCCCGAATCAATTTCTTACCATCTATCCCCAACATAATCTGAATCACAAAAACCTCTTAGAGTTATGTCGCTACTTCCAAACAACGAGCCAATATCAATAATACCTCTCAATTATCATAGAATCCACTGTACTACTTGCCAATGAGTCTTGCCTGGGATAGACATGTATTTGCTACAACACCAACCACATGAGCTAAATCAGGCCTTATGCATACCATAGCACACATAAGGCTTAAAACTGCACTAGAGTAAGGAATATTAGTCATGTCCCTTTTGTCTTTATCCGATGTGGGAGATAAATCACTATATAGTTTAAATTGAGAGCCTAATAGAGTAGCCATCGATTTAGCTTTTTCATGCCAAATCGAGATAGGACTTTCTCAGTATACCAAGTTTGAGTTAGCCTCAAAACCTTTTGCTTTCTATC
Organism: Allium cepa; assembly: GCA_030765085.1. NCBI lineage: Eukaryota > Viridiplantae > Streptophyta > Magnoliopsida > Asparagales > Amaryllidaceae > Allium > Allium cepa. The sequence goes on from CM060928.1 coordinate 56,683,600, forward strand.
CATCTGAATCTTCATCCCTAAAATTCTCTATACATTTCCCAAATCCTTTATATCAAACTTCTTGATGATCATGGATCCAACTTCTCTTTGTTCTCATGCACTTGCTCTCATATCACAACCTATAACCCATAACTCCTCTCCTATAGCCAAGAAAAATACACTTGCGCGATCTTGGATCCAACTTCTCTTTGCTCTCATGCACATAAGCTGGACAACCAAACACTCTAAGAAAGGAATATGAAACAGGCTCTCCCCTCCATACTTCTTCAGGAATCTTCATATCTTTGGCGGTAGAAGGAGTACGGTTGATGAGGAAAACCGCCGTAGATAATGCTTCTGCCCAAAAATCTCTTCTTTAATCTAGCAATCGGACGTAAGCAACGAATTCTTTCTAACAAAGTATGATTCATTCTCTCACAACTCCATTTGACCCAGGGTCCTCTACTGTGATGTAGTTACTTTTGATTTCCTCGGACTTACAAAATTTTGTGAATTGTTGAGAAGTGAATTCACCACGATTATTTGAATATAGAATCTTTACTTTCTTCCCATACTGCTTCTCAATAAGACATTTCCAACTTCGAAACTTATTAAATTTTTTATCTTTGGACTTCATAAAGTAAACCCATGCTTTGTAGAAAAACCATCAACAAATGAAACAAAATACATGGCTCGTCCAAAAGATAGGCATAGTGTGGGCCTCAAACATCAATGTGAACATACTCTAAAACATCTTTAGACTCATGCTCTGCAATGCCAAAAGAAAGCTTCGTCTGCTTCCCAAGTACACATCCTACACAAAAGCCAAGTTTTGAATGATGAATACCGTCAATCAGATCTCGCTTTCTCAATGCATCCAAATTGCGTTCTCTAATGTGTCCCATACGAAAATGCCATAATCTGGTAAAATCAGAATCAAAAGAATGAACAACCGAAGAAGACTCCGCAACAATAGTGTTACCCTTCAACAAATATAGATTTCCGTCTTTTACCTTTTTATCACTATCAATGAGCCATTTGTAATTTTCAGTGAATATTTTTCTATTACACACTTCAAGCCAAGATTTCACAATGCTCTAGTGAAGATCAAACTATGCCTTGAATCACACACATGCCTGACATCGCACAAAGTACAAACAACACTATTAAACATCCTGATCTTCACCGTTCCAATACTAATCATGCAACAGGTAGAATTATTTCTCATGAGAACTTCTCCTCCATCAAACTAACGATAAGTGGAAAAACAGTGTCCATAGGGTGTCATATTTTAGGATGCTCCAGAGTCAATAATCTACATAGTACACTTCATAAAAGAGGAAAAAGTTGCAAAAATACCAGGATCACTCTCTGAATCTGATGCTTCCACTATTGTAGCTGAAGCCTTTTGGGCGATGGCTTTTTTTATTCTCCAACTTGGGAAAACTTAAAATATAATGTCCAGGTCTTCTATAGTAATGACAAACACCTGTAACGACCCGTTAAATTAATAATATTAAATGAATTGAATTAATATAATTTCTAATCTAATTGAGAATAAATGTAGAAATTTGGTATAGTAGTTGTAATTTAGTGTAACAATAAAAATTTATGACAATAGATTTCGATAATGTAGATTGTCACAATTTGATTTAAAGTTAAATATAAGGAACTGATATAAGGGTTGAATTAGTGAATATCAATAAAAAGATTAAGTAGAATGGAATTCATTTAATATAAAATAAATAGTGGAAGACTTACATTGGATTGTAAAATGGATAGTAACTAAATAAAAAGTGACCGCTGAATAAATCAATGCAATAAGTGTTGATAAGGAGATTTAATGAATGTTGTCAATAATAAATGGACTTAAGATAGTAATAAAATTTGTTTTGCCTATGTAAATTTTGTGTATTGATAAGCCATAATTAAATTTGAAATTTGGTAGTAAATAGGGGATAAGTTGACTAAGGCAATTAGTAATTTAGTAAATGAATGCATAGTAAGTAAGTGGAAATGTATGCATAAAAATATTTTCATATATGGGATAATTACAAAAGTCTACCCATTTATCTAATGTATATAATTGAATCTAAATTTAGGGCAACATTTTGTTATTGATGGTATAAGTGAATTTGAATAAAAGGGTAAAAATTATGTAGATTTAACATGTATTGAGTATATAGCTAAGAAGGGCATTCGATGTAAATGAATCTAAATTAATGTGTCTAGTCAATAAAGGAGAACTTTAAGGGAATAAATATAAATGAATGTATTTGGGGAATGGAGTCCTTTTATATGTTGAATAGTATAACGTTGTTATTAAGAATGAACGTTACTTTAGTAATTATTAATATGGTAACGGAAGAGTGTATAAATTTTATAGTAACGTAAAACGTATTGTAAGGTAATAATTATGTGTAGACTTATAAAAAAGATTTATGACAATAATTATTGTACGTATTTATTCTATTAGTTTGTTAAGTTTATTTTAATCAATTTCAATTTATGCACTAAATTATTTCAGTTAGTGTGGAATTTTTGTAAGTGGATAAATAAGATGTAACCAAGGGAAAATTTCATTTTTATAATATAATAATTAGTGTAATCTTAAGAATGAAACCGAAGTGGAATGAATTAATTGAGGTTTTAAGTTTTATTCAAGTGTTAAGTTAACATAATTTCCAATAAGATTGAAATACAGTAATTTATGCAAATAAAAGATGGAAATTGGGTAAATATTAATGTATTGGAATATAAAAGAAACGTTAACTATGTAGGGAGTAATAATTGATTTATTTGTGAGTTGTAATCAAATAGAGTCAAATTTATTAGAATTTATTGCAATTAATGGGATTAATTGCAGTAACCTTTGAAGATTTATTCACTAAAATAATTGACGATGGAAATTATATGTAAATTTGCTTTTAGTTAATATTAAATATCCAGAGGGCTAGAAATGACACAAATCTACTAGTTTAGAAATTTACAATAAAAAGTGGTAAGTAATTTTTTTAAATATTTAGATAGTAGGAAGATGTAGATTTAGATGGAATTTATTATTTAACTATTTCATAAGTTGAGATCTAAGTTTAGAATTGAGATTTTTAATGTATAGATATTGAGCCAATGTTAGTTTCATTAAATTGACATCAATAACTTTGAATAATAGAGAGAAAGTGAATTTAATAAATTTAATCAAACGTATAATGTTGAATTTATTAAAAATTGGAATTTAACCTTTAAGTAAGGATTAACATCTAAATTGATGAATAGAATAACTATGTATTGACACTTGAATTGTTTAGAATTGGAGTAAATAATTAAGAAAATTTAAAGGGAGAAATTTGGTCAATTTTTGAATTTAGATGTAAAAATTGGATTTTTATAATTTATTTAATGAATATTGAAAATAGTCATTTTGGTCACGGACTCGGATTTCGATGAAACTAGTTTCATCGGATCCGTATCAGTGAATTATTATAGGGTTTCAAGTTTCGTATCGATCGGACCTGTCGTTTGATCGTACGGACGCGAAACGCCTTGAAAATCAATTTTATTAAAATCAATTTGAAATCAATTTGGAAATCTTGTTTTCAGCATAACTTCTTCATACGATCAAATTTGGACGTGAAACTTTTTCCATCGCGTTCAGAATATTTTGAAATACCTATCTGGATATATGGGTTTGACAAATTTCGTTCCGGGGTCAGAACGGGCTTTTTGGGCCTTAGTTTGTTTCGTACATTCATCTATCTAGTCTATCTACTCTAACCCAACCCTACCTATAAATATACAGTTATAAACCCTAGCTCCATTCTATTGTCTATTTGCTGTACGTTCATCTTCTTCAAGCTTCTCTTCTTCTTCAATGGGGGCTAACCCTAGATCCAGTCAGTTCAAAAAAAAAATTCAAATTTAAAAAAAAAAAAAAAAAATTCAGATCTGCAACAGCTTCTGGTCGCGCTTCGGGTTTCAGGGGAGAAAACTCTAGAGCAACTTCGGGTCAGGAAGAAAATGACTATGGTCGATCCGGGTCATTTTGGCGAAAACTCCAAGCAAGCACCGGGGAATTGAGGCGGCGCACCGAAGTCGAACCCGAAGTCGACCCAGGACCAGAATTTTCCATTTTTCAAATTTTCATAACTTTTGCATACGAGCTCGGATTCACACGCGGTTTGTTTTGCTGGGATCGTATCGGAATTTCTGACGTTTTGACGCTGGTTTGGATAGATTTGAAGACAGTCAAAATTTTGAGTTCAAATTGAATTTAAATTCGATTTAAATTCTAAAGGTGAGTGTTTTAACCCACTCACGACTACTAGAAGCTTTTATGTTTGTTAAATTAATTTTAGAAATGAATAGAAATTTATTTATGAGTATTTGGCATGTTTATTTTATTCATATCTGTTGTATTGCATTTATTAAATTTAACTGTTAATTTAATTAGTTTATTGCGTATAAATTTACAGTTAAAATTTATTTGTTTGTATATGAACTGCTAGTTAACAGTTATATAATTTATTACTGAATATAGACTGTAGATTAATAGCTGTTAAATTTAATTTGAATAAAATTGCCAGTATTACCTGTTATGTAGTACCAAAAATAATATTGTTATTGATTGATATTGATTGATGATTGCGATTTGGATGATGGATGATGTTGATGAATGGATGTTTATTGTATATCATTAAATTGCAAATTATCATGCATATTTCATTTCATTCGGGATTGTGGTTTGAAATGATATATAACCGCAAAATTTTATATTTTTTTAAATTGCGGATTGAAATGATAAATATCCGTATCACTTGACCATAGTATAGAAAATTTTATACAGGCACCGCGGTCTATATATAACTATTTTAATGTGATTTCTATGGTTTGGATGGAATACGGTTTCTAATAATCTTAAATTTTATATTGTATAAATATTATTCTTCCATATATATACATATGAAGTTGAAAATTTTGAAATTAAAAGGTGTATAAAAATCTTTATTTAAAAATTGAAGAAAATTAAGAAAATGGAGTTTAATAATTTATATCATATGTTTAAATGTAAAGTTTGGAAATTTTAAGATATGATATTTATAATTGGATTTTTCCCAAAATAAATTGAAATGAATATTCTAGTATAATTTGAATTGGGAAAATATATATATTTTATTACTAGAAATTGAAGTCTTATTATTTATGGATTTTATGTGAATATTCAAGACTAATTAATAGAACAATTGATCTGTTGAAAGAATAAAATCCAATTTTAGTTTGAAATATTGTTACTCAAAATGGATATACGTATATATAAATAAATTGAAGTGGTTTTGGAACTTGAGAGAGATAATATAAATTTTGGTTTAGACTTTAATAAAGAAATGTATTTGTAAAGCCATGAGAACTATTTTCTTTACAAAGTAACATTTAAGTTAAACCATTTAATTCATATACCGTTGAATGTCCAAACCATTCAAGTTTTTTTTTAGAAGTTATGGTTTTAAATTGTGATTTTCAAAATATTATGCTTTGAAAATATTTGATTTTCGGACGTTATGAAGTTAAAGCATTATGATTTTGGAAAAGAATTATATTTGGGATAAGTGATAAAATATGGTTTTGGGTTTTGAAATGATATCGTATTCATGGTTATGAAATGGAATGTTTATTCTGATTTTTAAAGTATAACCTATTTTTAAATGACCGCGGTGTTATAATAACGATGGGTTGGCAAAGAGACCGGGATCGGATATGGACATACTCTCTGTCGATACCGAAAACCACTTTGACTAACCGTGTACGCGGTGGAGATTCCAAAATGAAGTAGGTGGTGGCGACGTTTCCTGTAAGGTAAATACGTGGACCCGACTCCCGTGAGTTGGCATAAGGTGGCTAAAACAGGAGCGATTCTCAGGCCAATGAGGTCATTCCTCTGATCGGACCCTCCTCTTCGATATTATACTTTGACTTGGATTGATTCAGTGGCCACTTCTATATTTTGATTTTGGGGAGTTAGTCCGAGGTGGGCGGTAACTGCGGCTACGCGTTTCCACCAGCCTGGATAGCAATTGGTATATCTACCCTGGCATTGCCCAGTTGTGCCGTGTCACCTACCATACCGAGCCTTTACTACGAGTTTATATTTGTGTCGTACCTATGGAGTATCCTCTGGTAGCTTCCCGATCAGGAGGTATTACGGTACTGTATAGACTATTGGCATTATACGTGTTAAGGTGGAAAATGTAAAGCCTTAACGCTATTTAAAAGTAAGTTTATTTTATAAATAGACACTATTATAATAGCGCAATATACTACATAGTAAATAGTTTAACGGATCCTTAGGAGATGTAAATCCCGAGCATCTCTTGAGTTACTGCACTCATATTTATTTCTGTTAATTTAACTCACATAAGATCTTTTAGTTCTGACTCGAGTGTTTTTGTCTTTTCAAATTCGCTCGGGTCAGTCCGAGCGTTTCAGGATTGCAAGATTTAGCTCTGGAGGACGAAGACGAAGATTTATAATATTATTATTTATACTAGTGCACTACACACTGTTCCGCTGCATTGTTATTGGTATGTGTAACTCTGATATGTATTATATAAATGGTTTTGTAAACAGATTTATAAACTGTATATTTGATTATTATATTTTATCCTTCCGCTGTGAGATTCTGTTTTGTTTTTATTTCTTCTCTGTTTTTCTTATTTACCCCATAACAATCCGCCCTTCCGTATGGTTTGAACTGGCACGTGTGTCGGTTTAAAGTGTGCGAAAAGGCGGGATGTTACAAGTTGGTATCAGAGCTTTGGTTTAGCGATAAACCTTGGTTTTGTGGGGTTTGACTCTTTGTTAATAGGGTAGTAATACCCTATGGAAGTCGCTGAGTGTATATATATGAGAGAGCGTATTTGTTAGTGTTAATAAAGATTTTGATATTGTGTTAATCTGTTCCGCTTTGTATTTATAAATTCTGGTTGATGCATGGGACGCTATGACATCAATAGGGATTTCTAAACACTTAATAGGACAGACCGACATAATATTTATTTTAACATGGGTGAATGAAATAATTTTGCCTATTATATTTTCTATATATAAAAATATTTTTATAAAGATATATATATATATATATATATATATCTGGTTGCTATAGATTGGGTGTTAGGTAATATAAAAATATTTGTATTAAATTGAAGCTAAGTTGAAATTATAATAAATCAAATTGGAGATTTTAGAACTTAAGTCCGGGATTTTTGAAAATCTTCTTTCAAAGGATTTGTGAAATATAATGATTTGGTTTATAGGTAATTTCTTATATAAATATTTAGTATAATTCGGAAGAATTGTTTTAAAAGAGGATTTTGGAAAAAATAAATTTTGTACTTTCCCCTCTGTCGCTGGAAAATAATTCCGGTGATGACGGCTGCATCATCGACTTTCATTTTCGAGTTTCGAAGGGAAAGGCCACTGTAGTAAATTCTACTGCAGATTTGTTTCGAATTATTTAAAATTTTAATTGTTTAAAGGTAATTAGAGATATAAAAGTTGTAAGAAATTAATTATCTATTATTTTAAAGAAATTTTGGAATTTGACCCGGTATTAATTCTTGAATTTCCATTAATTAGTTGTAAAAATTTAGGTTAGTGAAATAAAAGAAGTAATAAATGAATTAAAAGAGTTGAGATTAAACTTGCATAAGTTCTTTTGCTTTTTCTTTAACATAAATAACTTACCAAGTATAAAAAGTTGAAATGTAAATTAAGAGTGGAATAGAACATTATGCAAGTAGAATTTTGGAAAAAAATGAAGTATTCAATTAATTGCTGTTAAAACTTAAGCTAAATCGGAAATTTTACTATATAAGAAAGGTAAGTAGAATAAATGGGTGATATAAACTTTAGTCAATAAATTGGAACACAAATATGATAATTTTGTAATAAATGAAAATGAAAATTGTAAGAAGTAAAGGGATCACTCCATAAATGAAAGAAAGAAAATCAAACCACTGAAGCATGAAAAAATGTATGATAAGTAATTTGGTTGTTGGGTTGAATTGTTATTGTTTGATTTATGTTGTTGGGTAAGGAATTTGAATTTGTCAGATGAATAAATAATCTATCTATGTTCCATCTAAGACTGTTGAGAAAAGGATGCACTTGATAGTTAATTTCATTTTATACAAATTTCAAGTTTTGAACCCAAACAACTATTCGTTTGATGGATTAATGGTTGCTTTGTTTTATGTATGTATGCTATTTGTAAATTTGATGGTTGTTGTATTGTTTGGTTGATTAGTGATTGAATCCACTTGAATAATTCACTTTAATATAAATATTTAACCTTTTAGATTATATAAGTGAATACAGGTGATGGAAGCAACTGCTACTGCTTTTGGTTCCATAATAATAAGCGTATATTGCCCGACAAATAGGTACGTTTTCGGATTACGTTTAAAGCGCTATTTTTCCCGTGTTGGGATATAATATTTTGATAATATATGTAATATATTTGTATATTTTGATATTATACTTTCTCCCGAGCCTCACCGTACAAAGGAGACTCTGCCAAAAATTTTCGTAAAATTTTGGACTTAGAATTTTGTTGAATATTTTCCAAACTTTAATGATTTAAGTATAAAAGAATATAATGATTATAAACGGGTATATTTCATTAAAGGAAATTAATCCAGTAAATTATTGTTTATAAGTTAATATTTGATATAAGATGTACTGTTTATTCTTCCTTCTCCCTTCTTTTTCCTTTTCGGGGACGAAAAGTTTTAAGTGGGGGAGATTGTAACGACCCGTTAAATTAATAATATTAAATGAATTGAATTAATATAATTTCTAATCTAATTGAGAATAAATGTAGAAATTTGGTATAGTAGTTGTAATTTAGTGTAACAATAAAATTTTATGACAATAGATTTAGATAATGTAGATTGTCACAATTTGATTTAAAGTTAAATATAAGGAACTGATATAAGGGTTGAATTAGTGAATATCAATAAAAAGATTAAGTAGAATGGAATTCATTTAATATAAAATAAATAGTGGAAGACTTACATTGGATTGTAAAATGGATAGTAACTAAATAAAAGGTGACCGCTGAATAAGTCAATGCAATAAGCGTTGGTAAGGAGATTTAATGAATGTTGTCAATAATAAATGGACTTAAGATGGTAATAAAATTTGTTTTGCCTATGTAAATTTTATGTATTGATAAGCCATAATTAAATTTGAAATTTGGTAGTAAATAGGGGATAAGTTGACTAAGGCAATTAGTAATTTAGTAAATGAATGCATAGTAAGTAAGTGGAAATGTATGCATAAAAATATTTTCATATATGGGATAATTACAAAAGTTTACCCATTTATCTAATGTATATAATTGAATCTAAATTTAGGGCAACATTTTGTTATTGATGGTATAAGTGAATTTGAATAAAAGGGTAAAAATTATGTAGATTTAACATGTATTGAGTATATAGCTAAGAAGGGCATTCGATGTAAATGAATCTAAATTAATGTGTCTAGTCAATAAAGGAGAACTTTAAGGGAATAAATATAAATGAATGTATTTGGGAAATGGAGTCCTTTTATATGTTGAATAGTATAACGTTGTTATTAAGAATGAACGTTACTTTAGTAATTATTAATATGGTAACGGAAGAGTGTATAAATTTTATAGTAACGTAAAACGTATTGTAAGGTAATAATTATGTGTAGACTTATAAAAAAGATTTATGACAATAATTATTGTACGTATTTATTCTATTTGTTTGTTAAGTTTATTTTAATCAATTTCAATTTATGCACTAAATTATTTCAGTTAGTGTGGAATTTTTGTAACTGGATAAATAAGATGTAACCAAGGGAAAATTTTCATTTTTATAATATAATAATTAGTGTAATCTTAAGAATGAAACCGAAGTGGAATGAATTAATTGAGGTTTTAAGTTTTATTCAAGTGTTAAGTTAACAAAATTTCCAATAAGATTGAAATACAATAATTTATGCAAATAAAAGATGGAAATTGGGTAAATATTAATGGATTGGAATATAAAAGAAACGTTAACTATGTAGGGAGTAATAATTGATTTATTTGTGAGTTGTAATCAAATAGAGTCAAATTTATTAGAATTTATTGCAATTAATGGGATTAATTGCAGTAACCTTTGAAGATTTATTCACTAAAATAATTGACGATGGAAATTATATATAAATTTGCTTTTAGTTAATATTAAATATACAAAGGGCTAGAAATGACACAAATCTACTAGTTTAGAAATTTACAATAAAAAGTGGTAAGTAATTTTTCTAAATATTTAGATAGTAGGAAGATGTAGATTTAGATGGAATTTATTATTTAACTATATCATAAGTTGAGATCTAAGTTTAGAATTGAGATTTTTAATGTATAGATATTGAGCCAATGTTAGTTTCATTAAATTGACATCAATAACTTTGAATAATAGAAAGAAAGTGAATTTAATAAATTTAATCAAACGTATAATGTTGAATTTATTAAAAATTGGAATTTAACCTTTAAGTAAGGATTAACATCTAAATTGATGAATAGAACAACTATGTATTGACACTTGAATTGTTTAGAATTGGAGTAAATAATTAAGAAAATTTAAAGGGAGAAATTTGGTCAATTTTTGAATTTAGATATAAAAATTGGATTTTTATAATTTATTTAATGAATATTGAAAATAGCCATTTTGGTCACGGACTCGGATTTCGATGAAACCAGTTTCATCGGATCCGTATCGGTGAATTATTTTAGGGTTTCAAGCTTCGTATCGATCGGACCTGTCGTTTGATCGTACGGACGCGAAACGCCTTGAAAATCAATTTTATTAAAATCAATTTGAAATCAATTTGGAAATCTTGTTTTCAGCATAACTTCTTCATACGATCAAATTTGGACGTGAAACTTTTTCCATCGCGTTCAGAATATTTTAAAATACCTATCTGCATATATGGGTTTGACAAATTTCGTTCCGGGGTCAGAACGGGTTTTTTGGGCCTTAGTTTGTTTCGTACATTCATCTATCTAGTCTATCTACTCTAACCCAACCCTACCTATAAATATACAGTTATAAACCCTAGCTCCATTCTATTGTCTATTTGCTGTACGTTCATCTTCTTCAAGCTTCTCTTCTTCTTCAATGGGGGCTAACCCTAGATCCAGTCAGTTCAAAAAAAAAAATTCAAATTTAAAAAAAAAAAAAAAATTCGGATCTGCAACAGCTTCTGGTCGCGCTTCGGGTTTCAGGAAAGAAAACCCTAGAGCAAAAGAAAATGACTCTGGTCGATCCGGGTCATTTTGGCGAAAACTCCAAGCAAGCACCGGGGAATTGAGGCGGCGCACCGAAGTCGAACCCGAAGTCGACCCAGGACCAGAATTTTCCATTTTTCAAATTCTCATAACTTTTGCATACGAGCTCGGATTCACGCGCGGTTTGTTTTGCTGGGATCGTATCGGAATTTCTGATGTTTTGACTCTGGTTTGGATAGATTTGGAGACCGTAAAAATTTTGAGTTTAAATTGAATTTAAATTCGATTTAAATTCCAAAGGTGAGTGTTTTAACCCACTCACAACTACTAGAAGCTTTTATGTTTGTTAAATTAATTTTAGAAATGAATAGAAATTTATTTATGAGTATTTGGCATATTTATTTTATTCATATCTGTTGAATTGCATTTATTAAATTTAACTGTTAATTTAATTAATTTATTGCGTATAAATTTACAGTTAAAATTTATTTGTTTGTATATGAACTGCTAGTTAACAGTTATATAATTTATTACTGAATATAGACTGTAGATTAATAGCTGTTAAATTTAATTTGAATAAAATTGCCAGTATTACCTGTTATGTAGTACCAAAAATAATATTGTTATTGATTGATATTGATTGATGATTGCGATTTGGATGATGGATGATGTTGATGAATGGATGTTTATTGTATATCATTAAATTGCAAATTATCATGCATATTTCATTTCATTCGGGATTGTGGTTTGAAATGATATATAACCGCAAAATTTTATATTTTTTTAAATTGCGGATTGAAATGATAAATATCCGTATCACTTGACCATAGGATAGAAAATTTTATACAGGCACCGCGGTCTATATATAACTATTTTAATGTGATTTCTATGGTTTGGATGGAATACGGTTTCTAATAATCTTAAATTTTATATTGTATAAATATTATTCTTCCATATATATACATATGAAGTTGAAAATTTTGAAATTAAAAGGTGTATAAAAATCTTTATTTAAAAATGGAAGAAAATTAAGAAAATGGAGTTTAATAATTTATATCATATGTTTAAATGTTAAGTTTGGAAATTTTAAGATATGATATTTATAATTGGATTTTTCCCAAAATAAATTGAAATGAATATTCTAGTATAATTTGAATTGGAAAAATATATATTTTATTACTAGAAATTGAAGTCTTATTATTTATGGATTTTATGTGAATATTCAAGACTAATTAATAGAACAATTGATCTGTTGAAAGAATAAAATCCAATTTTAGTTTGAAATATTGTTACTCAAAATGGATATACGTATATATAAATAAATTGAAGTGGTTTTGGAACTTGAGAGAGATAATATAAATTTTGGTTTAGACTTTAATAAAGAAATGTATTTGTAAAGCCATGAGAACTATTTTCTTTACAAAGTAACATTTAAGTTAAACCATTTAATTCATATACCGTTGAATGTCCAAACCATTCAAGTTTTTTTTTTAGAAGTTATGGTTTTAAATTGTGATTTTCAAAATATTATGCTTTGAAAATATTTGATTTTCAGACGTTATGAAGTTAAAGCATTATGATTTTGGAAATGAATTATATTTGGGATAAGTGATAAAATATGGTTTTGGGTTTTGAAATGATATCGTATTCATGGTTATGAAATGGAATGTTTATTCTGATTTTTAAAGTATAACCTATTTTTAAATGACCGCGGTGTTATAATAACGATGGGTTGGCAAAGAGACCGGGATCGGATATGGACATACTTTCTGTCGATACCGAAAACCACTTTGACTAACCATGTACGCGGTGGAGATTCCAGAATGAAGTAGGTGGTGGCGACGTTTCCTGTAAGGTAAATACGTGGACCCGACTCCCGTGAGTTGGCATAAGGTGGCTAAAACAGGAGCGATTCTCAGGCCAATGAGGTTATTCCTCTGATCGGACCCTCCTTTTAGATATTATACTTTGACTTGGATTGATTCAGTGGCCACTTCTATATTTTGATTTTGGGGAGTTAGTCCGAGGTGGGCGGTAACTGCGGCTACGCGTTTCCACCAGCCTGGATAGCAATTGGTATATCTACCCTGGCATTGCCTAGTTGTGCCGTGTCACCTACCATACCGAGCCTTTACTACGAGTTTGTATTTGTGTCGTACCTATGGAGTATCCTCTGGTAGCTTCCCGATCAGGCGGTATTACGGTACTGTATAGACTATTGGCATTATACGTGTTAAGGTGGAAAATGTAAAGCCTTAACGCTATTTAAAAGTAAGTTTATTTTATAAATAGACACTATTATAATAGCGCAATATACTACATAGTAAATAGTTTAACGGATCCTTAGGAGATGTAAATCCCGAGCATCTCTTGAGTTACTGCACTCATATTTATTTCTGTTAATTTAACTCACATAAGATCTTTTAGTTCTGACTCGAGTGTTTTTGTCTTTTTAAATTCGCTCGGGTCAGTCCGAGCGTTTCAGGATTGCAAGATTTAGCTCTGGAGGACGAAGACGAAGATTTATAATATTATTATTTATACTAGTGCACTACACACTGTTCCGCTGCATTGTTATTGGTATGTGTAACTCTGATATGTATCATATAAATGGTTTTGTAAACAGATTTATAAACTGTATATTTGATTATTATATTTTATCCTTCCACTGTGAGATTCTGTTTTGTTTTTATTTCTTCTCTGTTTTTCTTATTTACCCCATAACAATCCGCCCTTCCGTATGGTTTGAACTGGCACGTGTGTCGGTTTAAAGTGTGCGAAAAGGCGGGATGTTACAACACCCTTCGGAGCACCCTTTGACAGAGATCTTGACTTGGCTCTATATCCATCATATTTGGGTTTACTCTTACTTCTTCCCCTTTGCCCAATAAATCCTTCAGAATCGTTCTCCATGCTCATGTTTGCTAATTTTCCCTCCAACATCTCGTTATGCAAATTTTTCATCACGTCCTCCAAGAAAATAGAAAAGCATCCATAGATCATAGAGTTAACTAAAGTTTATACTCCGTAGGCAAAGAACATAAAAGAATAACAGTTTGCACTTCATCCTCAATTTTTGCTTCATCTGCTTGAAGATTCATAACAAGTGTGTTTAGGGCGTCCATGTGAGCTAGTACATCGATTCCAGGCTTCATCTTGAATGGGTAAAGTTGTTGTTGTAGGATGATGCGGTTAGTGTGAGACTTTTGATAGAATTTTTTCTGTACAGCATCCCATAATTCCTTAGTATTTTTCACATAAGAAAACTCTCTTAGTATTTCGTCAGAAAGGCTAAGTTGAATGGTAGTAAGAGCATCATCTTCCAATTCCTCAATCTCTTCAGTTGCTAATTTCTTCAATTTGTTTAGATCTGAGACAACCTTAAAAGTCATCACTTTCTCCAACACCGCTTCCAACTTCATCTTCCATGTGCCAAAATCTCTGTTTCCATCAAATCTAAAAACTCCATAATTGGTAGAGCTTCTGCCAATGCTATTCTTTATAGAATTAGACATAACTAAAATAGTCTTCAAATAGAACAACAAGCTCTGATACCAAACTATAGTGAAAAAATAGAGTTCTGGACAGCAGAAGCTAAGCACCCAATGATCTAGTCTGTCGAAAATCTCTACCATTCCAATCCAACTAAGAGAATAAAAAGAAAAAACAAAGAGCATAAATTATAGATAAAAGACATAAAAGGAAAGAGAGCATATTTTGTTTTTCCAAACTATATAGTACATAAGTCCTACTTCATACTCGAGTACCATTGATGTAATTTTCTTTAGGAGAGACTGATCATTCTTGTTACAGGTAAAGAATGTGCCGACATACAAGAAACGCTATGAGGAACTCCATCTTTAGAGTTGAGGAGGAAAAAGCGAGTTTGGGGGCTGCTAACCTTAACTTGCATGCTATGTTTAATGCAATGATGGTGAATATGCTTCAAAATGCCCAAGGCTTCTTCCAATGTTGTTGTTAGTGGTGGTGCTCAAGTGCAGGTGACGAGAATTGATTTCGTTAATCTAAATAAGGACTTTGGAAGTCTTGGTGTCAAACCATACCAAGGAACGAAATCGACAATGGAGGAGTAGGATTGGTTAGACACCTACGAAAGGATTTTTGATGACTTGGAATTGGATGATGATATGAGGTAGAGGTAGGCATTCCAGCAGCTTCAGAAGAGATTTATAAGTTGGTGGTATGCAGTTAAGATTGCTACTCCTAAGGACCACTTCAATTGGGCCAGTTCAAAACTAAGGAGAAGTTTAGATCGATTCCTCAAAAGTCAGTGTTTTCTAGGGAGTTTACAGACTTGAAACAGGGAGACATGTCGGTCTTCGAGTATGTAGTTGAGTTTAACACCTTGTAAAAGTATGGGATGTCTTTTATTGAGACACCATTGAAAAAGAATGAGAAGATGAATATGGGACTGGATGACTAGTTAGGGTAAAAGCTTGTAGGGCATAATGATGAACCATTTGAGAAGATAGTTGAAAAGGTCCTTTAACTTGAGAGTTTGCATTTCAAACGCAAGTCATTTGTTATTGCTAAAGATGTGCCAAAACCACAACAAGGTGGTTGATACAAGAAGAAGTGGAATGGGAATATGAAGCAGTTTCAAGGAAAAGGTGCTTAAAAGAAAGCAAAGTAGGAACCCATCTGCAATGGTTGTGGGGATAAGGGCCATTGATTAAGGGCTGCAAAATTAAAGGAATGAAGAAGTGTTATAACTATGAAAAGTTCAGACGCATGAATAGGATTTGCTTAGAACTAGTATGGCAGAAGCACGAAGTGAAAGCATGTGCTATATATGTCATTCCGACTTCGTTGAGTGCTCCCTTGGTGAAGGCGAAGAGAAGAGTATTACTATCCAAGATACGCTTTCCATTCATGGTCTTTTCTTACTTTTTTTATTTGATACTCGGGGCTTCATATTCCTTATATCTTATTATCTAGTAGATAGATTAGAATTCAAACCCAAAGTAGTTGGCCAACCTTTAGTAGCAACAAATCCCCTTAGAGGCTCTGCTAACCCATGTATGTTTTGTCATGGTTTGGTCTTATCGTGTCATGAATGCTCTTTTGTTTGTGATTAATTTGTTTTTAGCTTTCACTGAATTTGATATTATCTTAGGAATCGACTGGTTGAGGAAGTGTGTAGTAATGGTGGATTGCGAGAATTTGTTGGTGATAATTGAGACTGAGGAAGGGCGGAATGTAGTGTTTGGTTGTTGTAACGACCTAGATTTTTCAACGTTTATTTGAAATATTTAAATGGTTTTAAATATTGAATTTGAATTATAGATTGATTTTGAATATGGAAATTTTGGATTTTTATTCATAAAATGAATTCAGAATTTAAATATTACGATTTATTGAATAATTTAATTATTGAATTTTATAACTGAATATTGGTTAAATTATTATATCTTGAGTTTTGAGCTAGATAAAAAACATATTTAAATGCTTGTAAGATTTATATTAATAATAATGAAGATAATAAAAGTTTTAAAATTGAATTTAAAAGTGATCTGTCCAATATTAAAAATAGTTTGTTCAAATTGACATTCAAAAATAGCCACTGAGAATCAGTCTCGGAATTCGACGAAGTCGGTTCTGTCGGATCCGTAAAAGTGCATTATTATCGCAATTTAAATTTCGTAGCTTTTTGGGTTTATCACTTGGTCATAAGGAGTGTAAACGCATTGAAATTAATATCGAATTCAATATAAAAATTTGGTTCAAAAAGCTATCTTTTTCATACGATTGAATTAGAACTGGAATTTTTTTCCATTGTATTCGGAATAGAGGTATAACATTATAAACGCCTAGTGAAACGCCTCAATAGGAATTCAAAATTTTAAATTGCAAAAATCAAGACGTTTTGAAATTAAATTATTTTATTAATTAGTCAAACGTCTTTCTGCTGTAACTTTATCTTATCAGTGTACCTTAGCCTAACTGAGCACATAAGGAAATCAAATCTACCTTTTCCTTTATATTGCACGCAACCTCCATTTCCTTCTCTTTAAAAATCACAAGGCTTTCTCCTTCTTCTTTTAGTTTAAATGGAAAAAATATCGATCTCGTTCGATTACAAATGAAAAAAATAAAATAAATGGCCGAGAATAATTTGCATATCCACTTTATACTTCATGTTCGAGATCATACTCGCTTGAGCAATTCCTTCTCTCAGTTTTCGAATTCCCTTCCTTCTCTCTGTAAATCGAAAATCACTTCGTTTATTAAAAAAAGGATTCAAACGAATCCGCGATCGAGGTTTGAGACTTGGGGGGGACTCGATGTGGTTTTTTCTGGTTGCGATTTTTGTATGCTCGAAGTCGAGAGGGGCTGGCGGTCGCGGATTCAAGAAGGAAGGGTGTCGATCGGCCATGCTTGGGAATGCGGTTCTAGCGACACCGAAGGGAACGATGTAGGTAGAGCATAGTCTATAACATTGCCTGGGTTGATCCGCGATTTCATCACAGGAAAAAATATTGAAAGATCGGTTATGGGAGGGGGTTCTAGGTAGCGTAGGCAGGGAGGCGATAGGGAAGAAGCTTGATTCAAACTTGATGGCAGCATGGTGGCGGACAAAGCGGAGGCTTGGAATGAGTTTCGTGGTGGAGCTGCTGTTCCTACTCTAACAAATTTGGGGTGGTATTGTAGTAAATTAATATAGTAAATTACTTTTTTTAGAAAATGATTAATTATTTTCGTTAAGATCGAATGTTTAAAATGTATAACATTTTTGTGCGAGGTATAAAACCATGAGAAAACAAGTCGGGATCGAAATCGATTGCAAACAAAAATCAAAGGTGAGAATTTCACACTCGTTTGGATTACCATATTTAAATTTAAATGTTTAAATCTAAATTATAAGATGCTTGATTGGATTGATAAATTTATAATTATCGGTTGGATGATTATAGTAGTATATATATTAGTTTTTAGAGCGATTATTCTCACGCGTTATAGCGGTGAGACCCTATGCACCCCGCATAATAGAAGATGACCCTATATCCCACGATATCCCTCTCGAAGTGGGATTGGTATTATCTTATATTGTGTTAACATCTGTGGATGCAGCAAAATAGGTCGGAGGGAACCGATTGGCTTCCTCAAATATATTATTTATTTTTCATATATAGTGATATATGATTTATGTAGAATAATCTGTTATAGATTATTGTCGTCATTGGAATTATTGGATGTTATTGTAGCACTGGCCTAAATTTAGATAATTTAAACACTATAAATATACTAGTGTGTAACCCGTGCGTTGCACACGGTAATATTGTAAAATATAATATTATATCTTTAATGTTAAAATGAAAACTTGGTTATATAACGTATGATAAATTTAATGAAATAAATGAACTATAAATTGAAACTGGTATTATGTTTGTGTACAATTTATGTTGTATAGTGCGCATGCGCACACATATATATAATAGTAAAGTAATTTATTCAGTTTTGTTAATATGGACATAACATACATGTTGAAACTAACGTATGTTAGTAATTTTTTAGATGAACTGAAAAATATTATTTAATGAAATTTGTTTAAATAAATCAAATATAAAATCATGTAATTAGTTTACATACGTGGACTTGAAAATAAACGATAGGAAGAATCGAGAGGAATTTTGTAAAAAATTGTATAATTTCGATGTGAATATATTGAAGCTAAAACATAATTTTGTAATATAATGTATGATAAATTCTTAATATAAAAAAATTATAACTTATTTACAAATTAATTAGTTATGATGTTTATGTACATAATTTATGTTATGTGATTTACATATATTTATAGTTGAATAAAAAAATAGTCTTACCATTTTCCATAATGTGAGCGTGTGTGTTAAAATTGACATATATTTTTATGATTCATTAGAAGAATAGATTGACTATTCATTGAAATTATTTAAATTTGAGATTTAGTAAGTAGTTTGAATACATGGATTTAAATATAAAATAATAGAAAATAATTGAGGGCGGTTTAATGAAATAATTGTAAAAATGTTAAAATATACGTATTTGAAGCTAAAAACAGAATTTTTCGATGTAATATAGTATAAAAAAAATTAGATATATGAATAATATATTAAATATGGAAATATTGCTTATGCATATTATTTATGTTAGTTGACTTATATATCATTGTATTTAAATGAAAAACTAATTTTATCACCTTTGCGCCTGATATGAATATCGTATACATATTGAAACCGTCATATCTTAGCATTTATTAGATGAATTAACAAAAAATTATTAATTGAATTTATGTAAATAATTTAAATTCAATATCAAATAATCAATTTGAAGAAATCGACTTTAGCATACAATGGTAGGTGATATTGTGAAGTGTTTTGTAACTAATTGGATAAATTCAAAATGTAGGTTTTTGACGTTAAAACAGGTTTTACAATGTAATGCATGATACACATATTGACATAAATAAATAAAACTTTAAACTTGTAATTATTATTTATGAATATAATTTATGTTATGTGATTGATGTATTTATATATTTGAATGAATATTTTTATCATTTTTGTTAAATGAATATGGTTCATATTGATCAACTTATTTGACAAACCGGTGAATAGTGAAATTATTTAAATAGTTTTCAAGTTATGTAATTGAGTACAATATATGACCTTAAATATAAAATATTGTAAAGGAATTGAGGAGAGACTTTAAATGATTATAGAAAATTTATAATGTAGGCATTCGAAGTACAAAAAATATAATTTTGTAATGCATTTCATGATAAATTTATTGAGAGAAATATGAAAAAATGTTTTTTTATTATTATTATTTATGTATTCACTTTTAAGTTCTTTAGGTTATATAACTTAGGTATCTTTACATTAATAATTTTTTTAAATTTTGTTAATATGAATATGGTGTACATATTGATATTTTCATAAATTAGTAAACGAATTAACGAATATTAGTTAGTTGGATTTATCTAATTATTTTAAATTTAGATCACATAATTAATTGATACATATAGGGTGAAAAGTAAAATATTAGAAGAAAATTAAGGTAAATTTTGTGAATAATCATGGTAATTTAAATGAAGGTATTTGAAGTTAAAGTAGAATTTATAATGAGATGTATGATAAATTTATTGAAATAAATTAACTACAATTTTTTATTATTGGTTTATGTGATTTATGTATCTTTATAGTTGAATGAAAGATTAATATTATGGTTTAGTTATTTAAGTGTTATACATATTTAAATTGTCGTCTTTGGTATTTATAAGAAATATTAAATGAATTTATTTAAATAGCTTAAATTTTGGATTATTTAATTAACATAAATGTGTGGACTTAAATATAAAATATTAGAAGCTAGCTGATAAATTATATCTTTATTAATAGTTGTAATAGCTTTGGTGTCATACTTTTTTGGTATCAATGTAAACTACCAAAATGCCCCTCAATATATTATCTAATCTTAATTACTTAAAAATAGGATCTAATATTAAATTTCTTTTACAAATTCATATGCCCATAAAAGTACGATTTAATAACTAAACATACTTTAAAATTCAAAATGCTTCTAAAAATAGGATCTAAAATTAAACCTTCTTTACAGATTCAAAATACTTCTTTACAAAATATCACTTGAAAAAAAAATTAACTGATTTATACATATATAATTTATAAGAAAAACAATTCACGCGCGAAGCGCGTGCCATTACGCTCGTGTAAATAATTATATAGTCTCTCGAATACATGTACCAAAATGTAAAATAATATAAGAGAATTAGTAAAATAAGTGTAAAGTAATAAACTAAAGAATTTGAAAATAAAATATCTAAAGAGAGAATCAAGGAGAAGAGAGAAAATTCTTAGAATCAAGGAGAGAGCCGGAAAATCTTCCGCTTTACTATTATTTAATAGATTTTAAATTTAAGAAATTAAGAGAATTTGACATGAAAATATATATGTTGGAACTGGAGTTATTTTAAAGAAATTGAATTAGAAAATTTATTTGATTTTTGGGTATACTTAACTATTGTGAATTTTTAAAAGGAAATTTAAAAATGACTTATATAAAAGAATTTATAAATGGTGCCTAGGAATATGAAACGGAGATAAAATCAATGTTAAAAATAGATTGGAAGTATAAATGGAATTTATAAGAAAAGGGTTTATATAATGGAATTTTATAAATAGGATTATTTTTATAAACAAGTAAAACTCAAAGGAGTTTTTAAATTTATAAACGGTGTTTATAAATAAGGAAAACGATGGTCAATTGATAAATTGGAAATATAGATTTACGATGTGAATTTATATCGAGTTTTGGAAATCGTTGGGAAAAAAAATAGTGGAATCTATTTTTGAATATGACAATGATGATAAAAATTGAGATATAATAGATGTGATACGAGTCGAGAAGGATTATAAACTGGATTTGGCAATATTGGACTTTTAAAATAGTTTTTGTCGAGAAGTTAAAAGCTTGTAAAAATGGGATTTTTAATTTCTATGCCATATAATTTAAAATATTATTTAGATTAGAATATTCCAAAAGATTAGTTATTATAACATTGAACAATTATTGAAATAAATTCTAATTTATCAATCAGCTTTTAAATTAATCAGTTATTAAAAATGATTTGGATATGAATTATTGATGTAATTTAAAATGTTTAATATTTTAAATTTACTTAAACATATTTTATAAATAAAGTATTATTCTTTAAAAATACTTATTTTACATATATAGTTTAAAAGACTGAAAATTATTTATACATCCTCTTGAGATTGAAAGCGAAGCTTGTTAAACGAGTATGATTTTAGAAGAGGAACCTTATAGTGGGATTTTGGGAGCTTGAAGAAAATTTCCAAAGTGTTTAAAATTCAAGGAATTTGGAAAATGAGCTAGAATTCATAAAAAGGTTTGAAATGGGTATTTGGAGATATAGATAAGTGCATTCGAGTTTGGAAACATTAAGGGGTTTACGTAGGGGTGTCAAATGGGTTGGGTTGGGTATAAATGGGTTGGTTTAAAAATCAACCCAACCCATTTAAAAAAAATAGACCCAACCCATTAGACCCATTTATTAAATGGGTAAACCCAACCCAAACCCACTAATTTAACGGGTCAACCGAACCCAACCCGTTTAACCCAATTTGATCCAAATTACATAAAAACATGTACAATCATTCTCATCAATTCAGTTTGTATAATTGAAGATCAATATAAAAACATTCAAAATTAGTACAAGACCATTCCAGATTTAAACTAGTACAAAGATAGCGAATATTGTTGGGCGTGTTTCCACCCATGAGTTTCCATCCTTCGTCGAACCAAGCCCATCGAGCAAAACAACACCTCCTTGCCGAACCAAAGGCCATCCGGTCAAGCTCCATCCGGTCGCAGGCCTCACCGGACCAACACATATACACTCCCCCACCGAACCACCCATCACCGGTCCAAGCTCCATGCCGGACCAACACCGCCTTCATGCCGAACCAACACCTCTAAACCCACTACCGAATGAACCTCCAAACCACCTACCACCGGTCCACTCCATCACCGGTCCAAGTTCCATGCCGAATGAAGCCTCGTCGAACCAGAACGCTTTCAGGCCAGATTGCTTCAGCCCAGGCCCGCCAGCTGCTATATACTTCCAGGACCCCTGCCCCCGACCTCACTCTATAAATAGAGGGGCAGGGGTACAACAATGACAGACAAGTTTGAGAGCTCAAGCACGGAAGGAACTTTCAAACAACTTTCATATACTTGTATACAAAGCTTTGTACTTGTAATCTGAAAGAAAAGAGAGAATAACATATAAAGTGGACGTAGGCACGTTCTGGCCGAACCACTATAAATCTGCGTGTCTTTTTACAATTTAGCCCCAGTTTTTTACTTATTTGCATAACTCACCTAAATTACTAAGAACCACATAAAATCAACTAAATCATACGATTTTGAGGTGTTTGTCCATTTTTTGTGCAAACATTTTTTTGGTGCTTTCACCGAGAACTTGGAACTCGAAGCTTCAGCTTCCCTCATTCAACCTTCTTTCCCAATAGCACCCTTCATTGCCTAGGAAGCATGACTTCCAGGCCGAGAAAAGACGCCAATAAGGGAAAGAACGTTGCAACCAGCAGCGCTCCAGATCCAGCGGATCCAGATCAAGAGAACCATCCCACTACGACAACAGTGCTAAATGTAGATCAGGCAATTCCGACAGCTCCTGCCGTGGAACAACCGGCAGCAATTAGTAGGGCAGATCTAGACAGAGTTGTGGCTGAAGTAACTAACCGCTTCACATCCCAACAAGAAGCTTTGGTGGACCAACTCATGTCACGCTTAAGGGATGCTGAAGAATCCAACCGCGACACTGAATCATGGGGTGAATCCCAATCCGGAGGATCTGGGGGGCGACAAAGGTCTTCCTTCTTCGAAGAAACTATCAATAGAAACAACAATGGTAGGAGCCGAGCCCGAACTCAGCCCGAACTCCGACCCGAGGAAACGCTTGGAACCGAACCCCGCGGGGGAGGTACCAGGCAAGGATCGGATGTAGCTGAGTCGGTCATACTGCCTAGCCAGAGAAACACCCATGAACGGAGCCGAGCTAGAATCCAGCCCGAAGTTGACCCCGAGGAAATGCTTGAAACAGAACCCCACAGGGGAAGATCAAGGCAAGGGCCAACTATAGCTAAACCTAGCATGCATCCGGACAGCCAAAGACAGCCACTAGGAAACGTTAGGAGTGATAGACTATACCACCCCTACAGGCCATCCAGACAGAATCGATCCCACAGGGAAGAACCAAGCTCTTTCTTATCTGCCCCATATTCTGATGAGAGGATGGCACGATTGTTCAGAGAATGCGTCCAACGGGACCAAAGAGATCGTGGGATAGGTGCTAGGGTAACCAGCCCTTTCACCCGCGATATTGAAATTGCCTTCACCCCCCGAGAGTGGAAAATGCCAACAATGGAACCATACAAGGGAACCTCTGACCCCGTTGTACACCTGCAAAGATACACACAACATATGCTCATGAGCGGGGCAACGGAAGGAGTATTATGCAAATGCTTTCCACTATTTTTAGCAGATCTAGCTACCTCCTGGTTCTGCCATCTACCCCAAGGATCCATCAGTTCATGGGAAATGTTGAAGGAGAAGTTTATCAGCCAGTTCCGCATTCATGTGGAACAACCCAAGGATGCTTACTCCATATCTACTGTCAAACAGAAACCCGGAGAGACACTGCAGCAATACCTAACCCGGTTCAATGCCGCAGCGGCAGCAGTTCAAGATGCCGATGAAAAACTTGTCCTGATGACCCTCTATAGTGGTGTGCATCCGGATACCAAGTTTGCTAGAAGACTAACTAAAGAAAAACCAGCTACCTTGCCCGATTTCTTCCATGAAGCTGGAAAGTACATGAGACTCGAAGAGGCTGCCACTGAAAAGCAGACAGGACCACAGGCTAAGACGGCTCATGGAAACGCCCCCGCCGCAGCGAAGGACATTCGGAGAAAAGACTCCAGAGACAATGCAGGGGGCAATAAGGGAGAAAAGTGCTTGTACCGACCAGGACCGAGATTTGACGCTTACACTCCCTTGAATGAAACAATCGAGAACATCTTCCTGGCCACTCAGGACGAACTTACATACAAGCGCCCCCTGTACAAGAAAGAGTCAGATCGCGCAATCCAGTCCGAAAAATTCTGCCGTTTCCATGAGTCTCATGGGCACGATACCAATGAATGCCGCCATCTCCGAGACCTAATTGAAGAACACAACAGGAGAAAGAGGCTGGAACGCTATGTAAAGGGCCAGGACAGGACTCCAGCTCCCGCCAAGGAAAACCCAGGGCAGCTCCACCCAGAAACAGGCGGAGGAAACCGCAACACCAGGGGTTCCAGCCAAGAGAAGATAGTGGTTCATACAATATCTGGAGGGCCACACATCGCCGACAAAAGCTGGGCAGAAATGGAAAGATATGGAAACTCGCTCAGAAGCGAGGGAGACTGCGTCAATTCTGTTATGGAAGAACGCCACCCTAAGCGGAAGGAAAATACTGACATCACATTCAGTGGGCGCGACCTAGAAGGAAGGCAATACCCTCACATGGATCCTATGGTCATCTCTGCCTGGTTCGGCCCAGCTAAAGTTTTTCAAATCCTAGTAGACACTAGAAGCTCAGTGAATATTCTGTTCAAGCATGCTTTCGACAAAATGAAGCTGTCAATGAAGGACGTGTCTCCCTGCAACAAACCGCTACACGGTTTCACTGGAGAAGCAAAGATGCCCCTTGGACAATTGGATCTCTTTGTTGAATTGGGAAGTCATCCCCGCTCCGCCGTTCGGAAACAAACATTCGTGCTAATAGACAACCACTCGGCCTACAATGCCTTTTTAGGAAGACCAGCCTTGTCCGACTTCCAAATTGTCCTTGCCCCATGGTGTCTGAAGATGAAGTTCCCAACGAATAATGGAGTGGGAGAAGTAGAAGGGGATCAAGACGCCGCTCGGGACTGCTATGTAACCGAACTTCGCAATAATCGCAGGAGAGATAAAGGGAAAAATGCAGAGACTATTCTCTGCATGAAAAGCTTGGAAGCATAGCAACTAAAGAAAGCCCCTCCTCTTCGGTATACCAGTGATCCTTTCAATGAATTAGACCCCAGGGACAAAGAGGAGGAGGCCACGCCGAGCCTGCAGAGGCTATGGAATTCGTATCTGTAGACAAACGCGACCCAAGTAAACTGCTGAGAGTCGGATCTTAGTTAAAAAGAGAATTAAAGAATCAACTCATTGATTTTCTTCTCCACAACATGGATGTATTTGCATGGACGCACGCTGATATGAATGGAATCTTTCGGGACATAGCATGCCACGCACTAAACATCGATCCTACCAAGGTACCGGTAAAGCAAAAGAAGAGAAGTGTGGGGGCAGAACGATCAGCAGCCCTCGAGAAAGAAGTAAAGAACTTACTTGCCAATGACTTCATACGTGGAGCCATCTACCCGGAATGGATCGCCAACCCGGTACTGGTAAAGAAAGCTAATGGGAAGTGGCGAACATGCATCGATTTCTCCAACTTAAATGACGCTTGCCCGAAAGACTGCTTCCCACTCCCCCGAATCGACCAACTCGTGGACAGCACTGCCGGACACGAACTTTTATCCTTTATGGACGCATACTCAGGATATAACCAGATCCCTATGCACGCCCCCGATCAAGACCACACTAGCTTCATCACTGACCGAGGATTGTACTGCTACAAGGTAATGCCATTTGGACTTAAAAACGCCGGAGCTACTTATCAGCGCCTCGTCAACAAGATGTTTGCAGAACTGATAGGACGAACTATGGAAGTTTATGTGGATGACATGCTGGTAAAATCGAGGAAATCCAACGACCATATAAACCACCTGGACGAGATGTTTCAAGTACTTCGCCAATATGGAATGAAGCTGAACCCTCTAAAGTGCTCCTTCGGAGTATCATCGGGAAAGTTCTTGGGATTCATCGTTCATGCCAGGGGGATTGAAGCAAACCCCGAACAAGTCCGAGCATTACAAGATATCAAGACACCATCTACTCGAAGAGAGATGCAAAGCCTAAACGGGAAAGTGGTCGCCCTGAGTAGGTTCATCTCTAAAGCAACCGACAAATGCATCCCTTTCTTCGAAGCTCTAAAGAAAGACAAAGGAAAGTTCGAATGGACTGACGAATGCTCGACAGCCTTCCTTAACTTAATCGGACACCTCCAGAGACCACCGGTACTTTCAACTCCAAATGAAGGCGAGGAACTATATCTATATCTTGCTGTATCATCCCACGCTTTGAGCGCCGCTTTGGTGAGAGAAGACAACAGCGCGCAGCGACCCGTATACTTTGTAAGCAAGAGATTCACAGGGGCAGAAGTCAGATACCCTAAACTTGAAAAGCTAGCATACTGTTTGCTTATCACGTCGCAGAAACTGCGACACTATTTCCAGTCTCATTCCATCAGAGTTTTAACCGATCAACCGCTAAGGCAAGTGCTCCATCGCCCCGACACTTCTAGACGATTACTTAAGTGGTGCATCGAACTAAGTCAATATGATATCACTTACCATCCTCGCACCGCTATCAAGGGGCAAGCCATAGCTGATTTCATTGCCGAATTCACTACTAGCGAAGGTAAGGACCAATCTGAAATAGCAGAAGATATCAAGTGGAATCTCTTCGTAGATGGATCGTCGAACGAACAAGGCTCGGGGGCAGGTGTTGTGATAATCACCCCCAGGGGAAAGAAGTTGCACTACGCCCTAAGATTGGAATTCGTTGCCACCAACAATGACGCAAAATACGAAGCAGTGATAGCCGGATTAGAACTTGCACTGGAAATTGGAGTCAGTTCTTTATGTCTCCATAGTGATTCTTAACTTATTGTAAATCAAATACTGGGAGAATTCCAGACTCGAGGAGAACGACTCACAGCGTATCTAAAGAAGACCAGGCTACTGCTTAATCAATTAGATCACTATTTAATCAAACACATTCCCCGAGAAGAGAATCAAGAGGCCGACGAACTAGCAAAACAAGCTAGCATGAAGAACATCACTATTTTCGGAGCATTAACCATCTCAAAACAGCTGGCACCAAGTTTCGAGCAAGTAAATCTGATAGCTGCAACCGAAGAAGAAACATGGATGACCCCTATCCGAGAATATTTACAAAACGGCACCCTACCCGACGGGCGAAATGAAATTAAGAAAATTCTAAGGAAAGCTTCCCGCTACACAATGCAAGAAGGCATCCTCTATCGGCGCGGCTTCTCTAACCCCTTATTGAGGTGCGTTGCTGGAAGAGAAGCCAAGGAAATTCTATCCAATATCCATCAGGGAAGTTGTGGAGACCACACTGGAGGGCAGACTCTGCCAAAGAAGATACTCCGATATGGATATTACTGGCCCACTTTAAACAAAGATGCCTTGGACTTTGTCAAGAAATGCGACAGATGTCAGAAATTTGCCAAGATCCCTCGACTACCCACAAATGAGATTACTCAAATGACCAGCCCTTGGCCCTTTGCAGTATGGGGGATTGACTTAATTGACGAACTGCCAACGGGCCGAGGCGGAGCCAAATATGCTATAGTGGCAGTTGACTATTTCACCAAATGGGTGGAGGCGGAACCTCTAAATAAAATATCCTTGGCAAAAGTTATCAACTTCTTGATCAAAAATGTTCTGTGCAGGTACGGAGTCCCACTCAAGATCATATCAGACAACGGACTTCAATTTGACAGCGAGGAATTCACCAACTGGTGCCAAGAGCACGAGATTCACAAAAGTTTCTCATCCGTGGCTTATCCCCAGGCAAACGGCCAAGTCGAAGCTGTCAACAAAATTCTCAAAATGCTGATCAAGAAGAAGCTTGAAAAGTCAAAGGGCACTTGGGTGGATCAACTTCCTATGGCACTCTGGGCCTACCGCACATCTTTCAGAACATCAACAGGACATACTCCTTTCTCTTTGGCATACGGATCGGAGGAAATGTTCCCAGTTGAGACTATTGTGCCTTCCCACCGTAGGATCCACTATAATCCAAAAGAAAACGAAGAACTCTACCTCATGTCTTTGGATCTGATTAAGGAAAGGAGAAACGATGCAACACTCAAAGTAGCAGCTCACAAACAAAAAGTGGCAGCCCAGTACAACTCCAAAGTCAAGTATCGCAGCTTACAAGAAGGAGATCTTGTCCTCAAACGAATCTTTCCGCGCCCCGGGGCGCTGGACCCCATCTAGGACGGACCATATGTAATTCATAAAGATCTCCACAACGGAGCTTATATTTTATCAACAGTGGACGGAGAGGTGTTCCAGAGGGCATGGAACATCCGACACCTCCGTCGATACTTTTCTTAACTTGTACTGCCTATATGAAGTGAATTAACAAAGAGAATCAGTGGACGTAGGCATTTTCGTGCCGAACCACTTTAAAAAACTTGGCTCTTGTTAACTTGTTCTTTTATATCTTGGCTACTTGTTAAGCTTTATCCTTTGCTGTTGAACAAAATCCTTTGCAGATGACATTTCAATTCAGAGCTTCACAACACAACTCCACCTGGACAAAATCTAACAGGTACGCTACGATCCTATGCCTTCGCCAATGAGACACTTTGCTCCGGTATCCCTCTACCGCGAGTTAACTCATTGTTTGCCTCGGCCCTTAAAGCCGACTGTAATGAGCCGAGTATAAGCCACCGAGAAGGCCGATTATGCCATGGCAGCTCATTACAGCGATTCGGCTCGCCGGCAAGTGTGAACCGACCATAAGCCCCAACATAAGGTGTGGCCAGCCAGGGGCAGTTCACAGTTGACGATCGGCCCCCACGCTAGCCGGCCACAGTAAATCGAATAATACCCGCGATTACAGGCCATAATGGCACGGGTAGTTACTGTCCGCGATCGGCTCCGATGTGTCTTAAGTGCGACTGTGGTAAAAAAGAAAACTCCCCGCAGAGGCGTAAGATGGGTGACAAATGTCTCCAAGACCCACAGCTAGGGAAAGTGACTACAAAACCCGTTTGCCACGAACTTAAGCACATCGACGGCCTTCCGTGACTGGAAGTTTTACTTTTTCTATATTTCCATTTCATTTAAAACTTTTCTCCTATTCTCCGTAACGGTGCTTGAAAGTACAGGACATGAAATAGGGAACGCTCGCTAATGGGAACAGAAACTTACAATCGGATGACAAGACACTCAACAACATTCCGTGCTTAGTCTTACAGGGCGTACAAAGTTGCCGTCCACAGCCGAAACATGAAGGGCGGTACCTTCTACTTTTATACATTAATGCATAGCTGCAGTTCATATTCACACATCACATTTACGTTGCAAAATGAGAAAATTATACTTTAAGCAAAAAACTTGGCATCAGGCACAGTCAAGCCACTAGTAACATGCATAGTTACATCACTTACACAGCACAACAAAATAGCGATAGCATTCCAACATAAAGGAATCAGCTTATGTTATGAAATTACATAAAGTCATTCATCACAAACAATATTATTACAGTCACATCAATGTTTTGGACTAACATAAACAGCAATAAAAAGAAATCAAAAGGTGGCCGAATCCGGACAAGGAACCAGCTGCGTCCACGCTTCGCCCTCATCCTACCAACTCTCCAAGCATACTTAGCCGCAGGGTCGGAGCTCCCAGCATGTTGATCGGAAGTCCCACCTGTCCATTTCAGATGAGGAATTCATTAAACAAACAGTAAACGATCAAGTTATGAAAACCTAAAAAGAAAAGAAGGGGAAGCAAGGCTTGAACTCAGAACACTCAAGATGAAATGCACATTGATTACCAGCTTCAATCTTCTTTGCATTGACTACACATTTCAACATCGTATACGAAATTACATGATCAGTCCTTCTGCGGTCATGAATAACCAATTGCACTACATAGATGATCATAATCTTTGGAACGATATTGATGGTCTGCCCAGTGGATTTGATGATGCTCAACTAGATTTCAGTAAAGGATCATTCAATGGTTTGAACAATGAAGTACCAGATTTGGATGAAATAATCAATGCCATTCCTCTAAACCATCCTTCAAATCCTCGTTTAGCTTCTCTGACCCTTTCTAAAGAGTTCAATATCATCTTCAACGACTTGAGTTATGAGATAGAGAAGTCCAAGTTGAGCTACAGGATATCTAATGATGATCAGAAGGAAGAATCAAAAGGCAAAAAAAGAAATAAGAAGAAATTAACGATGAACAAGGAAAAAACGACCTTAACATTTGAACTAGTATCGAAGTACTTTTACTTGCCAATATCGCAAGCAGCGAAAGAATTAAACATAGGTCTAACTCTTTTGAAGAAGAAATGCAGAGAGTTGGGAATTCCTCGGTGGCCTCATCATCAAATGAAGAGCATGCAGACTCTCGTAAGGAATGTTCAGGAACTAGAGAGAAAGAATGGTGAAGAAGGAGAAGAGAGACTCATGGACGCTCTATCATATGGCATAACTCCAGCCCCTGGCAGCACCATGAGCGCTCTATCAATCCCAAAAGAACGAGATATGGCGTCGAGCTGCTCCTCCTTCAAGGAGCTAGGAAAGCAGTCATGAGGGGAGACCAGAAGTTCCTGGGGACCATACCCATCCACTAACGACCTCGGGGCAGGTCCATGTTGCGCCGGCCCTGACTGGGCTGGGGGCACGGTAGAAGTCTCTTCTCTGTCCTTGGACTTCTTTCTATCTAATCGAGTTTCTGCTTTGCGAGACATTTATCTGCGGCACAAGAAAAACATGGTATTAGAACAAGGAGTATGGGAATATAAACAAATAACTTTCAGGTTCCATCCGGTGGTCAAGCTTTCGAGGTTCACTCGGCATTCCCAATACCGAGCCCCATTCGGTTCTTAGAAACCTCGTATCCATTCGGCATCAGATCCATTCGGTAGTCAAGATTCTTAAGCTCATTCGGCTTTAGGATATATACCTGGTTCGGTACGAGGTTGATTCGGCAGGAAGTTGATTCGGCTAGGAGTTGATTCGGCTCTCTCTGGTTCGGTAAGGAATAACTAAGGGGGTGTAGCCCATATATATAGACGAGCGCAGAAGCACCGGACCAACCGGTTCGGCACACCGGACCAACCGGTTCGGCACCTCAAACCGAATGAAGCTATACCAGGTATCCAACTTAAAGCAAAGCGCGACACGTGCAAGCACGTGCCCCACTTTGGGGGGCAAATGTTGGGCGTGTTTCCACCCATGAGTTTCCATCCTTCGTTGAACCAAGCCCATCGAGCAAAACAACACCTCCTTGCCGAACCAAAGGCCATCCGGTCAAGCTCCATCCGGTCGCAGGCCTCACCGGACCAACACATATACACTCCCCCACCGAACCACCCACCACCGGTCCAAGCTCCATGCTGGACCAACACCGCCTTCATGCCGAACCAACACCTCTAAACCCACTACCGAATGAACCTCCAAACCACCTACCACCGGTCCACTCCATCACCGGTCCAAGTTCCATGCCGAATGAAGCATCGTCGAACCAGAACGCTTTCAGGCCAGATTGCTTCAGCCCAGGCCCGCCAGCTGCTATATACTTCCAGGACCCCTGCCCCCGACCTCACTTTATAAATAGAGGGGCAGGGGTACAACAATGGCAGACAAGTTTGAGAGCTCAAGAACGGAAGGAACTTTCAAACAACTTTCATATACTTGTATACAAAGCTTTGTACTTGTAATCTGAAAGAAAAGAGAGAATAACATATAAAGTGGACGTAGGCACGTTCTGGCCGAACCACTATAAATCTGCGTGTCTTTATACAATTTAGCCCCTGTTTTTTACTTATTTGCATAACTCACCTAAATTACTAAGAACAACATAAAATCAACTAAATCATACGACTTTGAGGTGTTTATCCATTTTTTGTGCAAACAAATATCATTCAAGAACAGTTCAGTTTTCAAATACAAAAACATCATATAAGGTGACATTTCAGATCTGCAGTAAACAATGTATCCCATACCGCATCATTTTGTAGAATTTAATGCAATATTAATCAACACATAATTCAAAACTACATAGCATAAAATGCATGAAACACGAAAGTAGTTTAATGAAAGCACTAAATCTATGTTTTCCCTTCCTTTGCATCTCTGTTGTCCAACCTGCACGTTTGCTACAACAAAAAGGACTTCAAACACTTGAAAATGCAACATCATGCTAATTGTCTGCTTCAGAAATCTTCAATCATCTACAACAACTAGAAAATAGCACGAAATAAACATTATCTAAAAGTGATTGTAGAGACTATTGAAGCTGAAAAAAATTTAAACAATTGAAAGACAATAGTTATCATTTCATATATAATAATTTTAAAAAATTGTATGTTGTGGCCTTGTTGAAACTGCGTTACAGGGTTGCTAGCACACATGGAGAAGAAGAGGGACAACAATGAGTATTAACAAAATGCTTGTCAATTATGAACTAATAACTAAATTTCCTGATCAGTTACTATTGCTTTGCCTGATCAGTATAATGATTATACTATAATGCTCTTGCAACTAACAGCTCAAAAACTACTACAGGGCAGACCATTCAGATATGTAAATTTGTGGTATCAAATGGAAGGTTACTCATAATGCATTAAGGGAGGACTTGAATCTTTGACATGGGGTTCAAACATTCATTAATATATTGCAGAAAATTAAAGTGAAACTGAAATTCTGGAATAAAACAAGATCAAAGAAATATCCACATCCGTATGGATTTAGTGCAAAGATCTAAATTCAGTTATTAGTTCAGTTTGATCTTGTTTTATTCCAGAAATTCAGTATATATGGAGTACTAAAAACATAAACATACTGCAAATAATAAGATTATTTGATAGTACGGTTTGATAGTGGAATTAAAGATATATGGCAGCATACAAAGGAGGTAGGATTTTATTTATGGCAAAAGATAATTGTAAGGTAAATATAGCCAGTTGATTTGTTTTTGAAATTTAAACACACACACATATATAAATACATGTGTGTGTATGTATCAGTAGTATACCACGGAGCTGAATAAAAAATAATAAGATCCAATGGCTTAAGGAAACCTGACTTGTTGAATGATATTAATATATTTAAGAGTATAAACTATATAAATATTAAAATATCGACATAACTGTATAAAAGCGGAGAACTGAAAAAATAAAATTAGGAAACAGCTTGTTTTAGAAGGAAGTATATAGGGTGAACTACCTATTCAGATGATATAACTTGCAAAATAACAATATAAGGGGAAAAGTATTAAAAAAGCTGTTCGAAAATGACCAATAATTTACAGTGGAAGCAAAGATTGAAATAAGCAGAAAGAGCTTATCAGTTTGTTAAGTTGATCTTAAGGAATCATTATATTGTGGAAAAGAGTTTGATTGTAGAAGTGCAAAGATCTAAATTCATTACAATGTGAACAAACAAATTTGGCAGTTAGCGTGTACCTAAGATTTAGGTAGAAATCGTCAACTCCGCATCCATATGGGACAAAGAAATATCCACATCAGGCTCCTCTATAGCTGACGCTGTCCCGTTTCCACATAGCTAGTCACGTGAACATAACAACGCTTCAACGCTATCTGCCTTTAAAGAACTTCGATAATCATCAAGAACCCTGCCTCCGATACTGAATGCACTTTCAGATGCTACAGTAGTAACCGGAACCACCAAAATATCTTTTGCCGTTCGTGAAAGAATTGGATATTTATATTGGTTGGATTTCCAGAAAGAAATAATGTCAAACGGTGTTTTAGGATCTAACAGTTCCTCTTCAACATATGACTTAAGTTCGGATTTACGAGAACTATCCAGTAAGCATATCTTACGATGACTGTAAAATCCTTCTAACATATCCTCACATTCCTGTGAATACGGACCAATATCTGCATCAACGGATTCCACATCTTTTGATCCACTTGCTTCACCTTCCTTTTCATTTTCTTTTTTTTGCATATTCGTTGAAAAGATTTTCAAATTTACTCTCCACCTCATCAAATTCATAACAATTTACTCCATAAATTTGTTCATAACAGTATTTAACGAATTCGATTTTATGTCGTGGATCAAAGATGCATGCAATGGAAAGTACCACACTAAATTCTCTCCAATATTTGTCAAATTTTTTATACATTTCATTTGCCATGGTTGACATAAAATCATTGTCTTTCATACGTTTTTGCAATGTAAAAAGAATCGTCACGAGCTTCGGAAAAAATAAGTTCGATGTTGGATAATTAGAACCCGAAAATAAACAAGTAACTTTGTAAAAAACTTCCAAAAAAATCCACAATTTTCTTTGCATATCTATTCATCCGAGGTTGGACAATAAGTATAAATTCGATCAACGATTTTCAAACGGCATAGTGCTTGGTGGAAGTAAATAGCGCTTTTAAGCATCAAAAATGTCGAGTTCCATCTCGTTGGAACATCTTGTTGCAATATTATTTTACTTTCATTCATAGAAAGATCTGCTATGCATCCCATAAACAACTTTTTTATTGATTGGGAGCCCTTAATGTACTTTATACTTTCCCTAATATTCGTTAAAAATGAACCAATGCATTTTAAACCGTCTTGTACGATCAAGTTCAATATGTGTGCAGTGCAACAAATATGCAAAAACTCACCATCTGCAACCAATGCTTTCTTATATGTGAGATGAGATTCCAACAATTCAATAAATTTATCATTTGAAGATGCGTTGTCAAGTGTAAATGCAAACAGTTTATCTTCTATATTCCACTCAACTAACATACTAGATACCTTCCGAAATATTGTAGCCCCCGTGTGAGGAGGCGCATCAACGAAAAACTAAGCAACTTTTTTTGTAAAACCCAGTCGTTATCTATGAAGTGCGCAGTCAATGATATAAAACCATCTGTATTAATTGATGTCCATAGATCGGATGTTAACCTTACTTTTCTCGAACATGATTTTAAAAAATGTTTAAGCTTAACTTTTTCTTTCTCGTAATTTTTCATGACATCCGATCGTAGTGTATTTCTTGATATATGTTGCACTTCATTGTTCAAATAAAAATGTAGTTCTTGAACTTCTTCATACTGGACAAACATAAACGGCAAGTTACGCCTAATGACGGCCTTAGTCACCAATTCTCTATACTTACTTTGATCGAACTTCCTTATCACACCACCCATTTTTTTGTTAATGTGTTGACATTTTGGAATATGCTTTAACATATTAGATGTTCCATGCTTTTCTCCCCTAAAGTATGTTTTCTTACATCCTTTGCAAAAGCACGTTGGTGTTTTTCCTAAAATAGTTTCATTTTTCTGAAAATAGTTCCAAACTTCTGAATGTGTGGTTCTACAACGGTTTTTTCCAACCGAGCTACTTAATGAATCTTCCAATACAATCAAATCTTCCGTTTCAATGTTTATATGTTCAGATGAATCCATGTTCTACAATATCAAATATTAATAAGAATTAGCATGTAGGTAGTACAATGAAGGAAGTTTCTAGGAATTACATCATAACCAGTTTAAAAGAAAACAAAAGATAAATTAGTCTTTTAACAATTTGCTTAGAAAGATGTTACGTGTATACGTTTGCCTTTTAAACTTGTATAATTTGATGGGTTCATCATTTGATGTTTCAGAATAACAAAGAAAGAAATTAATTAAGTGAATGTTTTTAATATAAGTTCGCAAAACATGGAATTGGATGAGATTGCATCCAAGTCCAACTAATCTTATATTAGATACCAGTAAGCCCTCTATACTTAATATTAGTTTTAAATAAAAGACTAGAACAAAGCAAATATCAACTGTAAAACACTCATGGGTCTTATGTTGTTAGACTATACAAATGTATGTTATCTCTAAAGATAGATCGGAAGCCATTATTTTCGTTTTATTGGACGATCACACATTTTTACTAAGATATCTGTATTTGTCTCCCTTAAATAGGTTGATGAGTGGGTGTACGTAATAAATAAGAAACCAAGACATCAATGCTCAACTAATACACTTAGGAAAATTAATCTTAGACGTTAGTTGGAACTGAAAACAAACCTGTAGGGTTGCTTTTAAAGAAGGAGAATTTTGGTGAACTGCCTCTTCTGAGTCTTGCCAAACAAACGAAGTGATTCCTGCTCCTACGTCTGCTTAGAATTCAAAGCATTAAAAGAACATTTTAGGTTATGTATACCTTTTTTGCTGAATACTGAGTTCCAAATTAATAAGATGTATCTTTCTTGCAATATTATGCATTGATCATGTTCAGATATTAACATACAAATATAAAAAGAGTTTTAGTACAGTTAATACCAATTACTCATGTTATTCTTGATTCTTTCCAATATATGCCTGTACCTTACATCATTCAGATATAATTCACATCTCATGGAATATCAATTTTCACAGTTAATTAGCAGCAGTAAGAAAATTCCAAATCTATTTAGAGCTAGCATTAGTAATACAAGAATTAAACAAAATATATAGATAATACAAGATTTTAAGGAACCTAGGTTGCAGCAGCATATATAAATGCTTTATGAGGAACATTAAATTGAACAAAATTATATGAACGAGATCTAATCATCCAAACTACAAACTTTAGAAAGCGATGATTTGAAACAAAAACTTATATCAAGCGTTGTTTAAGAAATGAAATAATGGTGTACAGAAATGAACAATGGTAAAAAAAAGCCTATTCCATACTGATGCTTTCAGTTTTGAATAATGCTATTCAAGATCGTTTTAAGATTTCTTTTCATGTCATATTTCAAGAATTTGAAGAAAGAAAACGTGAAAGAGCAGACATAGAGAGAGATCAGCAAATCAAAAGAAGATGAAAACAAACAAATTGATGATACTGATGAATATAACTTTTTTCATGTGACTGCATACATACCGAATATAAGGAGTGAATTATATCCAAACTCTTGACCAAAATAGAGAAGGCAAATTGCAGGTAAAAGCTACCGAATTCATCTTTTACATGCATCATACATCTACCATGTATATTTTGTTAGAATAAAAATAACTAATGCTTAATGTTGAACATGCACATCATCATGTTCTTTTCAGAAAATAACAGCTTAAATTTTCTTCTATTAATTTATGGTTTCTTACTTCAGATTTACAAGTCCCCACA
The DNA here is from genome assembly GCA_030765085.1 of Allium cepa. NCBI lineage: Eukaryota > Viridiplantae > Streptophyta > Magnoliopsida > Asparagales > Amaryllidaceae > Allium > Allium cepa. The sequence goes on from CM060928.1 coordinate 56,721,564, forward strand.
AGATCTACACATCTTCTATTAGGACATATTTTTCATAGTTGATCTTTTCAACTTTCAAGCACAAGTTTTTATTGCAACCTTTTGGCTGCTAGGACTGCATTCCTTTCTGAATTTGAAAAGGAACACAAAATGGCACATATTCTTTCAAACTGGCTAAATAGTTTAAGATATTGCTAGCATATATTCTATTTGGTAAGACGTATTAACTATAAAAATTCCCGCATGGTTGGTTATCATAAGATTGTTGAACTAATTATTAAAAATTGCAACAAGTAGACAACTTTGTGCCTAAACTTAATTGTCATGTTCTCAATATAAACAGAATCTTAATTTATCATGCTGAACACGGTTATCACTGAAATTAATTAAAATTTACCAATAAAGAAATTTATCATTAGAAATAAGAATGCACTCAGAAATTAGAATCAATGTAACCTGTCACAATACCTGGAGTTGAGGGACAACTCGATAGTATAACTCTGACATATACTTGGACGTTAGGGAAAATTTGCATCGATTAAAAATGCCGTGTAAGATTAATAAGCAAATTAATTAACTAATTACTTGAAAACAATATTTATTCTGTATAGATGGAATACTGATAATTTTCCTAACTAATAAATACCCCAAAAATTTTTAGTACCTAATAATCAGGTAGGGACTAAAACTCCGAAGTGCTACAATTTTTCAAAACTACTAGCAATTATTCCTAGCAACTACTAAAGCGCAGCTCATGTCATAATCGTCTTTCAAGTAGTTCTTTTGCTGAATTCAAAGAATAACATTGGTGAAAATGGACATGATGATATAAATGTGGAGAGAGAAGTAGATTCAAGCTGAGTTGTAATCGAGAAAAGCGAAGTATGTGGTAGTGTAAAGAAAGAGAATGCATTAGAATAAGATTCATTAAAAAACACTAAAGGTACATTATCAGCATATATTATTTTAGAAAATTTGGGGAGTCTATTACAAAGAGAATTTTGATCGCCAACGCTGTACATGAAATAGTCAGTAAGTGAGGGAGTGATAACTATAGCAAGAATACTGGTAATAATGATGAGTTAACCATTGCAAAAATGGAAAATGCAGAAAAGAAAAGCATTTGGAGTCGACATCAATTAAAAAGAGAGTCAAAGGACTATTTGAAAATAAAATATTCAGAGTCATGCATAGAGAAAAAGAGAAAAGTGGATACACATGATAATGAATTTATTTTGAAGAAGCGCAAACCTGAGAAACAAAGGAAAGCTTGAAGTGTCGATGAACAGAGAAAATAAATCATCCAAGTGTGGATCCCAATCACATATACTGAATATACATATGGGTTCGTAAATGCTAGTAGTGGTCAATTAACTGCTAGGATTGCAAGAAAATTATTCAGATGGGTATGTAATCGTCTTATCTGATCAATAAAGGAGTGGTTAATGCTTGAACTTCACATGTGGACAAATTACATGCATACATGGTTGAGATTTGAAGTTGTAACTTGCATTTGTTTTATTCAAATAGAGAAAAAAACAGTAACCAACTCTTACAAACCGAAGATCAACAACACACTAACAGACAACAACAACAGTAGTCAAGTAATATTGATATGTATATGCTTATTGAATTTGAATTTGTTTATGTGTATGAATAGGTTCAGGTGATTTGTTAAGAAAAATAGTGAATTATTGATAAGCAAAATCATAAATATATCATTTTAAGGATTTTGTTCATATGAACCATTTATGCTACAAAACAATATTTTTCAGTAAAAAAGGTCAAGAAAGACTGAAATACAAGAATTCCTTGTACCTGTCAAGCTTGAAGATTTTGTTACAGTATTTGAACCACTGTCAAAAAAACAATGTAAAATCAGGGTGCACATATCAGCTGTGTTTTTTGTATCAAAGTTAGAAAATCATGAAATTACCTAAATAGAAGAAAGCCATCATTACTAATAATTTGCATAGTAAATTTTTAGTTACCTATATGGAAAAAAAATACAAAAATTAATATAAAAACAATATGCATATGTTAGTGACATATATTACTGGGACATTGATACCGATTAATCTAATAATGCTAACAAGCATTTTTCCTTTTCCTTTTCATTTTCATACAATCATCGATATCGCCTGTACAAAAGCTGCAAATGAACAAACAAGATGTACATGGAAAACACGAATGAATATAATGTAATATAAGTGTACAAATGCCACAAAAACAATATTTATTCTGTATAGATGGAATACTCTGACAAATATATTTTTTCCCAATTTTATGTACCAGAGTGTATGCATACTTCAGTTGTCCAAAAAATGCTACTAGGTTCTAGTTCTATAGTGTATGGATGAAATTAGCTACTTCAGTTTGTCAACTTGACACAGAAATTACAAGGCTTTTGAGAGTAATCAATGGCATGCATCATGGTCCCATAACCAAATAGGCATTGTTGTATGTGAAATTGTTTTGTTTTTCTTAGTGGCCATTAAGTGACATTTCTTTCCTTGATATTCAAATGCCAGTAATCGTTATAAATAAACACAATTGTAATGACAATGTAAATTTCTAGTTTCTTTACTCTATCAGTTGAGCAATTTAGGGAAAAATTTCTGTCCAATAACATACACTGTATACGATTCCATCAGTTCCGTGTATTCTTTTTACTAGGAAACAACTCTCCTAGAAATTATATTTTAACTGCAATGATTATTCCTTTATCTACTGGCTAACACAATTATACACATAATATATAAAATGCCTTAAAATTCAAGAAGCAGTACCATACAGAATTAAACAGATAATTAGTGCCACAGTACTTCATGCATCACTGCTAATGCTTCATTGTAAATTAAACAGATAATTAAACAAATAATTAGCAAACGATTATCAAAATTGCTTTATAGTATATATTAGTGGTATTTGAGTTTGCCCTTCTCTAGTTTGAAAGGCAGTCTAGTTAATGCCATCAGTAAGGGATTCATATGCTGAGGTAAATTTGATGGACAACAAAAATATCTTTGAACAACAACTGATACCTTGTTTACTATTATAATTATATTTTTGATAATATAGAAAATCAAGTTGTCGTTATAAATCAAACCAAACAAGCAAAGTACTAGTATATAGGATACATCAAATAAAACTGAAAAAAGGGACAAAATATCTAATCCTACATCAAAGTTTTAAGAAATAAGTTACGTGATATAAAAAAATTTGAAAATTATCAAAATTATCAAGTACCCATTCTGGCTTTCTTTATACCCATTAAAATTACAGCAGTATAAGTTTAAAGTAAATGTATTAAATGATTACTGAAAACATGACGCTGAATAAAACTGAAAAACTTCAAAACATGTTCACATCAAAATAGAAATAACGAAATGAGAACAGAATTCTCATAATAATGCTCTAAACACATAACAATATAATTTAGTTTTTCAATACCTCAACAATCCGAAGCTCTAGCAGAAGCAGAAGCTAATTTCTGTTTTGTGCCGATGAAAAACCCTAAATAAATATTTGCGAAGGGAGAAGAAATTAGAAAAAAAAAACAAATGAATCTGAGTATTTGAGAGCAGAAGAAGAGTACCAACTCACGGCATACCTTATGGAATTCAAAACCCTGAAATCACTAACGGATCTATCGCGTAGAAGCCATAGGAGGAATCGCCATACAAGCAAAGCAAATTAGTTGAGATGACCAGAGAAAGAATTATCTAATAGCGAAGTAATGGAGTTATCTAGAGGAAGAATCGGGGAGGATGAAGGGAAAGTGAGAAACCCTAAGTTTTTACGTATGGGTTAGACGAAACAACGGGTTTAATGGTCAAAATCGTTTAAACCAAATGAATAACTAGGTTAAACGGTTTGAACCAACAAACCCACCTAGATATTTGGGTTTAACCCAACCCAACTTCTTTATAGCTAAACGGGCTGGATAAACAGGCTGGGTGTATTTTTGACACCCCTAGGTTTACGAACAAAATTTGTAAAGAATTTTTGAGGAATAGGAAATAAATGGACTATCTCCTGAATATTAGAAATAGAAGACCTTAGAGAATATGATTATAAATATTCGTAAGTATTGGACGGGAATAATTTGGAAATATTTAACTTTGAGATTTTAATTATAGAAATATTTTCAAAAGAGATGGATTATAATTGGGAGCGAGAAAAATATTCTAAGTATTGAAATGATTTGAAAATATCCTATTAAGGATATAAGAACTTGAGTTTGATATCCACTAGTAAATTATTGGAAGGGTTTGATTGTACATGTCTTATAAAGATATTTTGGGAATATTTTTGGAAATTTAAAATAAGGCCAGATGATTGCTTATGGGTGTTTTATTGATAGTTAAATAACCGACCTTCAATATTTTCCAATTTCGTTAATCGTTTCGAAGAGACCGAGATTAGATTTAATTATCCTAAAACCACTTCAATCCGGTTTGAACATAACGAGTGAATACCGTGAAGATGAGGTGATTCGGTTTGTCCATACCCAGGACAACTTGTATGGACGAATGCTATAAGAACATCGTCATTGGAGAACAATGAGCATTCTAAGTAGAATTGTTTCATGAAAGGTAACGCTTAGCCTTGAATGTCATCAACAGGGAATGACTAAAATAGGGGAGATGCAGTAAGGCTATGTGGGTCACATCGAAGTAGGGTATGTTATCACCTTTCTAGATGTCCTCGGAAACCTATTATTATGGATATGATTTTGCATGGAAGGAGCGATTAATAGTAAGGGTGGGAGCACCCAGGGTGATAACATATTCGGCCTATCCAGGTCAGGGATAGGCTGGTCTTGTGTAGTAGGGGATCCTAACGAGTTCCTCGGTACATTGTTCTAGACGTGTACTGTGATAGGCCGTACCCTAGCCCAGCAATTTGTTGTAATCCATTCTCCAGTACCAGCTTACATTTTTGTTTGTAGATCCCAGCATGCTAGAATTTAATTAATGTAGCAATTTCAACTATTTGAATAAGTATTTGTATTTAGACATTATTATAATATCAGTGGATTTTCAATAAAATGTTTTGATTATCGTAAGGTAAAAACCCATCGTGTTTATGTTTGACGCGGTCGTACGAGATACCTTTGTTTTTCAAAGGATGTTGATAACTCTAATAATTCAAATTGAGTGTATTTTCTAATGCTGGGTTTTCAGACTGACTCCGGTGTTATTTTATCATAATGCTTGGGAAGATCGAGTATTACGGATTCAGGATAGAATGTTATGCAGCTCAAGAGACGAGCTGGATGACAAAGGCATACTTTCGTACTTAGTTATTATTCTACTGTGTAAGGGCAAGTTATTAAATTGTCCAAATTTGATTTTTGTCTACTGTACTTTGATGGTTGTAAGTGTATAACAATTACAGATTGTTGTTGCTTTCTATTTTCTACTTCTACCTTTCTTCTTCTTACCCAAAAGATTCGTATTTCCGTCTAATTTGAGTTGAGCTAATGTGATATATTGTCGTCTCAAAGGGGTACGGATTTACGGGCCTTTAGATTTGGTATCAGAGCTTTAGGTTAAGCGAGAACCTTGAATTTGGTGGGGATTACTCATTAGAGATAGAGTCGGTAGTGCTCTAGAATGAGTTGAGTGTAATAATAGATATGAGGGCATATTTGTTAGTGAATATAAATGGTTTTATATTGTGTTGACTTATCGGTTGAGTGGCATATAAATTCTGGTCGAATAGTGGGACACCGCTAATTTGATAGGCGTTTCTAAACACTTGAACGCGATAAACCGACACAATATGGTTTTGAAGCGGATAGATGAAATAATTTTACCCAAATTATATTTTATGAAAGGAATAATTTTCTAAAATTATTATGGTATATATAGAGTGTTTGGATGATAATATTATAATCAAAACAAGATTATAAGTTGGTTATATATAACCAAATGGAAATTTTATAAGTATGGGTTATACAATTGAATTAAAACTAAGACTTGATTAAAACCAGAGTTTGAAAATTGAATCTCGAAGATTTTTGGATTTCCAAAGTATTTTCAAATAAGTAATAGTATTATTATTTGGGAGATATTTTTGAATAGAAAAAAAATTGTTTTAAGTGGATAGGAAGTGATATAGCACTAAACTCACTTCGGTCGCTGGAAAATAATCCTGGTAACGACTGCACAGTAGCATCAGTATTCATTTTCGAGTTTCTAGGTGATGGATTGCTACCATAGTAAATTGATATAAAGATTTTTGGTGAAAACAAGTGTTGTTTTGGAAATCCCGAAGGGAAATTGTAATGGGATGGAATCAAGTGAATTTTGAAAATTTCAAGGAATGGTTCGTTGAAACAAAGAGTTGTATATATATATGGTTTCAAATGACTTGAATAAAAGAAAACCAGATGTTTGAATTCTGCAAATTAGTATAAATGTTGGAAAAACATTATGATATAAGTTATGAACTTATAAATTGAAAATGACTTAAATGGGAAGAAAAATTATGGAATTTAGTTTTGGAAATAAATTTTAACTTAAGTTAAAATAGAATTGTGTGAATTTAATTTAACTTAGGGAAAGTTAAATAAATTTATTTGGAATTGAGATAATAATTGCTTTATGAATATAAGTATGGAAGCGGAAAAAATTTTGAATTTGGAATTGAATTCTTACTTGATTTAAATTGAATGGATTAAAACGAAATGGTTTGGAGTGAAATTAATTTGAGTATGAATAACTCCAGTTTAATTTTGAAAGGATGGTTAAAGGGAATTGAAATTTAAATTAAAAGGTGTGTTGGATTTGAGTTATATGAAACTGAATTAAATATGTAAATGTGAATTATAAAGTGACTATATAACTACAAGTTATAAAATTTGATTGAATTAGAAATAATATCTAATTGAAGTAAATCTAAATTTTAAATTTTTGGAAAAATTATAAAACCATATGGTATAAATTTTGAATGAAATAAAAATTTAGTGAAATTTTGAATAACTTATAGAAATTGAAATTTATGGAATAAAAATATACTTGGGCTATAAATAAATGTATAATCTCGAGTTAAAATAAAATGTGAATGTGCTCGCGTATAAACTTGATGGAAATGTGAAAAATAAGTTGTGTGACTTATAAAATTGAAAATTGAAATAGAAAACCCAAAGTAAAAATGGTAGATATTTTGGTGAAGCAAATTAAATGCAAAACTTGAATTATAAAAAGGAATTTGAACTCAAGAAAACTAGAAGAAGTGATTTTTGAGATAAAAATCAAATATTGAGCTATAAATTTAAAGTGAACTAATTAGATAATTAATTAGTTGAATGAATGTGAGATGGAATTTAACTTGGCTAAGTTAAAATTGGATTATGGATTAAAAATGGATATTGGAAACAAAACTTGGGTTGTAAATAAAAATTCATCTTAAATGGTAAGCGAATTAATTATAATTGGAAATATTGTCGAATAAATTAGAAATGGATTGGGATAGTAATGACTTGAGTTACAAATAAATCCAACTGAGTGTAAATAAATTGAATATAGCCTTGGATTTCATTTTAATAAATTTGAGAATGATTTTGAATGTGGGAATTAAAATTGAGATGGATGAAGTGAATGAACTAACTGAATTAAGTTGTAAACTGAAATCGAATTGATTGAATGAGAATTAATCCAAAATGGAAATAAAATTTGGTTGCAAAAGAAATGAACGTAAGTTATATAGGTGGAATGGTAAAAAAATAAAAGGATTAACTTAAGGGTATATTTTGGATGAAAGCTTGGCTTAAATAATTTATGAAATGGCTACTTAATTAATTTGCATTAGATGATTCCAAGCTTAATAAAATGGATTTGAATATAATGAGTGAGGATATAAATGGAATGCAATTGAATTGATCGTGAATCAATTAGAAATGGAATGGAATTAAATATAAATTGAGCTGGAATCAATTTAAAATAGCTATAAACCAAAGTGAATATTTTATTAAGTGAATATTATCGAATTTTCCCCCCATAAAAATGACATTTGGTGAAAATTAAAGTAAATAAAATTCTATGAATAAATAAAATATGAAGAAATTGATTTTTAATCAATTTGGAGTGGATATGGTTTGTTTGGTATAAAAATGAAGTGAACTGCAAATAATTTGGTTGTAAATAATTTTAATTGAATAAAATGATATTTGGATTGATTGGAAGTAATTAAATTGGTGTCGAAACATTAAAATTACTTATGACTATGTGTTAGAATGCAGTGTTTACGAAATCTATGTGTTTATCCATCTAAATGGATGAAATGTTATAAAATATCATGATTTTGGTACTCATATGTTTAAAATTGAGTAAGTACAGGTACAGAGGGACTATTTGGCTAAATTTAGGTTGCATATTTGCATATGAAGTAAAAGCTCGCTTAATAATGCTTAAAAACACTAAAATAAGGTGCATTTTCAGATTAGATATCGCGAATTATAAAATATTGATATATATTTTTGTTTTCCAACAGTGTGGGTCGATGTATATATATTTATCTCTCTTTTTATATTCCAAAAGGTCCTCCATACAAAGGAGACTATGCCAAAAAAATTCGAAAATTTAGGGTGTTAGAAATTTTTTGAAAAATTTGGAGAAATATTATTAACGATGAATTGATTTCGAATTGTAATTAAAATAAAGGGTTTTGGAATTAAAATTGAAAACTAATTGTTTTGGTTGGAGCAAAAAGTTTTGAAAAGTGAAATGTTGATTTTCACTAAATGGGTTTTAATAAGTTAATAGGTTTTGGGCATTTTCCTGCCATAGCAATTTCGGGAACAAAATTCTTTTAAGAACGGAGGAATATAACGACCCGGATTTTTCGACATTTGATTTGGAATATGTAATGGTTTTAAATATTGAATTTGAATTATAGATTGATTTTGAATATGGAAAATTAGGGTTTTAATTTATAAAATAAATTCAAAATTTAAATATAGCGATTTATTGAATAATTTAATTATTGAATTTTATAACTGAATATTGGTTAAATTATTGTATATTGAGTTTTCAGCTCGATAAAAAAAAATTAGGCTTGTAAAATTTATATCAGTAATAATGAAGATAATAAAAGTTTTCAAATTGAATTTAAAAGTGATATGTTCAATTTTAAAAATAGTTTGCTCAAATTGACATTTAAAAATAGCCACCGGGACAGTCTTGGAATTCGACGAAACCAGTTCCATCGGATCCGTAATAGTGTATTATTATCGGATTTTAAATTTCGCAGCTTTTGGGGGTTATCGTTTGGTTGTAGGGAATGTAAACGCTTTAAAATTAATATCGAATTCAATATAAAGATTTGGTTCAAAAAGCTATCTTCGCCATAGGATCGAACAAGGACTCGAAACCTTTTTCATTGTGTTCGGAATAGGGGTATAACATTATAAAAGCCTAGCGGCATGCCTCGATAGGAGTTTAAAATTTTAAGTTGCAAAGATCGAGACGCTTTGAAAATAAATTATTTTATTAATCAGTCAAACTTCTTTCATCTGTGACTTTATCTTATCACTGTACCTTAGCCTAATTGAGCATGCAAGGAAATCAAATCTTCCTTTTTCTTTATATTACACGCAATCTCCATTTCCTTCTCTTTAAAAAGCACGAGGCTTTCTCCTTCTTCTTTCAGTTTAAATGAAAAAATCGAACTCATTCGGTTAAAAACAGAAAAAAATAGTAAATGGCCGAGCATAATTTTCGTATCCCCTTCTTACTTCCTATTCAAGATTATACTCGCTCGGGTAATTCCTTCTCTCAGTTTTTGATTTCCCCTCCTCCTCTTTGTAAATCGAAAATCACTTCGTTTATTAAAAGAAGGATTCAAACGAATCCGCGATCGAGGTTTGATATTTAGGAGAGACTCGATGTTGTTTTTTCCGGTTGCGATTTTTGTATGCTCGAAGTCGAGAGGTGGCTGGCGGTCGTGAATTCAAGGAGGAGGGATGGCGATTGGCCTGGCTTGGGAATGCGGTTCTAGCGACACCGAAGGGCACGATGTAGATAGAGCATGGTCTATAGCATTGCCTAGGTTGATCCACGACTTCATCACAGGAAAAAAATTGAAAGCATTGGCCATGGGAGGTGGTTCTAGGTAGCGAGGGCAGGGAGGCGACAGGGAAGAAGCTTGATTTGAACTCGATGGCAGCATGGTGGCGGACAAAGCGGAGGCTTGGAATGAGTCTCGTGTTAGAGCGGTTGTTCGTACTCTAGCAGATTTGGGGAGGTGTTGTGGTAAATTAATGTAGTAAATTACTGTATTTAGAAAACGATTATTTATTTTCGTTAAGATCAAATGTTAAAATGTATAAAATTTTCATACGAGGTCTAAAACCGTATGAAAACAAATCGGGATCGAAATCGATTGCAAACAAAAATCAAAGGTTAGAATTTCTCACTCATTTTGGATTATCAAATTTAAATTTAAATGTTTAAATTTAAATTATTGGAAGCTTGATTGGATTGATAATTTGTAATTATCTCTTGGATGACTACATATATAGTAGTGTATGTATATATATATATATATTAGTTTTTGGAGTGATATTCCCACACGTTATAACGGATAAGACCCTACACGCCCCACATAATAGTAGATGACCCTATATATCGTGATATCCCCCTCAAAGTCGGACTAATATTATTTTATGTTGTATTAACATCGATGGATGTAGGGAAATAGGTCGGAGGGATCCAACTGAATTCCTCAAATATATTGTTTATTTTTCATATATAGTGATATACGATTTGTATAGAATAATCTATTATAGGTTATTGTGGTAATTGGAATTATTGGATGCTATTGTAGCACTGGCCTGAATTTTGATAATTTAAATACTATAGATATATTTTAAATTTAAGGAAGAAAGGGAATTCGATATAAAATTATATATCTTGGAACTAGAGTTATTTTAAATACATTGAATCATAAAATATATTTGATTTTTGGATATACTTAATTATTGTGAATTTTTAAATGGAAATTTAAAAATGACTTATAAAAGAATTTATAAATGGTATCTGGGAATATGAAATGGAGTTAAAATCAATGTTAAAAATAGATTGGAAGTATAAATGGAATTTATAAGAAATGGATTTATATAATGGAATTTTATAAATAGGATTTGTTTTATAAACAAGTAAAACTCAAAGGAGTTTATAAATTTTTAAATGATGTTTATAAATAAGGAAAACGATGGTTAGTTGATAAATTGGAAATATAGATTTATGATGTGAATTTATATCGAGTTATGGAAATCATTGGGAAAGAAATATTCGAATCTATTCTTGAATATGAGAATGGTGATAAAATTGAGATATAATCGATGTGATACAAATCGAGAAAGATTTATAAAATAGATTTGGCAATATTGGATTTTTAAATAGATTTTTGTCGAGAAGTTAAAAGCTTGTGAAAATGGAATTTTTAATTACTATGCTATATAATTTAAACTATTATGTAGATTAGAACATTCTGAAAGATTAGTTATTATAATATGAAACATTTATTGAAATAAATTCTAATTTTATTAATCAGCTTGTAAACTAGTCGGTTATTTAAAATGATTTGGAAATGAATTATTGATGTTACTTAAAATGTTTGATATTTTAAATCTACTTAAACATATTTTACAAATAAACTAATATTCTTTAAAAAGATTTATTTTATATATAGTTTGAAAAGACTGAAAATTATTTATAAATCCTCTCGAGATTGAAAGCAAAGTTTGTTAAACGAGTATGATTTTAGAAGAGGAACGTTATAGTGGGAATTTGGGAGCTTGAAGAAAGTTTCCAAAGTGTTTAAAATTCGATGAATTCGAAAAATGAACTAGTATCCATAAAAAGGTTAGAAATGGGTATTTAGAGATATAGACAAGTGCATTCGACTTTGGAAATATTAAAGGGTTTATAAACAAAATTTTAAAGAATTTTTGAGGATAAGGGAATAAATGGACTATCTCCTGAATATTGGAAATAAGAGATCTTAGAGAATATGATTATAAATATTCCTACGTATTGGACGGGAAGAATTTGGAAATATTTAACTTCAAGATTTTAGTTATAGAAATATTTTCAAAAGGGATGGATTATAATTGGGAGTGAGGAAAATATTATAAGTATTGAAATGACTTGAAAATATCCTGTTAAGGACATAAGAACTTGAGTTTGATATCCACTAGTAAATTATTAGAAGGGTTTGAATATACACACACACACACACGCACATATATATCTTATAAAGATATTTTGGGACTATTTTTGGAAATTCATAATAAGGCCAAATGATTGCTTATGGGTGTTTTATTGATAGTCAAATAACCGACAATCAATATTGGCCAATTTCTTTAATCATTTCGAAGAGACCAGGATCGGATTTAATTATCCCAAAACTACTTTGATCCGATTTGGATGTAACGAATGAATACCATGAAGATGATGAAGATGGTGATTCGGTTTGTCCAGACCCAAGAAAACTTGTATGGACGAATGCTATTAGAACATCGCCATTGGAGGACGATGGGCATTCTAAGTAGAATTGTTTCGTGAAAGGTAACGCTTAGCCTCAAACCTCATCAATCAGGAATGACTAAAACAGGGGATATGCAGTAAGGCTAAATGGGTCGCATCCAAGTAGGATATGTTATCACCTTTCTAGATGTCCTCGGAAACCTATTATTATGGATATGGTTGTGCATGAAAGGAGAACTCGATAGTAAGGGTGGAAACACCCAGGGTGATAACATATTCGGTCTATCCAGGTCAGGGGAAGGCCGGTCTTGCATAACAGGGGATCCCGGCGAGGTCCTCGGTACATTGTTCTAGGGTGTACTGTTATGGGCGGTAACCCAGTGGCCCAACCATTCATTCGAATCCATTCTTCAATACGAGCTTACTGTTTTGTTTGTAGAGCCTAGTATGCTGTAATTTAATTAATGTAACAATTTCATCTATTTGAATAAGTATTTGTATTTAGACACAATTATAATATCATTGGATTTTCTATAAAATGTTTTGGTTATCGTAAGGTAAAAACTCGTCGTGTTTATGTGTGATGCGGTCTTACAAGATACCTTTGTTTTTCAAAGGATTTTGAAAACTCTAATAATTCAAATTGAGTGTGTTCTCGCACGCTAGTTTTCCCGACTAACTCGGATGTTATTTTATTATAATGCTCGAGTCAGGCCGAGTATTTCAGATTGAGGATAGGATGCTATGGAGCTCAAGAGACAAACTAGATGGCAAAAGCGTACTTTCAAACTTGGTAATTATTCCACGTGTAAGGAAAAGTTATTAAACTATCCAGATTTGATTACTGTCTATTGCACTTTGATGGTTGTAAGTGTATAATAGTTACAGATTTCTTTGTTCTAAATTCTATTGTTATATATTATATTTTGTTCCACTGCGATTGTGAGACTCTGATGTTGTTTTGTTCTATTTTCTTCTTCTACCTTTCTTCTTCTTACCCTAAAGATTCGTATTTCCATCTAATTTGAGTTGAGCTAATGTGATATATTATTGACTCAAAGGGTTATGGATTTACGGGCCTTTACATTTGGTTCTAGAGCTTAAGGTTAAGCGAGAACCTTGGCTCTGGTGGGGATTACTCATTAGAGATAGAGTCAGTATTCTCTAGAATGAGTTGAGTGTAATAATAGATATGAGCGCCGTTACGACCCGGAAATTTGTATATTTAAAATTGGAATATTTAATCAATTTTAAATATTCAAAAGTTAAATTTTAACTTGAATTTCAAATATAACTATTTATTGGACAATTTAATTAAAATTGGGTAAAATATGAAATCTTGAGTTTTAAGCTTACTAAAAATATTTTGAAGGCTTATAAAATTTATATTGATAATACTAAAGATAATAGAAGTTTTAAATTTGAGTTTGAAGGTGATTTGTTCAGTTTGAAAATATGTCGTTTAAATTGACATTTAAAAATAGCCTTCCGGGGGACAGTCGTGGAATTCGACGAAACCCTTTTCAGTGGATCTGTAATACTGTATTATAATCGGACTTTAAATTTTGTAGCATTTGGAGTTACCGTGCGGCCGTACGGTTTGTAAACGCACTGAAATCTATATCAAATTCAATATAGTAACTAGGTCCAAAAAGTTATCTTCTCAATACGATCGAATTAGGACTAGAAATCTTTTCCATTACGGTCGAAATAAGGGTATAACATCATAAACACCTAGCGGCATGTCTCGATAGGGGGTCGAGATTTTAAGCTGCGGACTCGAGACAATTCAAAATTTGAATACACACACACATTATTGACTACACTCGCATCAAATTGCTTTATGTCTTTTCTCAGTCACCTTGGATCTGACCTTAACCCATTATAACACACTTTCCCTTTTTAAACCAGACAAAGAAAAAAATACAAAGCAAATCAATTCAAAACCAAAAAAAAAAAATCTAAAATATAAGTTTATGTATGCTAGCAAGGAGAGCATCGGCCTTACTCGGTTCTTCTCTCTTCCCAGTTGAAAAAAAACAATGGCTGTTACTTAAGTGTGTGTGTGTGTATATATATAATAATTTATTCTCCTTCCCTCTAAAATTCGATTTGTGGGTGAAGTTAGGGATTCGATGTGTGGGAAGTCGCGATGTCTAGGCGAGGCTGGAAGGAGGTTGTGCCGCTCGAATTTGAGGAAGAAGGTGACTAGTTAGGCGCGGTGGAAGGGGGAGGTCGCTGACTGGAATGGGGCGGAGTCGCATGGATATGGGGGAGGCGACGACAGTGGGCTAGGGGGGTTTGATGGGTCTGTGGCAGCAGCAGAGAGAGACGAACGAGGTTGCGTTCGTGGACTGTGGACGGGATGAGGTCGACGTCGATGGCGGAGGTGGTTACTGTAGGCGATTCGACTGCAATTTCAGGGTGTAGGTATTTTCGATTTATTGTATTGAATTATATATATATATATATATATATATATATGTGTGTGTACATATTACTGGAAATAGAAAAAAATATAGATAGATATGATTTTAATCTACAGTAAGATATAAAACAATTTATTTTTCCAATTTAAACATTTATATATATGTATGTATGTATATGTATACAGTAAAGCAAAAAAGTATAATATAAATATATATATTTATATACACACACACACACACATGCATATTTTAATTTAATTATATATAGGTAAATAGGAAAATTTTATATAGAAAAGATTTTGAAAAAAAATATAGGAATTTTAAATGTTGAAGAATTTATACAAAAATTAGATCTTTAATTTTAAATATAGATTGTAAACCTACTGTTTAATTTTTAAATTATGTATTAAGGTGATTAACTTGTTAATTAGCCTATTTAATTAGTATTGTTACTAAAAGTTATTTATCATAGGAAAATTAGTTTAAAATTAAATTATTAATTTAAATTAAATTAATAAATGATAATTGATTGTTCGATTATTTAAAATGTTAATAAACTATATAATGTTTATACAATGTCTAAAATCGTGGCGAGACAAGTCGGTTTGGATCAGATTGCAAACAAAAAAATAAAGAATAGTTAATCTCACTCAACTTGGAATTTCCGCAATTAATTTTAAGGGGTTAAAATTAATGTTTGGTTGATTGACTGAATTTAATGATTATTATCAGTCTGGATGTGATATTATATATAATAGTATTAGAGTGTTTGATATTCCCGCATTATATAGCGGATGAGACTCTATGCTCCCCGTGTAATTGCGGATGACTCGTTATACCGCGATATCCCCCTCGAAATGGGATTGGTATTTGTGCTAATATCTGTGGATGCGAGAAACATGTCGGAGGGATCTAACTGGATTCCTGAAATATATTGAAATTTGCTTTCATATTCATTAATTTGATAATCCGAGATAGATTACGTTGGAGAATTAAATTTATTGGATGCTGTGATATATTTTTGGGTATTTTGAAATATCAAAAATATAACTACTGGGTTTTTAGAAGGAAATTAAAAGGAAATTTTTAAGTAAAATTTTTATGGTGAAGTTGAACAAATTAAAAGGGTGAATTTGGAAAAAAAGTAAATAGTTGATTTTAAAATCCTATTTAATAAATTTCGGAACGTCGAAAAAGAACAGAGTCTTTGGATAAATGTGAATTAAAGGATTTTAAAAGTAAGGACTTAAGAAATATTGATTTTAAGTACAAAGAATTTATCTTTAAATTTAAGTTTTAAATGGGTTGCGAAAATTAAAGGAGAAGTCTGGAATAAAGTGTGAAATTGATATCTCATATTTAAATAAGGTTTTAGATCATAATAAAAGAGCGAATCTGGGATTAATGGATGTTGGAATAATTCGGGTAAATTAAGAAATAAATTTCAAAATGGAATTAATTCAGAAAATCGATTGAAAATCGAAATAAGTGTTTTGAAACAGTGATTAAAAAGGGAAATGAGACCATGGAATTTATAAAATGGGTTTATAAATAGAGTGAAGTAAATATTAGTGGATATTTGAGATTTTAAATTCATGGTGGGCATTTATAAGGAGATGGTAATTCATTTTAGATAAATAGTGGTTTTTTTTAAAATGAGGGAAAGGAAATTTACGGAGTGAGAATGTAAATTTAAACTGGAGATAAATCGAGAAGGATTTATAAATGACAAGACCAGTTGTATTGAAATGGAAGTGTATTTTCCTGAAAAGCTAAGTACATTTTCAAAGAAAGATTTTCAGGTATAAATTAAAGTTTTAAAGATGTTTTAAAAGAATGTTTTTAGAGAAATTTATTATTTAAATTGTTTTAAAATTTTAAAAATAAATATTAATTAAGTTAATTACAGTAGTTAGTTATTTTTTTAAAAGGTTAATTAATATCATGATTTAAAGGATAACTTTCAAATATTTATACCTTATATAACAGTTTTATATTAAAGTGGTTTTTGGCTAAAGTTTTAATTGGGAAATTATTATAGAATTTCATAACTATTATTTTGAATAAAGTGATTTCGGTATTTTTATTTTAAATGTTTTAAGTGTATATTTTTGGATAAAGTGATTTAATTTATATGAAATCTAAATTTAATAAGACTTGGTGTTTTTCAGTGGAAATAAAATAATTGGTTGAATGATTGTTTAATTTGATAGTTAAATAACCGACTATCAATTTTGGCCAATGCGCTGATCGTTTCGAAGAGATCGGGATTAGATTTTCTTCATTACAACATGATAGGGGGTTCTCGCTTCGTGTTTGGTGGCGAGCAGGAGACTCTTACCCTACATGTCTCGAAGTGGTTGGTTGCAGTCGAGAGGTTGACCGTAAAAGCAAATTCGAGGTACCAATATATGTCACAGCGAAAAGTATTTGTTAGTGAATATAAATGGTTTTAAATTGTGTTGACTTATCGGTTGAGTGGCATATAAATTCTGGTCGAGTAGTAGGACGCCGCTAATTCGATAGGAGTTTCTAAACACTTGAACGCGATAAACTGACACAGTATGGTTTTTTAGCAGATAAATAAAATAATTTTACCCAAATTATATTTTTATGTAAAAGGAATAATTTTCTAAAATTATTATGGTATATTTGGATTGTTTGGATGATTTATAATCAAAACAAGATTATAAAATCTGGAGTTGGTTATATATAACCAAGTGGAAATTATATGAGTATGGATTATACAATTGAATTAAAACTAAGACTTGACTAAAACCAGAGTTTAAAATTAAATCCCGAAGATTTTTGGAAGTGTTTTACAAAGTATTTTGAAACAAATAATAGTATTATTATTTAGGAGATATTTTTGAATAGAAAAAATATTTCATTTTAAATGGATTTTGGAAGTGATATAGCACTGAAATCACTTCGGTCGTAGGAAAATAATCCTGGTGATGACTACGCAGCATCATCAATATTCACTTTCGAGTTTCTAGGTGTCAGATTGCTACCATAGTAAATTGATATGAAGATTTTTGGTGAAAACAAGTGTTGTTTTGGAAATCCTGTAGGGAAATTGTCTTAGGATGGAACCAAGTGAATTTTGAAATTTTCAAGGAATGGTTTGTTGAAACAAAGAGTTGTGTGTGTGTGTGTGTGTGTGTGTGTGTGTATGGTTTCAAATGACTTGAACAAAAGAAAACCGGGTGTTTGAATTCTGAAAATTAGTATAAATGTTGGAAAAACATTATATAAGTCATGAACTTATAAATTGAAAATGACTTAAATAGGAAGAAAAAGTATGGAATTTGAGTTTTGGAAATAAATTTTAACTTAAGTAAGTTAAAATAGAATTGTGTGAATTGAATTTAACTTAAGGAAAGTTAAATAAATTTATTTGGAATTGAGATAATAATTGCTATATGAATATAGTAAGCAAGTGAAAAAAAATGAATTTGGAATTGAATTCTTACTTGATTTAAATTGAATGGATTAAAAATAAAATGGTTTGGAGTGAAATTAATTTGAGTATGAATAACTGGAGTTTGGTTTTGAAAGGATCGTAAAAGGGAACTGAAATTTAAATTAAAAGGAATGTTGGATATCAGTTATATGAAATCGAATTAAATATGTAAATGTGAATTATAAAGTGACTATATAACTATAAGTTATAAAATTGTATTGAATTAGAAATAATATCAAAATGAAGTAAATCTAAATTTTGAATTTTTGATAAAATTATAAAACCATATGGTATAAATTTTGAATGAAATAAAAATTTAGTAAAAATTGGAGTAACTTATAGAAATTGAAATATATGGAATAAAAATATACTTGGGCTATAAATAAATGTATAATCTCGAGTTAAAAATAAAATGTGAATGTGCTCGAGTATAAAATTGATGGAAATGTGAAAAATAAGTTGCGTGACTTATAAGATTAAAATTGAAGTAGAAAACCCAAAGTAAAAATGTAACAACCCGCATATTTATCGAGTTTACATTTAGATATTTTTATTTAAATATTAAATCGTTAATCAGATTTTGGTCCGAAAAACTATTTTTTGCAAACGGTCAAATTAGGACTCGAGACCACTTCCATTGAGTTCGAAATGTCGTTTACAACTTTTTAAGTATAAACATCGATAGGTTTGGAGTTAGTGAAATTTCACTAACTTTTCCCGCTTTGGACTTTGGGTTAGTTTAGCCTATTAAGCCCAAGTTCCAACCCTCTTCTCCTCACTCTTCATAAATTTCCTAACTAACTCAAGCTTTAGCATTAATGGTGAAGAGAATGGGAAATTAAAACTCCAAGCTCAAATTCAATTGCAACTCCATCATTCAACTCCAAATTCAAGTAGAAGGTATTGGATTCAAGCTTTGGATTGCTTCTCCTTGCTTTCAAGCTTCATCTTCATAAATTTTAGTGCAAAGGTGAGATTTTTATCTCACAATTCTAGCCTATAACTATATTGGACTGTTGGGAATGATTCCCCATCACTTTAGCATGTGCATTTGCATTTGGTTTGGATTGGATTGGCGAAAAACTCCAATTTTTAGCGTTTTTGACAAAAAACTGCAGTTAGGTCGCACTGCCTCGGAGTTAAGTCGTTTCTGGCCATCGCTAAGTCGTCCACGAGTTAAGCCTAAGTCGTAAGTCGCGCGCGTTGAAAAGTCACCGCCTTTGTATTTCTGTTCGCCTGTGTTGAGTCGTTCACGAGTTAGAGTGCTAAGTCGGCTGCGAGTTAAGAGTTAAGTCGGCTGTCCTTAAGTCGTTCGACCCCACTAAGTCGTAGGTCGCCTCCGACCTTACCCTTAGGTCGTATGACCTGTTTGTTAAGTCGGCTGTCCTTAAGTCGTTCGACCCCACTAAGTCGTAGGTCGCCTCCGACCTTACCCTTAGGTCGTATGACCTGTTTGTTAAGTCGGCTGTCCTTAAGTCGTTCGACTCCACTAGGTCGTAGGTCGTATCCGACCTAAGCCTCTCTAAGTCGCGAATTGTTAAGTCGGCTGTCCTTAAGTCGTTCGACCCCACTAAGTCGTAGGTCGCCTCCGACCTTACCCTTAGGTCGTATGACCTGTTTGTTAAGTCGGCTGTCCTTAAGTCGTTCGACCCCACTAAGTCGTAGGTCGCCTCCGACCTTACCCTTAGGTCGTATGATCTGTCATCCACTAGGTCGCGCCACTTAGGTCGTATCCCTTAGGCCGCGAACTCTTTAGGTCGTTAGACCTCATTTTGCTTTAGGTCGTAAGCCGCTTGTCTTCACTTAGGTCGTACCGTGACGGGGCGCTGCCCCGCACCCCGCCGGGGGCGCTGCCCCCTGGACCCCCGCGACCTGACCGGGCAGGTCGAACCCCGTATAACTCTGCGTAGGGGATCTTATATGAAAAACATTGAGCTGATTTCCTTGGATTTTATTCGCATCTCCGTATGCGATCTTTGTGACTGATTGTTTCTACACTTGCTTATGTGTTTTGTCACTTTATAATATAAAGGTTTCAATACTAGTAGTAAATATCAAAACTCTTTTAACAAACAATTTCAACTCTATTTTTAATAACAAAGCTCTTTTCTTAAACCGTTTTCCAATCTATTAGTATATACAAGCCTTTACCTCACTCGGATGAGAAATCTAATTAAACGACTTAGTAAAACAAGTGGTATGAAACGCTTGCGTTCACTTCGTCGGTTAATTCTTGGACTTGTTCGATTGAACCCCTTGTGACAATTTTATTAGTGAAGATTTACAGTTTGTTCGTAAATATTTAAGTTAAGCAAGTGGTTATGGGACATGAGGCTAAACTTCTATATTTACTAGCTTAGTGTAATTGACACTTCTCGTTGATCTTGATGATCGCTTTATGAATTAGACTAGCAATTGCGCGATGTCTCTTTCATTGCAAGGTTAGACTAGACACCACTTGTGTGATTCCATTCACACATACCTTTCTGCTTTTTGGTTAGTCTTGACCTCATTCCGTGTGATTCCACTCACACATGTGGGGTAGCTCCCCATGGTCTTCGGACCGTCATGTGATAGGCCTCTTTCCCTTTTTATGATTTCTGGATTTCTCGTGTTGATTTCTGGAATTTGTGTCATTGACTTGTTATGAGTACAAGTTTAGGGTATGATGCCCCCTTCGAATCTTTGAGAAGATTCTTGTGATATTGATTATCTCTTATTGATTGATCTTCTGTTGATCATTATTTACATACTTATAGCGGTATGTCGTTATGGATGTTTATGTTTATGCCATATCTTTTATGTTATATCATGTCATCTGATATTTATAGCTAGACTGATCCGTTTATTATTTTCTTAAATAATACTCGGATCAGACCGAGATGTTACAGGTGCTTCTGCTTGACTTCTTCCCAGGGATTCATCACTCTGACTTTTGGCTAACTGTTTAGATTAGCAGTTTTTGTTGTATACACTTGAGATATAGACTCATAGTTGTATTCTTTTGTATAGCACGTGTTGCTATTCTTTTGTATTATCGTGGATCTTATTGACCACTACTCTGATGTACACACACATGTGTTAGTTATATATTCATATCTTCTTCCGCCTTTGTGATATGGATATCTGTGACTGATTTGTGATATGATTATTTCTATGTTTGTTTCCGAAGATTATTTATAGCCACCGTGTGATAAGCTATTACATGGATGGTCGTTCCTCAACAGCCTTATTCTCCGTGCTAGTTGACAGCACTTCTCCGGAGTGTTCTTGGCTAGCGTGGGTATAGAGGTGGGGCGTCACAAAAAATATTTGATATTTTGGTAAAGGAAATTAAATCCAAAACTTCAATTATAAAAAGGAATTTGAACTCAAGAAAATTAAAAGAAGTGATTTTTAAGATAAAATCAGATATTGAGTTATAAATTTAAAGTGAACTAATTAGATAATTAATTAGTTGAATGAATGTGAGATGGAATTTAACTTGGCTAAGTTAAAATTGGATTGTGGATTAAAAATGGATACTAGAAATAGAACTTGGGTTGTAAATAAAAATTCGCCTTTGATGGTAAGCGAATTAATTATAATTGGAAATATTGTCGAATAAATTAGAAATGGGTTGGGACAGTATTGATTTGAGTTACAAATAAATCCAATTGAGTACAAATAAATTGAATATAGCCTTGAATTTCATTTTAATAAATTCGAGAATGAATTCGAATGTGGGAATTAAAATTGAGATGGATGAAGTGAATGAACTAATTGAATTAATTTGGAAATTAAAATGGAATTGATTGAATGATAATTAATCCAAAATGGAATTGAAATTTGGTTGCAAAAGGAATGGAGTTAAGTTATATAGTTGGAATAGTAAAACAATAAAGGTATTAACTTAAGGGTATATTTTGGATGAAAGCATGGCTTAAATAATTTATGAAATAGCTACTTAATAAATTAGCATTAGATGATTCTGAGCTTAATAAAATGGATTTGAATATAATGAGTGAGGATATGAATGGAATGCAATTGAATTGATCGTGAGTCAATTAGAAATGGAATGGAATTAAATATAATTGGGTTGGATTCAATTTAAAATAGCTATAAACTAAAGTGAATATTTTATTAACCGAATATCGTCGAATTTGCCAAAAAAAAATTGGCGTTTGGCGAAAACAGAAGTAAATAAAATTCTATGAATAAATAAAATTTGAAGAAATTGATTTTTAATCAATTTGGAGTGGATATGCTTTGTTTGGTATAAAAATGAATTGAATGCAAAAAAATTGGTTGTAAATCATCTGAATTAAGTAAAATGATATTTGGATCGATTGAAGTAATTAAAGTGGTGTTGGAAAATTAAAATTACTTATGATTATGTGTTAGAATGCAGTGTTTATGAAATCTATGTGTTTATCCATTTAAATGAATGAAATGTTATAAAATTTCATGATTTTGGTACTCATGTGTCTAAAATTAAGTAAGTACAAGTACAGAGGGACTATTTGGCTAGCTTTGGGTTACGTATTTGCATATGAAGCAAATGCTCACTTAATAATGCTTAAAAACGCTAAAATAAGTTCGGATTAAATATCACAAATTATAAAATATTGATATATATTTTTGTTTTCCTACCATATGGGTCGATGTATATATTTATCTCTCTTGTCACATTGCAAAAGGCCCTCCGTACAAAGCAGACTCTACCAAAAAATTTTGAAAATTTAGGGTCTTAGAAATTTTTTGAAAACTATTGCTAACGATGAATTGATTTCGAATTGTAATTGAAATGAAGGGTTTTGGAATTAAAATTGAAAACTAATTGTTTTGGTTAGGACAAAAAGATTTGAAAAGTGGAATGTTGATTTTCACTAAGTGGGTTTTAATAAGTTAATGGGTTTGGGGCATTTTCCTACCTTAGCAATTTCAAGGACGAAATTCTTTTAAGGAGGGAGGAATGTAACGACTCGGATTTTTCGACGTTTGATTTTGAATATTTAAATATTGAATATGAATTATAGATTTATTTTGAATGTGGAAAATTTGGGTTTTTATTTATAAAATAAATTCAGAATTTAAATATAGCTATTTATTAAATAATTTAATTATTGAATTTTATAACTACATATTGGTTAAATTATTGTATCTTGAGTTTTAAGCTCGATAAAAAAAAAAATTTAAGGCTTGTAAAATTTATAATAGTATTAATGAAGAAAATAAAAGTTTTCAAATTGAATTTAAAAGTATATGTTCAATTTTAAAAATACTTTGTTCAAATTGACATTTAAAAATATCCACCGGGACACAGTCTTGGAATTCGACGAAACCAGTTCCATCGGATCTGTAATACTGTATTATTATTGGATTTTAAATTATGCAGCTTTTGGGGGTTATTTTTTGGTTGTACGAAATGTAAACGCATTGAAATTTATATCGAATTCAATATAAAAATTTGGTTCAAAAAACTATCTTCTTCATACGATCGAATTAGGACCCGAAACATTTTCCATTGTATTCGGAATATGGGTATAACACTATAAACGCCTAGTGGCATGCCTCGGCAGGAGTTCAAAATTTTAAGTTGCAAAGATTGAGACGTTTTGAAAATAAATTATTTTATTAATTAGTCAAACTTCTATCAGCTTTGACTTTATCTTATCACTGTACCTTGGCCTAATTGAGCATGCAAGGAAATCAAATCTTCCTTTTTCTTTATAATGCAAAAAATCTCCATTTCCTTCTCTTTAGAAAGCACGAGGCTTTCTCCTTCTTCTTTCAGTTTAAATGAAAAAAAATCGAACTCGTTCGATTACAAACAAAAAATATATTAAATGGTCGAGCATAATTTGTGTATCCCCTTCTTACTTCCTATTCGAGATCATACTCGCTCGAGCAATCCTTCTCTCAGTTTTCAATTTCCCTTCCTCCTCTCTGTAAATCGAAAATCACTTCGTTTATTAAAAAAAGGATTCAAACGAATCCGCGATCGAGGTTTGAGATTTGGGGGAGACTCGATGTTGTTTTTTCCAGTGGCGATTTTTATATGTTCGAAGTCAAGAGGGGGCTGGCGGTCGTGAATTCAAAGAGGAGGGGTGGCGATCGGCCTGGCTTGGGAATGCGGTTCTAGCGACACGAAAGGGTACGATGTTGGTAGAGCATGGTCTATAGCATTGCCTAGGTTGATCCACGACTTCAACACAGGGAAAAAAATTGAAAGCATCGGCTACAGGAGGGTGATCTAGGTAGCGTGGGCAAGGAGGCGATATGGGGATTCGAACTCGATGGCAGCATGGTGGCGGATGAAGCAGAGGCTTGGAATGAGTCTCGTGTTGGAGCTGCTGTTCGTACTCTAGCAGATTTGAGGAGGTATTGTGGTAAATTAATATAGTAAATTATTGTATTTAGAAAATGACTAACTATTTTCGTTAAGCTCGAATGTTTAAGATGTATAACATTTTCTTCGAGGTCTAAAACCGTGAGAAAACAAGTCGGGATCGGAATCGAATGCAAACAAAAATCAAAGGTGAGAGTCTCTCACCTATTTGGATTACCACATTTACATTTAAATGTTTTAATTTAAATTATTGGATGCTTGATTGGATTGATAAATTTATAATTATCTACTGGATGACTTTATGTATAGTAGTGTGTATATATATATATATATAATTTTTTGGAGTGATATTCCTACACGTTATAGTGGATGAGACCATATGCGCCCCGCATAATAGCGGATGATCCTATATACCGCTATATCCACTTCGAAGTGGGATTAGTATTATTTTATGTTGTATTAACATCTGGGGATGCGGGAAAACAGGTTGGAGGGATCCAACTGGATTTCTCAAATATATTGTTTATTTTCATATATAGTGATATATGATTTATGTAGAATAATCTGCTATTGATTATTCTAGTGACTAGAATTATTGGATGCTATTGTAGCACGGCCTGAATTTTGATAATTGAAATACAATAAATATATTTTAAATTTATGGAATTAAGGGAATTTGATATAAATATATATATTGAAACTGGAGTTATTTTAAAGAAATTGAATTAGAAATTATATTTGATTTTTGGGTATACTTAACTATTGTGATTTTTTAAATGGAATTTAACAAATGACTTATATAAAAGAATTTATAAACGGTATCTGGGAATATGAAACGGAGTTTAAATCAATGTTAAAAAATAGATTGGAAGTATAATTGGAATTTATAAGAAATGGATTTATATAATGGAATTTTATAAATAGGATTCGTTTTATAAACAAGTAAAACTTATAGGAGTTTAGAAATTTATAAACGATGTTTATAAATAAGGAAAATAATGGTCCGTTGTTAAATTGGAAATATAGATTTACGATGTGAATTTATATCGAGTTATGGAAATCATTGGTAAAGAAATAATGGAATCTATTTTTGAATATGAGAATGGTGATAAAATTGAGATATAATCGTTGCGATACGAATCGAGAAGGATTTATAAACTGGATTTGGCAATATTGGATTTTTAAAATAGATTTCTATCGAGATGTTAAAAGCTTGTAAAAATGGGATTTTTAATTACCATGCGATATAATTTAAACAATTATTTAGATTAGAATATTCCAAAAGATTAGTTATTATAATATTAAAGATTTAATGAAATAAATTCTAATTTTATTAATCGGCTTGTAAATTAATCAGTTATTTAAAATGATTTGGAAATGAGTTATTGATGTTATTTAAAATGTTTGATATTTTAAATTTACTTAAACATATTTTTACAAATAAACTATTATTCTTTAAAAATACTTATTTTATATATATAGTTTTAAAGGACTAAAAATTATTTATAAATCCTCTCAAGATTGAAAGCGAAGTTTGTTAAACGAGTATGATTTTAGAAGAGGAACCTTATAGTGGGATTTTGGGAGCTTGAAGAAAATTTCTAAAGTGTTTAAAATTCGACGAATTCGGAAAATGAAGTAGAATTCATAAATAGGTTAGAAATGGGTATTTAGAGATATAGACAATTGCATTTGACTTTAGAAATATTAATGGGTTTACAAACAAAATTTGTAAAGAATTTTTTAGGAATAGGGAATAAATGGACTATCTCCTGAATATTGGAAATAAAAGATCTTAGAGAATATGGTTATAAATATTCCTAAGTAATGGATAGGAAGAATTTGGAAATATTTAACTTGAGATTTGAATTGTAGAAATAATTTCAAAAGGAATGGATTATAATTTGGAGTGAGGAAAGTATTTTAACTATTGAAATGACTAGAAAATATCCTGTTAAGGACAAAAGAACTTGAGTTCGATATCCACTAGTAAATTATTCGAAGGGTTTTAATATATATATATATATGTATGTATATTTATATATATATATATATTATAAAGATATTTTGGGTATATTTTTGGAAATTTATAATAAGGCCAAATGATTGCTAATGGGTGTTTCATTGATAGTTAAATAACTGACTATCAATATTTGTCAATTTCGTTAATCTTTTCGAAGAGACCGTGATCAGATTTAATTATCCGAAAACCACTTCGATCCGGTTTGAACGTAACGAATGAATGTCGTGAAGATGATGAAGATGGTGATTCGGTTAGCCCAGGCCCAGGACAACTTGTATGTGCGGATGCTATTAGAACATCGCTATTGGAGGATGATGAGCATTCTAAGTAGAATTGTTTCTTGAAAGGTAATGCTTAGCCTCGAACATCATCAACCGGGAATGAAAAACATGGAAGATGCAGTAAGGCTAAGTGGCTCGCATCCAAGTAGGGTATGTTATCACCTTTCAAGATGCCCTTAGAAACCTATTATTATGGATATGGTTGTGTATGGAAAGAGCGCTCGATAGTAAGGGTGGAAACACCCAGGATGATAACATATTTGTTCTATCCAAGTCGAGGGTAGGGCGGTCTTGTGTAGCAGGGGATCCCGGCGAGGTCCTCGGTGCCTTGTTCTAGAGGTGTACTGTGATGGGTGGTATCCCAGTGGCCCAGCCCTTCGTTGGAATCCATTCTCCAATACGAGCTTACGGCTTTTTTATAGAGCCTAGTACGTTGGAATTTAATTAATGTAACAATTTCAGCTATGTGAATATTTATTTATATTTAGACACTATTATAATATCACTGGGTTTTCTGTAAAATGTTTTGGTAATCGTAAGGTAAAACCCATCTTGTTTATGTGTGACGTGGTCTTACGAGATACCTTTGCTTTCCGATGGATTTTGATAACTCTAATAATTCGAATTGAGTGTTCTTTCTCACGTTGGTTTTTCAGACCTACTCGGATGTTATTTTATTATAATGCTTGGTTCAGACCGAGTATTACAGATTCAGGATAGCATGTTATGGATCTCAAGAGACAAGCTGGATGGCAAAGGCGTACTTCCATACTTGGTTATTATTCTATTGTGTAAGGACAAGTTATTAAACAGTCCAGATTGATTATTGTCTGTTGTACTTTGATGGTTGTCAGTGTATAACAGTTACATATTTCTTTTGTTTTAAATTCTGTTGTTATATATTATATTTTGTTCCTTGGGATTATGAGACTCTGATGTTTTTGTTTTCTATTTTCTTCTTCTACCTTTCTTCTTCTTACCTTAAAGATTCGTATTTCCGTCCAATTTTAGTTGAACTAATGTGATATATTATCGACTCAAAGGGGTACAGATTTGCGGGCCTTTACAGCCACCGACCCGATGATGGGGTTACAGTTAGGTTTCTATATTCGCTAGAGTATGATAGAATGGGTTGTTACCTGTGCTTATCATTAGGTAATGCTTGGGCATATTTGAGGATGTTGTTGGATTACTACCACTCTAAGAGATTAAGCCCTGCATAGATATGATGAAGGATATCGGACTGATAATTATGCCTTTGAGACTTTTGGCACCTAAAGAGTAGAAAGAATTTAAGGTGCTAGTGGATAACCTATTAGGACAAGGGTTCATTCATAGGGGCATATTCAAGTAGGGCACACGTGTGATATTCACCTCTAAGGCGAATGGCTCTCTGATGTTGTATGGATTACCATTAGCTGAATAAGGTGTTAAGTAAGAATAAATTTCCATTATTGCCTATTGATGACTTGTTCGATCAGCTCTATGGCATAAAGGTGTTCTCTCAATTCGATCTTGCGACGAGATTTCACCAGCTGATGGAAGTGAAGGAGAGTGTGTCGATCACTGCATTTCAAATGCCATCTACTTACAATGAGTGTTTGGTTATGCCATTCGAGTTAACCAGTGCTCCTGCATACTTTACTGATCTTAAGGATCATGTCTTTAGGGATCAACTGAACAAGTTCATACTTGTATTCATGGATGTTATACTTGTCTATTCTATGATAGACAAGGAACATAAGGTGCATTTAAGGATTGTACTTGAAGTGCTGAGAAGGAACAAGTTGAATGTGAAGTTCTTGAAGTATCACTTCTAGAGGAGGAATGTGAGATTTTTAGGTCATGTCATTCCTAAGTAGGACATCAATGTAGATCCTATAAAGCTGGTAGCAGTTCAAAATTGGAACTAGCCAAGAATGCTATAGATGTGAGAAGCTTCCTAGGATTGGTGGGATCGTATAGCTTTTTATCAAAAACTGCATAAAGATAACATCACCATTAACCAATTTGATGAAAAAGAATTCGGCTTTTATTCAAGACATGTAGTGTGAGCATGCACTTATGAGACTAAAAGAGAGATCGACAAGTGCATTATCATTGACCATATTGAGCAGGAATAAGGAAATGATGGTATACGTCGACACTTGTAGTGCTGGATTGGGCATGGTACTGATGCAAGGAGGAAGAGTTGTCACTTATACTAGTCGGCAACTCAAACCACATGAGTGGAAGTACCTGACTCACATTTTACAGTTGGCGTCAATAATGTTTATTTTAAAGATTTGAAGGCACTAAATATTAGAAGAGAGGTTCAAGATGTTCACGGACCACAAATCCTTGAAATACCTCATCACTTAGAAGGATCTCAACCTTCTTCAACAGCGATTATCGGAGTTCTTAGCAACTAACGATGTTAGCATTTCTTATATGCTTGGTAACGGAAATACAGTAGGCAATAAATTATGTAGAATATATGTTAGCATGGGAGAAACATTCCTATAGTTGAGGCAGTTGTAGTATATTGATGGATATGATTTTAGACCTCGACGTGAGGTAAAGCCACAGATGTTGGCAAGCTTGACTATCAGACCCACCTTGATTGAGCAGAGGGGTACTATTCGAAGGCGAGATGGTAGAGAGATCATGGCAGAGATAGATGGAGAAGAGCCTGATGAAATGAAGTAATATTGACTCGATCGAGATGGTTAGCTTTATAAGGATGGAAAATCGTTCGTTCATGACATCGATGGATTATGAGATAAGGTACTACGAGATTTCCATCATTCCAGATTGGCTATACATCCCGGCGGTATCAAGATGTATGGTGGCATGAAGCAGATGTACTGATAGGAAAAGGACAAAGAAGGATGTTAGAACATTCATCTTGAAATGTATGAACTATCGGTTGGTAAAGTCAAAGTAGAAGAAAACGGATAGATTGATGCAACATTTGAAGTTCGTTAGTGGAAATGGGTTGTAACACCCCACCTTTATACCTTCACTACCAAAGAATATTACATAGCAATATTGTCTGGTAATATGGGTAATAATGCTTATTAGGCATGACCAGACATAAACATTCCCTTAAGAAAAAGCTGGTACATATTCTTACCTCATAAAATACATTAAAAATATGTACTTGGCATCGGCATAAAACAATAAACACATGGGTTTGTAGATTAAAACAATGTATAATATAAATAGAGAACATAGTGCCTCAACATGCAATGAAACATATAATATAGTAACATATATAACACAAGCTATACAAATTATGTCTTCTCATAATGATATACAACATTATCCATACAAATACACTACACAATATACGTGATATCACTATATATCAATATGACTAGGTACAAAATAACTAGCATCACTATGTTCCTCTACTACATCACCAAGTCGATGGATATCTAGCTCGTTTAGTGTCTCACATCGCTACGCTCAAATTTTATTCATTCATTATGCATGTTCATATTTACAATGGTAACCCACCTCATTATCGTTTACTCTGGGGATACCAAGGGAATTCTTAATATTTTTATATTTACATGAATACAAAACACAAAGAACATCAAAGCAAATAATTCATATAGCCTTATTATATGAAATATTATAACTCATATGGCATAAAACATAACATACATAAGAGGTTTAGAGGTGATTTGAAAATAATTCAATTACAACGAAATAATCAGCCATCCCTACTATAATAACAAACATCGACTATCAATGCATGCGTCATTCATATCATACCATGAATTTATTATATTCATCATATATAAAAATATTGTAGGCATATTTACGTATACGTTATGTATGTATGTGTGTATATATATTATTTCTCTTAATTTTTTTTTCAAAACCTCTTATTTAATTTCAAAGAAATTCACTTATTGTGACGACCGCCCATGACTCCCGCACGGAAACAAGGGAATAGTGCGCTGAAAGTGTGCCAGGCAGCCATGAGTGACCGTCAAGGGTAACATAAACATCGCAGACTCTATCGTAAAACTCACAGCGCATGGATAAAATACAATAGAGAAATATAATACAGTGAAGCTCCCATAGAACAGAATATCATCATCTAATCATAATAGCTTTATACAAACATATGAATCATCCATACATCAAAGCCTCACTACATAACACTCAAACAAATACAGCAGCGGAACACCCAGTACATATAATAGGAAATAATATGCAAAAGCCTCCTGCTCGTCTTCTTCATCATCAGCGTAGATCTCCAAGAACAGCACCTGTCACCTGCTACCTAGTCTGCCCATCCCAACATGGATGAACAGCCCAAGGTAATAAGAGGAGACATAAAACCTTGAGTCAGACAAAGTCTTAGTGAGCAGTAAATCAACTATCAAACATACCAAAAGAGCATAAGGGATAAAAGGAATAGGAACCAAACCATCCCACTCCACCTCTTTCTACAGTGATAGCCCCTAGACACATACTAAGAAGAAGCAAGCATAACATAGCAGATAATTAAGGTAAAGCAATAATCACTCGAGCCAAGGACGATGTTTTCCAAATACAAACCCCCAAGGCCTAAACCAAGATCAGATAAGCACCCAGAAAACACCGCTCTTGAGACCGGATGATAATACAACCAAACATCCATGACTCTGGCTATCACTGTTATCCTTGCCTTGATTTCACCGTTAGTTGAATGACCACCTGTCAAGGGCTAATGGTGACCCTGGTTTTAGACATAACTCCGCACGTCATCATGACCCGTGCCTAAGCCGAACGCATCAGCCCAGAGTACTAGCACATCATCGTGACCCGTGCTTGGAACGTCATCGTGACCCGTTCCAACGTACCCTTGCTTTGAGTATGCTAGAACCTTCAACAACGATGAGATCTTAGCCTCCTAGTCATCCTCCTTGACGACTCTTTCCATACTAGCTCAAGCGCCTCTCAAGCTAACCATTATCCATCCCAACTCGGACCGCATCACCGAGTTATAACTTTGCACGTCGTCATGACCCGTGCTTGGAACGTCATCATGACCCGTCCCATCTCAACATATGCCTTGCCCCATCACATCATAGCAAAGTCCCATCTCAATATCATGCTTTGCCTTCTCGCATTATGGCAAGGTTCCACATCATCGAATCCATCCATATGAGCTTCCACATCCGCTTCATATGCTACAGGCAGCTTTCACCATTCAAGAGCCTTTCCACTTAGCTTTTGAATCACCATCGACCTTACTTATCCAAGTCAAGTAATAGATCAACTAATCAATCAAATCAAACATTAATCCAAGTAATCAATCATTTAACAAGATCTACATAGAAAATCAAGTAATCAAACATGATCTAAATAGGCATTTATAATTACAATGGCAATTTCATAAATAAATGAGCATAGATCTAACATACATGAATCATGGGTCTTTAGCATAGATCTAACAAATATACATGGGTTTTGTCTCTACAACTAGATGAATGAACTTGCATAAGTAAACATCTTCATAAGTAATGGATCTACACTTGGATCTAAGGAAAATGTATGAAATCACTATCTACAACACTCCAACAAACCACCAATCCGATATACTCCTTTGGGTCCGCGTGAGAGATAACTACCACTCACCAAATCACCCAAACACTTCAAAAACTAATCACTTCAGATCTGGACAGCGAAGATCCAAGCTTGATTCGTCGAAATCCCGCTTGAAACGATGAAATCTAGCTTCGATGGATGAAGATCTTCAACTTTGGCTCTTCGATCTTCGATCTTGATCTTCGATCTTGGATGGATGTTAGAACTAGATTGGAATGGAGAAAAGGAGATGAAGAAATGTTGTAGTCGAGTTTCCAAAATGGCAGCACTTCGTCGCTTCAAAAACCGGTGCCAAAAAGTGAGCCAAACCCCTCTATTTATAGGCTGAAAAACCCTTAGGTTGCCCAGACTTAGGTCGTTGTCGACCTAAAAACATACGACCTAACTTAGGTCGCTGCCGACCTATACAATCCCTCGACCTAATACGCGCACGTCCAAACCTATGCGCGACTCAACACAGCTTGACCCAACAACATACGACCTAAAACCACAGCCGCCTTCAACGACCTACGACCTAACTGGTACGCGACTTAGCAAAAGTCGCGACCTAACCAAACCCAGGCCACACGATTTAACTAAAAACAGGGTCACACGACCTAACACTTATGCGACCTAACGCAC
The DNA here is from genome assembly GCA_030765085.1 of Allium cepa. NCBI lineage: Eukaryota > Viridiplantae > Streptophyta > Magnoliopsida > Asparagales > Amaryllidaceae > Allium > Allium cepa. The sequence goes on from CM060928.1 coordinate 56,754,783, forward strand.
TGCTGACCTAACGACCTATCAACCAAACACACCTAGCGACCTAACAAATACGGCCGACCTAACAACACACGCGACCTATCCTTAACTCGTCCTGCCGACCTAAGCCACTAACCTTTAGGTCGCTTATCCCCATAGGCCACTCACTGTACTAAGTTGCTTGCGACCTAACGTAAGTCGCTCACAACCCTTAGGTCGTTAACTCCACTAGCTCGGCAACCCTTAAGTCGCTTCTTCTCCCTAGGTCGCCACCGACCTAAACTACCCAACGACCCAAACCTCTTAAGCCGGTCAAATTCTATAGGTCGCCCAATACCATAGGTCGGTTACTACCTTAACTCGGTCAACTTCCTTAGGTCGTTCCCCACGACCCTAACTTCCTAGGTCGCTAGCTACCTTAGGTCGCTCTACCGACCTAACTCCATCACGACCTAAGTTTAAGCTGCCTACACGAGTTAACCTCCCAAACGACTTAGGCTAGGGATAACATAAACAACACTATCGACCTAATAATTCTACGATATAACAATACGTAAAATACGGGTCGTTACATTCTCTCCCCCTTAGGAATTTCGCCCCCGAAATTCCAAACAATCAACAGAAATCAAAGCTATTCTGCATGCCTACCATCCATAGCAATCAACAAACCATGCATCAAATTCTAACCTAGCATGCAGAATTCTAAGACTTAGAACAAGCTACAAATTCATGAGATGTCACGACACTTTAGGGCCATACCTCGAAGAGTTCGGGATGAGCTGCCTTCATCCTCTCTTCCTCCTCCCATGTACAGTCGTTAACATCGTCACTCCATTGTATCTTGAGCAACGTAATCGTCTTCCTCCTAAGCTGTTTCGTGTCGGTTTCAACAACACGAAGCAGCTTACGAGGTCTTCTAACAACTGGATCAACCTCCAAATCTTCACAGCTATCAGCAGAAACCACCGTATTTGAGTCATGCACATACTTCCGTAGATAAGATACATGAAACACATTGTGCACACCCGCCATCTTTTCCGGTAACTCCAATCTATAAGCGAGCTTTCCAATTCGCTCGATAATCGGGAATGGTCCAACAAATCTCGGAGTTAACTTTCCTTTCTTTCCAAATCGAATAACATTCTTCAGAGGAGAAATCTTCACAAAAACCATATCACCTACGTCGAATTCCAAATTCTTACGACGATCATCGGCATAACTTTTCTGACGATCTTGGGCTGCCTTCATTCGTTGCCGAATGATCCCTATACAATCCGAAGTCTGTCGAATCATCTCTGGCCCAAGTATCAGTTTTTCTCCAGTTTCCAACCAACATGTCGGAGAGTTACACGGTCTTCCATACAATGCCTCAAATGGTGCCATACCAATACTCGACTGATAACTGTTGTTATACGCAAATTCCACCAAATGAAGATGATCCTCCCATGATCCTCCGAAATCCAAAACACAAGCTCTGAGAAGATCTTCCAAAACTCGGTTGACTCTCTCAGTCTGACCATCTGTTTGGGGGTGGTAAGCTGTACTCAAACACAACTTAGTTCCCAAAACTTCCTGGAAGCTCTTCCAAAATCCACTAGTGAACAATGGGTCTCGATCGCTCACTATTCTCTTCGGAACACCATGGAATCGAACAATCCACTTAACATACAACTCAGCCAACTTCGATGCAGTCCTAGTTGATCGAACAGGAATGAACCTTGCACTCTTAGTCAAACGATCTACGATGACCCAAATCCCTTCATTCCCTGCCCTGGTTCTAGGTAGGCCATCGATAAAATCCATCGACACTTGCTCCCACTTCCATGTAGGAACCTCTAATGGCTGAAGTAATCCACTGGGCTTCTTCTGCTCAGCTTTCACCAACTGGCAGTTCATACACTTAGAAATAAAATTTCCAACATCCTTCTTCATACCTTCCCAGTAATAGGTTCTCTTCATATCCCGATACATTTTATTTCCTCCTGGATGAATTGTCAACTTCGAGTGATGATTTTCCCTAAGAACTTCATCTCTCAATCCATCTACATCGGGAACAACTAGTCGTCCTTGCTTCCGAAGCCAACCCTCTCGATCGACTTCGAATCCTTTATCCTTTTCTGGGTCCAATCCAGATTCCAAATCTCGGATAATCTTGACAAGCTTATCGTCTCGCTTTTGGCTCTCGCCAATTCTCTCCACCAGAGTAGGCCTTATCGATAAGTTTGCCAACATCTCAGGTTCCAATTCACATCTGGGCCTGAAATCAAATCCAGCCAAATACTCGAGACTCTTCCATTCCGAAAACATGGCTCCCAATCCCACATGTCTTCGACTCAACGCATCAGCTACTGCGTTACCTTTTCCCGGAGTATAAGCTATACCAAAATCTTATGATGCTAAAAACTCTAGTCATCGTTGCTGCCGAAGATTCAAATCCTTTTGGGAGAACAGATACTTCAACGACTTATGATCTGTAAACAACTCAAATCTAACTCCCAACAGGTAATGTCTCCACATCTTCAAAGCAAACACAATTGCCGCTAACTCCAAATCATGAGTCGGATAATTCCTTTCATGCGGCTTCAGTTGTCGACTTGCATACGCAACAACTTTACCCTTCTGCATTAGCACTGCTCCCAGTCCAGTACCACATGCATCGGTGTAAACCACCATCTCATCATTCCCACTTGGAATAGTCAAAACAGGAGCACTTGTCAGTCGTTCTTTTAGGATTACGAAAGCTTGCTCACACTTGTCATCCCATCTGAACACTTGGCTCTTCTTCGTTAATCCTGTTAATGGTGCAGCTATCTTGGAAAAGTCTTTGATAAACCGTCGATAATATCCTGCTAATCCAAGGAAACTTCTCACATCAGATGCATTCTTAGGTCTAACCCAATCCTGGATCGCCGCCACCTTAGCGGGATTAACCGCTATTCCATTTCCAGAAATAACATGGCCTAAGAATCTCACTTCATTCTTCCAGAAGTGACACTTCGAAAACTTAGCCTTCAGCTGATGTTTCCGCAAGATTTCCAAAACCAAACGCAAGTGCGTCTTGTGCTCTTCTTCAGTTCTGGAATAAATCAGAATATCATCTACGAACACAAGTATGAACTTGTTCAACTGATCTCTGAATACTCTATTCATAAGATCCACAAAATATGCCGGTGCGTTAGTCAATCCAAACGGCATTACCAGCCACTCATAAAACCCGGATGGTGTCCTGAAAGCAGTTTTCGGCACACTATCCTTCGCCACTCTCAACTGGTGAAATCCCGTTGCCAAATCCATCTGAGAAAACACCTTAGCCTCGTGGAGCTGATCAAACAAGTCATCTATTCTCGGCAACGGATACTTGTTCTTCTTAGTCACCTTATTCAACTCACGATAATCCACACACAACCTCAACGATCCATCCGCTTTGGTTGCAAACACAACTGGTGCACCCCATTCGGACACACTACGCCGAATGAATCCCTTCCGTAAAAGGTCATCAACTTGCACCCTCAACTCTTGCTGCTCCCTAGGCGCCATCCGCCTAAGAGGCATCACGACAGGTCTGGCTCCCTCAACTAGATCGATACAAAACTCGATCTCCCTATGCGGCGGTAACCCTTTGACCTCGTCAAAGACGTCCTCAAATCCATTCACAATAGGCACCGACGACAGTCCATCCCGTGGAACAACCAGCGAATACATGAAGCTCATGAAGACGCCTTCCCCATGCTTACATCGTATCACAACCTTTCGCCCTTCCACATTTCCGACTGTCACCTCCAGCCTCTCACAATCAATCCTTGCCGCATACTTCCTAAGCCAGTCCATACCCAAAATAATTCCGAACCCCGTAAAGTTCAGAACAAAACAATCACAAACAAACGAGCAATCATGACTCGACACAACTAGACAACGGCATATCATACACAAACATGACGAACCCCCAACTGGATTAGTCACAACCAATGGCCTATCAACAATATCCGGTTTCAAACCTAACCGGCCTACCAAATCATCACAAACAAAAGAATGCGACGCTCCGGTATCAAACAACACTCTAACTGGAACACCACAAATAGAAAGAGTACCTTGAACCACCACACTCTTCCCCTTCTCTTCAGCAATAGGAGCTTTTGAAGACGACGGCACAGCTCCCAAAGCATAAGCTTGCACAACCTGCCTATCTTTCCTCGGTTCTGGACAGTCCTTCTTGATATGTCCCAGCTTATCACAGTTGTGGCACTTCAACTGCACCTTTGGATTCTTGCAATCCCGGGAGAGATGACCCTTCTGTCGGCAGTTGTAGCAAGTCACTTCGCCTTTCAACTTCTTCTGGCCATCCTTTCCCTTCTGTTGCTGCTGCTTCCTCTTCTTATTTCCACCCTGCTGTGGCTTAGACCCTTCCTTGGTTACAGCAACAACAGAACCTTCCCTGGGAAACAAACTCTCATGCCTAAGAGCTTTTTCCACAAGCTTCTCAAACGGATCGTCCAAATGATCCACTAACTGCCTTCCAAGATAAGCGTCCAAACCGGTCACAAACTTCTCGTTCTTCTGGTAGGGAGAATCAATATACGATCTGGCATACTTGGACAAAGCTTCAAACTCAGAAATATACTCAAGAACTGGTCTCCCACCTTGCTTGAGCTCCACAAACCTCTTAAACAAAACAGATTTCTGAGCCGTAGAGATGAACTTGGCTTCAAATCTGACTTGGAATTGCTCTCAAGTGATCCCTTCCTCTGGAGTATCGATGGTGATGGAATTCCACCAATCAGCAGCTCTTCCCTGAAGCTGTCTTGATGCAAGCTTCCTCTTGGTTGCATCCTCAATTCCCAAATCACCAAAAATCTTTTGACAAGCATCAATCCATCTCTGCACTTCAATGGTCGATTCCGTCCCCAAGAAAGCTTTTCCTCCAAGAGAAGTATAGTCCTTGCAAAGCTTAGCAAAATCCACTGGTCTTGGAGCTTGAACTTGAACTCCAACATCTACTGATGGGCCCGAGGCTGGTATCCTTCTCATGATCGAAGTCATCATGGCCTCAAACATAGGAGCATAATCAACAGCTTCCCTAGCAGCTGGTCTCCCCCTTCGACTCATCCTCAATATCTACAAAAAGGAATGACTTAGAACACCTTGAGAAACAACTGCATAAGGAGTTCAAATCCTTCTAAACTACTATATTATTTATAGTAATCATCCATCAAAATACAATTACGTCTCTCATACGTAGTTACGTCAGCGAGCGTTGGCTAAAAATCGATTAACCTCGCTCTGATACCAAATGTGACGACCGCCCATGACTCCCGCACGGAAACAAGGGAATAGTGCGCTGAAAGTGTGCCAGGCAGCCATGAGTGACCGTCAAGGGTAACATAAACATCGCAGACTCTATCGTAAAACTCACAGCGCATGGATAAAATACAATAGAGAAATATAATACAGTGAAGCTCCCATAGAACAGAATATCATCATCTAATCATAATAGCTTTATACAAACATATGAATCATCCATACATCAAAGCCTCACTACATAACACTCAAACAAATACAGCAGCGGAACACCCAGTACATATAATAGGAAATAATATGCAAAAGCCTCCTGCTCGTCTTCGTCATCATCAGCGTAGATCTCCAAGAACAGCACCTGTCACCTGCTACCTAGTCTGCCCATCCCAACATGGATGAACAGCCCAAGGTAATAAGAGGAGACATAAAACCTTGAGTCAGACAAAGTCTTAGTGAGCAGTAAATCAACTATCAAACATACCAAAAGAGCATAAGGGATAAAAGGAATAGGAACCAAACCATCCCACTCCACCTCTTTCTACAGTGATAGCCCCTAGACACATACTAAGAAGAAGCAAGCATAACATAGCAGATAATTAAGGTAAAGCAATAATCACTCGAGCCAAGGACGATGTTTTCCAAATACAAACCCCCAAGGCCTAAACCAAGATCAGATAAGCACCCAGAAAACACCGCTCTTGAGACCGGATGATAATACAACCAAACATCCATGACTCTGGCTATCACTGTTATCCTTGCCTTGATTTCACCGTTAGTTGAATGACCACCTGTCAAGGGCTAATGGTGACCCTGGTTTTAGACATAACTCCGCACGTCATCATGACCCGTGCCTAAGCCGAACGCATCAGCCCAGAGTACTAGCACATCATCGTGACCCGTGCTTGGAACGTCATCGTGACCCGTTCCAACGTACCCTTGCTTTGAGTATGCTAGAACCTTCAACAACGATGAGATCTTAGCCTCCTAGTCATCCTCCTTGACGACTCTTTCCATACTAGCTCAAGCGCCTCTCAAGCTAACCATTATCCATCCCAACTCGGACCGCATCACCGAGTTATAACTTTGCACGTCGTCATGACCCGTGCTTGGAACGTCATCATGACCCGTCCCATCTCAACATATGCCTTGCCCCATCACATCATAGCAAAGTCCCATCTCAATATCATGCTTTGCCTTCTCGCATTATGGCAAGGTTCCACATCATCGAATCCATCCATATGAGCTTCCACATCCGCTTCATATGCTACAGGCAGCTTTCACCATTCAAGAGCCTTTCCACTTAGCTTTTGAATCACCATCGACCTTACTTGTCCAAGTCAAGTAATAGATCAACTAATCAATCAAATCAAACATTAATCCAAGTAATCAATCATTCAACAAGATCTACATAGAAAATCAAGTAATCAAACATGATCTAAATAGGCATTTATAATTACAATGGCAATTTCATAAATAAATGAGCATAGATCTAACATACATGAATCATGGGTCTTTAGCATAGATCTAACAAATATAAATCATGGGTTTTGTCTCTACAACTAGATGAATGAACTTGCATAAGTAAACATCTTCATAAGTAATGGATCTACACTTGGATCTAAGGAAAATGTATGAAATCACTATCTACAACACTCCAACAAACCACCAATCCGATATACTCCTTTGGGTCCGCGTGAGAGATAACTACCACTCACCAAATCACCCAAACACTTCAAAAACTAATCACTTCAGATCTGGACAGCGAAGATCCAAGATTGATTCGTCGAAATCCCGCTTGAAACGATGAAATCTAGCTTCGATGGATGAAGATCTTCAACTTTGGCTCTTCGATCTTCGATCTTGATCTTCGATCTTGGATGGATGTTAGAACTAGATTGGAATGGAGAAAAGGAGATGAAGAAATGTTGTAGTCGAGTTTCCAAAATGGCAGCACTTCGTCGCTTCAAAAACCGGTGCCAAAAAGTGAGCCAAACCCCTCTATTTATAGGCTGAAAAACCCTTAGGTTGCCCAGACTTAGGTCGTTGTCGACCTAAAAACATACGACCTAACTTAGGTCGCTGCCGACCTATACAATCCCTCGACCTAATACGCGCACGTCCAAACCTATGCGCGACTCAACACAGCTTGACCCAACAACATACGACCTAAAACCACAGCCGCCTTCAACGACCTACGACCTAACTGGTACGCGACTTAGCAAAAGTCGCGACCTAACCAAACCCAGGCCACACGATTTAACTAAAAACAGGGTCACACGACCTAACACTTATGCGACCTAACGCACTGCTGACCTAACGACCTATCAACCAAACACACCTAGCGACCTAACAAATACGGCCGACCTAACAACACACGCGACCTATCCTTAACTCGTCCTGCCGACCTAAGCCACTAACCTTTAGGTCGCTTATCCCCATAGGCCACTCACTGTACTAAGTTGCTTGCGACCTAACGTAAGTCGCTCACAACCCTTAGGTCGTTAACTCCACTAGCTCGGCAACCCTTAAGTCGCTTCTTCTCCCTAGGTCGCCACCGACCTAAACTACCCAACGACCCAAACCTCTTAAGCCGGTCAAATTCTATAGGTCGCCCAATACCATAGGTCGGTTACTACCTTAACTCGGTCAACTTCCTTAGGTCGTTCCCCACGACCCTAACTTCCTAGGTCGCTAGCTACCTTAGGTCGCTCTACCGACCTAACTCCATCACGACCTAAGTTTAAGCTGCCTACACGAGTTAACCTCCCAAACGACTTAGGCTAGGGATAACATAAACAACACTATCGACCTAATAATTCTACGATATAACAATACGTAAAATACGGGTCGTTACACTTATCAAATCTTCTTTCTCTTACAAACCACTAAAATTCTTTGAAATTAATTCATACACTTTGAAATTCCTCTTTTATAAAACCTTTAAAGTAGTAATAAACCAGTTTATAAATCAAGAATCCCTTCAAACGTCAAATTTATAATATATATATATATATATATATATTCCCATATATATTTGCAATTTCAAACTATTTCCAAGACCCAAATATAAAATTTCAAAAAAAGTATTCAAACCACTTATTCTCTCTAGAACAGATAAAATCCCCTAAAAATAATTTAACAATTTTGAAATTCGATTTCCATGATAAACCAAAATTATATTAATAAGATTTATGAAATTGGGGATTCATCTTAATATCACATTTAAAACTTTATTCCTTTCAAATTAATTTCAATCAATAATATTTTCCAAATATTAACTTACACTTAAAATTTATTATTTTTTCCAAAATACTTTTTTACAAAACTTTTGATTTGTTCAAATACCAAAGAGAATAATTTCATCATTTTGAATAAACAGTTTTACATCCTTTTTAAAAATAAACCACATATTATTATAAACATTGATGAATAGAATACCTATTCAAAAGTCGACTTATAAAACAAATACCGTAATTTCAACTTATAAAAATAATTTCTTTTCAAAAATTTAAAAAATACTTATTTTAAAAATATACCTTTTTTTAAAAAAACTATCTTATATATAGACAAAATATTAAAATCTTTTGTTTGAAACATAATATAATTCAACCAACATGCAAAAAAAATTTATATAAAAGAGCGGTCCTCTTAAGAGGACGACATTCATATTTTATCGAGCAAAAACTCTAAATCCGTACAAAAGTTTGTTGAGAATTAGCTATTACTAATTTGTAGGATCATCACTATGTTAATCGACGAAATGGCATAGGTAGTAATAAGTAAAATAATATGTTTACAAACCATTGCATTGATAAAAACAATTGCTAGATGAAACAAGTCACATGACTAGTGTTCAATGTGGTGGAACTAAAGGAAATGTGGTTATGGGGCTAAGGCGAGGAGTGAAGCTTAAGGGCTGATGTTTTTGCATGTTATAGATGAGAATATGTTGTTACCCTAGAAATTTTTATCCACCTCTAGGGGATTTCTAACGATCTGATTTTCTTTTTGATAAAATTGGCCATCCAAACAATATGCATGCAACAACAAATAAACAAACAATCAATTTCAACCAATTTAAACAAGGCATCATGAAAATCATAACATGCGGATGAAATTAGAGTAGGTTATGAATGTAATAACTCGCTGAAAATGGAAATATGGTCACAATTACTTAATGTGGATATTGCTTAAAATTAAGGCTATAATCACCTTCTTCTAGAATTCCAAAACAATTACTCAAACCCTAGCACCACCACTTGCCTTCTAATGCACGTGTAAGCCAACCTTCGACCACCATGACAGTCATCTAAGTCGCCACCCCGGTGAATTAGCCAACTTCCACAGTTTGAGCCGCCAAAACCTACTTTACGTGAAAACCTTTGGATTTTTAAAACATAATTCAAATTTCAAATTTGAATTTTAAGTTATATTCTTCTTTATTATCAAATATATCCGAAATTTTAACTTATGGAATTAAATTCAATAAATCTTCTAAAATAGCTTTTTAGCTTTACTTAATCACATAAAAAACAGTTTCAACATTTAAAATTTGGTTTAAATCTCAGTTCCAGACATTAAATTCAAATACTTGAATTTCCAAACCAACCATTCAATTAATTCCCAAAATCTATTTTAATACATTTACTTTGTCCAACTCCAGAATGGAATGTAATAAACTCCCCTTTTTTATAGAAATTATAACCTCGCAATTTACTGAAGAGTGCTCTTATCGATCTAATAAATAACATTAACTACAAAATATATTATACATATCATTCTTTACTACGCTTTTGTAATACTACTTTTCCATAATCTTATATAATCTATATTACTTGCTCGAATTTATTTTATCGACACAACCATACATGAAAAGCAAACATTCATTTCATTTAAACAGATCGCATACTATTAAAAAAACAACGATCAACATATGTATGTCATTCAATATTTCTTTTAACAAAAATTCCTTAAATTACAAAAAGTATAAAAATTTAAAACATTTATAAATGTCGAAGATTTTAAAAAATTTCTACAGAATCTTCTTTGTACGAAGAGGGTTTTGAATAATTACAACATGATAAAATATATGTACATCAACCAAAACATGGCCAGAAACAATATATATCAAAATTTATCACAAGCATAAAATCCACAATATATATAACTTTTTAACTAAAAAAATACCTTGTTTTTAGCATTTTTGAGTGAATATGTGTATATGCATCAAAAGTCAACCCGACGGGCCTTTGGGTTCTTAACCTCAACTCAAATTAAATACGTAAGTTTCATTCAGCTAAATTTTATATGCATAAACTTACCATGCGCTTCCCTATCCTATATAAATTTACCCGGGGGTATGGGACTTGGGTCAGCGGATGGCTTTACTATACCCTCCTCAGGAGTTTACCGGGCTGTAGGGTTCTCCTGGGTTTTCAAAAAAAAAAATTATATGCATAAACAACTTTTCAGCAAAATTAATTATGTTGACTTAAGGCATCAATTTTATTTTGAAAAACTTCATCAACATAAGTTTTGAACTTGTGACCTCTCATACCAAAGCTGAATCACTTAACCACTAGGATAATGATGCTTGCCAGCGTATATACTACTTTATTTATTAAAGGTCTACATTCTACATGTAACAAAGTAGAGAAAATAATTAATTAAGAAAAGGCTTTCTTTAGATCGAATTAATGAGTGTAGCCAAAAGATTGTGTGCATTTATTTAATGGAAAAGAAATATAACATCCATGTACAACCACTTTTTGGAAAAAAATTAAAGAAAGAAAGCAAAAAATTAAGTAATAAGAGTGAATTGTTTCATAGTGTGTAAGTTTCCCAAAACAGCCTTCGAATTGCAAAATTGCCAACTTAAGTTATAGTTTTTTTTTCTAAAGACGATAAAATCTGAAATGGATATAAAAGCGCAAGCCCGCTTTATAAAACTACGTTTCTAGGCTAGAAAATGTTAAAATTTTGCAAAACTCTTAAAACAAAAGTTCTCCTTATCTTATTAGCTTTCTATAAAGGCAAGATCGTCCAAATTGAACAAACTATTTGAAAGTTATGTTCAAATGAATTCAACGTTATTATATGTGTTGGAACTGGGTCAGCCCGTAGCAGAAGTCATTAGTGAATTTCAAAAAACGTTTCCTAATTGGATCTATATTGGGCCTGTAAAGTCTAACTTATTTAGAACGTTACTAAATTTTATTTAAACAAAATCTCTTATTTTATCTAAATTCATAAATTATATACAATTTTATTTAATTTATATTACATATAAATGTACACATGTATAAAATACATATATGTATATGAGTGCATGTGTAACATGACAATCTGGGCAAGGTATAACATGTACATATATAGATGTTGGGATTTATCACAATGAACATATTAGCTTGTTATTTATATAAATATTATAGATGTGCGCGTGCGTGTACAAATGTATAAGTAAATTTTATTTAAATAATTTTATAAGGATGAAAATATATATAAACATATATATATATATATATATATATATATATATATTCACACATGTATATATAACATTTTCATATTAGTTACAATAATACATAAATATATATATATATATATATATATATATATTATTAATATTAATAATTTATATATATAATTATGTATTATTGTAACTAATATGAAAATGATACATATACACATAATGTATAAAAAAAAATTATTATGAACTTATTGTATATGTACGTATTACAATGACAAAATAATAATGATAATTTATATATATAAACATATTTATAATATCGTAAAGGTTTCATGACCAATTTTATAAAGTTGTAAAGATGCAGGAGTCATATGTAGGTGGTCGAATGCATGTTTTACTGTTTGCAAATTCTTGATGACGTGATCAGGTTTCAAGTCTGACAATCAAAGTGATTGTCTCAGGTAAGATAAGATTGGGCTTTACGTACCCTTTTTGTAAATTTCAATCTTAACCTAGGCCAGGGAGGAGCAGTCGAACTGAGGGGTGTCGGATTCTTCATGTGATAGGTGATAGTGAAGAGACACGGTTAGAGGAAGCACTAAAGGTAGTTTCACTTTTTCAAACTACTATGTTTCTGATGTCTAGAAATGAATATAATTAGAAAGCCCACAAACATGTGCACATTTACTACTGGGCCAAAGCTCTTTAGTTACAAAAATGTTGGACAACATATGTAGTGAAACAAAGACTAGACTTTGCTATAAGGAGATTATATTTCATGTATTCAGATGTTCGTATTTATGGTTTTTAATTAGATTGTAGCCTTGTTTGCTTGGGCTACTTTGTGTTGTACTTTATAATTTTGGTATGTTAAAGCAAATAAAAGGAATCCATTTAAAAAAACATATTTATAATATATATGTGTGTGTATTAACTAAATAATCTTTTTTATTTTATACATTTCCAGATCGTATGCACAACAAAATAAAATTATGTTATATTAAAATATACATAAATTGATTAACTAGTTGAAAGATAATAAATATTAATAAAAAAATATCTACAAAACATATTATTCATATTATTCAAATTTTAAATTATCAAAAAATCTAGAATTAGATTTTAAGGTTTGGAAACAAAATTCATAATTTTTTTCAATAAAAAGTTATTTTTGTAATAATTAATCATTTTCGACCATATATTATAATGATATTTTAAAAATATAAAACATGATTTTTAAATTCTCAGTTTTTGGTCAAGATCTTATTTCATGATTAAATAATTCTAAAAAAATTTAATTTAAAATTTTGAAAAATATTATATTTTATATAAATTATTTAAATAGTATATTGATTCAAATAATATTAAATAATAGTAGATAATTATTTAAAAGTAATTTATTACTACCAAAAATTATAATTATTGTAAACATATATATGTATAAAATATATGTTCGATTATTAGCATGAAATGATGGTATAATTAAATACAAATCATATAATTATAATTAAATAACATAATAATATGTATATACATTAATTAATAAAATAATAATAATTATAAATAAATTATTCGGTTGTGCATATCTAATCTATATGTAAAAAAGATTTATAACATAAAACCAATCTATTATATGACAACATCAATACATATATAACTTACATTATAATAACAATATCTTTGTATAATAAAATAATGTTAGCAGATTATAAACAATATAATACAGTAAAAACATACCTAAAACTAATCCCTTGAAGCATAACTTGTAATAATGAGCTCTCTCTTTTGAAAGCTTTTCGATTGGGCACTACAACAAACTGGACATTTAACAGCATTTAAACCCCCCTATAAAAACCTTAACAACGTTTTTGACTGTGAGGTAAAAGACATGCCATTATAGACCAGAAATATATCGTAGAAATATAGTAAACGCGTAGAAAGTACATATTTAATAGCATTGACTGATGTTATGAATACATTTCATGGCGTTTGTGTTGATGAGATAAACTGCTTTTCCTAGCGTTTGTCTTCTCTTATCAAATATATTTAATAACGGTTGCATCATGCTATGATAACTTTTTAACAACGTTCCTTTCACTGCTATGACTTATTTTTACTGCGTTTTAATTATTGCCATGATGTTTTTTATAGCGTTTTTTGGAATGCAATGAGTGTTGTTTCTTAAAGTATTGATGTGAAAGCTTTGTCATTGTAAGAACTATTTTAAGAGCATTTTTAAACGCTGTTGAATATTTCACATCGATTTCAAAACTCTATCGAAACTTTTTACGGCATTTTCAAAACACCGTCGTATTTAATCCACTTAATGATCAACATGTATATCGGGTTCTAGTTATATGCATAGCCATAATTTATATATAGCACAGTTAATAAAAACACATACATTTCATAATCAATATATTATATCGATCACACATTTCATAATCAAATTATTATATTAATCACATATCCGATTATCAACATGTAACGTTACATAATAAACATATGCAATATTCCTACATTAAAACATATAATAAATTCATAATATTTCAATTTGTAGAACAAGCAGCAGCTAGTGACAATAGTAACACATACAAGCACACAAACCGAAATGTAGTTCTGGCATCAAAGGTAACTAACTTCGAATCATAACTTGGTGCGATATATTACTACTCTTTCACATAAAATATATCTATCCACCCGTAAAGTAAAATTTCTTTAGTTAGATGTACTTAATTAGAATTAAAAGATTGAAACATTGAGTAGCTAGTTCTCAAGTTATTTAAGCTTTAAAACAACTCATTATCATACATATGATTATATACCATTACAATTCAAAACCAACAATTGAGAAGTGTTAAAGTTCTGTGTAGACATTAGCTCTAAACTATTGGTGGTTTTAAAGTTGACTGTACATGCAAATGGCAAACTAAGATCAACATTTAAGTTTTCTATTCCCAAATTTACATTCTGCATAGTTGCTAAAAACAATGATCAACAAACCATAGTTAAATGCACTCACAAAGGTGCAAATGCTACAAAGAGCCTCAAGACACAACACAAGCAAACCTTAAACAAGACCCGGTTACATATTAAAAAATCAGTTCATAAAGATACTGGAAGAAAATTATTTGAAAAAAGCATGATACTTTATCAATAAAACCGGAGAACTTATTAATAGCTATTTTCTTACTATGACCCCATGGTACATCTTATTTCATTGCTTGATATGAGATCTCTGACCTTCATTTAGAGATCTCTGACCTACATTTAGAGCTGATGGAATGTGAACATCAAACTCATGCTTTTGAATAGAAACTCAATCCTGAGCATTCACCTTCTGCTCTAGATAATTTGAATCTATCTGGACTGGACCCGACCCATTTTCTAGTAGCTCTAAAATACACTATGAAGTCGATAAATTCATTTGTCAAATTAATGATTGGTGAAATGGAATCTACAGGATGGAACTTGATGCAGCAGCGAAATCCATACAACCCTATTTGTTAAAGAAATCCAGGCATAGAGTATTTGCTTTTTAGTCCTTTTTTGTCAAAAACTCTTCTCCAGTTTTGACACTCAAAATTTTTGTTTTTTCAAGGAGTTTATGGAGTTCGAATATGCAAAAAATAAGAACCATTTTTTGAGTCGGAAAACAACATCATCTGGCTTTGGTAGATTTTGTTGGGCCAAGTATTTAACCATAGTTCACCCAAAAGTGGAAGCTTCTTTTTTCAGTGATCTCGATGAAAGGGGTGTTGTAAGTTCGAGTCATGAATTTTCAAAGAGTTTTTCTTAGGTTTTGCAGAGATGGCACGAAGAGTTTGGATATTGCATTGCTTGTTCTTATCCTTTGATAAGGAAATGGCTAATTCAATATATCAGATCAAAAAAGGATGTAGATTTTCTAAAGTTTATATGGACAGTGTCATTGAAGAATCAAGTGGGGTGAATCCTATTGTAAGTTTCATGGTGGTGTTGGGGTTCAAAATTGGGAGAACCAATGTTCAATCTAAAGTCAATATTTTGTAAACCTATTCGATAGTATATCAACAATTTAATGAATTTATCGGTGCATGTCGACATAAAGATTATATCTTATTAAGTAATGTACTAGAATTTTGTCCTGGTAAGTTCATTAAACATACTATAAACAAAATTTCTCAAAAATGAAGTTTTAATTCAGGACCTCAAAAATGAAAAATAACAGGATATTTATGAATAAACGATAATATGAACAAAATTTCCTCCATTTTAAACCTTTAGTTGCAGTGATGTGTTACGGTTGCTGCAAATGACTCAGAATAAACCTTTCACATCAAATTTTGAAAAATATTTCACTCAACATTCAAATACGTAACAATTCAAAGCGCATAGATTTCGACATATAAACTACCTTATGTAAAAATTAATTCTTTCATTGAAACACATAGCCATGGGAATGTAGGGCGAAGACTTAGCTAGAGGCATAACCAAGAACATTGAGAAAAGACTTTCGAAACTAACTGAGGAAGAAATGACTATCGTCGAAGATTCAAAAAGAATCAAGAGTACAAGAGCTTAGACTAGAATAAATGTTTGAACTTTAACATTTACATTAGTTGTAGTAAGTTAAAAACATAAAAATTTCTTGAGAATATCATAGAATCCTTAAATTTTAATACGGTTATGAAAGGAAGTCTTAACTTTAACATTATACATCTTTTCAGAATATAAGAGAAAAAAATATTAATCATATTGAACTTGTGTAAAACTCATCTTCTACAATCTTCAAATAAAATTTTTGATAAATTATATGGTCCAAAAGTCTCAAAAAGAACCTAAAACAATCTTTAAGTAGTATAAGTCAGACACATATAGTTGTTTTCATAAATCAATGGAACAATGAACTTCCATTATTACTTACTACTTAGTTCGATGTTATAATATGGTGGTTATAATACTAATATGCTAGTTAGTTTGGTGTTATAATATGGTTGTTTTGGATTATATTATAAGTTACAAACGGGATAATGAACATGCATGATCCACTCATCAAATAAAATCCTGAAACAATAGCATGCAAAAATAAAACATTAAAAACAAGACTATAAGTCACTGACGAAGCAAAAAAATTAGTATCAGCAGATCATCTTAATCTGAAACCAATCTATATAAGAGAAATAACTGTTGGATTTTGTAATAAAATATTTCCAAGTCAAAATAGATTTTGAAGATATTTTAGTGGAGGTGGATTTGTGGCTGAAACACATTTCCACTTTTATGGATTGTGCATATTTTGAAGATAATTAATTGCATTTTTTATTGCACTAAAATGGGAAAATAATATCTACATTGGAAGGATTTCTTTTGGAAAATGAAAATAAAAATGGTTAATTAAAGAATGCATTTAATCAAATCTATTATAAATAGATATGCAAATGGTTCATTAATTAGATATGTGGGAAAAGTATATTTTCTTGGGTATTCAAGATTGAGATTTCTTCTCAATTTTAGGTCACTTTTAAATTTTTTTAGTTGAATCAATAAAAGTTTTTGTTTTTGGGGGATTCCTTTTTTTTTGCTTTCTTCACTACTTTTCCTTCTAAATCTAATTGTGTAGTGATCCTGAAAAATTGCATAACAGTTGGTATCAGAGCCAGCTACACAAATTTTTGAAAGAGTCTTTGGCTATGGAGAAGATAAGTGTTGAAAAGTTTAGTGGAAGGAACTGGGGGTTGTGGAAGGCAAAGATGGAAGATTTTCTCTATCTTATTGATCTTCACAAACCCTTGGAAAACAAAGGGGAAAAGCCAAAATCCATAACTTAGGCGAAGTACGAAATTTTGGATAGGAAGGCAGCGGTGGCTATTCGGTATTTTATGGAGAATTCCGTGTTCATATCGTTGCTTGTGAAACATCTTCTTTTGGAATATGGAAGAAATTGGAAGGGATTTATGCCAAAAAAATTGCGATGAATAAAGTTTTTCTGATGAGAAGGTTGGTCAATCTAAAACTAAAGGAAGGCGAATCGATTGATGAACATATCAACAACTTACAAGCAATTGTGAACCAATTAGCGACGGTAAATTTCAAAGTTAATGATGAAACTCAAGTTTTGATATTAATGAGCTCATTGCGTGAAAGTTGGGAAACTCTTGTAGTCGCATTGAACAATTCAAATTCTAGTGGTGTAGTTTCCATGGAGACCGTGCTTAGCAACCTTCTTAATGAGGAGATGCGGAGGATAAATTCATCGAAAGGAAATGCCATTGAAGAAAAGGAAACTACAAATCCATTGGCACAGGACCATCTTGTAAGGAGAGAAAGACGCTCTTTCAAACCAAATAAGGATCGAGACTTCATTTGCTATTACTGCAAAAGACCAGGTCATTGGCTGAAATTTTTCCAATAAATTAAGAGAAGATAAAGAGAGAACGAAAACTCAAGAAGGAAGAAAAAATAAGCTGGAGGTAGACAATGATGAGGAGGTAAACTTTGACATTAGCAATGATATTCTTTGTGTTGATATGAGTATGGGAGGAGAGTGGGTGCTAGATTCTGGTGCATGTTTCCACATTTGCATTCAAAAGGAAGCATTCACTGATTATAAAGAGGAAGCATGCAATGTGGAGTCCGCTAATGGTGGAGGTCTACATGTTCAAGGCACAGGTTCTGTCATGTTGAAGATGGATACTGAAAGGTTGGTGACGCTTACATAGGTTAGGCATATCCTAGAAATTAAAAGAAATATTGTTTCCATTGGATGACTGGAAGGGAAAGGTTGTAACTTCTCGACTCGAGGTGGAGAAACTAGGGTTTGGAAGGGTAATAGGTAGGTGCTGCATGCGAAGAGGAAAAGCAATAATATTTTTCATTACTTGGAAAAACCTTAAAGACTGCAAAGTCTTATACGAGTGAGGTTGAAGAGACAATTCTATCTGAATTAAGCTGGAGCCAACAACGAAAAACCACAAAACTTACTTGGAGGTCTTTGTGGTATTACAAGCAATTCTGATCTGTTGAAGATGTGCATGCTCGATTGGAGGGCATGCATAGTTTGGAGGGATGTTTAGCATTGTGATGGAGACATTTGTTTCCTTGAATATATTATTTGGAGTTTTGAAAGACGTTTTTGGAAATATAGTATCATGGTGGAGATTGTTGGATTTTATAACACAATATTTCCAAGTCAAAAGAATTTGAAGATATGTTAGTGGAGGTGGATTTTTGGCTAAAATACATTGCCACTTTTATGGATTATGTAGATATTGAAGATAATTAATTGCCTCTTTTATTGAACTAAAAAGGAAAAATAATTATCTACATGGGAAGGAATTCTTTTGTAAGATGGAAATAAAAATGGTTGATTAAAGAACGTATTTAATCAAATCTATTATAAACAGATATGCATATGGTTCATTAGTTAGATGTGTGGGGAAAATGTATTTTCTTGGGTGTTGCGGATTGAGATTTCTTCTAAATTTTAGGTCTCTTTTGTATTTTTCTTGGTTAATCAATAAAAGTGTTTTTTGGATCTTTTTTTGGCTTTCTTTACTACTTTTTCTTCTAAATCTAATTGTGCAGTGATCCCGAAAAATTACATAACGATAACATACGTAAAATTTACTAATCTTTTATTCAGTTATGCCTTTGTAACCCCCCTTCTTGAGTTGTTTTGCTTGTAAAGAATCACCGGTCTTTATGATACTACCATTCTCCTGCACAATTTGCAATAGAAGATACAACTTAGTAATGCTAGTACACTATCTTTTAAAATTAAAAGCAACTTCATTGAATAAGTGCTTGGAAAACAACTTATTTTTCTAGACTCTTTTTGACAAGCAACAAATTTTTGCTCATGACTATCAAGTCAAAACTCTGATGAATTGGTTAGCAAACATGTTTTTAAAGCTAGCATAACCGGGACATGATCCAACGTGCCTCAAGCTCAAGATAAACTCACGACACTATTTTTCAATATTTTGGATCATCATGAAAAACAAAACTTGGACATCTATCAAGGTATATACGCCATGAACTCCTAGTCTAAAATCATGTGAGTACGTGATCACTACCTTGTTTAATGAGAAAAACCAGAATTTCTCAACATTCTAGAAAAACAAGATTCTTGATGAACTTGTTGAAGATTTCAGCGAATAAAATATTGCAACACAAGAATTTCATGTATTAGTCCTAAAGTTGATTCTTAAGGCAAAACATTTAGTACATTGAATTTTGCTCATAGGACATCTACTGTCAAGCTTGGACCCGCTCATATAAACAAATAAAGCAGCAAGGTTTTGCAGTTACTAGAAGAAGTAAGAAACTACCAAGTCTGAAAATTATGTTAAATCTTTGTTTATCATATAACTATCTAAAACTACTAATATTTATGGGTAGGTTGTTAATCTGAAAAAGGCATTAGTAAGTAGAGATGGTGACAAATTCATGTCGGCGAGGAAAATGGAAAGACCTAAAGTTAAACAACAGGACATTGAGATATATGCTTCTGCTTATTATGACCCAAAATCAAATGGTGAACATGAATTAGAAGCTGTGCAGTTAATGCGCTCGGTAGATTCAAAGCAGTGGAGGTGCAAAAAGTCATAGCGGGGATACAACGAGGATATAGCGGGATATAGCGGATGGCTCTAAAATAGCATATAAAACTCGTACTTAATGTTTTTACAAATATATAAATGGTAACTAAATGAAAACTTATCATTCAATTGAATTATAAATAATACATAAATAATTTTAAATAAAAACATGTGCAAATATACTATAAATAAACGAAAAACTGTTATATAACATAATTGAATTTGGTAGAATATTAGAGTATTTTCATTTCTGAAAATATATTAAAAATTAAATCAAATAAATTAGTTTCATAATTTTATAATGTATAAATGCAATTTTTCAATTCATTTTATTAAAAAAGATATAGCGGGAATAGCGGAAATAGCGGGATATAACAGAAATAGCGGGGATTAAAGCGGAAAGGCTATATTTTGGGGCTATATGGAAAAATCATAGCGGCAGAAATTCGCTATGAGGTATAGAGGGTTAATAGCGGGGCATTAACTACACATATTAGAAGTTGAAGTCAGATCAAGTAATGAGACCAGTGATCAAGTATCCACTTTGAGTTTTGATGCATTATGCCAAAATCAGCAATAAAGTGCAGAGATTAGACACAATACAAAGGCAATGGCAAAGCCAACATCTGAATTATCAACAAAATTGGAGGATGAGTTGATGACACTGGATACAAATGAGAAGTGGAAGATAAAGAAATCTAATCTGAATATAAGCAATAGCAAAGGTCTCACATACGAAGCACTTTGCAGATGATCGAGAAGTTTATAAATAGCTCTGCTAAGAGGTATATGAACCTGGAAACATGTACATCTTTTTCACAGATATAAAATTGATCATAATGCACATTCATATATATCTTTTTTAAAAATGAAGTTGATAGCATCATTGTATCTTGCTCGATTTAAATCTTAAATGCATGTTTGGGTAACGCGGAGATTCATATTCCATAAAATGAATATTCTACTTAACCTTAAATGCATGTTGGGGTAACACAGAGATTCATATTTCATAATATGAATATTCTATTTAGTTTCAATGAACTTGAACATGTACATATTTTTTCTTCATTTCATGTTTGCTACATTTTTTTTACATATAAAAATGAACATCATGATGTCATGAACTAAACCATGGATTTGAGATAAAGTACAACCTTTACATGCTTTGCGTAGTTACATTTATTAGAATACGCAGGACTAATCAAAATCCATCAGAGATGGCACCACCTTCTAGGCATGGAAGAAACAATGATAAATTATTCATTAAGTTACCATTAACAAATGATGCAAGATTGCGGAGAAGACAGTTGCTGGCTAGTATAGGTACAAATGTTTCCAAAAGATCATCTCTTAGTGGAATATCTACTAACTCATGTAATATAACCCATAACTACACAATTTTACTCCAAGATTTTAAAATGCTAACATGTACTATATTGATTTTACCTACAATGTCAATGTAGATACAACTGACATTCAAACTTTAAGGATGAAGTCCCCAGGGACAATAAGTACAGCAAAGACTGATGGATGTGTGGTTGAACAATAGAGGAAAAAAATTTATAAATGATTTTGCTCTTGACATATGCTGACTTTGGTTCACACTTCTAGAAAGCATGATTGTTTGTAATTAAAATGTATGAGTCATTAACTTAAAACTCCGGTAAAGTAAATTACAAGTACATATCATAAAACCCATTGGCATATATTTTACTTTCATCATTCATAACATACACATACATATTATTGTAAAGGGAACTTGATATGGGAATTCGCGTCGTCCAATTCATTTCTTAACAAAAGAATTTAAAAATATCCAACAAATATTATTATTATTCCTAGTTTTTCTAAATATTAGAATCTGTTGTAACACATGCAACTAAACGTGTTTATTTGTCATATATCCTTATTCTAATAGTGGCCTTAAAACCAAGATATAGCAATAAAAGTGTTAACGCAAATACAATCCTTTTATATCAAAGAATTGATATATGAAATGGACATGTTCGTTTAGATATTTTTCATTGAAGCAACAATATGAAGATAAACATTGGATTGTTAGATTGTGCAAAGTACATTGAAAAAAGAAGTAAGTTGAACTTTGAAAAACCTAGAGTTTATTGGACAAATAAGATAGAAGCATATCCCTCCCTAATTATTCGCACAACTTATGTCGAAATGATTCCTACCTTGCATTTTAGATTCATGATTAGCTATGAGTATCCAAAGGAAAATCAAGATTTTGGCACGTTACGTAAGTTGCAATAACAATTCTATGTTGTAACATTATTCTACTGCCAGTAAAACATTTCATAAAATCTTCTAATTATGCTTGAGAATTGAAAAATTAATGTTATATTATTAGCATCGGTCATGAAAATTTATTATATATTGCATGATTTTTTATTAATGATAAAATCATGCCACTCTAAGTTACAGGGCATGTGGAAAATGTGCTCTTAGAGTATATAGTGCTGGATGAAAAATAGTGACGTTAGATGATACTGACAAAATTTGATGTCCTTAACCCCTTACTATATTATCTATCATGCATCTTACATTCTTGACACCAATATACTACAATACATCCATCAGATAGATGAATAATTAACAAACAAGTATAATCCCAATGCAACCAATGACTAGTGAGTTCAGTGCATATGTTATCTTATACACACACATGTGCTCTGTTCTCTACTAATATGAACGATGTTGAATGAATGACTACTAGGTACAGCTATAGGAATGTTCATTGCTTCTAAACTATAAGGTTAAACGTAAGCAGTTTGATCTAATGCGTTTGTGTTGTTTACTGAATTAGTATCAACACCAAATTATGTGTGTTATACGTGGGTTTAGGTGGTGTTATCATCACTAGACGACGCAAAACCTCCACAACTGTCAAAAGGAACCGACTGAGGTTAACTTGGTAAAAAAATTACAGTTTTTAATTTTGCAACTTTTCTCAATTGAACTAGTTTAGTTTTTGAGGAAACCATGTCTAACAATTTATCGCATAATTCAATCCTATAGAAAATTCAATATAGATAGAAAAAAGTAGCATCAAAACTAAACAAACAACATGTAACAAACGACACAAACGTTTTACTTTGAGGGAAAATTTAATTATATTATCTACTTGTTAGTATAATCTAATAAGCATAATATCTACAGGATCGTATGAGGACTATAATTATGTATTTATGTAATGTAATAATAAATTTATAAAAGTGTGCAGCGGCAGATAAACAACGAATTATAAAAAATAAACGCAAGGCTACAACTTACTCTAAAACTTGAAGGACGAAGGCCGATGGCGATGATGGTTGTTAATTGGCCTCCATTGACAAGCCAGTCGATTGTAGCAGAAATTAGGGTTAATACGGTGAAGGTTGGCTATTCGTTTCCACTAACGAGCTTAAATGGGACGACTGCAAATGACAATGAAAGCTACTGGCGATGAAATTTTATTTCAAATGATAAAGATTTTGTAATGAAACTTGGATTAGGGGATTGGAATTTTGGGGAAGTTTTCTTAATTAGGTGTATGTAGAAATGAATGAAAAGGAAAGAAATTTAATAGACAGTGCACGAACAACGTTGGTTTTACTAATTTACCACCTAATCATTGTCTCCAACAACAACCTGTTCAAAAACGTTGTTAACTTATGCTAATAAAACTAACTTTTGTTATAGTAGCAGATTGTTAATTCTTAAATTGTAAACCTTTTTCTATCAAATAATATTGTTTTGAACTGATTTGAGTTGGATTTGCTTGAGCTCCTAGGGATGAAATCGGTGAGCAATAGAAGAGATAGCGGTTGCTAAAAGTTCTAAATCAATTAAGGTTTGAGATCTTTAAATGGTGGATGAAAATGAGAAAGTTATGGATCAAATCTCATATCAATTCTCATTAAATCTAGGCCATCCATTTCTAACACCTCTAACCAGTTTTAATCGGCCCCTATAGCCCTTATTCCAACCGAAATTATCGATCTACCGTCATGGGCCAATATCTCATGTAAGCTCAAATAAATATTATTAGCTAAATCTAATTTAATGATTATGATATCGCATATCAATCAATATATTTATAACTATTATAAATATAAATATATTCAATAACATTTATTTCTCAAATCACAATCAAATTATTATAATTGATATTTCATAGACATTAATTAATTTAATTAATTTTTTCTAATTTAATTAATTTATAACAATTATAAAATAATTAAATCGTTTTGTCTAGAAGGAATTCATCATTTCGGTTGTACGACTCGTAGGGTGAAAATTGATCAGCGATTAACATCGAATTGTTCAAATGTTAATGTTCACACATCCCTTAAAAGACGATGTGACATTTTGATCAAATGTATCGCTTACTTAGTTTTGATAAAACTCAATTTTACTTTATTAGGCGTAACCTAGTTCAATAATATCCAATTTACACCAATTTTCTTCGTCAAAACTATATCACTTTGGACTAATGAAATTTGGTAATAGTCAAAATTCTAGTACATCCACATTATTTAGCTCTATACTTCAAATACAAAGTCCATGTTTCAATAATAATCATTATTATTAACCGAAATGCTCTGACCAGAGAATTTGATTTTGGGTTGACTTGAGTTGATCGCGATACTAACCTCATATAACTGTGGAGGCGAATCCTCCCTTGAATAGTGATTTACTTTCAATACATTCAACCGACCCAACTATAGTCATTCGATGAATGTCATACCATGATTTGACTATAATCAAAGTGGAACTCTCATAAGATGATGTGCACGTAAATGTGCATATATTTACATCCATATTTTATCTATTTTTATTTAAATAAATATCATATTTGGACATTTTAACATGTTTAAAACTACAATTCAATTATTTTCAAATCATCATATATTCATCTTCATTCAAGGGCAAAATGGTCATTTTTATGCATGTGTCAATTTGAGAATTTTTACTTGGACACTTTTTGATGATTTTTATAGAAATTTGAATGCATACGGAAGAGGCTTCATGAACATATGTGCATACACAAGGGAATACAAAGGAATGAAGAAGAAATAATTCAAGCTCATGATAATGGAGGACCACATCTACCCACTTACCTTGATTTTTAATTAGGAGCTAATGCACATGCTAAAAAGCCATTAAATCTTCATGCACATTTAAGTGGGGGATTAACGTATGCTAATGATTATTTGGTGGCCACACTACCTCAAGGACAATTTGGGCTTTCCCCAAAAATATGAATTAGGGTTTTATGCATGTATAAATAATCTTTTTATATACATGTAAATATCTTCTACTCATTCACATTAGTTAGGAAATTAAGCAAGCAAATTGTAAGTTTAATGTTACATGAAATAAAATGGCTTTCAAGCCTCTTTCTCTCTTCTTCTTTACATGCTTTTCTTTGTTTTATTGTCAACGTTTATTTCTATGCTCTCTTTCTTTTAATGTTTATAGCTTAGATTTACATTAATGCAAGTAGTATAGCTTTATTTTTTATATAATTAGTTAGTAGCTAACCTCACTTTCTTTCTTTACTTAGTTTTCAATTTTTTGCTTTTTAATGTTGAAATTTACAAGTGTTGATTTGATAGCACAAATGATTAGCTAAACCTCTTCAATTTAGGGGTAATGAAGTTCTCTAATTCTATTAATTTCAACATCTTTATGATTTATGATCTCTTTATTTATGCTTCATGAAAGTGAATTTTGATGTAACTTTATACAAGTAGGTTTGATAGCTCATGTTGCTTTTGCAAATGAGCTATTTTTATTCAACTTAAACACAATTTACATCATCATTTGCTAATTGATTTTTGATTTTGAAATGAAAGTAAAAGTGAAATTTGATGATCTATATTAATAATTACAATAGTAAATAGATCATACTTAAAATAGCTTTTGCTTTGGCTACATTTTCATGAGATTTTATAAGTGGTTTATTTGTTGCATTATAGTTTGATGGTTAATTAACAACATAAATAAACCATACTTATGACAAATGCAATAATTATTTCATTAATATCAAAATTAGAGATCATAAATTATTGTTTGTTGATTTACAAAAATATGAGAGTGGATTTATCTCTAAATTGTTCTCTAGTATAATAGTTTTTAAATCACATTTTAACTAGTTTTAGCTTCATTTTTGTAGTTAACAATTTCCTCTCACTTGGTCTAATTTGATTGAATCGATTTTTAAAATCTAAAACAATTCTCTACGGATCGACTCATACTCGCTACGTACTAAAATTGTACGTCGTGCACTTGCGGTTATTTTTATTTTAAAATTTATTGGCATTTTTCTAACTCGATAGAAAATTTGTCGTTAAATAATTTTTTGGCGCCGTTGCCATGAAATTGTTTTAATTTTTATTTTATATTCTTCGGATTATTTTTGTTTGCTTTTTGTGTGTTTTCATTTTGTGTGTTAGTTTGCATTTAACCAAAAAAATTATTTCGTGTGCGCGATATTTTTGTTTTCATTTTGATTTGTGTGATTGTTGTTTTATATCTGCATTGCATTTGCATATTAAAAAATATATTTATACACACAATTTCATTTGGAAAAAAAATAAATATTTCATGGCATATACATTTTCGTTTACATTTGCATATTCTATTTCTTTTGCATTTGCATATAAAATTTCACTCTGTTTTCATTGTTCACCTCTGTGCATCTCATCCTTCTCTGCATTGTTCACCTCTGGCCACTGTACAAAACTGTGCCTCTCATACAAACTTCAATCACTTCAACCAACACACCTCCGTTACCCTTCTTCCAGCATCAACCTACTTTAGCAACCACCACTTTTCTTTTAAATGAACTACAGCCATATTACCACCACTTCATCTACAATAAACTGCAGCCATACCAACTCTTGCACGATCGCCTGCACACATATCCACTCGACTGCTGCCACAATTGCAACAACCCCACAAAAACCATACAACATTTCACATCACCTCAAATTCATCAGATACATCTTCAAACTACCACACTTCTTCCTTACGACTACTGCTGTCATAGTCTTTAATACACCCAGTGCAACCTCCTCCTCGTCAACTCCTAAACCCAATCGCGTCTTCCACAAAACACATCACAGTGCAACACAACCACTCCACAGCAACTTCCCAAAACATCAGTAAACAAGCAATACAGAGATCACATATCACTCAGAGACCAGCCTACCACCACTTCTAACATACGAGCCTATCAACAACTGACAGCCTTCTTTCCACCATCACATTGCAACCACACCCTCTCCTCTGTCTCCACACTAGAAACTGTAATATACAACAGTCTCCACACCAGTGCAAATACTTCTGCACTTCAGCATTCATTACTTCACCATTCAACATATACCATCTTTTGCTCACTCCCATACAAACTGTCTCACTACTCAAACAAATACCAAAACTGTCAGCTTCATCATATACATTCATCTACATTCTGTGATTCCATCCATCCCCCTGATCATCACCCCAGTTCAACATCCACCGCTTGCTCTCAACAATCCTCTACAAACAATTTCAACTTCTCTACATCATCATACTCCACATCACCTCAGTTTCAAAACCAGACCACCACACCTAAACAATACTGCCCCATCAGTCGACCACTGCCTCGACATCATCATTCCAATTTCCTCTAACTGCTGTAGATCCTGCCACAACCAACACTTACATACCACTGCACCAAACATACAACTACGTGCTGCAGTTCGATCAGAACATCATCATCCTTCCAGTGACAATAGACAGCCTCCCTTCACCACTGTCAAAACCTACTGCAGCAAAACCATATACCATATAAAAAAAACAGACCATCACTGTTGTACATTCCCCCCCTCCCCCCGCTTCTACTCTACGGCATCTGCCACCTCCCTGTACACTTGCCACCATCAACATCGACCATCTGCCTGCACTAAACATCTGAAACCAACCACCACCGAAAAAATATCACCACTTCTACAACTTCCATCTACAACCCGCACCAGTGCACCATCATCATCAAATCTCCTATCTCACCACACGAAGCCCCGACCACTTGATCACTAGCTTGCGACTGGAAATCCCCGCAGTAAACTGTTCACTTGTGCATAAGCTTCATCTCCCCCAAATCAGTCCTCCTACAAACAAGTTGCAATATCACAAACATCCAAGCAACTCACTTCCACTTCTACTTCCAATACAAACTGTGCATTCAACCCTGCTGTCTCATCTTCTTACATCTGAACTTCACACACTTCTAACCATCAACTATACTCATTAACGCTTCACTTTGCATACTCTTTGTGTTTAAATCACCACACTTCACAACTCAGTCTGTCAACTTCAAACTTCCAGACAAATACTCAACACTTACCAGTGCAACACCTACTCGAGCTTCAAAAACCATCACCAGACATACATCATTCAACCTGTCACCATACTGACTAACATTCCCATAGTATGCCCATCCTCCAATAAAAACAAACTGCCCGACGAATCGCCTGAGTTCAAAAGTCGATCTTCCCCAATTCGAACCCGTAGGGCAGCAACAACCCATCGAACTTGAACTCCAGAAGCAACCACTCAGATACAAGATCACCGCAACCAAAATCGAGCAATCATCGACAACACCAACTTCACTTCCACGACCTCCAAACCTCCATTACCCCAAATCTTATCTAAATTATTCAACCGCCCCCACATAAGAAATCAATACGACAATTGCCTTAAAGGGCAGCGACGAAAGTTGCGAATTCAGTAAATTTATTTTTGAAATTGCAAAGTGATTTGGGGAGTTTCAATTTTTGGATTTGTGAGGAATTAGAATTTGAGAGGAAAGTCGCAAAGCGGTGAAAGCTTTTATTTTACGTATTGAGTTGGGTTTGTGGATATGTGTCAAGTGATATGGCATTTTTTTTGAAGTTTGTCTTTTTATTTTTATTTTCCTTTTTTTTGTAGCTTTTAAGTTTTAAGTTTTTCTTTTCTTTTCTTTTTTTTAAAAAAAACACAAGTTTGTTTTGTTTTGTTCTCTCTTCCTTATTTTTTGGGGTTTCATTTCTATTTTTTTTTGAACTTTCACTCTCCCTTCTCTTAAAAAAACCCAAAAAAAAAAAAAAAAAAAACCAAAAAGAAAAAGAAAATTCTTGCTTTGTGGTTTTCTTGTGTGTTGTTTTGAGTACTTCTTTTGAGATTTCTTGTGTGTTGTTTTGCTTTGAGTTGTAAATAATTTCTTTTAACTTTCTTATCTCACTAAAAAAGTTGCTTTTCTTTTGTTTGTTTTGTTTTATCCCAAAAAAAAGAACAGGTAAATAGGCACAACGAATAAGTTGCAAACAAATTTAGTCTCATGGACAACAAGTTTGCATTTTAGTCTGAAGGACATTTTTTAGTGTAAACTGCAAATGATAGTTACAACTATCATTCTGTGATTTATACTAAAAGTGTCATTCAACCTAAAAAACAAACTTCTTGTCCCTAAGATTAATTTTTTTTGCTACTTCTTCCTTGTGCCTAAAAACCCCAAAAAAGAATTTGAAATTTGTTTTTTTTATTTTAATTTGTTTTAGTTCTACCTTTCATATCTTAAAAAAAAAATTGGTTTAGGGTTTTGTTTTCTTAAAAAAAATAAACTTTTGTGTGTGTGTATTAAAATTTTAGGTTGGCAAAGTAGAAAATAGCAAGGAAGAACTGCTTGCCAAAAAATAAACCGCTTACTTGCTAAAAAATCGCCGCTAAAAAATCGCCGCTAAAAAAAATTAAAAAAATTTGCTAATAATCTATACGCTCTGGTATCGTGCTTTCATCCCTTATTTTTATTTTAATTGCATTGTTGATTGCTTGCATTTGCATTTATATATATTAAAAAATTTCAAAATCCAAAAACAAAAACAAACTTCATTTTAGTTGCATTGTAAATTCATGTTTAATTTTTGTTTGGCATTCATCTCATCTTGTTTTATTTTGTAAGGGAAATACCACAATTGACATAAGGTGGGGGATTTCATCACTCTTTCCTTAGCCCACAAACGCATTTTATCGTAAAATTTGATTAATAATAAAGGTTAAACATTCGACTTAAGGGTGTCACGAGCTCGTCTAGTGCTTAATTGTATCTTCACAATTGTTTTCTATGAACAATTTATTTCTGGGTGTCTAGGCTATGGTAAAGTAATAACCATTTATAAATATTACGGTGATTCATAAATATTATATATAGTGGTTGTTCATCTGAAGTTACTCAAACCTTCGGTTGCATTGCTATGGTGATTCGTGGTGCAGCGATAACTTCTGCCCTTTACCTGGCTGAGAAATATTTTTGTTGATTTAAGACAAAGTGCAATTATACAATTTTGGGTTAGGAGCTACTGAGGACAGAAAACTTTAATTAAGTCATTTGCATTCATTTAATTGTATTAGTTCATGCATATTTAAAAAGAAAAAAAAATCAAAAAATCCAAAATCCAAAAAAATGTAAATTTTACTTAACTTAGTTTTTAATTCAAAAAAAAATTCCTTTCCTTTGAAAATTTTCAATAAAAAAAATAAATAAAATCTTTTTAAAAATAAAAAAAAATCAAAAACAAAAATCAAATTTCCATTTTCTAAAAGCAAAAAAACAAAAAACCCTTTTTGGTAAATATTTGAAAATTCAAAAAAACGAAAACATATAAAAAATTGAAAAACCAGAAAACAAAACAAAAATCAAACTTCTGTTTTGAAAATAAATTTCATTTGGTAAATAGTTTTCTTCCCTGTAAAAAAAACCAACAAATTTTTCACTTCGTTTTTCAAATCTTCGTTCATTCTCTAAACTTGATTCTAACTTCTTTCTCTTCTTGACTTTCACTTGTGCATGACTACTTGGACTTGTGACGCAACAACAAATCGTTGGACTCACGACTCAACAACTAATCGTTTAACTCGAACGGACAATCCACCCGAAATGGAGAACGAGAACGCCCCTCGAACTCTTATGTATAGAATCTTTCCCGATAGAGTTTCTATCCCATCTTGCATCACGTTACCCGCCCCTACGGGTAACCATTTTGAAATTTACTCGAACCATATTGCCACACGTTCGAAATTTGGTAATTTCGAGCACGATGACCCCTACATTTTCTTGACTAAATTCGAACAAGTTTCGCAATTATTAAACTCCAACAACTTTCCGATGGAATCAAACTTCGCTTAATTCCATTCGCTCTTACGGATTACGCAGGAAAATGGTTGTGCAGCTTACCATCGAACTCGATTAAAACTTGGAAAGAATTCGTAAACGCTGTCTTAAAAAAGTTCTACCCCTTGGAAAAAATGATTAGAATCCGAAACGAAATTGTAAATTTTCATCAATTCAGGGGAGAACCATTCGAAAAATATTTTGAAAGATTCAAAGAGCTTTTGATAAAATGTCCAGACCATAACTTTGAAAAATGGGCGATTTGCCAAATCTTATATGATGGACTCGAGAACAGCTCACGAACCATGCTCGAATCAATGTGCCAAGGCAATTTTCTTGCCCAACATCGCGACGATGCTTGGCAATTTCTTGAAAACCTCGCCGAAAAATCATCCCAATAGGAACGCTCAAACGAAAAATCAATTTACTCACGATCGAGTGCACACTCGATATGATCTTCTTTGCTTCGGAAGCCAAGATTGACGCAATGATTAAAAAATTCGATAACGTTTTTTCATTGAATCAAATGAACCAAGCTTCACAACTGATGTGTTATAAATGCAACGATCCTAATCATATAGCTGATTAGTATTCCAATTCTATCGAACAAATCAATACTTTCAATAAAGCCAAAAAACGACCCGTTTTCTCCAACATATAATCTTGGATGGAGAAATCATCCGAATTTTGCGTGGAACCAAAACAATCCCAACACGAATACGGTTCATCCTAATTTTTAAGCATTTCTGAATCATGCTTTGAATCCTCCCTTTCAGCCCAAAAAGTCAACCAAAATTTGCAGGTCCGTCTCATAATTAACCGCAACAATCAAATTTCAACCAAATTCTGCTCATCCTCCCTAAGACAATAAACGTTTAACTTCCCTTGAGAAAACTCTTAAAACATTAGCTAAAGCAACTACTCAAAGTCTTCAATCAAACAGGAATTTGTAAAATTTATTGACCTCATATATGCAAAACACAAACCAATCAGTTGCAAAACTCGAAATGCAAATGAGTCAACTAGCCACGTCTGTAAGTGAACGCAAACATGGAACATTCCTAAGCCAGCCACTTCCAAATCCCATAAATCAAAACGCAAAATCAAATCAAGCCCATGTTGTTTAAGATAGCAACGTCACCCAATTGAATGGTACCACAACTTAACGTTCCGGTAAACAAATCGATAATCAAGTCGTTAACCCAAATGATTTACCGAAAACCTCTTTCGACACTTCTAAAATAATGAATGAATCCGAATAGAACATGGAGCCAAACTTTGAATCGAATGCCAATCAAAATTGTTCTTCTTCTACTCGAGTAGATCCACCTACCGAGTAGCGTGTTCCATTTCCACATCGTCTTCGACCAAAGAAACATTTGGACCAAATGGAAAAGATGTTGGAAATTTTTAAACAAGTCAAAGTTAACATTCCGCTTCTTGACATCATTTAGCAAGTCCCAACATATGTGAAATTTCTTAAAGACTTGTGTACCCAAAAGCGACACACTCAAGTGCCCAAAAAATTCTTCTTAGCCGCCAGTTTGAGTGAAGTCTTGTCCCAATCCATGCCCGTTAAATACAAAGATCTTGGCTGCCCTACCATTTCGTGTACAATTGGAGATAAGATGATTAACAAATGTTTGATAGACTTAGGCACGAGTGCCAACATGATTCCATACTCCGTGTACGAACAATTAGGCTTAGGTGAGATTAAACCCACAAAAGTCACGCTTCAATTGGTCGATCGTTCCATTAAGAATCCCGTGGGAGAAATCGAAGATGTGCTCATTCTAGTAGGACAATTCATAATCCCCGTTGATTTTATCGTTCTCGAAACACAACCCGTGAAAAATCCCGCGAGCCAAAACCGTTGATTTTAGGCCGACCATTCTTAGCCACCTCAAATGTCTTAATCAATTGTTGTAACGATTCGATGAAAATCTATTTTGGAAACATGACTTTGGATCTTAATATTTTCAATCTTGAAAACCAATTGAACGAACCTCATGACCAAACATTGGAAGTTAGTGCCATTCACGAAAACTTTGAAAATGAGACACTTGATCTTAATGATGAACGCGATGCCGAGTACGAAAAATTATTTCACGAAATTCCCAACGAGATTAAATACACTCTTCCTTTTGAATCGCTTCCAGTTGAGTTCGAGTCTCAACCCAATTCTTTGATCGAAAAACTCCCGAAGTTGGACCTCAAACCACTTCCCGATCACCTTAAGTACGCATACTTAGGTGAAAACGAAACTTGTCCCGTAATAATTTCTAACGATCTTTCTCTTGACCAAGAAACTTCTCTTCGCTCTATTCTTGTGAAAAACAAGGAAGCAATTGGATGGTCGATCTTCGATATAAAGGGAATTAGTCCCGCTCTTGTTCAATATCGCATCCATTTAATCGACGATGTCAAGCCTATTCGTGATGCGCAACGAAGGCTTCATCCAAAAATGAAAGATGTAGAGCATGATGAAATTCTTAAACTTCTCGAAATGGAATCATTTACCCAATCTCTAATAGTTCATGGGTTAGCCTAATGCACGTTGCACCGAAAAAGTCTGGGCTAACCGTTGTCAAGAACGATTCAAACGAACTTATTCCAACTCGTAATTAAATGGGTTGGCGTGTTTGTATTGACTATCGAAAACTAAATGCCGCATCATGTAAAGATCACTTCACTCTTCCTTTCATTAACCAAAAGCTCGAACCTTCAGCCGGCCACGAATTCTACTGCTTCCTCGAGGATCATTCCAGATATAACCGAATTTTAATCGCCCCCAAAGATCAAGAGAAAACGACTTTCATTTATCCATTCAGTACCTTTGCTTATCGACATATGCCATTCAGAATTTTGTAACGCTCCTGCTACTTTCCAACGATGCATGGTTGGTATTTTTTCCGACATGATTGAACGCTTTCTAGAAGTTTTTTATGGACGATTTTTCTATCTTTGGCGATTCTTTTTCCCAATGTTTACATCATCTCGTGTTGGTTCTAAATTGATGTAAAGAAAAACATTTGACTTTGAAGTGGGAAAAATACCACTTTATGATCAAACTAGGCATAGTCCTTGGACATACCATCTCAAATAAAGGCATTAGGGTGGATAAAGCGAAAGTCGATGTAAATGCGTACGTACCCATTCCCAAATCTGTTAAGGACATTCGATCATTTCTAGGACATGCTGGCTTTTACCGATGCTTTGTGAAAGACTTCAGTAAAATCGCTCGTCCTTTGACGACTCTCCTCAGAAAAGAAGTTCCATTGGATTTCAACTCTGAGTGTATCTCTTCTTTTGAACGTCTTAAGAACGAACTCATTTCTACTCTAATCATTTGCGCATCTAATTGGGAACTTCCACGTGATGCTTCTAACTTTACGATTGGTACTGTCTTAGGACAATGCATCAACAAAATCCTTCATGTTATTTACTATGCGAGTATGACTTTGAATGGTGCTCAACTCAAATACACAACAACCGAATACGAACTTCTAGCTGTCGTTTTTGCGCTCGAAAAATTTCGACCTTACTTAATAGGTTCACACATAATTACTGTGTACACTGACCACTCTACGCTTCGATATCTCTTTGCTAAAAAGGATGATAAATCCCGTTTGATTCGTTAGATCCTTTTACTTCAAGAATTTGACCTTACAATTAAAGATAAAAAAGGATCCGATAACATCATAGTCGATTACTTGTCTCGTCTTTCGAACACACCATCTTCTTTGGCAATCAATGAAAATTTCCTCAATGAACAACTTCTTTCAGTTTCTATCGATCCATGGTACGCTAATATAGTAAACTACTTAGTCACTAAAGAAACTCCCTCATCTTGGTCCAAACAGGACAAATACAAATTCATGTTCCAAGTGAAAATTATCTATTGGGACGATCCATACTTTTTCAAATATTGTTCTCACCAAATCATTCGACGTTGCATTCCGGATAATGAGATCAGGAGCATTCTTTCATTTTTCCACGATCAAGCATGCGGTCGACATTTCGATCCTCGAAATACTGCGGAAAAGGTACTTCAATGTGGTTTCTATTGGCCTTCTCTTTTCAAAGACTTGTTCCAATTTTGTAAAACTTGTGATCGATGTCAAATGCTTGGACGAATTTTTCAACGAGATATGATGCCTCTAAACCCCATTCTTACGATCAAAATCTTTCATGTTTGGGGTATCGACTTTATGGGATCTTTTCTCAATTCTTTTGGAAATTTGTATATCCTTCTCGCTGTCGATTATGTCTCAAAATACGTTGAAACAGTTTCTTGCAAAACCAATGACCGTAGAATTGTTGTGAAATTTCTCAAAGAAAACATCTTTTCGAGGTTTGGCATACCTCGCATAATAATCAATGATAACGGAACCCATTTTTGCAATCAATTTTTGAAACTTTAATTAAGAAATACTCGATAACCCATAAGTTATCCACTCTGTATCATCCTCAAACTTGTGGACAAGTAGAAGTTTCAAATCGACAAATCAAACAAATTTTGGAGAAGACTGTTGACAAAAATAAAAAAGATTGGTGTCATAAATTGACCGACGCACTTCGGGCTTACAATACTGCTTTTAAAACTAATCTTGGGATGTCCCCATTTCGTTTAGTTTATGGTAAAGCTTGCCATTTACCCGTTGAAATCGAACACAAAGCATTATGGGAAATAAAGAACTTAAACTTTGATCTTGAGAAAGCTGGTGAAAACCGAAAACTACTACTCAACAAACTAGAAGAACTTAGGAATGACACGTATGAAAACTTGAAAATTTACAAAGAAAGAACCAAAGTTTTTCATGACAAGTCAATCCTAAGGAAAAAAAATTCGCCTAAGCAGAAAGTTCTTTTATATGACTCAAGACTTCATTTATTCCCTAGGAAACTTAAATCAAGATGGACCGGACCATTTGTGGTATGAACTGTTTTTCCACATGGTGCCGTAGAAATAGAAAACCACAGGGATGGATCAATTTTCAAGTTCAATGGTTATCGGTTGGAACCTTTCTTGGAATTACCAAGTAACCAAGAGGAGGAGCTCATGATCCATCATGAGCCAAGCTATGTCTAGTAATAATGTTAACCCTCTTTTGTAAATATGTACATATTTTCCCCGTTACAATCATTATATCGTGCATTGACTATGGGGACACGGTTAAAAATTAAGTGTGGGGGGAGTTCATTTTCATCTTTTTTTAAATTTTCATGAAATTTTGGAATTTTCATTTAACTCAAAAAAAATCTCAAAATTTCTAAATCTAAAAAAAAAATTCTTTTTTAGCATTTTGATTTATTTTTGAAGAAACGCTATGGGATACGTATAAGTTTTGGTTAATAAATTGAAATTTTTGAAACTTTATTTATCTTAAGAAAAATAAAAATGAAGTTTGATTACAAATAACAATGGTTTAACTAGTATATAGGAAGGTTCATATGTGTTAATTATGAAGTATATTATAATTGAAAATCTTTTTTTAAAAAAGTGGTAAATTTAAAGCAAAGGATATAACATTTTTATCTTCTAAGTTAAATGGTGCTAAGATGATTTTGCAAAACTCTCTCTTTCCAAAAAAAAATTGAAAGAAAAACGCAAAAAAAAAAACATTCGTAAATATGTATACATTTTTAACACCTAGAGTCATATGTTCACACTCGTGTGTTCACTCGCCAAGCTTTGTACCCTTCTCACGTAAGCCCGAAAGATAGTGCATGATCGTATATCTGAGTTAAGTGTAAGTATATAAAAATTCTTTAACTAATAACTCCTACAGTCAATAAGTGTTAACACTTATGTGTTCACTCACCACGCTCTGTTTTCCCCTCACGTCAGCCCGAAAGGCAGTGCATGGGTGATATATCTGGCGTCAGTTTATCTGAGTTGGGCATATGCAAATATTGTTAAAATTTTCAAATAAGAGAGAGTAAGCAATTGAAATCCAAGCACTATTTTGGCTAGTTTGATTTAACTTGTTATTGAAAAGAAATGAAAATATCACTTTGACAAACTTTGATAATCAACTTAAGATCCATTTCATAATTACACTGCATTATCGACTGAAACAACTAGCCGAACTATTGTCTATTTGTTACGATAACTTGATTTTTGTTGGAAATTTAGACGAGTAAATGACTTAAATTTTCAAGATAGTGACCAGAACTTATGTTTAATTTATTTGCGTCTATTTAAAAGTAAAATTTTCATTTGTAAATATTTTCAAAAACTTGGATTTATCTCTTTGAAAATAAATCTTGCATTTCGTAAATACTTTCATCCTGCATGTGGATTTTATGGGTAGTATCCGCTGAAAACCCTCACGAGACAACACTCATCCTACTGGGGACACCCAGAGATTTAATAGCTTGTTGCATACGCTCAATGCAATCGTATTCCCTACAAAAACAGATTTATCTAAGTTTTCCTTTATTCGAGGACGAATAAAATGGTAAGTATTGGGGTATTTGATGTGCATGTAAATGTGCATATATTTACATCCATATTTTATCTATTTTTATTTAAATAAATATCATATTTGGGCATTTTAGCATGTTTAAAACCATAATTCGATTATTTTAAAATCATCATATATTCAACTTTATTCAGGGGAAAAATGGTCATTTTTGTGCATATGTCAATTTGAGAATTTTTACTTGAACATTTTTTGATGATTTTTATAGGAATTTGGATGCATATGGAAGAGGCTTCATGAACATATGTGCATGTACAAAGGAATACAAAGGAATGAAGAGGAAATAATTCAAGCTCATGATAATGGAGGACCCCACCTACCTATTTACCTTAATTTTCAATTAGGAGCTAATGCACATGCTAAAAGGCCATTAAAGATTCATGCACATTTAGGTGAGGGATTAACATATGCTAATGATTACTTGATGGCCATACTATCTCAAGGGCAATTTGGGAAAAAAATTGTTTAATGACAAATTTTCTATCAAGTTAGAAAAATACCGATAAATTTTGAAATAAAAATAACCGCAAGCGCACGGCGTACATTTTTAGTACGTGGCAAGTACGGATCCATCCGTAGGGAATTGTTCTAGATTTTAAAAATCGATTAAATCAAATTAGACCAAAGAGAGTGGAAAATTTTAACTATAAAAATGAAGCTAAAACTAGAATTAAAATGTGATTTAAAAACTATTAGACTAGAGAACAATTTATGGATAAATCCACTCTCATATTTTTGTAAATCAACAAACAGTAATTTATGATCTCTAATTTTGATATTAAATGAAACAATTGTTGCATTTATCATAAGTATCATATATTTATTTATTTATTGGCAAGGCCAGCCGGTTTTATAGTGAGCCGTCCACTTTTTATTACGAACGTGATAAAATTTGAAGTACAGGAGTAAGGTAGAGGCACTTTAACTACAAAAAAAGAAGAGAATATAGCACAGGAGTGTGACAGCAAGTCACAACTACTAAAAGTAACTAACAAGACTAGAACTCCTCCGAAGAGGAAGAGACACCAGCAGCATCATCCACCTGGGAAGAAACATTCCCAAGTAAACCATAGAAAGGGCGAAACAGGATTGCAAGCGCAGGATCATAAATCACAGCATCAGAGGAGTAAATAAAAGATCGATCCCAGGAAGTATCAGCTAACACGACGGAATTTACCCCAGCATACGAACCGTCCAAGTCAAGAACCAAGGAATCACCAGATGGACTGTAATAAAGGCATCGAAGGTTCAGTAGATTGTCGAAAACAAATCTAAAATAGGAATTATCCATCGGGTTGAATCGCATGTCAGATCGAAGATCAACCCAACAACGCTCAGACTCAGCCCAAACAACATGTGGCAGAGACTCAAAAGGATCCGGAACATCAAGGGCAACCGCAGAAATATCACCAGGAACAATGGAAGAAGGGATAGCAAGAGAAGGCGGCGAATCAGGGTCAGATAAAGGATCAGCTGGTGGGGGAGCAACCTGAACTTTGGGAACCCAT
Source organism: Allium cepa (assembly GCA_030765085.1). Lineage (NCBI taxonomy): Eukaryota > Viridiplantae > Streptophyta > Magnoliopsida > Asparagales > Amaryllidaceae > Allium > Allium cepa. Next base: position 56,794,289 of record CM060928.1, read on the forward strand.
TCCTGAGCGGAGGCCGAGGCAGTGGGATCTTAGGTGGAGCAGGGGAAACAGCAGAATGCGATCAGGAAGTATCTAAGTGACCAAAGGAGTGACAGGTGGAACAAATGTCAGGGATCCATCCGTAACGAACACGAACATCCACTACGTGGCCAACAGCAAGTTGAATAGGAATGGAGGATGGGAGAGGCTTAAAGGGATCTCAATCAGAGCTTTAGCGTACACCAGCTTATCACGCGCAACGGTATTAGAATCAAAACATTTTAATTTACCAACATTGCAAGCGAGCCAGTTCAAACCAAGCAGCGGTTGAAGAGTAGAAGGAATTTGAGAAAAATAAACCCAAACAGGGATAGGGAGAACTTGCTCATGGGCACTTGCTACCGTTGGAGTCCAGGGAGTAATAATAAATGGTTTCCCATCAAAAAGGAAGGCTCAGCCTCAAGAACATGACTGCGATCCTCAGGGGAGGAGAACAACAAGAAGTACATGGAGTCAACCAACTTAACACGTAGGTTACCGCGCAGCCGCCAGGCCCTACGACAAATAGCAGACACATCAAGAAGGCGATGCTTAGGGTCCAAAAAGAAACCAACCAAATATTCAGACCAAAAGTCAATACAAGGTTGCCTAACATTTGGAGGAGGGATCATAACTCCATTTTCCTCAACGATATCAAACTCAATTGGTTCATAAACACCAGCATTATGGGGTAACGATGTAAAAAGTGAAGACCAAGATTTGGAACCAATTATGGCAGGAGCAGCAGGACATTCCTCATAACCAACAGAGGTTGTAAGAATGGGACCAGGATGGGGAGAGGCTGCAATCAAAGAACCACCAGAACTCAAAACAGTGAGATTGGGAGCAACTTTCTCAAGAGCAATCGGTCGAACAACTGATGTGCAATGAGCACAACACGAAATTTCAGCAGAAGTTTGATGCATTATCTCACAACCCAACACAGCAGAATCACCACCATTTGCAACAGAAACAATTCCTAAGACAACATCCTTAGCGCCACAAACAGCAGCAACATCAATCACACCCGAAGGCACTGAAACGCAAGATTCAAGACCATCAAAAGTTCCCAACTCATCAGGTTGCAAGCCATGACTTATGACAGGAGCAAAGTTCGAAGACTTAACTGAAGGCAGAGGAGGAAACTCGGCATCATAAAGCGAGGGTGGCATCGTACACGTGGACACAGATTGCTTGATTCTTCTTCCAGATCTAGTAGCTGAGGGCGAAGAAGGAGGAGCAAAGGGGAGGATAGGAAGACGAGGGGAAGGGCTATGCATAGGAAAGGAAGGAGCGGCGGGAGAAGAGGGCGATGGAAGAGACGAACGAGGTAGAAGGAACTACCGAGAAGAGGAAGACGGAATCGTGCAGAGGAACGAACAGTGGAACGCTATTTTAATGATTTTTAAAGGTTGAAGCAAACATACTTGTAAGTATCGTTTATATAGGTTATTAATTAACATAACTTAAACCATCAAACTATAAAGCAACAAATAAACCACTTACAGAATCTCATGAAAATGAAGCCAAAGCAAAAGCTATTTTAAGTATGATCTATTTACTATTGTAATTAGTAATATAGATTATCAAATTTCATTTTTACTTTCATTTCAAAATCAAAAAACAATTAGCGAATGATGTTGTAAATTATGTTTATGTTGAATAAGAATAGCTCATTTGCAAAAGAAACATAAGCCATCAAACCCACTTGTATAAACTTATATCAAAATTCACTTTCATGAAGCACAAATAAAGAGATCGTAAATCATCAAGATTTTGAAATCACATAGAGTTAGTGAGCTTCATTACCCCTAAATTGAAGGTGTTTAGATACTCATTTATGTTATTAAATCAATAGTTTTAAATTTCAATATTTAAAGGCAAAGAATTGAAAACTAAGAAAAGAAAGAAAGGGAGATTAGCTAGTAACTAATTGCATAAAAATTAAAGCTACATTACTTGCATGAATGTAAATCTTAGTTATAAACATTAAAAGAAAGAGAGTATAGAAATAAACATTAGTAATAGAACAAAGAAAAGCATGTACAGAAGAAGAGAGAAAAAGGCTTGGAAGCCACTTTTATTTTATGTAACATTGAGCTTACAATTTGCTTGCTTAATTTACTAAGTAATGTGAAAGAGTAGAAGATATTTACATGTACATAAGAGGGTTATTTATACATGCATAAAATCATAATACATATTTTTAGGGAATGCTCAAATTGCCCTTGAGGTAGTGTGGCCACCAAGTAATCACTAGCATATGTTAATCCCCCACTTAAATGTGCACGAAGCTTTAATGGCCTTTTAGCATGTGCATTATCTCCTAATTGAAAATCAAGGTAAGTGGGTAGGTGGGGTCCTCCATTATCATGAGCTTGAATTATTTCCTCTTCATTCTTTTGTATTCCCTTATGCATGCACATATGTCCATGAAGCCTCTTCCATATGCATCCAAATTCCCATAAAAATCATCAGAAAATGTCCACAAGTAAAAATTCTCAAATTGACATATGCACAAAAATGACCATTTTGCCATGAATGAAGATGAATATATGATGATTTGAAAATAATTGAATTATGGTTTTAAACATGTTAAAACGCCCAAATATGATATTTATTTAAATAAAAATAGATAAAATATGGATGTAAATATGTGCATATTTACGGGCACATCATAAGGTCGATAGTATTCTCAAGTCAAGAGAACTCTGTAAATTAGTTACATCATTAATTTTTGTTTGATCTTAGTTATATTAACCAACAAAAATGTGTTGAGTGGGTTGCTCCATAGTTATCCAATAACTATCAGCACATAGCCTCTCGATGCCCACAATAGTCATGAGTATTACATTACCTAACATTCAGAGAGCGTTATCTCAATGGATGCATCGATATTCAGTCTTGATGCATCTTGACTAAGAACATTTAAATGATATATTTATATTTATTGTGATAAATTACTCACGGTTACAACACTTTGTAACTACTATTATAAAACATACCATTTATGCATTTCCTATTAAATTTTTTTTTTAATTAAATTGATAAATAATATAACACATTATACTAAGTAGATTATAGAAAGTAAATACCTTTTATTTCGAACAAGATTGGTCGACGAGTTAAATATACATAACAAATTACATAATTTCCCTTAGGGGATAACCCTAACTCTATCAATCTCCCACTTGCACTTGGGTTCAGCAATGAAATCTTATTCCAACTTCTCTAATCAGTTTACTCAAAATCAATTTGGTCAGTCCTTTAGTGCACGGATATGTTATTATGTTTCAATGATCTACTATATCAAATAACTCTCTCCAATGCGGGTAAACTACCTGTATTATGTGGAACAATTACAAGTATGTCTCTTGACTTCCAACGACCTCTAAGTTCTGCTATGAACTATATCATGACATTTTTATCATATAACAATATTACGGTATTCTCAGCATTTAGAATTACCCTCAACTCGGTAATAAATTTGTGCATTTATATTTATATACATTGTTTTTTATTGCGGCGCTATTCAAGGCGATGTACTTAGCCCACGGTCTTTCATTTAGAATATTTCTAATTTAAATATTTTTAACTTGAATTTATTATTGACATATTATACTCAATATCACTTATGAAAATTTCAGTTCGAACATTCCTTCATATGGACTTGTTATTTCTGTAACAAATTCTCTGGCATTTCATAAATACACGAGAACAATTCAAATAATCATTTAGTGATACCAATTTGGAATTGATTTTTGCTTCATGTATCAAATACATGAATAAATCACAATGTCATGGACAACATAACATGTATGATAATTCTTATTGTCGATGTATAATGAATTCATCTTAATGGTTCTGTACTAAACAATTTAATAAGGTGTCTTTGCATATCGATTTGGGACATTCATAATATCTTTTATAATCACAATAAAAGATCATTTACAATCCGACATTCGCTATTAAAACAACTAAGATTGATTTCAACACAAGTACATCGATAAAATCAACAACGTTTTGTTTACTTATTATTTAGAAATATCTATGTACCTTTAACGTTCTCTCTTATGAATACATGCTTCCTATGCATTCTGATTGATAATCAGACTATTTGACATTTCTATCAAAATATTTATTCAATTTTGGATGCTAATAAAATGATACTCTCTACCACTTCTTGGATTATATCCATAAACTTACAAACTCAATATCAATCGCACTGACCCCGAGACACTTTGGTTATTATGTGTAAACAGTCTATTCTTGAGCATTATTTAGAATTTTCTATTTCCATACGTATATATCGAACACAAAGTCATACCAAGCGATAATTTTGTGGGTAAATCGAAATTAACTTGAGCATGTTGAATATCGAATCTATTATGTCAAATTTCAACAATTGAAATTCGTAGTATTATTTTTATTAATGTGGCTCACTATATCCCAACTACATTTGTCTTTCTTTGAAAGACACATTTGCAGCCAATGGATCATCATCATTTTGGATACAACTATCAAAATCATATTTTGGTAATGAAAGAGATCTATTTAGAAATCAACTTGCTTGCATTGTATTCCACTTTCAATCATATATATATATATAGTTTACAAGAGTTAAGACAGGCTACAAATTAGCCAATTGATTTGCTAAAACAAAGGTAAGTAAATAAATACTTCCTAAATACAGATATCATCAAATCAACTGATTTGCTAAAAGAAAGGTAAGTAAACAAATATGTGCCAAATAAAGAGTAAGTCAAATCATAGAATAGATGTAGAAAATATCAGAGAATAAATGCAGGTAATATCAGAAAATATTTTGAAATATTTTAACGCCTAGAATATATGTAAAATATATTCTATCACACCCCCTCAGTCGAAGCGGGAGGTTCTCGTATGCTTAGATTGTCCCTAAAATCATTAAATAATACGCGTGGAAGCCCTTTTGTAAAAATATCAGCAATTTGGTAACGGGACGGTACATGAAGCACACGCACTTCACCACGAGCTACTTTCTCACGGATGAAATGAATATCCATCTCAATGTGTTTAGTGCGTTGATGTTGAACAGGATTGCTAGATAAGTATATAACACTCACATTATCACAATAAACTAGAGTAGCCTTTTGAATAGGACAATGCAACTCTAGAAGCAAATTTCTGATCCAACACGAATCAGAAACAACATTAGCAACACCCCTATACTCCGCTTCAGCACTACTACGGGAAAGAGTAGGTTGCCGTTTCGAAGACTAAGAAATCAAATTATCTGCAAGGAATACACAATAACTAGAGGTGGAACGAAGGGTGTCAGGACAACCATCCTAATCTGCATCTGTATATGAGATAATACGATTAATATTGGATTTGTACAAGTGGAGACCAAAAGAAAGGGTACCCTAGAGATAGCGTATGATACGCTTAAGAGCTTTCATATGCTCATTAGTCGGAGAATGCATATGAAGGCATATCTGCTGCACGACATAGGAAATTTCTGGTCGAGTGAATGTAAGATACTGAAGAGCACCTGCAAGACTACGATACTTAGTCGGATCATCATAAGGAGTGTCTGCGGTGGCACTTAGTTTGGACTTACTGTCAAAAGGAGTAGGACATGAACTGCAGGTAGACATTCTGGCACGTTCAATAATTTTTGCAGCATACTGTGTCTGAGATAAGAAAAGACCATGGGCATGACGAGTGACAGCAATACCCAAAAAGAAACTCAAAGGACCTAGATCCTTCATAGAAAATTCAGAAGCTAAGAGAGTCATAATATACTTACGAAGACAATCAGAAGAAGCTATAAGTATAATGTCATCCACATATAAAAGAATATAAGCAATATTAGAACCATTCTTATAGATGAATAAAGAGTGATCTGATGTACATTGAGAGAACCCAATGGTAGCAACAAAATCAGCATATCTTTGGTACCAAGCTCGAGGAGCCTGTTTTGATCCGTATAAAGATTTCTTTAAAAGACAAACATGATTCGGATAATTTTTGTTACGAAAACCCATGGGTTGATGCATATAAACTGCTTCATTGAGATGACCATGCAAGAAAGCATTATTGACATACATTTGATGAATGGGCCAAGATTTAGAAAGAGCAATGCTGAGAACCGCTCTAATGGTGACCGGTTTAACCACGGGGCCAAACGTTTCATCACAATCAATGCCATGTTGCTGTGTATTTCCATTACCTACAAGACGAGCTTTATAACGCTCAAAAGAGCCATCAAACTTATATTTATGACGAAAAATCCATATAGACCGAATAATATTAACATTAGGCGACCTAGGCACTAATTTCCAAGTCTTATTGTCAATTAAAGCATTAAATTCATCCAATATTGCACTTTTCCAATTATGGTCACTAAGCGCACTAATAGGGTTTTTCGAAATAGGAGAAATATCTGTAGTGGTGGTAGTATGGTAACTAGAAGAGTATTTGGGGTTGGGTTTAAAAATGTCATTTGATGCACGAGTGGTCATGCGAGTTGAAATGGGGTTGGGAGGCATTGGGGTGGTGTGAGGAATAGTCAAAGTAGGGGAGGTCATAGACAGGGTTGGACTGTGGGGAAGAGTGGATGGGTCGGCGAAGGAAATAGAGGACCGAGTGTGGGCAGCAGTGGGAGATGTGGAATCTGGGCTTGTGTGAGACTGTGACCTAGATTGAGGAAGAGAGGAAGAGTCGTTGGGTAGCGTTGTTGGGTCAAGCTGCATATTTTGTGGCGTGGTATTTTGAGATAAATGATGTATTCATTGAGGATTAATATTGTCATTCAGAAAATCATAATTCGAAGGTTTTGTTTTGTGGAGTTTGGAGAATGGAAATTCAGTTTCAACAAAACGAACATGAAGTCAAATTATGATTTTACCACTAGACATGTCATGGCATTTGGAGCCAAGAGGATTAGGAGCCGGACTTAAATAAGCACACGGAGTCGACCTTTCTGGTAATTTATAAATAGTAGAAGAGGGGAATAATGGGAAACATAAGCAACCAAAAACACGCAAACCTAAATAATCCGGATCACTTTGATAGAGGATTTGAGCGGGAGATTGGCAATTCAATACCTTGGAAGGAAGGATATTGAGAAGATATGTAGCCATGGAGAGAGCATGATGCCAAAAGGAGAGTGGCATAGATGCATGAGCAAGAATAGTCCGGATGATATTATTTATGGATTTGATGTGTCTTTCGGCCTTTCCGTTTTGAGGAGATGTATGAGGACATGAGAGAGGGAAAAGCATACCATGTTTCTCAAAAAAATCCTTAAAAGTGCCACTAATGTATTTCGTACCATTGTCACACTGAAAAGTCTTAATATTACGTTCAAATTGTGTCTTGACTAAAGCATGAAACACTAAGAAAAGTTGTTTGACCTGAGATTTTTTTGCAATAGGAAAGGTTCACAAAAATTTGCTATAGTCATCAAGAAAAAGAACATAATAACAATGACCGGAAGTACTAACAATAGGAGAAGTCCAAAGATCACTATGAATAATATCAAACGGAAGAAAAGTATAAGACACTGAATCATAAAAAGGTAGCTTAGAATGTTTCCCAAGAGGACAAGAAGAACAAAAAGTTTTACAAACCTTATTACAATCAATAAACTTTTTACTACAAAGAGACTTAAGAATAGCATCGCTAGGATGACTTAAACGATTGTACCAAATATTCGAAGGCAAAGCAGTAAAAGCAGAATGATTGTTGGAAGAAATGACTTGAGAGTCAGAGAAAAGTGGATATAAGCCCTCAATGATATCACATCTCATTAGTCTGTTCCTGGTCTGTAAGTCATTAACAGAGAAACCAAAAGGGTCAAAAGAGGTAGAAACCATATTATCTGTGGTGAATTTACGAACAAAGACCATATTTTTAATGAGCCTAGGAGCATGTAACATATTGTTTAGGGTAAATGGTGGATAAGGTGGAGGCAATGTAGTGTGACCGTGACTAATAATTGGAATTAAATGACCACTATCAACAACAATGTTATGATGCTTATTGCTTGAATTGAAATAAGAAGAGAGAATACCTACATCCGCCGTCATGTGAGTTGTAGCACCAGTATCCATGTAGTAGTTTCCATCTGGTCGAGAGAACGAAAGAGCATGCATAGCGGCCTCAATATCGGTGGGCATGTAGCTAGGAGCAGGAGGTGCAACTGCATTGAAAGCTTGAGGTCTGGACCCAAGTAAGCCTGATCCAGAAGAGGAGGGACGTTGGACCGCTGGATTGGGCCTTGGTTGCCAAGAGTATGCGGGAAATGGGCAATGAGGTATAGTCCACCCTCCCCAACCAGGCTGTTGCCACTGTGGTGGTGGGGCCTGCTGACGTGGCTGCCACTGGTGTTGTTGATATGGCGGCTGACTATGACTGGACCCATTAGTACTTTGGTGGACCTTTTTCTTCTCATTGTTTTTGAATTGTTCCTCCCTTTATTATTGTTGTTGCATTTGTTGCTTGCAGATGAATCAGTGGCAACCATGGCAACACCACTGGATCGACTCCCAGAACCACCAGTTTCACGAGCTTGACGAGCCTTGATAGTACGCTCAGCCATTTTCAATCTTGAACGACAACTCTCAAAGGATGGCAAAGGCTCTTGATTTCGTATATAGTCCACTGTACCACTATATGCTTTTGGTAAGGACCCGGTAAGACGTAAAACCAGACGATCATTTGTCACCGGAGCATCAACATCATCCAACCTATCCTCCAAAGATTGTAGATAAGTTGAAAGCCTCAAAAGCAGCATTTGTAAAGTCCTCCTCGAGATGGGTAGCCTGAGAGGCTTTGTTGTCCTGAAAAAGAGCTTCAAGAAGGTTTCATGCCCCCACTGCCGTGTCATTACGGCTGAGAATAGCGAGGAGAAGATCGGAAGAAATGGTGCTGTAAATCCATTGAAAGACAACGACATCCAAACGTCTCCAAAGTGCTGGATCAGCGGACTTAGCCTGGACATAGGCAGCCATAGCCTTCTCCTCCGTTGGTGAAACCAAGTGATCGTAAAGATCATGAACCCTAGCAAGATTGGTAAACAGAGTAGCCCAAGAATGATACATGCCTTGCTCATTGTCTAATGTTATGGGAATAAGAGATTTAACATTAGTGATGGTGAGTGCGGGATGAAACTTAGATGAGTCTGCCATGGAAAAAAAATAAAGATAAAAGAAGAAGAACGGAGAAGAAGATAGGTGAGGCTAGGGTAAGGAGAATAGCTCTGATACCATGAAAGAAATCTATTTAGAAATCAACTTGCTTGCATTGTATTCCACTTTCAATCATATATATATGGTTTACAAGAGTTAAGATAGGCTACAAATTATCCAATTGATTTGCTAAAACAAAGGTAAGTAATACTTCCTAAATACAGTTATCATCAAATCAACTGATTTGCTAAAAGAAAGGTAACTAAATAAATATGTGCTAAATAAAGAGTAAGTCAAATTAGAGAATAAATGCAGGAAATATCAGAGAATAAATGCAGGTAATATCAGGAAATATTTTGAAATATTTTAACGCCTAGAACATATGTAAAATATATTCTATCAGGTAATGTACCTAAAATCAATTTTAGATCTATGCATCATACCTATAGAGTCAAGTCTTTTAATGGTCTAGTTAAACAATCAAGGATTATATATATGTGTGTGTGTGTGTGTGTGTGTGTATTTGACGTTAATAAGAAACTCATAATTTCTCTTGAATGTGTGAGAATGCTTATTAGACATTTTAATGTACTGTGTTCATTTAGGTTTGTTAATTTCATTCCAGCTCATATAATCAGTTTTATCTTTGGATCATATTCAGTTCCATTTTACTATTAATAATTTCTTAAAGAAATTCATTTAATATGAAGTTGGCATTGCTTGAAACAATAATTATTTCTCGGTGCAATAGAATATGTATTCATAAATACTTTATGAATTTCCTTATATAAAAAACTGGTTTGGTTTTAGTTTACTTATGTTCAAAACATAAATATGTCATCTAATGTAAGTCTTTCCCAAAATCCTTTTGGAAAGATTCATACAAGATTCCTCGCATACGATTATTATGCGCAATCTTTCGACTTGCATAACCTACCAACTCCTTGGCTTAGGATATGCTGGGGTTTCTTATAAACCCTTATCTTGTATGATTTTGTAAATTATTATTTAGATGAAATTAATTTTAACATTGTATATTACTCTAAAATACATGACCTTATAGAAAGAAGTTAACTCAACTTCACTCACAATTAATCATACTTCGTACAAAAAAGTTCGATTGCACCTCATCGTTGCATCATTATATATCATAGGGAGGAGTAACTATTGCTATTGAATTTTTATTCATTTTAGGTACTTTTGAAACTCTTTCCAATATACTCACATGTCAATCAAATCAAATCATTTTATTTTGTTGAACGTTATTCTATTTACTCGCGTTTTATACTCAATGAGCTTATCATATACATACCATATATGTATCAAATACATATGTCCATGTTGGTGATAAATCATCGAGGAATATAACAAAGTATATGGAATAATTTTGGTATCAATTGACTTGCGATTGTATACATTAATATGTATCAATCTGAAGAGTTTATCAACCCTTATAACACTCCCAAACTAAATGGGTGCATTTCCCTTAATTATTTGAGATATAATTAACCATTATCATATGTTTCATAATCATATAATAATAATAATCATGATAATAATAATAATTACTTCTCAAAACTAAAACTTAGTCTATAATACCAAACTAATTGCAAAAATTTTAGATACATCTGTATTTTTCGATACGTCACTTTTGTTATAAAAACAGATACCATATTGTAGTTTTATTTCATTACGAATAGTCATAATATTCGCACTAAAATATAACTATGTCTATTTTCAGTCGACACTGAGAAATAGTCATTATTTCATAAATAATATTCAGTTTGTTTTACAGATCAATTTTTGTAACCCGATGCATGCAATTTGTGTTATGTGGCCGACTCCTACTATTTCCGCCATTACTATAATAAAGTACTGAATTCGAAGGTCCATCATTCAATATAAATTATTTATTTCATATACCGCAACTAGTTTATAGTGGAAATTTTCTTGATCGAATATCTTGAATTTAAAGAAATAAAATAATTTTCCACATGAAAATACAATTTGGAATAGAAATCATATTTCTTATTCCAAATGTTAAGTATCATTCATTATTATTACAATCCATGTTTCTGATGTTTCTTCATGAAGCAGAAGTGACTATTCACTCTTTTTATTCCAACTGTACCTTAAATCACATTTACTCTTACACATTTGTTTTCTTTTCTAAATGGTCAAACCATTCAAAAGAAAACTCTTATAACAATATATTAGCGAACTCTTTACAAAACCACATTCGATTATCCTTAACATTTAAGGACATCAAATATGTTGAATTTTACGTAAACTGATCAAATTGATGGTTCAATGATTGAATTCTTAGATCTTCCTTGTAGTTTTTGTATGGTGTTACACTTGACACACGACGATACTTTTGTAATCAATCAAATTGAATACTTGAGGTCACATTACAATTTTTTGCATATTTCAAATGAACTAACTTCGTCAAAGTATCGTACATTATGAACTGTGACCATTCCTCATATAACGCTTGTATGCGATAGTAAATGAATCAAATATTCATAGTCTTGTATTGTTTTAGAGTTCGAAACTAATAGAATGCAATACGTAGTCTCGAACAAATAAAAAAAATAGTGACCAAATTACGAACGTATTAAGTAGTTATAAAATTATGCACTCGCATGGGTATAGGAAGGTGTACATGTAATAATCATTTATTAGTAAATATGTACCATATTTCTATTTGTCAACTTTTCAATTTAGTTCATTTGTATATCTTAATTGATAAACATTTTATCAATCATTTTAAATGCATAAATTTATCAATGTAGAATATTATAACGTTATATAACATATGTTCTTACAATATTAAAAAGGCTAAATGTTATCGTTTGATTTTTCTGATAAGGCTCTTACTATTCTATTATGTTTAGCCAAACACTAAATCGAAAATAGAAGTCTTTCGACTTCACCATTGGATGTTAGGTCTCGTATTCCTTGGGATTCTAACCTTGAGAAAAGCTCAACAAATCATAAATCAACATACAATAGATAACTCATTATCGGTTGTATCACATACAACTCCTAACCCAAGAATCCTTGTCCTAATCCCACATTTACTTTGAGGAAAGCTCAACAAGTAAAGTGGTATTAGTCATTCGGACCTATCATTTTGCGACCACCTAAGTATAATGCACATACCTTGAGGAAAGATCAACAAATATATGTAGTTACCTTGCCTCATCTATTCAATATATTAATAGTACTACACATAACATCCTGAATTAAGTAAATCTCAACAACTAAAGAGTGTGCAAGTAATCTGTTAATACATAAATGATAGAGGACAATTTATTAAAGATTCATAGTCTTCAATATATTGTATCGACTGATATCGACTTATGGAATAGTATATTTCTAATGAAATACCATCGTGATTCAAGTGTTGGACATATATGAAATCATGGTTTACATACATTTATGTATGTATTCATTCCTTAAGTCTATTTAGGGTTTCCATAACATTCCACAGTTAGTTTATACATTCATATTATTTAAGTCTTATTATCTAACTTTTATATTTCATATTACTTATATAATAGTCCTATGTATAATATTATATTAATAAAATCTTACTTAATTACATTTTTAATTAATTAATATTTTAATTGATTTTATATTACTTTAATATAACATTTATAACATACTATGATGCCTGTAGTATTACACACACATACACACACATATAAATATATATATGTCTATGTATGTATGTATAATATTTAATTAATTTTTAATTAATATATTTAATTATAACCTTTAATTAATTAATTAATTTAATTAAACAATTTTAATTAAATCATATTAATTTCAAAATTTGATTCATATACAAACATGTATACTTATATTATTTTAAGCATTTCAAAACAACATAACATATATCGTAATATGTAATACATGTATTCATTTATTAATTTACTTATTTAATTGATATATTTTATTAACCTCATTAATAAATTTTATAAATTGAGAAATTAGTTTTCAAATATTTTGAAAAATTTATTATATTATAACATTTATAATATGTATATATTTCATTTTAATTTTGACTTTTAATCTTACATTTTTAAATTTCTAATGTAATTTAAAAATTTTATATTATAACTTTTATAATATTTTTCTTATTTTAAATTATATTTTATTTTTCAAACAATTTTGAAAACGTCGACCCAAGGCCCAATTCAAGTTGCGCCTTTTTTACTAAGGGCAACTTTTGGGTTCATATATCTGTTCGGACTAGGCTGGTAGCTAGGTAGGGCAGAGTACTAAATTATCCAAACTTAATCATTCGACGCTATCTTTTTAGACACCTATTATCTGGGTCGTGAGCTTAATTAATTAAGCCTAACATGACTGATTAGACCGCATATGCTATTGGGCTATGATACCATTATTGAAACTGGGCTAGCCCATAGTGGAAGTCGTGGGTTTTAAAAAAAAATCCTTATTGGATCTATACTGAGCCTAGGAAGTCTAATTTATTTAGAACATCGCTTAATTTTATTTAAATAAAATCTCTTATTATATTTAAATTTATAGATTATATCCAGTTTTATTTAATTTATATTCTATACATATAAAAGTACGCATGTATCAAACATATATGTGTGTGCGTGTGTGTACGTGCATGTGTAATATGACAATCTGTGCGAAGTAAAACATGTCCATATATATGTTGGGATTTACATCGCAACAGACATGTTAGCTCATCCGATATGTATCGTATGTTGTCCAAATATATGTATATATATAAGCTTGTTATTTATATAAATAATTTAAAAATATATGTATGTATGTATGTATAAGTAAATTTTATTTAAATAATTTTATGTCGATGAAAATATATAAACACACACACATATATATAACTTATATATAGATATGTAATATAAATAATTATATATATATCACTGCAACTAATGTTAAAATAATATACACACACACACACATAATAATAAAAAGTTCTTTTTCTAAATTATAAATCAATATATATACTACAATGAAAAAATGATAATAATTTTTTTAAATATATATATAAACTTATTTATAATATCTATATATATATTAAATAAAATAAATGTTTTTATTTTATACAATGCACAGTAACACAAAATTTTATTATAACTTTTATTATATTGAAATATATATATAAACTGATAAATTAGTTGGAAGATAATAAAATATTTTCGTAACATATTATTCGAATTTTAAATTTTTAGAAGATCTAGCATGATATTTTAAGGTTTGGAAAAAAATTCTTAATTTTTCTCAGCCAAAATTTAGTTTTTAAATTAATTATTTTCCATCATATATTATAATGATTTTTTTTAAATATAAAAAATGGCTTCTAAATTCTCAATTTTTGTTCAAGAGCATATTTCGTTATAAATAATTTTGAAATTTTATAATTTAATTTTAGAAACATGTTTTATTTTATATAAATTATTTAAATAGTACATTGATTTACATAATATTAAATAATAGTAGATGATTATTTAAAAATAATTTTCTGTTACTGAAAGTTATAATTATTGTAGATGTACATATATAAAATATATGTTTAATTATTAGCATGAAATGATGGTATAATTAGATACAAATCATGTAAGTATAATTAAATAACATATTAATACGTATATACATTAATTAATAAAATAATAATTATTACAATAAATTATTCGGCTGTGCATATGTGATCTATATGTAAACAATCATTATTTTAACGAATACATATATAACCAATCTAGCATGTTACAACATCAATGCATTGTCACCTAACTAACATTATAATAATAATGTATTTGTATAATAAAATAATATTTCTGATATTATAAACAATATAATACAGTAAAAACATATCTAATCAGATTCCTTGAAGCGCACCTTGTAATGATGAATTCTCTCAACGGACTGCTAATTCTTGATCCGTAGACTTCGCCTATCAAATAGTGCTTGTTTTGAATTGATTTGAGTTGGATTTACTTGAGCTCCTAAGGATGAAATTGGCCAGCAATTGAGGGGATAGTGGCAGCCAAAAGTCCTGATTCCATTATGGTTTGAGGTCTTTAAATAGCTGATGAAAAAGTGAAAGTTACAAATCAAATCTCGTAACAATTCTCACTAAATGAAAGCCATCCATGTCTAACACCTCTAACCTATTTTAACCACCCCCTATAGCCCTTATTCTAGTCTAAATTATCAACCTATCATCATAGGCCAATGTCCCATGTAAGCCAAAATAAATATTATCAAGTAAATTTAATATAATTTCTTATCGATATCGCATATTGATTGATATATTTATAACTATTATAAATATATTCAATAATATTTATTTCTCAAATCATATTCAAAATTTTATAGTAATTAATTTATAATGATTATAAACTAATTAAACCATTTGATAAAGAGAATCCATCATTTGGTTTCTGTGACTCGTTAAGTGTAAATTTGGTTAGCGATTAATATCGAACTATTCGTATATTAATGTTCACACGTCATTTAGACGGTTGTGTGACATTTTGGCCCAATTTATCGCTTACTTAGTTTTGATAAAATCCAATTTTACTTTATTAAGTGTAACCTGGTTGTGACATTTATTACATCAATTCTCTTTGTCAAACTATATCGCTTTGGACTTATGAAATTCAGTAATGGTCAAAATTTCGGTATCATCCATATTCAACTTTATAGTCCAAACACAAAGTCTTTGATTGAATAATAACAATTATTATCAATCGAAATGCCCTGGTCAAAGACCTTGGATTTGGGTTGAATTGAGTTGACCGTGATAGTAATCCCATATAACATAGAAGACGAATCCTCTCTTGAATGGTGTTTCACTTCCAAAACTTCCACTCAACCTAAGTATAAGCACTCGATGGACGCTATTCCATTATTAAACCATAATCAAGTGGAGCTTTCATATTGAAAATCAATAGTATTCTCAAATCAAGAGAACTGTGTAAACCAATCACATCGATATTTTCTTTTTCACCTTAGTTATATTAGCCAACAAAAAAATATCGAGTAAGTGTTTTATATTTCTATCCAATAACTATCAGTACATAACCTCTTAGTACCCCAGTAGTCATGAGTATTGCACTACCCAACATTACTTTAGTCTCAACGGACGCATCGATATTCAATCTTGATGCATCTTGATTAGGAACATTTAAAATGGTATATTTATATTTATTGTGATAATTACTCACGGTTACAACACTTTGTAACCAATATCACAAAACATATTATTTATGGATTTTCTATTAAATATACTTTTAATTCAATTAATAATTAACATAACATATTATATCAAGTATATTATAAAAAGAAAATACCTTTTATTTCGAACAAGATTGGTCAACGAGTTAGACATATGTAATAAATTGTATAATTGCCCCTAGGGGATACCCCTTACTCTATCAATGTGGAAGTCGCATTTTCAGAACAGCAACATATTACCCTTCTAATTCAGGTTTTAACTTTGTTAACCTCAACATTTTGCATTGCATTTCAACAAAAATGGTTCTCTAATGACATAGACTTCCAATGAATTTAAAATCGTCTAAAAGTATCAATTGTGTGAGATTTTAAGCTAAAACAAACCAATAGTTTTAACTCAAAATTTTCTAAGTATTGTCCAAAATTCTTCATTTGTTCTAAACAACAATTTTCAATAACTAAATCTAAGTTTAATTTATTAAAACCTCAAAATTCAAATTTTATTTAGTATTTATCACAAAGCATTTCTTTTTAGAGAACAAAACTTTCTTCTAAAAATTCAATTTTGAAAATATTTCATAAACTTCAGAAAATCTTTTGGGTAGATTTTTCTTTAAAATCTTTTATTTCAAATATCAAATTGATATCTTTAATTTCTTCCCACTTTATGCATTTATATATTCTTTTTCAAAATAACTTATGGATTGGTTTCTTTTTCTAAGAAATTTTCCACAATAAATTCAAAAATTTACATTTTGAATTATCAAATTTTGTATGAAATATGATTTTCAATTATTTGAACTTTTTCCAACATATGAATTCATTTGAAAAAAATTAATTGAAATTTTAAGCATCGCTTTTTTCCAGTCACCTTCCTTTCATGAAATTGTAAACTTAATTCATTTTTCTCTTTTTCCCCATGGTTACTCCATATTTGAAAAACTTACTTTCTAAATCTATTTTGTTGATGGTATTATTAAAATATATCTTCATAACTTGCATATACATTTTCAAAAATCAACTAACACTTTCATCATTTTTTTCCATAAACAACTCATTTAAAATTTTAAATCATTTATAACCCATGCATAAATCAAAGACAATACTTTATCAAATTACATATGTGTATAATGTACTATACACCAAATACAATAATAAACCAAGTTATATGTTTTTTTAAATATTCTTTTCGAGAACTAAGAGGTGCAAAAATCAAATTCACTTTAGCAAATCTAATTTATACAGCTAAAACCAAATTTTCCTTTTTTATTTTTTTTTGAAAACCCAAGAGAACCCAACAGGCCGGTAAACTCCTAAGGAGGGTACAGTAAAGTCGTTCGCTGATCCAAGCCCCCATACCCCAGGTAAATTTATATAGGATGGGGAAGCGCATGGTAGGAATCGAACTTGGGCCTTTTTACCAGAACCCAAGCCTCATTTTTCCTTATACTTATCCTTTATTCTATATCTCTATACATACACACACATACATATACACATACATATATATCTTCCAATATATATTATTCTTTTAAATACGACTTCAAAAACTTTCTCCTTTGTTCTTTATTCCTCTTGTTAGAAAAAAAAATTCTCCTTAATTCAAAATATATATTGTGTGTGTGTTAGTTCCTAAATTAATTTATGTTAAATATATAATATCGTCGTGCCATAAGTTTTTAGCGATTCATTTCACCAAATGGCTGAAATGTTGATTGTCCATGATTTTATATTAATATTGCCTCGCCATTGACCTCAAGGTCACACCTATGCCCAATGGTTGCATACATTGTTTAAAATACTTAGACTTAGAAAAATTAAATTTTCATTTTCTAAAATAATGTATATTACATCATAAAACAACATCCAATTCTAGGTAAATCATTTTCTTATACCGTTTCCAATTTATTTTGCTAGTTTTGTCTGGTTTAAGAATTTAGAAATCTCTATCAATCATTAGCTACTTGATCGACTAGAATCACAAACCACTCAATATACCAATAACAAAAAATAAACCACTAAAATTTCTTTTCAATCATTTTATAAAATAATATTCGTATTTTATCAAAATCATTTGCTTACTTACATAAAAATATTTACTTATGATGTTTGTATGTATACATATACATATCATTTATCATTCATTTGCAACAAAGCAATGCATCACACTTCATTCATCTATTCACAACAGCAAGCAAACATTCAATTAATTATATACTTTTTCCTCTTTACAAATTTCTTTTTCAATTTAATTATATGTAATATATGTTACGCTATTAATTTCTTAAATGGATTTACTTATCCGACAATGGTTCATTTTGGAGTAATTGGATGCTTCAATTAATATTTGGCTTCATAAAGATTTAAATAGGTTTATAACTTTGAGCGATTAGTACTACGTCATTCCCACATTCTTGACAAAACATAAGTAACAACAAACATTAATCAACAGAACAGATATCAATTAAACAAGAGGAAAGTGATTTACCAGTTTCCACCGTACAACCTTGATCACTATTGGATCCTTCTGGTCAAACCTAATTCATCACTATTTAGAGTTGTGAATTATTCGTGGTAAGAGATTCAAATTATGGTCTTTTATTGCTTCCGTAACCAAGCTACTTCGTCCTTATTCAAGCCACAGAGCTCCACTCAATATCGTAACTAATGACACTACTGGTCTGGCTAACAACTCCTTGGTTCACTACATTCATCAACAACTTTCATTTCACTCAGAGACAAACACACACAAGAGATAGGAATAAAGGTATTATATATATAATATGAAGAAAAAATGTCTCCAGATGATTACCCTAGTAATCATCGTATACTCTTGCTATTATTTTAATGTATGGTACTACCATAAATCCAAGGAGACAGGGGACTCTAAGTCACATCTAAGACCAAGACTTGTGTTCTACGTATATTCTATATTATTTTAGACCTTCTCTGATACCAATTATAATGTCTTCCGTGGCTAACCTACCTGTGGCCATCACTGATAACCCCTAAAATAACTTTACAACTAGCCTCTCAAATTTTTAAGCCAAGCCACCTTAGGACACATAGAGGTAAGAGTCAAAGCTTCGCCACTAATCACAATGCAAGAACTCCCTATCATGCTGCACTTAGCAACTAGCTAGGATGGATATTTAGCTCATCTAGTGTCTCATATCACTTTTTATCAAATTTTGTTATTCATTATACATGTTCATGTTTAAGATGGAAACATACCTATATAACCAACATTTAACACGATGTCACTAAGGGGTTTCTTAACATTTTTTTATTTAAATGAACATGAAACACAAAAAACACCAAGTAAATATCCATATAGCCTTATTACATGACATATTATATCTTATATGGCATGAGACATAACGTATATAAGCAGCTTAAAGGTGATTCGGCATTAATCATATCATAACAAAATAATCATCCATACCCACTATAATAACAAATATCACCTATCAATGCATGCATCATTAATATCATAGCAAGAATTTATTATATATTCATTATATATAGAAGTAAAGTAGGCACGATTATGTATACCCAAAAATATAATATTATTTTTCTCAAAATATTTGTCTTTAAAACTTTTTATTTAATTTTAAAGAATTTCACTTTTCAAAACTTCTTTCACTTTCAAACCACTAAAGTCCTATAAAATTAATTCATATACTTTGAAAATTCCCCTTCTACAAAACCTAAAATGTATCGATATTTTCGCTTTGAAAATTCCCCTTTTCAAATCTTCTTTCCTGTCAAACCACTAAAGTCCTTTAAAATAAATTTATAATATTTATTTTTTCGAAAATGATTTTAGTTTCAAATTATTTCCAAAACCCAAACAAGAAATTTCAAAACCAATATTTAAACCACTTATTCTCTCCAAAATTTATAAATCCCCCTATTAAATTTTTTAACAGTTATGAAAT
Organism: Allium cepa; assembly: GCA_030765085.1. Classification (NCBI taxonomy): domain Eukaryota; kingdom Viridiplantae; phylum Streptophyta; class Magnoliopsida; order Asparagales; family Amaryllidaceae; genus Allium; species Allium cepa. The sequence continues at coordinate 56,814,672 of CM060928.1, forward strand.
TCTATTTCCATGACAAACAATAATAATAATAAGATTTACCAAATCAAAGATTCATATTAATATTACATTTAAAACTTTATTTCTTTCAAAATAATTTCCATTAACAATATTTTCCAAACATTAACATCCAAAATTCATTATTTTTTACAATTTTTTTTTTTCAAAACTTCTCATTTATTCAAATACCAAATAGAATAATCTCTTCATATTGAAATATAAATTTTGAATCCTCTTTATACAAATCCAACATATATTTCTATAAACATAGATGAATAAAATACCTATTCAAAAACCGACTTATAAAAAATATATCGTAATTTCAACTTTTA